>CM070834.1:30433661-31633661 GCA_036326025.1 Chrosomus eos | reverse complement strand
CAGCAAATGCATTTTTTATGTCACATTTGCTTTTGTTGATAGTATTGGTTAGATCTAGGGTAGTGTTTAGTGTAGGTGGTACATCATTTTCAAACATGATAAAGCTTTTAGCTCCATTAAATTGCTATTTATTTTCCAAACTGCCAGATCAATGTGAAACTTTGATTCCAGATTCACATGCATTTGTTTCAGATAAAATTAAATGTGCCTTTAGCGACACTCACTGGACATTTTACTTTGAAAGTGTCAAAACAACAAAATAATTTTGCAGAGTACAGGCACATTTTTACAATGAGTCTGGGTTGGGTGAAATATGACCCTGACATATCTTTGTGAGAATCACCCACTTGCTTTTGCAGCGGGGAAAATGTAGGTTATCTCAGATGTGTCTTTAACATGCTAAACAAAACAGCTGATAAGGAGATGGAACACATACACAAACATGCCATAGCACTGCAGAAAATGCTTTCCAGAAGGCAGATCTGTCCGATGCATCAGCACTAGGGCTGCCCTCGACTAAAGATTGTTCTAGTTGACTAGTAGTCGTAAATTTAAGCGATTAGTTGACTAAATGCGCGTTTATATTAAATATTAATTGCCTATATATTACATGGCCTAATGAGCACTCAAATGCACACATAAAGCTTGAGACAGCGCACCAGCAAAAGTAATGATTACGAGTGTGTCATGAAAAAAAAAACTGAAGGAGATTGTCTAAACATTTTAATTGATAATGTTTTATGTGTTTTTGGCTGCAGAGATTAAATCACAATGCTGACTCATCATCTCTGCTAGTGGATGCGCCTAGCTGCCTATATGCCAGTTTCATATGGATTACATAATCTGAGAACATTTATTTTCCATTTTAATTGGTTTATTTCTATAGATAGACATCTCATGTCTGTTAGGCAAGTATACACTGAGTTTCAGTTAATTTTGTGACGTGACTGAGACCAAGATGATCCTGATTGTTTTTATTTGTAGCACTCTATACGTACCGATATCTTGTTTGCCCTGAGTTTGTTACTGATTTGTTAATAGTATATTGTAGGGAAATTGAATAGAAGTCAGTAAAATCACAGAATGTAAACGTAAAAAGAAAAAAATAATAAAGACTCAATTTCAAATACTCACTTGTTTCCTTTTTACTTGACTAAAGTTGTGAAATTAACCACCAAAACCAGTTATAAATCACAGTAAATAACTTTGCATTACTCACAATTAAATCGTTGGAGTATATTCAACACTTTCACGTCACTTTACATTTCTTTTCAGTCAGTTATTAACCTTCACTGGGCCCAGACTCTTGGAAAACTATTTAACTTTCAGAAATAGTCCCAATAAAGTAAACAAACAAAATGAGATGTAGGCTTAAACGATGCTCATGTGCGTTGGGGTGGAAAAAATACAAATCGCCGATTCACTCTTACTAGAGCCAACAATAATGGAAAATACTAGGGGAGAGTCAGTCAGTTGAATCACTTTTCAGTCGTTTTCTAAGATAAGGTTACAGATAGATTTTTTTTCTTTTTGTGATCAACAACTCACATATGTGTTCTCTTAGTAGCATGTGTTATTCGGTACAAATATTGAATGATTTAAGTAAAAATTGACTTTGAATGGTAGTTTTGCTTTGTTTCAATCTAACGAGGCCAGGGGAACTTTCAGGCAATCCAGGGCACCTGAAGCGCTACCTGGTATTGAAATCCACAGTGGCCGGAGGAACTCAGTCTCCTTTTAATCCAAATCACTCGTGAATAACAAGTGTGTCACATTCGCGAGTACCGTAAAACTTCAAATAATAGCCCGGGCTTTTATTTTCCCAAATCGTCGAACTGCACCGGCGTTTGAGACAGGCGTCCATATGAGACAGGCCTTTATAATTTAACGTTGAGATGTTGTTCATTGAGATGTTGTTCCTAGAGTCTCTTATCTCTAAAAATCTCCAAATACTCCACGTAAAACTGCGGTCTTCCGACCTTTTTTACTATTGTGTCAATTGATTTTGATTAATATGGGCGAGGGAGAGAGAGCAAGACAGCTCTCGTGTTGTTTGAAGACGTGAGAGTGCGTGCGCGCAGCCGGGCCGCTCTCACTGCTCGTTTGCGACCTATCAAGCGCAGCAGTCATTCTTTTCTACATCACTCACTGATCAAAAAAGGCTTTGGCGGGACACAAATTTGCTTTGGCGGCCGCCAAAAAGCGGACGATCTGACGGGTTTTAGAAGATTAAATACAACCCGAACTTAAAAACAGACCCGGCCTCTATTTGAGACCGGCCTTTATTTACCCAAACCTGCAGAAACACCAGGCGTGTAAAAGAGACAGGCGTCTATTTGGGGTTCGGCCATTATTTGAAGTTTTACGGTATACACACTCACGATGAACTAATGTAGGAGATCAACACTTTAACTTCTGTATGAAATTACATAGACTCACTACTATTTGTAAAATCAAATGAACACTCAAATTGTTACTGTCAAACTCCGTGTCATTGTTGTTGTTTTTCTTTTCCTTCTATCTCCTCTTCTTCGTTCCCTCTCCTCTCACTCTCTCCTCCCACCCTCTCTGGCCAATCACATCACTCTCCAAGCCAAACTGACATGTGAAATACGCAATCAGAGCCTAGACAAACTTTATACACTTCTAACAATATGAAATAGTTTTCAATACACGTGAGAAGTACAGATATACAATATAAATCAAATATATAAACAAAACAATATAAAGATACATTTTGAAGAAAAGTAAAAGAATATAGAAATAATTTCAACAGGGCAACACCCTCCCCCTTTCTAGAAGGTCTCCATGAGACTTAAAAGGGAACTCAATTGTCTGACAGGTAAGTAATGAAGATATATATCAAGAAAGGTATCAATGTATAAACTGTGAGACTTTAAGTTCTTATTGATAAGAGATCGGAATCATCATGCCCCTATGTATTATTGTAATTGGTCTGTCTGTTGGTTTTCCAGGTCCATCGAAACTAAGGCGGATGACAGGCTCAGAGATAGACTTCACCTCCTTATCCTAGACGGACGTCTCCCCCATCTAGTTCTGTGTCCACCACAGGTTCCAGGACAGGTGACAGAGGATCATCTGTTCCTCCACATTGAATTAACTCTTCTTGTTCATCCTCTTCCTCAGATACATCTGAAACTGGAGGTTGTTCAACAGGAACAAATGGGTTTCACTTGGAGCAGTTAAAAAAGTATCAAACTCTACTGTTCTATCCCATAACCCAGTTCTTTGAAAGGTAGGTTGTGGTAAAGATCTTCCTCTTTAGACTCAAAATGGTCACCAGATAACCAATTGGCAGTAAGTGATTACGGTGTAATGTTTTCACAACACCTAATCCCCGTTCAGGCTTTACTCTGTAAACAGGTAGGTGATGAAGCTTTTCTATCACCAGGTAAGGCAATGGATTCCACCTATCGTGCAGCTTGTGTTTTCCAGTGAGCCCTAGATTACGCACCGACATTCGATCAACTTTCTTTCGAGAGACTGATTTTGGACTCTAGAATCATGTTTTTTGTTTCTTTGATTCTTAGAGGCGTCCTCCATGGCCAGCTGATAAGCACTTTTCAACTCATGTTTCATTTGATCCACGTACTGATTATATTTGACACCATCTTCACCATCAGGAGATATTCCAAAACCAAAGTCAATGGGTAGTTTAGCCTCTCGACCAAACATCAAGTAGTATGGGGAAAAACCAGAGGCATAATTTTTGGTCCATGGACTAGCTGGCAAACATACTGGCTCCACCTTGACTTTTTGTCTGTGTCGAGAGTTCCGAGCATGGACAGTAACTTGCGGTTAAATCTCTTTGGTTGGGGTCTCCTTGAGGGTGGTACGGAGAAGTTCTGGACTTATGGTTAGTCGACTATTAGGGGGCAACCCTAATCAGCACCATCAGCATTTAACACGTGGGCCTATAATATCTGCATGTGAGAGCCCGATCCATTACAGGTGCAAGCTAAACTGACAAGGTGAGAAAAAACAGGTGGCAGTCCTCCCATCCACATTTTTCTGATTGGCAATACATGTTAATTATTGTGCCCCATGTCCAGTCACCTCCTACCCCCACCCTGGATGAGTGATGATTAATTTAAGCTCTTATATGAACAGCTGGAAGGATGAAGATAGACAGAAGTGTGTGTTTGATTGTGGCACTCATGTATAGAAACCCATGCAGGAGAGGAGGAATTCATTGCTGAGTGTAGGAAGGCTGATTTCAGATCATGTGAATGTACAATCAGCCAGACATTATCGCAAAATTAACCCTGATCATCATCCCTGTATGGAATGGAATGGTCCTGTATCACCCTGAAGGGGTTTATTTTGCTACAATGACCAGCTGAGTGTTCATGATCCCAATTATTACATTGATGCTCATCAAAGAAATATGTAGAAATATGTTTTAATAATAATAATAATAATTTGTTACATTTATATTTATATTTTCTGGGTACTCAAAGCATTTTTACATGGAAAGGGGAATCTCTTCAACCACCACCAATGTGCAACATCAACCTGGATAATGCGGCGGCAGACATATTGCGCCAGAACGCCCACCACACACCAGCTTACTGGTGGAGACGAGACAGTGATGAAGCCAATCAGTATATGGGGATGATTAGGAGGCCAAGATGGACAGAGGGCAAGGGACAAATTTGGCCAGGATGCCGGGGTTAACCCCTATGGGATTTTTAATGACCACAGAGAATCAGGACCTCGGTTTAACGTCTCATCTGAAGGACGGTGCTCTTTGAAAGTATAGTGTCCCCATCACTATACTGGGGCTTTCGGACACACACAGACCACAGGGTGAGCACCCCCTGCTGGCCTCACTAACACCTCTTCCAGCAGCAACCTGGTTTTAGGAGGTCTCCCATCCAGGTACTGACCAGGCTCAACCCTGCTTAGCTTCAGTGGGCAACCAGTCTTGGGCTACTGGGTGATATGGCTGCTGACTTTTGGTAATATTGGAATAAGTTTTGTTGGTTTTATAATTTTACCAACTGTATATTATAAAAGATTCTTCAAAGTATAAAAAAATTGCTCATCAACAATACAAACACTTCATTATTATCATCAATATTAATACTGAAGTCCTCAAGATTAACTGAGATGCAAGATGTTGCCAGCTGTGTTTCTATGAAGCGACAATGTGTGTCTGTGTTACAAGATTGACCAAGTCAATCAAGTATTCCAAAAAGTCATGTAAAAATCTTCCCTCTTAGTTTACATGTCTAATTTAACATTGTGTTCAATTAAGAAACTGACCCTTCTAAGGTTTCACCCCAGCTTTGACGTCTCCAATGCCACCTGTACTCATGTGAATTGAGACCTAGCTCTGATTATGATGTAATGCCTTAACTTTCAGTCGGTTCCTATAATGTAAATGTACTGAAGACGAGTTGAGTTATACCCATGTCCAGTTTTATTTAATAACCAAAACCATATACATATTAACAGAACTAAACCAAGAGAAACAGTGAGCAGACTTAAGCCCAACTTGATATGAACAGATATGAACTGACAACACTCAACAACAGCTGGTTACACAAACAAACCTAGATCAGAGAATAAGGAAACATGAGGGCTAAATACACACATGGATTAATGATTAATAGGAAAAACCTGAATGTAATCAAGACAATGGACCAATGAGAATACAGAACTTATAATCACCTGACAAGACAAAAAACAATGAAACAATTACACAAGAACCAAAGAAATCACATGTCATAATGACTTAAGTGACAACAAAAACTGGGTTAAAATTTGAAGGCAAGCAGGTTAGGCTACTTATAACACATTTTTAAGTGTGTCTTTAATACACAGGGACAACTTTACAGTGTTTAATTTAAAAATAAAGGACATGACAACATGAAACAAGAACATACATGATCATAGAGGGTAACGCAAATTATTACAAGTAGAAGAACATATTTGACTTATTCCCAAGAGTTGGTGTTGGGTCGTAAACAAACATGTCTCTACAAACATGAAACCAAAAGCTAGTGATCAACTTACAGATGGCAGATCAATGAATAATCTTACAACATAAAATGATATGGAAAATAGTCTAGGTCTACATATTTGAAAACTTAATTTATTGATAGCCTTTGCCATAGACCTCCAGCTTTACATTAAATACGTATTAAGACTGTGACACACTGCAAAAAATGTTGGGCCTTTGTTGAGCATCTGTCAGCCCAGTTGTTGGCACTAGTTGGATCATGTCAGCATTTTATTGGCCAATTAATGTTGAATTTCCATTGGGCAGTTGTTGAGAGAGATCACTGTGATTGGCTCAGTGGAGTCAATTCACCAAAAGCTAAAGTTATGGCAAGATGACGTCATCAAATCTTACTCCCTCACTTAGTTTGTGTGTTTTAAACTTTGTAAACTTGCACTAAACAAGCTCATTCAGCATTTTGAGCAATATCAAGTGGATTCTCACTAACGGTAACTTGCCTGACTTTAGAGCGTGTGTGTGTGTGTGTGTGTGTGTGTGTGTGCTTGTTTTTGTGATATATGAGGACACAAATGTGTATAATGACATGGGTATTACACTGGTATTACAACTTACACGTGAAATATGAGGACATTGCATGCGTCCTCAGAGCGTGTGTGTGTGTGTGTGTGTGTGTGTGCTTGTTTTTGTGATATATGAGGACACAAATGTGTATAATGACATGGGTATTACACTGGTATTACAACTTACACGTGAAATATGAGGACATTGCATGCGTCCTCATATTTCAAACAGCTTAAAAAACATAAAAAACAATGTTTTTTTTTTAAATGTTAAAATCCAGCATGTCTCCTGTAAGGGGTAGGTTTATGGACAGAGGCAGTGTAGGGGGATAGAATATATAGTTTGTCCAGTATAAAAACCATTACGCCTATGGAATGTCCTCATAAGTCACAAAAACAAACATGTGTGTGTGTGTGTGTGTGTGTGTGTGTGTGTGTGTGTGTGTGTGTGTGTGTGTGTGTGTGTGTGTGTGTGTGTGTGTGTGTGTGTGTGTGTGTGTGTGTGTGTGTGTGTGTGTGTGTGTGTGTGTGTGCTGTATTTGCTGCAGCTGAGTGTGAGGTGAACGACATATGTCTATAATGATTCCACAGCAAGCACTTGATGCATGGCTATTGTGAGAATGAGGGCCCTATACATTAATAGTATGTGTGTGTCCAAGAAAACTGCTTTTTGCCTAAAAAAAAGCATTTCTTAAACACAAATTTTTCTAAGAATGAAAATTCATACCCTCCCAGGGGAACTGAGTATTGCCCATAAATCTTCTGGGTCGAGCTTCGTAGAGCAATTTCTTTCAACCCTGGGTCGCCTGCCTCAGGAATGTTTCAAAGTCTGTCTGGGGTTCTTAGTGCTGAGCTGGCTGGCTAGCGGCAACACCTTCCTGCAAGGGGCCTTACGTTGGAGTCAGGCTACTGGCTTAGATGTCGTGGAACTGATGCAGCAGCCACAAGAGAAGGAACTTGGCAGCAGACAGACAGGGTGTGGGATCTCCAAGTTGCCTCTGTCTGTTTCTTCACCACCGAGAACTGCTGGAAAAAGTACTTAATGGTGTCGCCGAATAGGCTCGCTTTGGAGATGATAGCATTGAGAAAGTGCAGTTTCTCAGTCTCCCTCATCTTCGCAAGATTGAGCAATAGATGTTGTTCCTGGACTGCCAGAGTGGACATCACCCAACCAAGTGCCTGTGCCATTACCTTCATTGCCCATAGGGCTAGGTCGGCTGCCAAGTCAGCTCCTGCATGAGTGCTAGTTCAGGATTACCCTTGTGCATGTCTCTCAATGCCTTGGTCTGATGCACCTGCAGGATGGCCATTGCATGCTGGCTGGAGATGGTCTGTCCAGAGGCACTGTTAGATCTTGCCATAAGGCTTTGGACTAGAGTCTCGGATGGTTCCTCAAGGTAGCTGCATTTTATGGGCACAGGTGTACCATAATCACCCACTCAACAGGTGGAGCAGTTTCTATCAACCTTGGGTCACCTGCCTCAGAAACGCTTCAAAGCCCATCTGGGGTTTCTACTGCTGAACTGGCTGGCAAACGGCCATACCTTCCTGCAAGGGGCCTTACGTTGGAGTCAGGCTGCAAGCTCGGGCCATCATGGGGAATGTTGGAGTACCCCTGGCAGCCCCATTGTGGAGGGTGGAAGGCCTCAAGAAGTGTGTTCTGGCATTAAAAAGTGATTTCCATGACTTTGTGAGCTCCTCATTCACCTCCAGGAAGAAATTGGGATGGGCTTTGTCTGTGAGCTGCGTTCAGAACATAGAAACCAATCATCTAACCCAATCATCTAACCAATCAACTCAAAGCTGATGTTTGCAGCAGCCCAGGCAAGCACAGAAACCATCTCAGTGTCAGTCCCAGTCTGAGCAGCCACACCCAATAGTGGAAGCCCAGGTTATCCGTCTGCATAGACAGGCACAAGCTCACCCTGTGATGCTACAATTGACAGCTCATCTTCCTCCTGAGCTGCACCAAATCAGAAATTAAATTCACCCAAGGGTGAACCGCCTTCCTCATCGGCGAACTCAACCGGCAGAAATCAGCGTGCTGAGGAATGGGAGGCCTGTGGGGATTTAACCCGCGGGACACTTCCATTGAAACCCCCTGGCTGTAGTCTTCACAGAGCGTTCAAGCTCAACTTTTTTGCCCAGATGCATGTGACGCAAGGCGACAACACAGCGGGCTTTGACCAATTGTCTAGCCCTCTAAAATATGGAAAAAATAATACGTTTTAGAGCTGCAGTCTTTGTGGCCCAGGAAGTTCAGATTAACATATAATAGGCTAATGTATGGGAGCATGCTTACCCGGTCAACCCATCTGAGAAACAGACTGCCCTCAACTTAAATGTTTCTATTGCAGCCTAATTTTAACAGTATAAAGCCAATGCATTTGGCAGGTTTTTTATAAATATATCATTAAAGTCTGGTTTCACATTCATCTTTAATGAAGGGGTGGGATAGTCCAGCTGGCGGTGTGTTGCACCCTTGTGAAGCTGGCCTTTGTGAAGCTGGCCCTTGAATATATTGCACTGGCTATATAAACTAATTTTACTGGTGTTTTACTATTTTTAACATCAGCTTGCTTGAGCATAAGCTTATCAGTAGGTTTCTGCCATGCTTGAAATAATAGGAAGAAGAATGGGGAATGCAATCTGGAAATAACATAAGCCAGAATTTAATGCAAACTCATCATTCTGGATGACATAATTGTTCTGGTTATTGTGATGACTGTTATCGGTCAGCCAAATACATCTGTTTCTTCCATTTCTTTAATACTCGTGTAGAGTGTATTTTGGCCCTCACAGTCAATGTCAGAAAGGAGACGTTTAAGGCACACTCTTCCATATGAATCTGCCCAGAATGAAAGAGAAGCTACTTTTCTCCCTGTGGTTGAATTAACGCTCCCTGACCTCACAGTGACATTCACATCTTGCCTGGGAATCCAACCACGGCAGTTTGTTAGCTTGGGATTAGCCGGTGGATGAGTTCACAGAAAGAAGCCTGCCTCTCCTTCACAGCTTCTGTCCCAAAGCTGGCTCCATCCCAGCACTCAATACCAAGCTGCTCAGGTTAGGATTTAATTGCATGTTCAGAGCTATAACAGGAGCTCTCTTTGGAGAGTGTTGGCGGACTGCCATCACAGAGCCAATACTGACGTCTATCCCCTGAATCAGAAGGAAAGTCACCGGGGCAGTGCACTGTGTGTTCGGATTGGGAGCAAGAAGAACAAGAATGGATGTCCCATCATGCTCAGGTGACTGACAGTTTTATCCTTGGTGCCTCTTATGTGCTGTGTCACCCACACCTGACTTTCGAATGGGTCCCCAATTGTGTTTATTGGAAATTAAACTATTGGCTTTAAAAATACCTGGCAACAATACCTGGTGTATTAATGGTGTTTAATCCACACTGTCAGAAAAATGACCTGCTCGGGACTTGTCACAGCACTCCACAAAAGAGCTCAAAGCAAGGAGCAAGCTAAAATGAAATGGTGCTTTCAGCAAATAATTTTTTTATGTTATACAACATGTTTGCTTTTTCTCACACTACTGGTTAGGTTTAGGGTAGAATTAAGTGTATGTGATACATTAATTGCATCCATTATAAAGAATTAACATTTAAACGCCACTCACCAAACTGATCTGTAGTGATACTTACAGCAACTAACGTAAAATGTTGCCGCAGTAACATTTACCTCAGATAAATTTTACATGCTACTATTAGCATTGCAGATTTATTTTTGTTTTGTTTGTGTCTTTATTTACTTTTACTTCAGTTTATGAAATTATTTCATTTTGTATTGGCTTCAGTAAACTCTAATATTAATTATTTTTAATAGCTGTGAATGTAATGTCTGTTTCCTTGTCTGTATTCAGATAATATTTGTGTTCATTTATAGTTTGCTTTGCTGTTGTATAATCTTGTTTAGTTGTCAGGATCTGTGTTGTTGCTTTTTAACATGTTCACATAGTTGTAAGAGTTGTATCAAGACAACTTTTGTCTTGCAAATATTAAGACAAATGTGTGCTTACAGTGAGCACTAAAATAGACACAAACCCTGCAGTCAACCCCGCAAGTAGGTTCTTTTTAGCAAAAAAAAAAATCACCACCTCTTCATAAAATCTCTGGTGCAGACACTTAATTGATCTTTTGAAATGATATTTTATAGACAGAGACTTTATGGCAGTCCAATTATACGCTATTCTAGCTGCATCAGTGCAATCGAGAACTAATAGCTAGGTATGCAACCATCAGTAACACTTTACTTGCATTAAAAATCGTTATGTAATACTTAACAGATCAGTGGTTGATGTACTTTCAAATATCAGCATTCTAAAATACTAATTTGTCATTTCAAAGTATTTAAATGTATAAGAACTAAGACTCAGTTAATAATTATTTTATGTAATAGAGTTAATGTTATTAATGAAACTGTTATGCAACATATTTTTATTCATGATGACCATCTTAAAAACCTTAACCACAAAAAGCACATTTTAATGAGCTTTCTAGGTATTAGTCATAAAGATTTGATTAATGTAGTGGATATAAAAAGAAAGAGAAATTCTACTGCTGCTTTCAAATGCCATCACATTCTCGCCAGTCTGTTTTTGAATTGAAAAAAAAAAGGGCTCAGGGCATCATTTTAATGATGTTTGTACGCTCTAAACCGAACAGCGGGGGTATCTAAATCACATTCCATTATTGCAATTAACAATGGCACAGCTGTTTAGATTGATGGTCTGAACGTATATTAAATCTCTGCAGCATGCCTGATATCATGACTAAACCATAAAACCATCCAATTCAGATTGTAATAGCACAAGGGGTATTCAAGTCAAAGCCTATGCTCAGATCATTCACTTGAATGAGAAGGCTGTTGAGGGGATCTAGGTCTGGTTGGGCCAATAAGGGGCAACTATCATGACCGGCTCCACTCCTGACCTGGCACAGTACGTGCAAGCGACATGCGCAAACAAAACAGGAGCACTGCTCAACACTATATGTGAAGATCACTGAGCTTCAGGAGCATCTCTGCTCAATATCTGAGTGTGATTTTCACTGGGCTTAGGAGCATCTCTGCTCAACATGTGAGTGTGATGATGAAAATCACTGAACTTGAGCAGGCGCCAAGCGACAATGAATCGCATAGCCGCTTTTTTTAGAAGGCTCACTGGGGAACGCATTTCTGTGGGGCCCCTGGGGCCAGCTGAGTGCCTGTCCAAGGGTTGTCGGCTGGGACAGAAATACACAACTGTCAGAGGAACGAATCCGGAGAGGCAACATATGTAACTATGCGGCCCCGAATTGGTCCTAGCCCAGCTGGACCGCCATGGGATGGAGTCTCCACTCTCCCTGGCCATAGCCGTCATGAGGCTCGTTGGTGGCACGATTGAGCAGACCGAAAAAAATAGGGGATGAAGCGAACTCAGAAGCTTCTGACTTCAAGGAGGAGGTGACTGGTGAGTTGTGACATGTGAGGGGGGAAGCTCAGAGGGAAGCTTAGCGCAACGGTCGTGATGCTGTCTTTTCAGACCAGTACTAGCTCACTATTTCGCCTCCGTCTGCCTCTGTGGAGAATTTTACCCAACAGTTCTCTGCAGCCCAGAGTCGCCGAATAACCCAACCTGAGAAATGGGAGAGTTCAGGAATCAAACATTGTCCGCTTCTCTCATATCAGCCAGATTGAGCCAGAGATGGCGCTCCTGGACCACAAGTGTGGACATCGCCATACCGATCGCACAAGCTGCAACCTTCGCCGGAGGGCGAGATCAGTTGCAGTGCGGAGCTCACTCATGAGCTCACGGTCCAGACTACTCTCGTGCATGTTCATGTGCCTGGGCCTGGTGAACCTGAAGCAATGCCATGGCATGCAGAGAGGAAGTGGCTTGCCCTCAAGCTTTGTAAGCCTTGCCCGGGAGAGCGGACGAGAACTTACAGGCTCTCCAGGAGGCAGCGGCCCCTGGACACAGTTGCATCACGACAGACCGCTCCACTGGAGGGATAGCCTCGTAACCCTTCACCGCTCCCCGTCAAGGGTAGTGAGGGGGAGGAGCTACTTAGGCAGTTTCTGGCAGAGAAAGGTGCTGTCCACGCCCTCGTAAGCTCCTCATGCACTTCAGGAAAGAAAGGCACCAGGGCAGCGGGCTGAGAACCAGCCTGGCCTGCCTAGAGAAACCAATCATCCAACCGAGACGGCTAGGGACGTGGTGGAGGGTTCCACGCGAGCCCTACCACCTCGGCGGGCTTTTTCAGCATAGCTGATATCTCTGGATCTGGCTCAGGCAACGCTGGTCTCCCAGAGGGAGGCAGCACAGCCGAGTCATCATCTCCAGAGTTCAGCTCCCCTTACGATGCTGCAATAGACAAACGATCCCCTGGACGGGCCCCAAATGAAACCGCTGGCTGGTCCACTACAGAGGGACCAGCAGGTTTATTGGGGAGCTCCACCAGTTGTGGTGCGTGAGAGGAGTGAGGGATCCACAGGGCTTTGCTGGGCGGATCACCCCTCACTGTAATACTCAGATCACCCAGCTTGGACGGAACCCCGGTCTTCCTCTGGGAAGGTAACCCAGAAGAAGGACAAGGGCGGGGCCCAGAGGAGGGAACTGCACCTACGCTTTTGACGTAGACGAGTCTCGATCTTAACACCGAAATGGTCATATTCTCGCAAGCTGCCTCAGCGTGCTGTAAGCCCAAACACACAATACAGCTTTCGTGACCGTCAAGGGGGGACAGAGCCTTACTGCGCCCAGAAACGCAAGGTTGGAATGGCATCTTGAGAAAGACACACTCACACCTGTGTTGCTCTTTTAGGAAATGGGACCGTCACCAGTGCCGGAGCACACAGGGAATGACCGCGGCAACACTGAATCAGCAAACTGAAATAGTGAAGCACTCACTTCTCGCCCTCTAACCTGCTGTCAACACACAAACGAACAGTAGACATTTGATGCTGTTAGAACAGCAGTTGAGAGCTAAGAAGCTCGTGATTACCGCTGCACTCGCGCTGTAGAAACACCAACACTCGGAGGTCTTCCCGCAAGAACACTGACACACTCGCTTGTTGAATACAACAGCACTCTTCAGAGACATCCAACGATTGGCTCTGAAGCGAAAGGCAACTAGTGCATGCATCCACTTCCGTATTTATACCCGCGCCGCAGGGGCGGAGTGTGTGATGCAAATCACGCAAGCCAACTCCATTGGCTCGTACAATAATGCTCAAAGAGGATTGGTTTCTCGGGTGTGATCCCCATTTCAGTCAACGTCGACTACGTCTGACGTTCTCGACTGAAAGGGAAGAGGAAGTTATGTTGGCTCATGATGTTTTCCCCTCAATGCTGTTTATATTTTTAATATGGTGCAATATGTGGAGCGCACATGAGAGCGGATCCCGCACGGAACACCGCAATGAATTTAACAATAGTTGCAGCGCGGATCTCAGTTCATATCCTGACTGGAGCAAGCATGTTTCAAGTTTTTATGGACATATTTTATATACTCTAGTGCTCCAAATCTTCAAATGATTTTATATATATATATATATATATATATATATATATATATATATATATATATATATATGCAAATTAGGACACTGATACAGCGGCAATACGTCTGCTCATGAATGTGATGACATGATGGATTATTCTGATACACTGAAGAAACTGTAAACCGAAATATCAAAGACAAATAAACAAAAAAAAAAATATGTCTATGAAAAAAACGTTTGTATGTATGTTAAATCAAATTATGTATAATTTGTTAAGAGACTGTAGTACTTGTAAACTTAATGAAAATATTAGACATTGTAATGTTCTTCCTCATTTTTCATACAGACCTATAGCTCTGCAAAGTTATAATGCTGCTGTGTTAATAATACTAAGAATAATTTATTGTAATAAATTTGATTTATTCATGATAGTTGTTAGTTGACCGCAATGGTCTGTGTTTTATTGGTTGCTGTCTCCCCTTTTCCCACCCTCTACACTCCCACTTTTCCACAGCTTTACACACGCATTTCTTTTTCAAAACTGAGGTGTGAATGACAAGTGCTTAAACTGGGGTTTCATGACACTTTAAATAAGACTTTGAGGCACAAAACTTTACACATTAAACGTTAAACGTTTACCTGAAGTATCGTATCCACCGGACGACTATCATTACCTGGTTGATACTGTGTTTGTCTACACGTAAGATGTGTTAAAAGCATATCGCAGTCTGGATGCTTACAATTACTTTCTTAGCAGAAAGGTTTGGGACATTTTTGAAGCAAATGAAACTGTGTCAAAAGTGTACTCATCATGGTTCGTTGCTAAGGTGCCTGGGGAGGTTATCAGTTTACATTGCACTTGCACTTGGTTGTGTCAGTCTGCATCTATGCAAATACTAATTGCTTACGCGTGTTTAAATGTGATTTTGGGCTCCACTAGCCTAGTTGTTTTGACAGTTGATATACCGTATAGGGAATGTGGAGATGACGTCACGCCGTGTTGCATTATGGGTCCGCCGCCATATTTACAGGATCACGCCCAATACCGCTGTATTTAAATGGATATGTTGGAGGCTGTGTTTGGATTTTCTGTCGAGATTTTAATAAACGTCGATATGGTTGTTCAGTTCAGCTGCCATAGCAAGTCACACGACCGTTCAGGGAGGAAACTGAACAACGAAATATGTTTTTTCACCTTTCTTTCTTGGAAAAAACAACAAGGGAAGCAGGTCGAGGAGCTGACGAGAAGACGCCGGATCGCCGCAATCATGAGGAAAAACTCATTTTGAGTTTTACTGTCCTCCACTGCATAGTACGTTTGTTAAAAGTTGTACAAGCAAGAGGTTGTGTATTGTATATTCCTCGATGACTAACATTTAGGAGGATAGTTGATGAATGATGTTGAATTTGTGGTTCATGTTAGCAGATGATAAAGCCAGGACACATTGCATGAATCAAATAATATTTATTTTAAATTAACAATTTGCTTTGATATTCTGTACATCTTTTTACATGCCTTTTTTAAAATGTCTGTGAATCATGATTTTATATATCTGCTTAATAAATACATTAAGTGACTTCTCTGTTTCTGTACTGATTGCAACCACAAAGACCCTTTAAGTACACATAACAATGGGCAAATATACATCAAACTTTTAAAATAAACGACCAAATACTCTCATTTTTACACGTGTCAACATTAAATGTTGACAATAAGGCACAGTTGTATTTAACAAGTTACCACATCTTGTGGCATTATAAAGCAATGTACTTTTTTTTTCTTGCAGAACCTATGAAAACTTAACATATGCTGAAAATAGCAAGCTAACATTAACTACGAGAGCTGCTTTTCAGGTAAAATAGCTTGAACTTTATGTACAATAGTAATCAACTTAGCATAGGCTTCGAACACCAAAACTAAATCAGATGTATCAACGTTTTTTATCGCGGATAGTTTGTCCAAATAGTTTTTTGACAGTGGCATTTAGTTTATCCCAGTAGGGCCCCTTCTCTTTTTCTTTAAACATCTCCATTTCTTCCGTTCTTCTTCAATTTTACCTCGATTTAGCCAAACACCCACTATTATACCGAAGGTAAACAGAGATCGTGCCTGTAAAGATGGCGGCCACGTCCCATAATGCAACACGGCGTGACGTACCTCCGCATTCCCTATATACCCGAATATAAGATGACCCTGAATATAAGACGACCCCCCATTTTCCAGACTTATTTGGGGGAAAGAGACTTTTGTGGAAAAATGAAAAAAATCTGGTTTTCAACAGAAAATAATTTTATTTGAAAATTCTAGTGATAATTCATTGGAAAAAAACATTGTAACACCATTCATTAAATATTTGGATTAATTTGTCACAAAATAAAGTGCACTCTGTTAATGAGTTGAAGAGAGAAATGAATGAATGAGTGAAAAAAATGAATAATTCCTTTTCACAAAAATGCAATAATTATGTAGGCCTATGTATGTATGTAATTGTGGTTAGGGTGGCCATACGTCCAGATTTTGGCCGGACAGTCCAGATTTTAAGCCCCCTGTCCAGCGCTGTTTTTTGTTTTCAATTCACAATTCAGTTCACTGTGCGCATCAGTTCTATTAATAACCTATAAAAATCCCGCATATTGATAGCGGCTCCCTGATGCCTGCAAATTAGTTAAAATCTCCTGGAATCTAGACTAGAGCCGCGCATGCGAGACAGAACATAGCCTACTGTATGTGCTCCAAACCAAACCGTGTAGCGCGCGCACGGCAGAGAGAGAGAGAGAGAGAGAGAGAGAGAGAGAGAGAGAGAGAGAGAGAGAGAGAGAGAGAGAGAGAGAGAGAGAGAGAGAGAGAGAGAGAGAGAGATTGCGTTTCCAGTAGGCGTCAGTGAGTGAACGCCTGGCAGGAGGCACTCAGTGTAGCCTACCTCTTGGGCAGATTATCCTTGAATGGCTTGTTGACGACTACATCCAATACCTGTAGCTGGCTTGTCATCCTCAGTTGTAAGTTGTAAGTTCAGATCAGCAAAACAAAGATGAGAGTACAGTTAGCAAAACATGCAGTCTATTAAAAACGAAGTCAAAAAATTTGCCTGCCATTTATTTATTTTCAGTTTCTAAGATATTTTATTCAGTTTCAATTTATATTTTAATTAGTTTCTTGAAAAGTTGCATTCATTATTATTGGCACAAAAGTAATTCCATACTCAGATACTAAGGGACTCGGGACGAAAATGCTTCTAGCAGATCGTCTCCAACAAACTCATAGTACACATGCCTAAGCCAGATATTAAGCCTACCTATAAAAAGGATCTTCAGGGCCATAATTCCTATTTTTACATATCCTATCAAACATACCCCTTAATAGTTTCTAAACAAGGAACCGAGGTCTGAAGTTTAACAACCTTATAATAAAGACCTACCAATATCATCCTGCTGCTTGTAGAGTGGCGGCCTAAACTTTATTCTTAGAATGATGGCCTACCACCCAAAAGCTACCAAGCTTAACTCCAGACCTTCAGAAGGATTACCTTTTCAATGGGAAAATATCAGGCATCAGGCCTGATGTAAGAAGGGGTAAAGAAAATTGGGCGAAAGGAAGAAGAGAGGAGAGGGTGGTTGTTATTCACCCTCAGAGGAAGGGGATACATCACTGACTTACGTGCTGCATCACCTCCCTCAGATCCCTCTTCTTCCTTGAGTCACGCCTCCTCTGCAACCTACTGCTTGGAGGAGGAGAGGCGACGCTGAACCTCTGGCCCTGTCTCCGATCCTCCAACCGGGATGGGCCAGGACCCCCGCTGTCTGGGCGTGGATTCGGACCGCACTCGAATGCATATTTAAATGCAGCCAAGGGCACCTTTGCCTCTCTGAACTTTTCCACCACCATCTCAACGGAGGCGCCGAAAAGTTCAGATGGCGAAACAGGGTCATCGACGAGAAAACCCTGTTCTTTCTCCCCGATGTCAGCCAGGTTCAGCCACAGATGCCTCTCCGTGGCCACCATCGCCACCATAAACCTTCCAATCGAGGCAGCGGTTTGTCTGGTGTCCCGAAGAGCCAGACCCCTAGTGCGGCGCAGCTCGTCCACTGAGTCAGGGGAGAGATCCTGACCTTAAACCAAATCCTTCAGCAGGTCGGCTTGGAATGCCTGTAACACAGACATTGTGTGTAAAGCAGCCCCAACCTGACCTACTGACATGTCTGCCCTGCCATTAAAGCGAGATGAGCTTGGGTTCTCACAAGGTTTTTTTTTTCTCCATTCTGTCACCTGATGGAGTTCTGGTTCCTTGCCACTGTCGCCTTTTTCTCCTTTCTTCGCCTTTGTCGCCATTGGCTTTTGGCTTGCTTAGTTGTTGGGGACATTTCATTTTATATTTAAAAATATTATTACAACATTATTTTCCTGTTATCTCTGTAAAGCTGCTTTGAAACAATCTGTATTGTAAAAAGCGCTATATAAATAAAGGTGACTTGACATGTCATCTCAAGTGGCTTGGAAGGCAGGGGACAGTGCGAGTTCCCTTACGAAAGGGAAGTTAATTTACTAACCAGAATCAAAATGTGTGCGGCATATCCTAGAGTTGCTAGTTGATATCCACCCTTCTCGCTTCACTGCTGCAATCCAGGGGTCTCATCGTTTCTCGGAAATCTAAAAACACTTTAATTTCCAGCATCCAACCACCGAGCAACATGTTATCTAAATTTAATTTTCATATTTTTAATAGCAGGATTAAATAAATTATCAAAATCCAACTGTCCATTGATTGCCTCTCGCCGATGTTTTGAATGCACTTGACAACTAAAAGGAAACGTCCAGGGAACATAATTTTCTAATCAACTAATAATACTTTTACCAAGAGCTGAATTAAAATATCTATTTAAATTATTTAAAAAAATAGGACATGACTCACTGATATAAACGTGTCACAGGTGAGGGGCGGGCGCCAGCGGGCCGCCCACCCCTTCGAATCGAACCACCGCCCGAGGAGCGTGCCGTGGAACACATGAGGCAGACACAGCATTTAAAATAAATAAGTTCTTTATTAAATAATAAAAGCAATATTAAGAGTCTCTTCTTCGGGCTCAGACAGAGAGAGGAATGAACACAATCCACAGCTTCTGCGCTCTCTTCTTCAGCGTTCTCTTCTTCAGGGCTCAGACAGAGAGAGATGCACACACACATGAACGTACCTCCACAGTTTCAGACAGAGAAAGGAATGAACATAATTCACAGCTTCTGCGTTCTCTTCTTCAGCATTCTCTTCGGGGCTCAGACAGAGAGAGATATGAACATAAATGAACGTACCTCCAGTTTCAGACAGAGAGAGGAATGAACATAATTCACAGCTTCCGCGTTCTCTTCTTCGACGTTCTCTTTTTCGGTGCTCAGGCAGAGAGAGGAATGAACATAATTCACAGCTTCCACGTTCTCTTCTTCAGCATTCTCTTCGGGGCTCAGACAGAGAGAGGAATGAACATAATTCACAGCTTCCGCGTTCTTTTCTTCAGCATTCTCTTCGGGGCTCAGACAGAGAGAGATGTAAACATGCTGGGACTGCGAGTGAACAGCAGCAACACCATTCCCACACTCGCATATTCACCAATACACTGCAAGATTTCACTCGTGCTCACCATAGAACTGCAATTCAACAGACTCACTGTGCAATCCGGGCTCACACCCGCAATCCAGCCGAAATCTCCTCTCTCTCGTTCTCTCTCACTCTCTCTCGTTCTCTCTCACCCTCTCTCGCTCCCACAGCCTCCCTCCGCTGTTTCGGCCGCGGCCTCAGCCTAGGCCTCTCGCCCACTGCAGGCACCCTCTGCTCGGTGCAGCCCCCTTCCCTCTCCACTCTCCATATCAACCTCTTTTATGTTCCTCATGGTCCAATCGCCTTTCAGGATTTTTCCCGCTGTACAGCTGACAACAATCGCGCTCGTCAACTCTCCTTCGCTGTTTCTCCTTACTTCCGTGTTTTGCCGGAACCGGTCCTGTGTTACGTCGGAAGTGCTCCCCCCGGGGGACAACGCGTTGAACTTTAGTCCCGGCTTAGTCACCCCGTGACACATGCAATGAGGTGAGGTCACAGCAATAGAGCATACTTTTGTTAGAAGCATTTTTGTAGCATACTGCATAGTCTTTCACATAGTATATACAGTGGATACTCTACAGTAAATTTTATACGAGGGTACCATTTCAAAAGCTGTCACATCTCTTCTTGCTTCCTGCAAGAACCCTATCTTAGATGCCTAATTGTGTTTCCATCCATAACACCAGCAAAAGCTAATCAGTATTGAGTTTTTTGTGTGTTTGTTTTTTGTCGACCTGTTTCTTCATTGATGTTCCCATCAATGATGGTGTTTTTTTTAAAGATATGGTGAGCTAATGAGGTCTCTGAGAGAGGGGAGAGCAGAATAGGGAGTCATTATGACATGGGAGATAACAGGCAGTGTGTGGGATTGTAGTGTTTCGTCTCATGAGGCTGAATGAATGACTGACATAATTTCAAACAAGAGATTACTACATTTCTAATCAACCCTCAGTAAAGGTGTCAGGCTATTAGATATACAAAAGATTATGGGAGAAAAAAAAATCAGCAGAGGCCAAAGAATTGTATCTTTATTCTTAGCAAGAAGAAATAACTGTCTGTCTATTCTGCTGGCAAGCAGATTTGACGATGGTGGCTGCATCATTTTTGGCCCAAATGCATAAACAATGTTTAAAAATCATAAAATTCTATGACGTTCTATAGCTGTCAAACATTTAATTCACTACCCTTTCTAAAAAAAGGAAAAAATTATATACTAACAGCATAGTAGTATAGTCCAGCGGTTCTCAAAGTGGGGTCAGGGGTCCGCGACCAATAGCCATGGGGTCCCTGAAATAATTTGCTATACGTTATTTTCTGAAAAAAAAAATCTCTCCTTGAAAGCCACATTTCTAGCATCTGTAAAACTGCATTCTTCCATCTTAAAAACATATAAAAATTACGACATTTTCAATTTCAATGGCTTTCAATGACAAATGTGGAAAAGTTAGTTCAAGTGAGCTCTTAATGCATTTTAGTCCTTCACGTCTATCTCAAAATCCTGGCCAGTTGAATACCTAGAATATAAAAAAATATATAAAACAAAATATTTCCGTCTACAACAGTCTTCCTATCATTGTTCATTAAGCAGACACAATCTGTCAGTTTAAATACACATCTCCTTATCCTGGCATACACATTATAAATTTATATAAATCAAATCATGTAAAATGATTGTTAGGCAACATAAATGAGGTCAGCCTGAACAGGAAAGCTGCTGTGAAATAATCTGTATTGCAAAAAGCGCTATATAAATGAAGGGGACTTGATTTGACATTGTGCCGCTTGCGTACTGGAGTAGACACAGTGTTCGAAAAATTCTCTCTTTTAAGAAATTTTCACTGAAAAAAAAAAGGTTATTCAATGGCATGCAATACCCCCACCCACTTTTTGGAGTGTATATACAAGTTATATGCTGAAAAATGTTATTGAAGCTTTGGGTTTTGTTCAAATCATAGGTTTTAAACAAACAACTCATTGATTTGTTCATTGCACATTTCCTTTTAAGAGCCTGATGTACAGACTCTCAACCGTGTAGGGAACAGTTGAAAGCAAGATCAACTCCTGATGCAGATATTTTCTTATTGTTATTTTTATTTTTTTTATTTTTACATTTTAACAGACCCCCAACTGTAACAACCATTCATATGGTTTGAGTGGACTAAAAATAAACCTCTTGTCCAGGTTTCCGAGCAACAGGCTCTTGACACAGATTAACACAATGCTCGTAAACAGCCCTGAACCCTGATGGCCTTGATCAGTTCCCCCATACATCCACTACTCCCTTCTGGAACCTTGAGAAACAGAGCGGTACTGAGTGATTACCAGTGCACACCGCCTCTTTAGTTGAACGTCCGCATGAGATAATGAAAATTTTCTGAACGTAAAGGGAAATTAATTGTTTGGTGTGTGGCTGCTTGATATAAAAGCACTCCCACCAGTCAATTCTAATAATGGTAATTACTAAGATTGCTTTGTGCTAATTACCATGCAGTATTGTGACTACAGAGGTCTTGTTTGTTAGGCCAACCCTCAGCCTGCACATTAGGGACCAGTGTTGGAATATGTCACTTTTAAAAGGTACATGTTATACTAATGATTTTAGAGCAGGTCTCAAATTTTAAATACCTAGGAAGAGTTATTGATGATAAACTTACCTTTGAAAGTAACGTAGAGTCCATCCACTTGAAGGCTAGACAAGGCCCTTGTCTTCTTAGAAAACTGAGGAGTGTTAAATGTTAGCATGCACACATAACTATCATATATAGATCAATGATTGAGAGTATTCTTACAATATTGTTTCAAGGTACGGTAATCTAACAGTTAAACAGAAGAACAAACTTTCACAAATAATTAGTCAAGCAAATAAGATCACT
Source organism: Chrosomus eos (assembly GCA_036326025.1). NCBI lineage: Eukaryota > Metazoa > Chordata > Actinopteri > Cypriniformes > Leuciscidae > Chrosomus > Chrosomus eos. Next base: position 31,611,161 of record CM070834.1, on the reverse strand, counting down.
GGACATAAATTACACTCACTTCAGGCCTTATTTGGTTGCTTTATGGGGAAAACATTATACTCAACCCCTTCATTCTACTTTTGAAATTCTCCCATCTGGACATAGAGTCAAAATTCCTTTGACCTGAAGAAACGCGTTTAAAACACATTTTATAGTTTGTCCCAATGGCAGTGATTTTCTTATATCATACTATTGTCTAAAGAGGTGGGTAAACTATAAATTCTGGTGGACCAGTCACCCGGTAAGGTGGGCCACTGCCTACAGGTGTATGTGTATCCTGATGACATTGCTATAGGCAGGGCTTGACATTAAGCCTTTTCATATGCTTGTCCTTCAGACAAGTAAATTTGTCATTCACTTCTCCGAGTAAAAAAGTTGCTTGTCCGGTTTATTTTTTTTTATTTTTTGTGTGTGTGTATGTTAATTTATTCTGAAACAATATTCTCATTAGTGTTCAGTCAGCTTTGATATTTAAATCGTCATATTGTAATATCTGCATCCCCTCCCCCAATATTATTAAATGTATGCTTCATCTTTCATTTTAAATTCCTAAATTTGATCAATAAATTTAATTATTTCGAATAATAAGACACTATAGGGGCTAGGGGCTGATCAAATTAAATAATTTACACTGAAAAATTACAGTTGCATAAAATAATGTTATGAAATTGATTTAAATGTACATATTAGAAACATTGGAAAGAATGATACCACTTTTAAACATAACACTATACCGCCAGTAGGTGGCGGCAGGCGACTATCTTAATGAGTAAGTCGTTGATTCATTTATTCAAATGATTCGTTCAAATGGCTGATTCATTCAAGAATGAAAACATTGATGCTGCGTCCCAATTCGCTTACTTATACTACGCCCTAAAAGTATGTCATCTTTTTGTGAAGAAAAAGTACTTTTGAGTGTGTAGCTAAAGAGTAGGCAAGCTTTGGGACATACTATCACGTCATCTTTAACGGACAGCTCTGTCGCTTGCTGCGTGCATTCTGTCACCGTAAACTGCCCTGTCAATCATCTTGTCATTTACATTTACATTTACATTAATTCATTTAGCAGACGCTTTTATCCAAAGCGACTTACAAATGAGAACCATAGAAGCAGTTAAACTAACAGCAGGACAACAAAATGTAAGTGCTATAACCTTTCACAGTTTAATCCAACGTAGAACCCGTACATCTTTTTTTATATATATATGATAGAAAGGAAGAGAAAGTGTTAGTATTACTGGAAGAATCCTTAAAATCCTCAATTCAATCTAATTTGATTTCCTACCGTTTAGGAGAGCACGTTCATCTGCCAGTCGTGGGTCTTTCATGCGGATACTCTCCTCGTGTTTGTAATTTGAATATAATGATGCATTTAAAAGGTAATGGCTAAATGTATCTTTACAAAAGTTCACAATGCTGCAGCAGATGCAATATAATGTGGACAACATTGAATAAATTCATTTTCGTCAGGTCTGATACTGATAATTAATCACTCAAACCTCTTTATATGAACCTCTCTACATAACACCAGGTCTCGCGCGTCCTCCATGTCTGTAGTTTTTTAACCTTTTTCACTCGTGTTTGTAGTTCTAACCGAATCCTCGTTCAGCGCGACATGGGTTGTGGGCAATATCAGCCGTTAGAGTGTGCATCGATCTACACTTCGGATTATGACCGGAAATAGTAGACCATCCGGGTATCTTTGAAACACTCATTTCAACATACTACGATTTGGGACGTACTAATTCTATTTTCGAATACTATTTAGGACGGATAGTATGCGAATTGGGACACAGCATGAGTGTTCGTGTGAGATGTGCCGTGGTTCTGCTGTGATTTTCATATACATCATATAGAGACTAAATGCCCTATTGGCCGCTGTGGCGCAAGAAATGCGGCCGCCATCTTAAACCGGTCATACTCCTATTTGTGTTGCATAACAGCAGTAGATGCCAGAGCACTGTGCAGCATATTCCTGCTCAAATCGGCGGACCATCACTCGGGGATTACTTTTAACAAGTAAGATTTAACATTTAACATTACCGTACTATTGGTTGTATTTTTTTAATAAAATATTCAATGTGTCCTGTATCGTAGCTACATGTATGACCTTTGCAGCAAAAAAACCCTGCGTGAAAATCAGTTCGGTATTCAGTGAGATATAATTAATTAAATGCGCTGACAGCTCATTGCACCTGCCAAACAGATTACACTGAGCGGAGCGGGTGACCGGTCTAAGATGGCGGCCCCACGGCTCGTCCACGCCAATAAGCAGTAGCGGTCGATAGGGCGTCTATCTATATGATGTCTATGGTGATTTTTGGTTGGAACTATTTTCGCTGCTAAAACAGAACAAAAACAGCCAATATTGCATCTAAAATGTAAGTGACTTCATTTGAACTATTTATTGAACTGTTGTAGGAAATCAATGTCACATTTTCAATCGTGATGGTGTTCAGGAAAAATAATTGAGGTTGCTTAACATATGTTTCACTAGCAAGGACCACGCCACAACTGCGCGGAATTAGCTATTAGCTTTATGAATGAAAAAAGGTTCGAAGGGAGATGGGGGAAAAGTAAACTACGGTTCTCCGTCTGGCTGCTCAGGGAGTCTGACCCGGGAGACTCAGAGTGGGGGCTTCGTCTCGGTAGGCAGTAAGCTGCGTTACTTGAAGACCCCCAAAAGGTTTGGATGAGACGATGCGGGCTTGAGCTTGACGGAGATCGTTAAGATTATTACGGATGTACAAGCGGTACGCTTCGGAAGACCATCGACCTAGGACTCTGATTGTCTCGTCCAAGATGCCCGTGCTGGCAGCCGAGGTGGCTGCTCCGATCCGGAATGAATGTGTAGAGTAAAGTTCGGGAGATATGCCGGAGGTCCTGAGAATACTTTGGAAGTGTTTGCTAAACCAGAATCTCGTGGCCATTTTCCTGTTTTCTGTGAGGAAGAGTGATTCTTGAGGAGATGAATGGTTGGCGTATCTGGAAGAAACCTATTCCGTTGGGACCATTCGTGCCCCCAAAGGAGGGCTGCTATAATGACGGGATACATCTCGTGAAGTGCTGATGAGGGAAAGTCTGGCTGCTGAATTAGATGGCTGAACTCTGCTGGCCACTCAGAAGCAAACCAGCGGCCGCTGTAGTAGCCGCCAAATCCTATGGAAGGCGCTGCGTCTGTGTACAGCTGAATGTCTTCTGGCTGTGTGACGTGGTCATTATAAAAGAAGGATATGCCGTTCCATGCAGACAGGAATTTCTGCCAGAGCCGCATTTTCATTTTGCAAGCTTCATCCAGGGTGACTTTGTCGTGTAGAGAGGGTATTGTTGCTGCTTTTGATAGTAGGTTGGAAATGAAAGATTTCCCCTGGGGAATTTTTCGGATGGTGTAATTAAGGTGGCCGAGGAGGGCTAGCAGCGGTTGCTTTGTGCACCTGTCTGCTAGAAGATAGTTCGATAGGAGCAATGAAATGCGTTGTGTTTTCTCAGGAGGTAGAGATGCTTGAAAGGAGATGGAGTCTAGGGTGATGCCTAGAAACTCGATGGAGGTGCAGGGCCCTTTGGTCTTTTCTTTTGAAAGGGGTACGCCTAGTTCGGAAAACACTTTAACGAGGGTGGAAAGTCCTGAGTGTGGAGGTGCGGATGTAGGTGTGATGATGAGGAAGTTGTCGAGGAGGTGCAGGACGTAGGCGAGCCTGTGGTTGTTGATGAGAATCCAGCATAAAGCCTCCGAGAGGGAGTCGAATATCTTGGGGCTGCTTCTGCAGCCGAAAGTAAGGCGCACTGAAAAATAATAAGCTATATTTAATAAATAATATATAATTATAATTTAATAATAATATAATAAATAATATTCCGAAGAAACGCCAGAACTCTGGGTGGATGGGCAAGACTTTGAAAGCACTGGTGATATCTGCATTTGATAGCCATGCTCCGTGGCCTGCCATGCGGATGAGAGTGATGGCTTGGTCGATGGAAGCATATTTCATGGAGAAGTCTGGGGCTGGAGTGATGCTATTGATGCTGGGAATGTGTGTGCCGTGTGGGGAGGACAGGTCGATGATTAATCTCTTTTTCCCGGAGTATTTCCTGGTGGCGATTCCAATGGGGCTGATGCCTTGACTGGGCCTTGACTGGTTTGAAAGAGAGTGAAAGGAGGTTCTTTAAACGGGCCTATCATAAATCCCTCTTGGACTTCTTTAGCTATTAAGGTGTCAACGGTGTCTGGTTCGGAGAGGGCAGACTGGAGGTTATGGGAGAGATGAGAAGTGTCTGGGATTATTTCTATGCCTGGAAGAAAGCTGTTTTTAAATCCATTGATAAGGAAATCTACGAACTCTCTGTCGGGATGGTCTATTAAGGCGGTGGCTAATGCTTCTACCTTGACTGGTGTGCCGAGATACTGTAATAGTCAGTCGGGTAGAGCAGTTGGGTTGTGGGGGCAAGAGGCTCTTGAATGGGCGCCTCCGCAGAAGGAGCAGGTGTGTAGGAATCTGCAGTTGGAAAGAGAGCAGCCAAGATGGTTGAAGTTGTTGCATACCATTCTGCCTCCTTGGTAGAGGATCGGTCATCCTCTTTTGTCAATGCCTTTGGGAAGTGGAACGTTGGCTGTGGGCTGTATGTGTAGAGGTTTCGGAATTAGAGGAGGAGGTGGGGCTGCTGTGGATAATCTATTGAATACGGATGTTTTGCGTGAGGAGGGTTGAGATTGAGAGGGTGTGATGGTGCATGCGGAGGCTGGATGTGATGGTGCTCCGCATAGTTCGCAGGACATAGAAGTACGTGCTGCAAAAATCCGACAGTAGAGTTCTGCATCAAGAGTGCCCCAGTATGTCCCCTGATTGAACTGCTGTAACCAACCTGCTGCTTGTGTGGCGAAAAGAACATGGTAGTTGTAGAAGCCTGTTCCTCCAAAACGCACACCCATGTCTAAAACGATTGATAGGTAATCGTCTAGCTCGGTTCTTCGATCGGGATAAACAGAGCACAATATATCTCTGTAGATCGAGAAAGCTAAAGCAAATTCTGTGGGAGTGAGATCCTTCTAACGAGAGTTTAAAGGATGGCTGAACTGCATTAAGCCTTGACTGGTTTGCAGCTCTCTGGGCTGGCTGATGTTTATGAGGGATGGATGGAGGAGCTGGGCTAGATCTGTGTAGTTACCTGATAAGATCTGAAGACGTGAGGCTGAAGAGGGTCGATGGATTGATGAAGCTGGACGAGGAGGCGCTGCAGCTGTGGCCAGGGTATATGGGTTAGTATTTATAGGCAGGATGTGAGGGTGTTGGGAAAGGGAGGGGTAGGGGTGCGGGAGGGAGGGGAAAAGGGGTAGATTAGTTGTGTAAAAGGAAGAAATAGGAGGGGGTTGAAAAGGTCCACTGAGAGGTAGAAATCCTGGGTTTGCTGCATGAGGGACTTGAATTGGGTTCATTTGTATGGAAGAATCAGAAATAACAGGGGCCATGCGGCTGTTAATGCCAGAAGGAAGGGTAGAAGGATGGATGCTGGGATGAAGGGATGAATGTCCGTGAGGATTTGTAGCTGTTTGTGAGCTTAAGTAAGGAAAGAAAGATGTCATGAATTGGGATAAGTCTGAGGTAGAAGGTGCAGATGTTGAAGGTAGTATTACTTGGTCTCCACTAGGTGGTGCGGATACTGCTGGCTGAGGCCGTTGTGGAGGCAGTGTAGTGACGTCATGAGTGACGATGAGAGGATCGCGTGTCAATGCCGGAAGCGTTGGAGGCTCGGAATTTAAATCTGAAGTGTGTGTAGATCCTGTGTAAAGCTGAAATAGTCTTGCTTTATTGTCCGATCGGCTGAATCGGATACCTTTGTCCTTAAGAGCTCGCTGCAGGTGAGCCACGGTCCAATTCTTGATGGTATTCTCTGGTCTGTGAGACGTGGCGTGAGTGCGCTGAGAATTGCTACGGTTTGTTGAATGATGACGCGGTTGACGAGGAGAGTGATCGCTGCGGCTTTGGTGCCTGTGTCGATCGTTGATGGCAGTTCTCGTTTGCAGAGAAGAGCGATCCTGACGAGTCGGGGTTGGAGAAATCTTCGATGATGAACTGTGACGTGAATGCCCGCGGGACTGAGGGATTTCTACGACGGAACGCAGCCGGTGTGAATTTTGGCTGCCTATGGATTGTTGTGAAGACCTGACGCTCTATGACAGTGATGGAGGAGAGTTTTTGAATAAATCGTCTTCGGAGTCAGAGGGGTTGATCTGCAGCTCGGAATCCATGTCGAAACAACTGAGACGAACGGTATGGTGAAGGTGGGTTCCGTGTATATATACGGACGGGGAGAGAGCTGATTAGGCGTGGTCCTGCTCCCGAACTTCAATTAACGTGTTAACTACATTAAAAATGTAAAAACTCCACATTTAGATGTTTTAGGCAGAATGTTGTTAACTGTGTGTGTGTGTCAGTTAGTGTTGTTTTTGGCGGCCTGTTTTAATTTTAGTTTTAGTCTAGTCTTTGTGTCAAGCTGTCATTTTAGTTTTAGTCACGTTCATACTCTTTTTAGTCTAGTCTAGTTTTAGTCAACGAAAACTGATGACATTTTAGTCTAGTTTTAGTCGACGAAAACTGATGACATTTAGTCTAGTTTAAGTCGACGAAAGACATAGTCTAATTTTAGTCAATGAAAATTGTATTTTAGTCTCTTTTTAGTAATGCAATTCTATTTAACCCAGTTAATATAGTATAAGTATACCTAGTATAGACGAAACCAAAATGTTATTGTTGCCAAACCCATTTAAAAAAATCTTATCTTATTATAGTTAGCCTATCTTATTATATTATTGTTACCTTAAAGACTTATTTTGTAAACCACATTTAGTCTCGTTTTTATTCGTCAACAATATTGCATTATACATTTAATTATAGTCATTGTCACATGGCCAGCATTTACGTTGCGTTTTAAATATTGTGTTTCATCTAATGTTGATTATACAGTATATGACCATGATTGACTAGGCATAGGGCTCCACTTAGGGCTCCACAAGATAAGAGCAAGAGCATGAGTGAACTGCAGCCTTACACTGATTGGTAAATTACGGTGACTGGGAGGTGACATGTTCGGTTCACTTATTTTTGTCATGGCCACAACATATAAACTCGTGGGAACGTGATAATATCTCGTGGGAACGTCATATTAAGTCGTGTGAAAGTGATATTAAGTCGTGGCCACGAGATCATTTTGTTGAGGTAATGACATAATTATGTCGTGGCCTCGAGATCATATGTTGAGGGAACGATATATCTTCCTCAACATAACTCGTGGCCACGACAAATAGATGCCGTTCTCTCAAAATATGAAGTCGTGGCCACGAGTTATGTTGAGGAAGCCACAGCAGCCAATACTGTAACTGTACCATAGCATAGACTGGGCTAAAGCAGAGATGGAGATGACAGAAGAAATAAGAATGAATTAAAAAAAATGTTCTCTTTTTCCAAATGGTATGAAACTTCCTACGGCTCTCAACACTTTCTAGATCTACAAAAAAAAAAAAATTAAATGGAATGTTATCTGTTTTTATGTAGGCGTGACAAAAATAGTCACACTCGTGGTCTTCGGGGTCCATTGGACCCCAAAAAATTTAATTTAATTTTGTAACAGAACAATAGTTTTTTTTTTTTTTTTTTTTTACAAATATAATTTTACTCTGTTTATTAATGTTTTTACTCAACATTTGTGCAATTTTTGGAGAATTTATGATATCTTTTAAATATCTATAAATAAATACATAAATACTTATTTATTATTGGACTCAAAATAGACAAAATTCATCATCAAAATCAGAAATAACGCAGAACACAGACAGAAATGACAGAAATAAAGTGGCACACTTCCAACAATGCAAAAAACATCCACAATCCAAAATTATCATTCTCACACACGCGCACACACACACGCGCATACACATATAGAGGAATACAATATACAGGAATACATACAGACTATAAAAACTGTTCTCTTATCATTTGTAAAATAAAATAATCTAAAATGCAGAACCACCGCAAAAATAAATTGGTAACACTAAGACACATTGAAAATGTGCACACACACACACAGGAATACAATTGTAATGCTATAAAAAAATAAAAGAGATGAGACCAACTATTGTTCTATTGTTCCAAACTATTTTCTTTTTTTTTTTATTCTTTTTTTTCAAATATTTTATTTTTACTGCTTTATTTGCTAATTTGTTATTGCTGTTCAGTTTAAATAAATGATCAAATCTTAAGACTCCAACATTTCTCTTTGTAACATGTTGTTCAGGTTTGATTCTAATCATAATGTAACATTATTGAAAAACTGTTGTTTTTTCAGTACAAAAAAAAATGCTAAACTTTGACAAAGTATTTAATTTTTGTTATAATTGTGATTTTATAATATTTAGATATGAATCCTCCGCACCTCCGTTGGACAGGGCATATATATCGAATGAATGACATTCGCCTTCCAAAAATCTTGCTTTATGGCGAGCTGGCAAATGCCCCCCGCAAACATGGTCGCCCCCATCTACGCTTTAAAGACGTCATTAAGAGGGATCTTCAGGCTTTCTCCATCAACCTGGACAACTGGGAGGCACTTGCAAATGACAGAACCAAATGGCGCACAGCAATTAACAATGGCCGCAGGAACTCTCAGGAGGTTTATAAGTCATTTCTGGAAGAGAGACGCTCAAAACGGGAAGCAGTTTGTCGCACTCGACATGAACGGCCATAGATATGAATCCAACTGAATTTAACTTTAGAAATTATATCTTTCAGTAATTCAAATAGTATATAGACCTATAGTGGAGCCCTATAGCCATCTAGTGGTTAAAGTGATTTATTACAAATTTTAATCTGTATTTTCCAAAAAATGGGCAAAAATCTTACATTAAACCTTGTAAAATTATCCATGGTATCCCCTGGAATGAAAGTTAGAAATCTGGGTCTTTTATAAAGTTTATTTAACATAAAATGCAGTTTTTTTGTAAAAATCCTATTTAAAAAAATATTTATTTATTTATTTATAGAAATTTAAAAAAAAATCATAAATCCTCCAAAAACTGCACAAATGTTGAGTAAAAACATTAATAAACAGAGTAAAATTATATTTGTTGAAAAATATATATATTGTTTTGTTACAAAATTAAATCTTAGTGTCTGGGGTCCAATAGACCCCGAAGACCACGAGTGTGGCTTTTTTTTTGAAGACCATCAGAGGGTTGAGGAATGATGGGGATAGTGTTTAATTGTATAATTTGTTCAATTCTGTGTTTGTGTTGTTAATGTGTGATGTGTTTTTAAGTATTAATGTAGATGTAATCATATCATCAGTGTCAAAGACAAATTTCCACTCTGTAACAAACAGAATGGACAATAAAGTTAAACTAAACTAAACTACATTTGTGAATTTACATCTACAATTAAAATAGATGTTCAGTGTTCTGACCAAGTTTACCACTTGAGTCAATTTCTTTTGAAGAACTGGTGTAAAGGCCCAATAACAAAACTGAAGAATTAATTGCTGTAATGTCATTTCAAACAAAATCAGGTCAAATTAAAGTTTGTTTCTGCGGTTCGAAACAGCTTGCCATCTAGCAGCATTGGTGGAGTCAGGATGTTCACTAACAGTACATCGCTGCACACTTCACACTTCTTTTGACCCATAAGCGAAGAGCAAAAAAGATTCGAGTATCTACCTTATTTTTAAAGGGGTGGTTTACTGCTTTTTTTCTTTGCATGATTGTGTTTATGGGGTGCAATATAACAAGTATTCATGGTTCTCTTACGAGAGTATCTCTCGTACTGCGTAATAGCTTACGGTATGGGGAAAACTCTTTTCATCGAGATATTGAAGCCAAAAAATTATCCTTAATTTTTAATCAATGTAAAACGCTTTGCAGCAGCAAGCAGACATAGGCGAGACAGCTCGCGCGCCTATTGGCTGTCTTGCGGCAAAAGCAGCAGCCTATCGAGAGAGGCTCTGCGTGACGTCATGTGAATGGGGGCACTTCGCGCCCATATCGTATATAAATAAACTCGATAAGCTGCCATACACTGATTTTTCAACTCTTCAGCGAAGCTCACGCATCGCTGGATCCGGATGAGAAGCCGCGCCGTCGACCTGTAGCCTTCAGCGGGACGTGCCTTGAGCCTGGAGTCGCTGGCCTCGCCGCCTTCAGCTGCCGTACCTGCTGCGCTTTCCGGCGTACTATATCCTTTCTATTGCAATTGCTATTTCTCTGTTGAGAGTGCGTGTTTGCTTACGTGACGCAACACACACTTCTCCCTAAAAGAGCTGCGTCTTTTTAAAGATGCCTTCTTGTGGCTCGTGCCGCGCCCAACTCGGCGACGAGGACCGCCATGTTCTGCGTGTCCTGCCTGGGTGAGGATCACGCAGCCATCGCGCTCGCTGACGGCGGATGCCATCATTGTGAACTACTGCCTATGGTGACTCTGCGGACTCGCCTGGCGTCGTTCTCCGAGCCCGCATCCCAGCCCGCCGTGATGCCGCTCAGCGCGCTCCCGAGCTATCTCCAGCCCGCGGCCGCCGTCTGCCGCCGCGTCCGCACTTGAGCTCGACGAACCTACCGAGGCATGTTCTCTCCTGGCATCGCACAGCGCTGTGGACTGGGAGACGAGCCAGCATTGAAACTGAGCCGATGCGTCCGCTCTCTCAAGCCGTGGATTACATCGGCCTCGACTAAAAGGCGCCCGCGCAACAGGCTGGACGGTCGCTTTCTCGGGAAAGACGAAGCTCCGTCACAGTCGAGACCCGCGCCTTTCCTCCCTGAATGGTGAGAGACATTTGTGGCTGACGCTATCTGAGATGACGGAAGCTGAGCGCTCCGTGTTCCTCGACGCGGTGTTTAGTTCCCGCTGCGGCCGGAATTTCACCAAAACTTCTCGCTAGTTCAGTTCCAAGCAATGTGACTGTTCCAGTGTATCTCGCAGTGAGCAAGCTGGTTCCACAGCCCGCTTTCCTGCGCACAAAGGCTGTCGTTTCGGCTACCCAGCAGCGCCGCCAGGCCCGAGATCAAACACCGCGCTCTCGCTCTGCTGGACGCCGCCCCCCTCAGCGCGGGCCCCGGCCGAGGATTGAGGTAAAGCCCGAGGTCTTAAGGCCTTCCTAGACTCTCTAGGAAAGTGACGGTGTTCAGATCCCGCTGCGGTCGGATTTCCACCAAAACTTCTCGCCCGTTCAGTTCCATGCGTTGTGACTGTCCCAGTGTATTTCGCAGTGAAGCAGCCGGTGTCTCAGCCCGCTTGCCTGCGCACTAAAGCCGTTTCTATGGCTACCCAGATAAATCCAATAAAGAGTGCAATTTCTGGTGTTCCGGCCACGGCCGATTGTGTTATGAGTGTTGTAAGAATGCCCACGCCCCAGTGCCCATTCCCACACCCAGACACAGCCCGCCACGGTGCAGGGCTAGCACACATAAAATCAGTTCAGGTCGATTGTGCAGACTATGTAGTGAACGCGCCCATACAATGCCCGCTTACACTACACACTGCGTGTCCCTTGGTTTCTGTAAAAACGAAACCAACACACATGCAGTCGGCTCGGTGCAGGGCTAGCACACATAAAATCGACTCAGGTCGATTGTGCAGACTATGTAGTGAACGCGCCCGTACAATGCCCGCTTACACTACACACTGCGTGTCCCTTGGTTTTTGTAAAAACGAAACCAACACACATTCAGTCGGCTCCGGCCGAAAGTGTTCTCAGTGCAGTAAATGTGCCCGCTGTCCCGCGCCCGCATCCTCTCACTGACACGCCGAATCCCACGGGATTCACCTCCCGCTCGCTTTCTCTGCACAACCCGTCATAGAGAAGCTGAGCGCGGCCAGGCTGCTCGCTATGATCAGCGCGCGCCTCGCACGCTGTAAACACAGCAGCGTTGATTCAATCAGCGCGAGCTGACTGTTCTCAGTACAGTTAATGTGCCCGCAGTCTCCCCCCACATTCTGGCACACACGCTGAATCCAACGGGATTCGCCCCGCTCGTTTTCTCTGCACAACCCGTCACAGAGAAGCTGAGCGCGGCCAGGCTGCCAGCTGTGATCAGCGCGCGCCTCGCACGCTGTAAACACAGCAGTGATTCAGTCGGCGCGAGCTGACAGTATTCTCAGTGTAGTAAATGTGCCAACATTCTCACACACACGCTGAATCCCACGGGATTCGCCCCGCTCGCTTTCTCTGCGCGTCCCGCCATAGAGAAGCTGAGCGCGGCCAGACGGCCCGCTGTAATCAGCGCCCCCCCCACCCCCCCCACCCCCGCCTCGAACGCTGTAAACACGGTGTTGTGTTCCCAGTACACAGGGGCTCTCGAGCCGCCGTCCTGCCGCGGCCAGAGCCCAGATTTCATTCTACCCCTAGCTATTCACGCAGATGCGTGGTCAAGGCTTCCCGGGGTATCAGAATGGGTGTTGAACACTATAACGAGAGGCTATTCGCTACAGTTCGCTCGACACCCCGCCGTTATACGGCGCGCGTCGAAACTACGGTGAAAAGCGAAGTATCTCATCTACTACTGAGAAAAGGGGCTATAGAACCTTTATCTCAGAGCGAAGGGGGCTTATACAGCAGATATTTTCTGGTACCAAAAAAAAAAAAAAAAAAGATGGAGGGCTTAGACCCATTCTAGATCTGCGACTGCTGAACAGTGCTTACGACCAGGAAAATCCTCGCGCAAGCGCGCCAAGGAGACTGGTTCATGTCAATAGATCTGAAAGACGCCTATTTCCAAATACAAATAGCGTCCCATCACAGGCGATTCTTGAGATTCGCCTTCGAGGGCCAGGCATATCAATACACAGTCCCGCTGTTCGGCCTGTCCCTAGCACCCCGTACGTTCACGAAGTGCATGGACGCGGCTCTCGCTCCCCTGAGACTTCGGGGCATGCGAGTTATGAACTACTTGGACGATTGGCTGATTCTAGCTCGATCACGATCGGAGCTCATAGAACACAGGGCCGCATTACTCGAGCACCTCGAGAAGCTGGGCCTTACAGTCAATTGGGCGAAGAGCTTGCTGTTTCCCAGCCAGAAAATTTCCTTTCTGGGAACAGTGTTAGACTCGCTATCCATGACGGCACGCCTGTCACCGGAGCGCGGAGTAAATATTCAGCGCGTCGCGAAATCCTTCCGCCACGGCTCTATAGTCCCACTCAGAAGGTTTCAGAAAATGCTGGGCCTAATGGCCTCGGCAGCCTCTGTACTCCAGCTGGGCCTGCTTCGCATGCGCCCACTGCAGATGTGGCTGAAACTGCGGGTTCTGCCCCGGGCATGGACCACGGGTCTGTTTTGCCTCAGGGTCGGCCAGCAGTGCGTTTCAGCTCTGAGACCTTGGAAGGTAACCGAGTGGTATCAGTCAGGTGTGAGTCTGGGGACCGCCTCGAGTGTGAAGGTGGTGTCTACGGACGCCTCCACCTCGGGGTGGGGAGCGCTGCTCGAGGGCAGACCGCTAGCTGGCCTATGGTCAGAGCGGGAAAAGCTCCTTCACATAAACTGCTTGGAAATGATAGCAGTCGACAAAGCGCTACGGTGCTTCTGTCCCCAGTTAAGAGGCCACCACGTCTTGGTCCGGTCGGACAACATGTCAGTGGTGGCGTACATAAATCGCCAGGGCGGCGTCAGGTCCCGAAACCTTTACAGGCTGACAGAACGCCTCCTGGTCTGGGCTCAGCACAACCTGCTCTCGCTGAAAGCAGCGCATGTGCCTGGTCACCTAAACGTGGGACCAGACAGACTGTCCAGAAACTAGGTCCCAGCAGGGGAATGGTCGCTGCACCCGCAGATGGTCCAGCTGCTGTGAGAAATGTTCGGCAGAGCGCAGGTGGACTTATTTGCGTCCCAGGAAAACGCTAACTGCCCGAAGTTTTTCTCGAAAAGCAAGGACGCGCTGGCCCATGTCTGGCCCCGCCGTCCCCTGTATGCTTTTCCTCCTGTCTCGCTCCTGCCCCAGGTGTTGGAACGAATCAGGGAAAACGGATGCCCAGTGCTGCTCGTAGCTCCGCTCTGGACGAACCAGACTTGGTTCCCCGTCCTGATGCAGCTGACCAGCGCTGCCCCATGGCCTGTGCCGTTGAGGAGAGACCTCCTCTCTCAGGCGGAAGGCTCGATTTGGCATCCTCGCCCGGATCTGTGGTCCCTGCATGCATGGGCCATCGACGGGTACCCGCTAGCCTCCCAGATGGGGGTGCGGAACACGATCGCGCAGGCTAGAGCTCCGTCTACTAGACGGCTCTACTCCTCGAAATGGTCGGTGTTCTCTGCCTGGTGTCAAGCCCAGGGCTTTTCACCCGTAGACTGCGGGGTTACGGAAGTGCTTTCCTTCCTTCAAGAGCTGCTGGATAAGGGCAGGACCCCATCCACGCTCAAGGTTTTTGTGGCGGCCATAGCAACGTTTGCAAAACCAGTGTCTGGCCAGTCGCTAGGGAAGAACGACTTTGTCGTGCGTTTCCTAAGAGGAGCCAGGAGGCTAAACCCTCCCAGGCCCCTTCAGTCCCGACATGGGACCTTTCCATGGTCTTGGAAGCCATGAAGGGTGCCCCATTTGAGCCAATCCAGTTATCGGACATGAAACACCTGTCTCTCAAGGCGGTGTTTCTCACGGCTCTCGCTTCAGTGAAGCGCATAGGGGACTTACAGGCGCTTTCTGTAAGCGCGTCATGTATGGAGTTTGTGCCTAATGACTCAAAGGTCATACTCAAACCTAAGCACGACTACGTGCCGAAATCCCTCAACACACCGTTCAGGGCCCAGGTGACTTCCCTGTCTGCCCTTCCGGTTCTCAATGAGGAGGAGGACGCGAATCTTCTTTGCCCAGTCAGGGCTTTAAGAGCTTATGTGTCCCGCTCGTCTGGGTTCAGACAGACCGAGCAGCTTTTCGTTTCGTTTCGACTATCCAGATGGATAGTCGATGCCATAGCGCTGACTTACACTTCCAGGGGCTTGCAGTGCCCCTTGGGTGTCAGAGCACACTCCACGAGAGGCGTGGCCTCGTCGTGGGCATGGTCTAGCGGGGTCACCCTGCAAGATATCTGTACGGCCGCGGGCTGGGCCTCGCCGTCTACATTTATAAAATACTATAACCTGGAGGTGCCTGCCTTACAAGCTAAGCTTTTGGCTATATAGACTTCAGTGCTATCTGCCCGCTGTGCAGCTCGGATGCTGAGTGTTTGGCATGCGCATCGTTCAGACCGATGCAGCAGCTCCATGAGTACTGGCACAAGTAGGGCCACCCAGTTTAGGCTGAAAGCTTTCACCCTGGCTGCGTGGTTTAATGGTCATATGGTTAGCCCCTGTGGGTCTATCTATAAGGAGAAATGCTTCTAGCCTCTCCTCCTTTACTCTCTGTGAGTTTGGGGTGATTATGCACTACATGAGCCCTGGGACTTTGCCCCTGGGACTTTGGTGTTGGATCCCTATCCGCACGGCGTGTTACACTGTGTTCCCCATAGCGTAAGCTATTACGCAGTACGAGAGATACTCTCGTAAGAGAACGTACTCGGTTACTAACGTAACCTCGGTTCTCTCTAGAGAGGGAACGAGTACTGCGTATCTTGCCGTGCTTGGAATACGCTCTGGTTCGCTTCGGCGATGAAAAATCAGTGTATGGCAGCTTATCGAGTTTATTTATAGGGCGAGACCACGCCCTTTCTGGCGGGACGTGACGATATGGGCGCGAAGTGCCCCCATTCATCATGACGTCACGCAGAGCCTCTCTCGATAGGCTGCTGCTTTTGCCGCAAGACAGCCAATAGGCGCGCGAGCTGTCTCGCCTATGTCTGCTTGCTGCTGCAAAGCGTTTTACATTGATTAAAAATTAAGGATAATTTTTTGGCTTCAATATCTCGATGAAAAGAGTTTTCCCCATAGCGTAAGCTATTACGCAGTACTCGTTCCCTCTCTAGAGAGAACCGAGGTTACGTTAGTAACCGAGTACGTTTTTCTTTTTTTAAAAGTCTTATTTTTCATAAATTTCACCTTTATTGTAAGCCGCTTTCTCCTCTGTCATTTGAACGACCGGTTTACTTCCTGATTCTATGATACCCCTCCCTCAGAAACAGGCAGTTGGCTCAGATTGGTTAGTTTGGGCCGGTGTGTTGCAATTGGCTAAACTACATAGTGCACGTTGTCCGGAACCGCCACGCCCCTTGCCTTTACGGGCGTGAGTCTCATGTGCTCCATGTAAACAATGGAGTCGATACTGCCATATCAGTTTGAGCCAGAATCAGACCCAGAAAGCGGCAATGAAGAGTAGTGTCAAGCAGGGCTGTTACAAAACGTTTCTGAATGGTACGTTTTTGAATTATTATTATTCTATTCTTCTATTATTACATAAGAAGTTTGATAGCCTGTTATAATTGAAAATGCTACTGCTGCTTGTTAGCTTTTTGAGATACGTTTTTATCTTGATTAAACATTTTAAACAAATGATTACATGAGTAATACAGTTTTTTAAAGTTATTGTTTTATCGATATAATGAACAACCGTTTAGCTATTAACAAAACTTAGTTTACTCTGTGTATCGTTTTCTTAGCATCGATATAACTGGCTACTATAAACAAACACTGTTGACATTGATCACATTCATGATCAAATCGAAAAACTACGTCATAAAGTAGCTATACATGGCAAATACATTTACAAAATCTATATGATTACAAATTCAGGTCCAAAATGTTTGTACGCGTTTGCCATAGAAACACGAAATAGCATAACAAGTGACTATAAAGCCAGCGCTGGCATTTGTTTATGTCCTTGATAAAACGAAACCACGTCTAAAATTATACAAATACGTTTTAAAATTATTAAGTCTTACTTACAGGTTGTGGCCCAACAACTGCTGCCTCTGGCTTTAACGTTGGAACAGCTTCAGGTTTTAGCAATAGTTTCTTGTGGAATCCGGCATTGAATTGTTGGAGATTCAGGAAGCTGTCGTCAGTGAAATGTGCCGCACAAAGAGCTAAACTACGATTGTAATCGTCAGAAACATAATCAAACATAAATTGTAGCTACTGTTGATGAACTAAAGCGTCTGTAGGAAGCCCAAACACAGAAGAGCTACAGCTGGATGAAAATAACACACTTTTGACGGCATGTTTAGCTCTCCCTTGTAACTCTTCCTCTTCGGCAAAGCCGCAGAAATATGATCGTGCCCTTTTTTGCGTATTCCGGAGGTAGGGTTGATGCAAATGTATGGGTTAGTGACGTCTAAAACCCAGCTGTAGTCCCAATCGAGTCGTTTTTGTAGGCATTTACACTTCCTGATTTTTAAAAGACGATATCTCTGCTTACATTGAACTTTCAGCGCTGCAACTTTGCAGATAATGTTCATGCACCAACAGCAACATTACACACTATGTAAAATGAAAAAAGTGAAATCGCAATCAACCACCCCTTTAATATAAGAGTGGACGTGGCCATTTGTAGATTGAATGTGTCTGGCTTCTGGTGTCATCTCCTTCCAGACATTTTTAGGATTATTGTTAGGATTATTTTTAGGGCCCGAGCACTAAGGTGCGAGGTCCCTCTTGAAACTGTTAGGATTATTATTATTATTATTATTATTATTTTTTTTTTTTTTTCTGCAAAGTAAGCCCCATTTTCGAGGCCGCAACATGCTCGAAAAGTCCCCAAATTTTCCACACATGTCAGGACTGGTGAAAAATTTTGTATTTTGTGGGTTTCGCGGATGGGCGTGGCAAAATGGCTCGCTAGCGCCACCTAGAAAATTAGAAAAAATTAGCCCCTCGTCCATGTTCGACCTACATGCACGAAATGTGGTGGGAACGTGTATCATATCAAGACACACAAAAAAGCCTCATGAACCCATACCCTTAACTCAACAGGAAGTCCGCCATTTTGAATTTGGCGGCCATTTTGGGACGATTTACACACTCCGTACTTTGACGAACTCCTCCTAGGGATTTAGTTGGATCGACTTCAAATTTCTGCTGTGCATTCTAAAGGCATTGACGATGAAAAGTTGTGCTATCTGCGAGTTTTCGTCAATAGGCGTGTCCGTGGCATCGATGATTCGCCATGAAAAAGGAAGTTGGAGTAACTTTGCTGTACATGCTCAGATCTGCACCAAATTTTGCACGCTTGACAAGAGTCCCGCCCTGAACACATGTACATGCCGACATTCACCCCCAGTCATAGCGCCACCTGCTGGCAACAGGAAGTGACATTTAACGAAGCAGCCCCCGCCGCACGTTTGACCTAGATGTACGAAATTTCTGTGGCACATCAACCATGTCCAGACGCACAAAAAAGCCTCTTGGAGCGATGCCCTAAACCCAACAGGAAGTCGGCCATTTTGAATTTTTCAACAAATTTTGGCTGATTTACACACTCCGTACTTCAACGAACTCCTCCTAGGGATTTAGTCCGATCGACTTGAAATTTCTGCTGTGCCTTCTAAAGGCATTGACGATGTAAAGTTGTGCTATCTGCGAGTTTTCGTCAATCGGTGTGTCTGTGGCATGGCATCAAAGATCAACTCATTGCCATGACACAGGAAGTGGTTGTAACTTCAGTGTACATGCTCACAGCTGCACCAAACTTTACATGTAGGATAAGAGTCCCGCCCTGAACTCATGTACATGCCCACATTCACCTACAGTCATAGCGCCACCTGCTGGCAACAGGAAGTGATGTATAACACCTTCATGCAGTGTCTGAAAAGCGTAGCAAATTCACAGCCGCACTGGCAGAGCTCCAGAATATGCAACAGAATATGCGGCCGCATCACTCCCCGACGCTCTACATGTGCGAGGGCCCGCCCATTGCTGCTTGCAGCTTTAATTTTTTTCTTTTTTTTTCTTTTTTTCTGCAAAGTAAGCCCCATTTTCGAGGCCGCAACATGCTCGAAAAGTCACCAAATTTTGCACACATGTCAGGACTGGTGAAAAATTTTGTATTTTGTGGGTTTCGTGGATGGGCGTGGCAAAATGGCTCGCTAGCGCCACCTAGAAAATTACAAGAATTTGCCCCTCGTCCATGTTCGACCTACATGCACAAAATTTGGTGGGGACGTGTATCATATCAAGACGCACAAAAAAGCCTCAAGAACCCATACCCTAAACTCGACAGGAAGTCCGCCATTTTGAATTTGGCGGCCATTTTGGGACGATTTACACACTCCGTACTTTGACGAACTCCTCCTAGGGATTTAGTTGGATCGACTTCAAATTTCTGCTGTGCCTTCTAAAGGCATTGACGCTGAAAAGTTGTGCTATCTGCGCGTTTTCGTCAATGGGCGTGTCCGTGGCATCGATGATTCGCCATGAAACAGGAAGTTGGAGTAACTTTGCTGTACATGCTCAGATCTGCACCAAATTTTGCACGCTTGACAAGAGTCCCGCCCTGAACACATGTACATGCCGACATTCACCCCCAGTCATAGCGCCACCAGCTGGCAACAAGAAGTGACCTTTAACGAAGCAGCCCCCGCCGCACGTTTGACCTACATGTACGAAATTTCTGTGGCACATCAACCATGTCCAGACGCACAAAAAAGCCTCTTGGAGCGATGCCCTAAACCCAACAGGAAGTCGGCCATTTTGAATTTTTCATAAAATTTTGGCTGATTTACACACTCCGTACTTCAACGAACTCCTCCTAGGGATTTAGTCCGATCGACTTGAAATTTCTGCTGTGCCTTCTAAAGGCATTGACGATGTAAAGTTGTGCTATCTGCGAGTTTTCGTCAATCGGTGTGTCTGTGGCATGGCATCAAAGATCAACTCATTGCCATGACACAGGAAGTGGTTGTAACTTCAGTGTACATGCTCACAGCTGCACCAAACTTTACATGTAGGATAAGAGTCCCGCCCTGAACTCATGTACATGCCCACATTCACCTACAGTCATAGCGCCACCTGCTGGCAACAGGAAGTGATGTATAACACCTTCATGCAGTGTCTGAAAAGCGTAGCAAATTCACAGCCGCACTGGCAGAGCTCCAGAATATGCAACAGAATATGCGGCCGCATCACTCCCCGACGCTCTACATGTGCGAGGGCCCGCCCATTGCTGCTTGCAGCTTTAATTTTTTTCTTTTTTTTTCTTTTTTTCTGCAAAGTAAGCCCCATTTTCGAGGCCGCAACATGCTCGAAAAGTCACCAAATTTTGCACACATGTCAGGACTGGTGAAAAATTTTGTATTTTGTGGGTTTCGTGGATGGGCGTGGCAAAATGGCTCGCTAGCGCCACCTAGAAAATTACAAGAATTTGCCCCTCGTCCATGTTCGACCTACATGCACAAAATTTGGTGGGGACGTGTATCATATCAAGACGCACAAAAAAGCCTCAAGAACCCATACCCTAAACTCGACAGGAAGTCCGCCATTTTGAATTTGGCGGCCATTTTGGGACGATTTACACACTCCGTACTTTGACGAACTCCTCCTAGGGATTTAGTTGGATCGACTTCAAATTTCTGCTGTGCCTTCTAAAGGCATTGACGCTGAAAAGTTGTGCTATCTGCGCGTTTTCGTCAATGGGCGTGTCCGTGGCATCGATGATTCGCCATGAAACAGGAAGTTGGAGTAACTTTGCTGTACATGCTCAGATCTGCACCAAATTTTGCACGCTTGACAAGAGTCCCGCCCTGAACACATGTACATGCCGACATTCACCCCCAGTCATAGCGCCACCTGCTGGCAACAAGAAGTGACCTTTAACGAAGCAGCCCCCGCCGCACGTTTGACCTACATGTACGAAATTTCTGAGGCACATCAACCATGTCCAGACGCACAAAAAAGCCTCTTGGAGCGATGCCCTAAACCCAACAGGAAGTCGGCCATTTTGAATTTTTCATAAAATTTTGGCTGATTTACACACTCCGTACTTTAAAGGAGAAGTTCACTTTTAAAATGAAAATTCTGTCATCATATACTCACCCTCATGTTGTTTCAAACCTGTATGAATTTCTTTCTTCTGCTGAACAGAAAAGAAGATATTAGAAGAATGTCAGTAACCAGGCAGTTTCTGGTTCCCATTGACTTGCATAGTATATTTTTTTCCTACTATGGAAGTCAATGGGAACCAGAAACTGCCTGGTTACTGACATTCTTCTAAATATCTTCCTTTCTGTTCAGCAGAAGAAAGAAATTCATACAGGTTTGAAACACATGAGGGTGAGTATATGATGACAGAATTTTCATTTTAAAAGTGAACTACTCCTTTAACAAACTCCTCCTAGGGATTTAGTCCGATCGACTTGAAATTTCTGCTGTGCCTTCTAAAGGCATTGACGATGGTGTCCGTGGCATGGCATCAAAGATCAACTCATCGCCATGACACAGGAAGTGGTTGTAACTTCAGTGTACATGCTCACAGCTGCACCAAACTTTACATGTAGGATAAGAGTCCCGCCCTGAACTCATGTACATGCCCACATTCACCCACAGTCATAGCGCCACCTGCTGGCAACAGGAAGTGACGTATAACACCTTCATGCAGTGTCTGAAAAGCGTAGCGAATTCACAGCCGCACTGGCAGAGCTCCAGAATATGCAACGCGGCCGCATCACTCCCCGACGCGCTACATGTGCGAGGGCGCGCCCATCGCTGCTTGCAGCTTTAATTTATTTATTTTTTATTTATTTTTTAATTTTTTCTGCAAAGTAAGCCCCATTTTCGAGGCCGCAACATGCTCGAAAAGTCACCAAATTTTGCACACATGTCAGGACTGGTGAAATATTTTGTATTTTGTGGGTTTCGCGGATGGGCGTGGCAAAATGGCTCGCTAGCGCCACCTAGAAAATTACAAGAATTTGCCCCTCGTCCATGTTCGACCTACATGCACGAAATTTGGTGGGGACGTGTATCATATCAAGACGCACAAAAAAGCCTCAAGAACCCATACCCTAAACTCGACAGGAAGTCCGCCATTTTGAATTTGGCGGCCATTTTGGGACGATTTACACACTCCGTACTTTGACGAACTCCTCCTAGGGATTTAGTTGGATCGACTTCAAATTTCTGCTGTGCCTTCTAAAGGCATTGACGCTGAAAAGTTGTGCTATCTGCGTGTTTTCGTCAATGGGCGTGTCCGTGGCATCGATGATTCGCCATGAAACAGGAAGTTGGAGTAACTTTGCTGTACATGCTCAGATCTGCACCAAATTTTGCACGCTTGACAAGAGTCCCGCCCTGAACACATGTACATGCCGACATTCACCCCCAGTCATAGCGCCACCTGCTGGCAACAGGAAGTGACCTTTAACAAAGCAGCCCCCGCCGCACGTTTGACCTACATGTACGAAATTTCTGAGGCACATCAACCATGTCCAGACGCACAAAAAGCCTCTTGGAGCGATGCCCTAAACCCAACAGGAAGTCGGCCATTTTGAATTTTTCATAAAATTTTGGCTGATTTACACACTTCGTACTTTAAAGGAGAAGTTCACTTTTAAAATGAAAATTCTGTCATCATATACTCACCCTCATGTTGTTTCAAACCTGTATGAATTTCTTTCTTCTGCTGAACAGAAAAGAAGATATTTAGAAGAATGTCAGTAACCAGGCAGTTTCTGGTTCCCATTGACTTGCATAGTATATTTTTTTCCTACTATGGAAGTCAATGGGAACCAGAAACTGCCTGGTTACTGACATTCTTCTAAATATCTTCCTTTCTGTTCAGCAGAAGAAAGAAATTCATACAGGTTTGAAACAACATGAGGGTGAGTATATGATGACAGAATTTTCATTTTAAAAGTGAACTACTCCTTTAACGAACTCCTCCTAGGGATTTAGTCCGATCGACTTGAAATTTCTGCTGTGCCTTCTAAAGGCATTGACGATGGTGTCCGTGGCATGGCATCAAAGATCAACTCATCGCCATGACACAGGAAGTGGTTGTAACTTCAGTGTACATGCTCACAGCTGCACCAAACTTTACATGTAGGATAAGAGTCCCGCCCTGAACTCATGTACATGCCCACATTCACCCACAGTCATAGCGCCACCTGCTGGCAACAGGAAGTGACGTATAACACCTTCATGCAGTGTCTGAAAAGCGTAGCGAATTCACAGCCGCACTGGCAGAGCTCCAGAATATGCAACGCGGCCAGCATCACCCACTACTCCCCGACGCGCTACATGTGCGAGGGCGCGCCCATCGCTGCTTGCAGCTTTAATTTATTTATTTTTTATTTATTTTTTTATTTTTTCTGCAAAGTAAGCCCCATTTTCGAGGCCGCAACATGCTCGAAAAGTCACCAAATTTTGCACACATGTCAGGACTGGTGAAATATTTTGTATTTTGTGGGTTTCGCGGATGGGCGTGGCAAAATGGCTCGCTAGCGCCACCTAGAAAATTTAAAGAAATTAGCCCCTCGTCCATCTCCGACCTACATGCACGAAATTTGGTGGGGACGTGTATCATATCAAGACGCACAAAAAAGCCTCAAGAACCCATACCCTAAACTCGAAAGGAAGTCCGCCATTTTGAATTTGGCGGCCATTTTGGGACGATTTACACACTCCGTACTTTAACGAACTCCTCCTAGAGATTTAGTCGGATCAACTTCAAATTTCTGCTGTGCCTTCTAAAGGCATGGACGATGAAAAATTGTGCTCTCTGCGCGTTTTCGTCAATGGGCGTGTCCGTGGCATCGATGATTCGCCATGAAACAGGAAGTTGGAGTAACTTTGCTGTACATGCTCAGATCTCCGCCAAATTTTGCACGCTTGACAAGAGTCCCGCCCAGAACACATGTACATGACGACATTCACCCCCAGTCATAGCGCCACCTGCTGGCAACAGGAAGTGACATTTTACGAAGCAGCCCCCGCCGCACGTTTGACCTACATGTACGAAATTTCTGTGGCACATCAACCATGTACAGACGCACAAAAAAGCCTCTTGGACCGATGCCCTAAACCCAACAGGAAGTCGGCCATTTTGAATTTTTCATCAAATTTTAGCTGATTTACACACTCCGTACTTTAACGATCTCCTCCTAGGGATTTAGTCCGATCAACTTGAAATTTCTGCTGTGCCTTCTAAAGGCATTGTCGATGAAAAGTTGTGCTATCTGCGAGTTTTCGTCAATCGGTGTGTCCGTGGCATGGCATCAAAGATCAACTCATCGCCATGACACAGGAAGTTGTTATAACTTCAGTGTACATGCTCACAGCTACACCAAACTTTACATGTAGGATAAGAGTCCCGCCCTGAACTCATGTACATGCCCACATTCACCCACAGTCATAGCGCCACCTGCTGGCAACAGGAAGTGACGTATAACACCTTCATGCAGTGTCTGAAAAGTGTAGCGAATTCACAGCCGCACTGGCAGAGCTCCAGAATATGCAACAGAATATTGCGGCCGCATCACTCCCCGACGCGCTACATGTGCGAAGGCCCGCCCATCGCTGCTTGCAGCTTTAATTATTCTGCTTGGTATTGCAAACTGTTATTTCTTACCATACTAATTGAATGTATTGTCATTATTATAAACACACTAGTTTGTAGCACAAACATTTTTCTACCAAAGCTCTCAAGTGCAAAACAGGACATGATAATATTTCTTCACCCAAAAACAAACAAACAAAAACAAAAAATCATGAAATTATAAAATCTTTCTGCAAGTGGTCTGAAATTTCACTTGAGCAGACTCAGAAAAATGTGTCAATGCAAAAAAAAAAAAAACATTAATTACATGTGTAAAATCTTATATCATGTATACTCTGCACTGACACCGTTGTCTTGTCTTTGATAAACAAGCAGTTTTTTTTTTTTTTTTTTTGCAGTAGTTTTTCTATAACTAGTCATTCGAGCCTGAGTCAGGCCTGGTCCAAATGTTCCTGAAAATAATCGTCTTGGATTTGGACCTTCAGACAGGCTTTTTTAAGATTAAAAAAGTTTGGAACTGTGACAAGGGAAAATTATAATATAAACACATTAAAAGCATTTTAAGTCAATTTTAAAATGATCGTCATATAAAAAAAATAATGTAAAGTTGTTAGTTTCACACAAAAAAAGAAACAACAAATCAACCTCTTGGACATGGAAGTGGCATGAGCCAAAGAAATGCCCAAGTTCAAGAGATTGGGTTTTTA
Organism: Chrosomus eos; assembly: GCA_036326025.1. Lineage (NCBI taxonomy): Eukaryota > Metazoa > Chordata > Actinopteri > Cypriniformes > Leuciscidae > Chrosomus > Chrosomus eos. The sequence goes on along the minus strand of CM070834.1, from coordinate 31,586,075 downwards.
AATGAATTAAAATGGCATCTGTTTGTCAGATGGAACAGTGTATTTTTTTGGATGAGATCTTCGACAGCAACCCTTGATGCCGATCATTGCTGCCCTATATTACCAATGACTGGGTCTGTCACTAACTACACAGAAGGACAATACTTAATAAAACAGACTGCAATGATTTTTAACAACTGGTAATAGGATTTTTCAGAGTGATAGCTCAGCTCACTGCAACTGCTGTTGTCAGCAAACATGTAGAGATAGCTCTGGTAGCATCACATAATCACAGATTTTAACAGTGCTGACAGTTAATCGCTCATTATTTGGGGCGCTGAGATGAAAGACATGGGGGCTAAACCGCTCTATACAGGGTTTAGTGACACTTATGGTTTGCAGTCATTATGTAATGACTGTATCCTTGTCACTCTGCAAAACCACTTTGAAATCCCACAGGGTTTGGGGAGGGGTATATATTTTGTGGTTGTCAAGAGAAATGCCAAATCCAAGCTAAACTTGCTAAATATTTGCATAATGTAGCACCCAGATGTCAGGTTTCTTAAGTCACTTTGGTTCTAATGTGACATCTTGTATTTTGATAAACTGTGACGGTCAGGTTAATAAAGTTTTAGTATGTTCTCATTTGGTTGGTGCTGTGAGTTTTACGTGTTGAGGTGTGGAAACAGAGAGCGGTAACACTTTATTTGAAGGGGTGTGCATAAGACTGACATGACACTGTCATAAACATGACATAACACCTGTCATGAACATGAAGGAGTCTTTATGAATGTGTATGACTGTTGTCATTAAGTGTCATTCGGTAAATTATGACACTTTTAATGCAAAGTTGACATTGTTTAAAATGTCTTTGTTATGACAACTTGACATTAACAAAGACAAAAAATGTCTTTGTTATGACAACTTGACATTACCCAAGACAAAAATGTCTTGATTATGACAACTTGACATTAACAAAGACGGAAATGTCTTTGTTATGACAACTTAATATTAACCAAGAAATCATAACCTGTCAACCTGTCACAAATATGTCATAACAGGTCTAATTATCAAACTTCAAGCATTTTGCAGTGTAATAACCCTTAATGACATCTTTATAACTAGTACAATGTGTTCCACTTTACTTGAGGACAAGTAAAATATTCATGACACAGTTATAATGGTGTCATGACGGCCAAAGTTGTCACAGGTTGACAGGTTATGATTTCTCGGTTAATGTCAAGTTGTCATAACAAAGTCATTTCCGTCTTTGTTAATTTCAAGTTGTCATAATCAAGACATTTTTGTCTTGGGTAATGTCAAGTTGTCATAACAAAGACATTTTAAACAATGTCAACTTTGCATTGAAAGTGTCATAATTTACCGAATGACACTTAATGACAACAGTCATAAACATTCATAAAGACTCCTTCATGTTTATGACAGGTGTTATGTCATGCTTATGACAGTGTCATGTCAGTCTTATGCACACCCCTTCAAATAAAGTGTTACCCAGAGAGCTTTTTCTGTTTGTCAGACATCACTGTATAATCACACCACGAAAGACAGACAGCCTGGAAATAACACTTGCCAAGGCAGTTTTCACAATCAACCTTGAGAGCATGATGAGGTATCAAGAAACTCTGTTTTCATTTTCTCGTGTAAGCTGTCTGTCAGTTCTGGTATGCCATCATCTAGTTTGTTTGTTTGACATTGCATTTTAGCTGCCCTTCTTTCAAGGACCCACAGGATGGACAGGGTTTCTTTAATTATTATTTTTTTGACTACTCTGAAAGCAGCCAGTCAAAACTGACTTGTATAAATAAACTTGCTAGCTTCATTATGCAGTGATTCAGTGATCTTTCTCCTGTTTTGTCTAGGGCTTATTTACATATCAAAATTAGGATGGCATTATCAATCAAAATAAAACCAAAATCATGTTTCTGCCAAAAGACTGTGATTTAATTTTAATTCTGCATGAGCCACATGCTTCAGTGATGTGAATGTTAGATGCATGCCATTTTCAAAAATACAGTTTATCATGGTCATTAATATGCACAATGTTGTTACCATGGACACTTAAAAATACTGTGAATAACATATTAACAGATAACATATTGTAATTGATTAAATGAACTCACAATTTCTGTCACAAACTGTATTTCCCATGATCTTCATCATGGATCTTTATCATCACACCACAAGCGTCAGCGGCGCTTGAGCAGCGCGTCAGCGTAACTACATCGTCACTGCAGCTGCAGACGCGCGAGAGTATTCACACTGGAAGCGTTTGTACAGTGTCCCTGCAGCGGCTCCAAAGCTATATATAAGCGAACAATTATTTACAAAGACAACTATAAATTTGATTTTAGAAGTTGGTCATTTATAAAATTGATAGTTGTTTGTTATAGTTTGTTATTTATAAAATTGATAAAGTTTGTTATAGTACAACATTCGCATATTTAAATGGTAAACAACAAAACAACACAGAAAACAGCTCCAATCTTGTCGTTTCAGTCATACTTTCGATATGTTTACAAGACTGCAAACTCCGCGGATAAAAACAAACAAACAAAAAAAACTCACACTCGGGTTTGATTTGGGTTGTGCCAGCCTGTAGCTGTCTGTGTATTACATAAACTAAAAGAATGTTTATATATAATATTTTCTGGCTAATTTACTTTAGTTTAGTTTTTTATAATACACCATGCTTTCACAAACTGAATAATTCATAACAATTTAAATAGGTAGCCTAAATCTTCTATAAATATTTTTGAGTCTTCATTTTCTTTTTTTTGCCTACTCCAGTTCTTAAAACTCATTAAACATGCTTATTCTGTGCATTTTGGGCACTTTTATTTTATCATATTTATTTTGTCCATCAAAAGTGTGCTTTCACTTTAATTGAGCGTCAGCAGCGCAGCAAAAATAGACACTGCTGCTCACGCGCCGCTCCTGCTTGACACTCACGCGCTGCTCCTGCTGTTAGGGTTAGGGTTAGGGTTAGACGGTTGCACTCATTGATTAACATGCACGCCGAAAAAAATACGCGCTGCTCACGTGCCGCTCACGCGCCGCTCACGCATGCGGTGTGAAACGGCCGTCACTGGTGAAGCTTACCTAATTCGGTTCTTTTCGAGTGGGACGTGCTAATTCGGCTGTGCGTCTTGCATCATTAACCCAAACTAAAGTTCAATTCAGTTCGATTAGTGAACCGGCTTGACCGGTTGTTATGATGTGGTGAGGAACAAACCCAAGTGCAGACAGCGAGTAACTTAAACAAGGTTTAATGACAAAAAACAGAAAGTAAAACCCACGATGGGGCAAAACAGGACAGGATAAACTGATAATACACTTTGCACAAAACAAAGCACTACAAACACGATCTTAAACAGGAACTCACAACTAGACGATAAACAAGGAACTCGAGACAGGTCTCACGTATCACAAGGCTTAAACAAGGTTAGACAGTCTACAAAGATTAGACAATGAACCAACAAAAGACAGCGAGAACACGGGGATTACATAGAGAACACTAATGACCAAGACAGGTGATACTAATAATACAATGACGACAAGACAGGGATAACAAGGGGGGCGGAGACTGGAAACGAGACAACACAAGCACATGGCCTTGACAATTGGCCATGCGCTTGTACACAAAACATGAGTCTGTCATGGTCCTGCCAAAACACTAGGAAATTACACAGAGAAGAAGGCAGAACCATGACAGTATCCCCTCCCTAAGGAGCGGATACCAGACGCTCCTCAGGGAGACCACAAAACAAGACAAGATCGACTAGGACATAGACATGAACCAACAAGGCAAAACAAATAACATCAAGCACGAGACAAGACCGACTGAGATAGGGACAAGAACCAGCAAAACATACCAAATAACATTAAAGGCATACAAGAATAGACAATCATAGGGTCCGGGTGAAACATTAGAAATAACAAACATGGAAGGGGAGGTGGAGGAAACACAAAGTCTTTAGGGGGTAGTCCAGGGGAAACAGGTGCACGGGGGTTCTTAGGTCCGCGGGACGAGGACGGGAAACGAGGAATCCGTGCAGACTTGGAGGGGGACACACGAGGAGGTGACTTAGGGGAAACAGTACGTGGTTGAACAGGGACAGGAGGTACAGTGGGCGATGGAGCGGGAATCACGACAGGGGAAGCGGAGGATGGCGAGACAAGACTCTTGACCGGGGAAACAGCAGGTAAGGGAACAGAACACATAACCGGGGGTGTAGCAGGTGACTGAGGAGTGGAAGCCAAACTCACTGAATCAGACTCGGTGTTCATGAAATCCGACTCTGGATCTGCACTTTCTGAAGCGGACTCGGAAACCAAACTCCTAGATTCAGTCACGGAAACAATGTTCTCAGCGGTAGCAAGAGGTGCAGCGCTCAGCGGGACAGGATCGGGTGCAGCGCTCACGGAGACAGGATCGGGTGCAGCGCTCACCAGGACAGGATGGACAGGGGGTTGCAGGATCTTGTGAAGACAGGACAGGTATTCAGACAGGGTTTTAGCCGCAATGTTAATGGGCATCTCCTGATGCGCCGAAACTGCCTGCACAATCTTCTCAGCGGCTAGATCGGCCGCAACTCTCGGAGAAGAGGGCTCTGAGGCAGCGCTAGCTGAGGCGGGTTCTGGAACAGCACTCTCAGTCACTGAATCGGGCATTGTGCCTCCTGCAGCAGCTCCAGGAACAGCTCTCACAGAAGCCGTAACAGGTTGAAAACTCACTGCGGGCACATGGGAAGGTTGAGGCGGAGATCGAGAAGGTCCCTTCCTTCTCTTCTTCCTCCTGGGACGACAAGCAGGGGCCATGAGTGAGTCAGTGCTCGGTTGAGGAACCATTGCCGGGTCCGTGAAAGGAGGCAGAGGAACGGTCCTCTCAGGCTGGACTGACTCCGTAGCGGACGCCTCTGACGGGGAATCCCATGAGATCCGCCTCCCTCGTTTTCCACGGAGATCAGAAGGGGTGGACGGAGCTTTAGGAGTCGTGGAAGAGTCAACCGGGCTTCCAAACATCGCGACCCCTATCCGTAGACCCTCAGGGATAACCGGCAGTCGAGCAGAAGTTGAAGACCCTGTAACTCTCTGCAGCTCCCGCTGTGACAGAGCGTCCACTATGCTGTGGAACGGGCGGCTGACCAGTTTCTCTCGCTCGACGGGAGAAAGGGGAGCGTTGAGACCCGCGATGAAGTAGCTTTTCACCAGGCTGTCCGGCAGGAGGAACCTTCTCTCCTCCACAAGCCGGGCATACTCTCTCAGGGTCAACATACCCTGAGGAGGGAAAGGAAGCTTGCCCTCCCGGCTGTCGGCGATGGCCGACTGCCACCACCGTTCGGTGTCTGAAGACTGCGGGGTTGTGTAGATCGACGCGCTGTCCGCTGGGTTCTCTTTTGGTTGGTTCATTCTGTTATGATGTGGTGAGGAACGAACCCAAGTGCAGACAGCGAGTAACTTAAACAAGGTTTAATGACAAAAAACAGAAAGTAAAACCCACGATGGGGCAAAACAGGACAGGATAAACTGATAATACACTTTACACAAAACAAAGCACTACAAACACGATCTTAAACAGGAACTCACAACTAGACGATAAACAAGGAACTCGAGACAGGTCTCACGTATCACAAGGCTTAAACAAGGTTAGACAGTCTACAAAGATTAGACAATGAACCAACAAAAGACAGCGAGAACACGGGGATTACATAGAGAACACTAATGACCAAGACAGGTGATACTAATAATACAATGACGACAAGACAGGGATAACAAGGGGGGCGGAGACTGGAAACGAGACAACACAAGCACATGGCCTTGACAATTGGCCATGCGCTTGTACACAAAACATGAGTCTGTCATGGTCCTGCCAAAACACTAGGAAATTACACAGAGAAGAAGGCAGAACCATGACACCGGTTACTTCCTGAACCGGCTCAAAAGAACGATTTGTTCAAGAATCGAACATCACTAGTCTGCTTCCAGTGATCCTGTCTGTGCTCGTCTTGTCTGTGCTCCACTCTCCACCTGCAAAAGATAAGACTCAAGTTATCATTCAGTTTTTTCCGTCGGCGCCTGTCATCCAAGTCAGTACTTACCTGCTCTTACCTTCTTCTTTCTCATTCATTTGTCTGTGTACACCATGACAGTACCCTAGTTTCATTATGTCAAGATTAATGGCCCAAAAAGTTTCATCTGGATCAGAATGATCTTGAAAATCTCATATTTTGCTGTCCAGGACTAGGTAATCCATCTTAATTTGTGCCAGTTCTCCTTAGGAGAAATGGGAAGTAATAAAGAACTGAGCGACGTTGACAAGGGCCAAATTGTTATGGCAAGATGAGTCCTTTTTTTCTTTTAGATCATGTGGATGACCGTGTATGTGTGCACTGTTTATCTGGGGAAGTGATGGCACCAGGATACACTGTGGGATAACAAGAAGTCATTGGAGGGAGGGTGATACTCTGGGCAATGTTCTGCTTGGAAACCCTAAATTTGCCCTTTGCTATCTACCTCAACATTTTTGCAAACCAGGGGGTATTTCAGAAAGCAGGTTATATGACATACCAGGTGTGTTTAAGGGTAAGTAAGCAGATAACCTCAACTTTCAGTTATATATAATACTATATATTTCTGTCATGACAACTTTCTAAAAGATTGGCATGGTAATTGATATGGTAATGTGCTTAGTCTTGGCTGAATAGATCTGCTACGCTGCTACTTCTGCAGAGCAAGTACAGAGACTAGAGGGTTTCTGAAGCACGCTGCAGACTGCTAACAATAAAGGGCAAACAATGGCAAGTATTTGAATGTGGAGTAGAAAGCACACGCTGCAGATGCTGCTGCCTTAATTTATGTCTGGAAATGTTCTGATTAATGCTGGATTTATAGATTTTTTGACAAATGAATTAAAAAAAATATTTCCCAATAATTTTCAATGGCTATGTTTACATGCAACCAAACGATTTGTTATTAATCGGATTGACGACTCAATCGGACTGAAAAGCCTTCATGTAAACACCTTAATCGATCTGATTGAGCTCGATCCAAATAAAATTTCGATCTGATTGAAAGGGGGAGTTTATTACTTTTCTAATCTTATCAAGGGAACATGTAAACACATTATGGGATTAAAAACCAAAACTGAAAGGACTGCGCATGTCCAATGATGTTGAAACAGTGTAATGACGTGCGGAGCGAGCTGTCATTACAGCTCTAATGCGGTGCGGAGGGACATTTTTACTGCGTGATAAATATAAGCAGCATGGTACAGAGGTCTATATGCTCATTGTCTCCAAATTATGGCCGGAAATGGATAAATATTAGGTCTGCTGTTTAAAACAAAGAACCAATGGTTATTATGCACAAACAGCAGTAAACTCTGTATATTCGTGCACAAACAGCAGGAAACTCTGTATATTCGTGCAGTGTGTCCAAAAATCTATCCCGATTTGAAGCTTGTGACAAACGCACACATCAACCTGATCACATGTTTAGCGTTCATGTAAACACTACGTTCGGATTCATCAATCGGAATATATTCAGTCCAATTGAAACAAAAGTTGTGCATGTAAACGTAGCCAATGTGGGGTCATATTGACCTTCGGGGTCACCATGACTGTGACACCATGACTGTGACGTTTGTTTTTTACTTGCCTTTAGAACAACCAAATCAAGCCCAGATTTGTCTGTGTGTGTGTGTAGATAGATAATGTAGAAAAAGGGACAATTATATGCTGCTGAGATGGGATCTATCTTTTGGGGTCATATAGACCAAAAACCAGGGTGCTGTTTTTTTTTATGGGGCCTTCTGAAAAGCCTCAAAAGCAAAATTTTAAGGGGGTCTCAAATTTTGTCAAAACAATAAAAAAAATATATATTTTGTCACTAATGGTCACTAAAATGTTTTTAAGCTCACCGTATCCAGTATTCAGAATTCAAAACATTTATTCAGAAATATGTTCTATTTTTTGCCAAGCGGAGCCAGCCAGTCCTGTGCACATTTTCAAATTAGCCATGTGCGCCAAACAGAAGGACCGTTGAGAAGTCATACTAAAAATGGCTAGCAAGCGAAAGCTAAACCAGAGTGTATCAGTCACACACTTTGGGTTCACATCCAAAAAGGTGGCACTCAGAGATGAAGAGGCACCGAAGACGATGCTGGTGCAGCTAGCACAGTGGGCCCACTCACTACCAGAACAGAGGATCCTATCCCACCCAGTGACTCCCCAGAAGAACAACGTTTAGTTGAGGCCGAGTGCTCCGAAGACGCAGCAGGTGCTGAGGTAACATTAGCTGCTACTGCTGCTAGCACAAGTGACTTGCCGGCTGGTTGGACAATGAAGCAGGTGGGCGAATGGAAAGGCCGCAACCCTTGGCTTGACATTAAGGCAGGAAAATTGGGGGTTTAGTGTGTAGAAAAGCAAAAACGTTGCGTAAAAAAGAGCACCCAACGTGGTGATGTTTGGCTTGTTGTAGACTGTCTGTCAGCATCCGCCGTGGTGCTTTATTCTATTTGAGAGATGGCTTGTTTGCACGGTTAGGCGAATGTGCTTTGTGTATGTGTTCAATTAGCCTGGGTTTCCCCATACTGCCTTACCGCAGCGCGATTCAATTCACGCTGAAAGGCAGTCTGGATACCATGGCCAGATTTTTCGCCTCATTTAGGGAACCAATCACAGAACGGGGATTGAGCAGCTAGATGATGACGACATCTATGTGACACACGGAAACAGTTTGTTTATATCGATTTAACATGGCTGAAGACGCGAAGCTACTCTTTGATAAAAAACTTAACGTCATTGTTTACAAAAAAGATCTTTCCCATCGTCTTCTTCCTTGTCTAATTTCTGTCGCTCTACATACGTCATCTGGTATAATCGAAACGATTGGCTATGAGCTACGTACAGGCATATTTGATAGACATTCTTAGCACCCAATAAACTGCGACGGGCATTCTGAAACTACGCCTCAAATACGAGAAATTGCGCATGTGGTTCCCAGACCCAATTCTCAACGAGATTGGGTCTGGCGTTAGCCAGGCTAGTGTTCAATGATGTATCTGTCTGATCGTATTTGTTGTAGATGGATGGTTAAATAATGTCACATGATCGTTCACACTGCATGGTCTCATTTGCAAGTTCACTGATTGCGTACTAGTTTCCGATAGGCTATAACCTACCTGGCATTGATTCAGTTGATTGCTCTTGTAAGTATGCCAGATTGGATTAGGGGAGGGCTTTAGGGATAGGGACAAGTAATGTCCCAATAAGGCAACATCCATTTTTGATTTAAATAAATATCATCATATACACAGAATGTGTTGTTATTGCATACTGTTTTATAATATACTATAATACCCTGAGGTGCAAATAGTATCTGCTGCTATTTGTACTAAGTATAAATATCATATAACAACTATTTACACTTAAAAAATGTGTTTTTTTTAGTAAAAAGCTAAACATTCTGATATTCCGAGTCGAATAGAACAATGGAACAGAACATAAATAGTACTGACTTTTAATGGTTTCCCCTTTATTTCCCCATTTAACATGGATATTTACCCAGTATTGACTAGATCTTGGCAGTTTATTGGTGCTATCACTAGTGTCATTGAGATTAAGATTTCCCTAAATAGGGTAAAAATATCCAAATGCTAAACACATTTTCAACTCCACATTTTGACAGAGGTTCTTTTTTTTCTCTTTATTTGGAATGTTTAGCTTCATGTCTTAGTTTTCCTCCTCTCTGTCTCTGAAGTGTAATGATCCTTGCTCTGTCTGGCTTTTGTTTGTCCCATACGACTCTTCTGTGACTGCAGACTGGTTGGCAAGAGCAAGCATCAAAGTCCTCAATCCAGAAACTGTCATCATTAAGTACAGTAGAACCAGTGCTTTGGGAATCTTGTCTCAGCTTCTGTAAATCTTCATTGATCAACTTCTACGTCCAGGGATATGATCATAAATGTAACGGATGACTCTGTGCTGTACTGACGGTAAATTTGTCACATGTCAAGAACACTTTTTACTTCTCATCAGCGGTTTAAATCTCCCAGAGGCCAGAATAGAGTTCATTGTTGATGTTCTTTCTATGAAGAGCATACTTGGAGAAGAGTGAAAAGAGCACAAGATTTTAGTGAGTACAAGAGTGTGTTGATGGATTCACTGACAACATGAAGGTTCAGAGGCATACAGAAAAGCATGGGCCACCTCAACGTTTTGCAAAACCATACTTCATGTCATGACAACTCTCGGTTGATTGGCATGGTAAATGATATGGCAATGTTGACGGCTGATTTCAAGGCTATAAAAGCTGTCCGAGGCTATAAAAGTATGTGTTACACACATATATTCAAAGCCGGTCACATAAAAAGTGTTCCCAGACCACTAAATCTAGCGCAGCATCTCATTCCCGCTTTTTTTCGGGGAACAAGGTTACAGTCAAGTAACCCGAGACAATCTACTGACGACACACAAATTAAAGAAAACAGACATAGCTAGATAATTTCCATAATGACCAATACAATCTACCAAGAGCACACTGTTAGCAATTGATGTAATTTTTACAATAAATTTTACAACAACATATTGCATTCATGTTTTTATTGTAAATGCAAATGCATGATGGGAAATGTATGGACAGTCCTGTAATTTTATTGTAACTACACTGTAGAAGCATTATTTTACAGCCACCGCATAGGATTGTGGGATCGATGCTGTTTGAATTTTGAAATTGCGTGGCGGCTGCCAACGGTACCAGAATCAAACATTTTAGGAAGAATCAGGTATGAAACATTAACATGAAATCTATTTAATAAGTCTATGGATATCCAGTCACAGCCTTAAAATCAGATAAAGATAAAAAGAAGACATTAAATCTCTGAAGATCTCAGCAGAGGAGGATTAAACAACTCCACAAACAGCATTACCAGCTTCACTTATTACTAACCAGAGTGACTTTATTTCAGTCATAAGTCTATGAACGTAGGTTAGATGTCGATGTTTTAAAATGTTTGGTTAACATTATGATGATCAAAGTTTACTTTAGTTGGGCAGTTTGACTCTTAGCATTTTAAGTTAAATTTTGGTCTTTGTAACAGTGTTTACCAAAGCACATAATATGTTACATAGGAAAACAAAACCAAAGGTGTTCGGGTGTTATAGTTTTCATTATCAAAAAGGAGAATGATTCACTAATCTTATCCTGGAACCTGACCAAAAGTTGTAATTTGTTATTAATAAATAACTTTGACCTTACTTGGCACAGGGCAGACATTCTGAATTTTTGTATACATTGTTTGATTTTTTTTTAAAATCAATATAATTTTTTTAGAAACAAACAGACATCAAAAATCAGCATATGAATATCAACAATGGTGACATGCTTCATGCTACAATGCATGCTGGGAGTTTTAAACGATGTAGCCTCCCAGAATGCATTGCGGCATACAGCATGTCACCATTGTTGAGATTCATATATAGATTCTTGATGTCTGTGTGTGTGTCCAAATATTACATTCCTAATTTTAGGAAAAATATCAGCTTTATGTCTGATCTGTATAAAAAAATGTATGTTGTTGAAAAAAAAAATCAATTAATAACAAATAACCACTTTCGGTTGTTTTTTGTACTTTATTATGTTGGTAAACTATACGCCTATCACCAGACCACTTTTGTTTCTGACTTTCTTTGCAACAAATTATGTATGATGACCATAAATTCACATAAGAAGCCTAGAGTCAAATTGCCCAACTAAAAGCAACACTGTTCACCATGATGGTGCCAAAAATTTTACAATGGTACATTTTTACCATTGTTGTGTTTTTAATTGGCTAATACGGAACTTAGTAAATATACAGTAAATTGTAATAAATTACAGCATTTTACTGTAATAATGCTACTATAATCACAGTAGCACTGCTGTATAAATACAGTACTTTATTGTACATTTTTTTACTGCAAACAGTAAAAATCCTGTATATTAGTTGCTGTAAATTTACTTCAATTAGTTGCCAGGAATTTCCTGTAAAATTACAATAAATTGTTAACAGTGCAGAAATTAGCATCTGGTTTAAGACATGTTTTTTTGGGCTGTAAATAAAGGCACAAACCTTAGTAAATAACCTTGCATGGTTTATTTAAATACTCTCCTCTAATACATTTCTCATAGAAATGCATATGCAATCTCTTTTACTCTCGTTTATCAAAATTAACTAATCTTTTTTCCGAGTCATTTCGTTCATTTCAGCAGATGATTGCATTTAGAATGTTGATCGCATTTAGAATAAGAAAAACATTGCAATGCAAGAAAAAGGCCAAATTATGAGAAATAGAAATGAATGATTGATTAATTAATCTTGGTCTTCAGGCTATGCAATCTGTTTAACTCACCTTCCTGTTCGTTCATCCCGTGACATCCTCATAAACTGAGTTTTACAGTCTGTAGTACCGGATACAGAATTGATTAGTTCACGTTTCGAGTCTATCGACTTCAGGTTCGAGACATTTGTTCATCAAGTGACAAAAGAACAAAAGAATCAGACCCTATGACTCGAGAGGTGAACTAATCATTTCTGTTTCCGGTACAGAACCCATATGAAAATGAACTAATCACTCTCTGAGACAACTCGGTAGTCATATTAAATATTCGTTCAAAATGAATGAATCATTCATGACCGATCCATCACTGCAAAAGAGGGTATCTGCTGGTGCAAGCTGTTAGCAAATCTAGCCCATAATACATTTGTGTTTTTTTTTATCTTTTGACAAATAATTTAATTTAACCATTTGTCAATCACGTTTTAAAAAAAATCCTTTAGACAGTTCTTGAAATAAGAGCCAATCAAAACTGATTTTAAAAGGTGTTTTTTTTTCCTCATCTTTCCATATAATTCAGTGTTTAGAAACGAAATATTAACTTTTAACTTAGCACTTTATTAATTCACTGTTTGTAGCGTAAAAATAAAGGGTAGAATGTTAAAATTCCACTGGTGTGAGAACCCTCAGAGAACAGGCTAAAATTATCACACAGTTTTTATAATGTGTATCAAGGGTTCATTCAAGGTATATTCTTTACAAATTAGTCGTCTTATTCCTAACCTGCTTTTCAAGTATATGTATCTTGTTTTAACAAACTTTAGAATTTCTTCCTGAAACACAAAATTACTGAATGATAAATAATACTTATACTTAAGAAAATAATTGTTGCAGTGTACAATGCGTGTGTCACGGTTTTGATGTGTTTAGTTCTGTTTTGTGATCTTGTTTTCCCCTGTCTTTTGTGATTTTGGTTCAGTCCTGTTAGTTTTCCCTCTCTGTCTGATTACCAATTCTCTGCACCTGTTTTCAGTTAATTATCTCGTTTGGTTCAGTTCATTTAAGCCCTGTGTTTTCCCTCAGTGTTTGTTGGTCGTCGTCTATGTATGGTTGTGTTTCCCTGAAGTCCTGGAGTTTATTTTGTTCTTGTATGTTTATTTTGTAAATAAAACTACTCTACTGCAGAACCTTCTGTCCTCGTCTTCGGCATCCTGCACACACCCTGACAGAACGACCAACCTTGAAAAGAAAAGAAAAGATGGAGATCTGGAAGCAGGCCTTTGTGGGAACTCGCCAAGCTGTGTTCCGTGGGAACCGTGGAGGTCGTAGAGGGGGACATGGTCGCCAATCCACAGGTCACAGTCCATGTTCGCTCTTTAGCCAGGTGCATGTGGTCCCATCCAGCACAGAGCCCGTCGCCTGCCCGCCAGAGCCTGAGCCCGTCGCCTGCCCGCCAGAGCCTGAGCCCGTCGCCTGCCCGCCAGAGCCTGAGCCCGTCGCCTGCCCGCCAGAGCTTGAGCCCGTCGCCTGCCCGCCAGAGCCTGAGCCCGTCGCCTGCCCGCCAGAGCCTGAGCCCATCACCTGCACTCCAGAGACTGAGCACGCCGCACATGAATCCACACAAGAAGACACAGCGCTGATAGTGATGTCTGCAGCGATTCTGTGTGTGTGGGCTGCACGCACATCAGCTCTGGCCCATGAGTCCCATGATGTGCTGGTCCCGTCCAGTTCCGAGTCCCATGATGTGCTGGTCCCGTCCAGTTCCGAGTCCCATGATGTGCTGGTCCCGTCCAGTTCCGAGTGGTCCCGTCCAGTTCCGAGTCCCATGATGTGCTGGTCCCGTCCAGTTCCGAGTCCCATGATGTGCTGGCCCCGTCCAGTTCCGAGTCCCATGATGTGCTGGCCCCGTCCAGTTCCGAGTCCCATGATGTGCTGGTCCCGTCCAGTTCCGAGTCCCATGATGTGCTGGCCCCGTCCAGTTCCGAGTCCCATGATGTGCCAGAGCCCGTTGACCCAGCGCCAGAGCCCGTTGACCCAGCGCCAGAGCCCGTTGACCCAGCGCCAGAGCCCGTTGACCCAGCGCCAGAGCCCGTTGACCCAGCGCCAGAGCCCGTTGACCCAGCGCCAGAGCCCGTTGACCCAGCGCCAGAGCCCGTTGACCCAGCGCCAGAGCCCGTTGACCCAGCGCCCGTTGATGTCAAGTCTGTTCCCGTTCCTGAACCTGTCCTTCTCCCCAAGAAAATTTTGGGGGGGGGGCTATACGCCTTCGCCGTGGCCGGCCAAAGATCCACGGAGTCCCGGAAAAATAACACCGCCGTGGCCACCTGATGGGTCTTCACCGCCGTGGCCACCTGAAGGGTCTTCACCGCCATGGCCACCTGAAGGATCCTCACCAGCACGGCCACCTGAAGGGTCCTCACCAGCACGGCCACCTGAAGGGTCCTCACCGCCGTGGCCACCTGAAGGGTCTTCACCGCCGTGGCCACCTGAAGAGCCTGCACCGCCATGGCCACCCAAAGGGTCCTCACCGCCCTGGACGCCCGAGGGTCCGACAGCTCCGCCCTGGACGCCCAAGGGTCCCACAGCTCCGCCCTGGACGCCCGAGGGTCCCACAGCTCCGCCCTGGACGCCCGAGGGTCCCACAGCTCCGCCGTGGCCGGGTCCCACTGTGTGGGCACGCCCACAGCCTGCTCCGCCGTGGCCACGCCCACAGCCTGCTCCGCCCTGGAGGCTTCCCGGACCTGCACCATGCCCTCGTCAGCCTCCAGGGCGCCCACCCTCCCACCCCTTTGGATGTTATACGGCGCGAGGACGCGCCTTTGGGGAGGGGGGGGTTCTGTCACGGTTTTGATGTGTTTAGTTCTGTTTTGTGATCTTGTTTTCCCCTGTCTTTTGTGATTTTGGTTCAGTCCTGTTAGTTTTCCCTCTCTGTCTGATTACCAATTCTCTGCACCTGTTTTCAGTTAATTATCTTGTTTGGTTCAGTTCATTTAAGCCCTGTGTTTTCCCTCAGTGTTTGTTGGTCGTCGTCTATGTATGGTTGTGTTTCCCCTGAAGTCCTGGAGTTTATTTTGTTCTTGTATGTTTATTGAAGTTTATTTTGTAAATAAAACTACTCTACTGCAGAACCTTCTGTCCTCGTCTTCGGCATCCTGCACGCACCCTGACAGCGTGTGCGTCGGTTGACTGTTGAAGACAAAGACAAATAAAATTCCAATACAAGGTTTAATATAAGAATCCAAATAGGTACAAATCCAAACAGGTAGTAAGAGACACACACTTAACTGAAACGTGACCGAACAAACTCAAAAGGAACATTTACAGTATATACTAAAGATAACGAAGTGAACACCGCTGAACCAAACTAAATACTAATAGTAACCATATAAACTAAAGAGTGGAGGGAATCTAAACAAAGGAACATGTGAACAATTAAATCTGAAATTAACTGAACATAACAGTGACAACAAGAAGAATATGCAGAATATATAATAATGTTTTTAAATAATATGCATATTTTGTATATTGTATTAGTACTTTATATTTGAGCAAAAACTGGCCTGTCCATTCACAATAATGCAGTGAAGTTGGTGACAAAATGTTTTTTAAAAATGTGTGCATACATTCTTTTGAGGTAATTTGTACACAGATAAGTCCTTTCAAAAGACTACATGAATATCTCTAGCCTTTATTGTTGTTTTGTTGCTGGCTACTAATTTATTAAAGTCAAATTCAACATGTCAAGTCTTCTACATGCAAATGCAAGTTAATTTGCAGGGCCAATAACATCATAACCAGTCTGTGGGCACAATACACACAGGGTTGCCAACTTTGGGACTTTGGCTGGAGTGAGACTCACTGGCAATGTCAGTGCGTGCAGGGGTAGGTTTAGGGGTAGGTTCAGGGTTAGTACTAGTTTATTACCCAGTAATTGTAGTTACTAAAATAAGTACATAGTATTTACATAACAGTAACTGGACTGTAAAAGGAAGCGTTACCGAACATTTTTGGTAACCCTAATTTTAAAAATATCAGTCCTTGGTTTACTTAGTATAAACCCTGATTTATGCAAAAGAAAAAGAAAAAACTAATAGAATGGAAACGCTTTTTCAAAATGTACAATTAATTTATTGATTGCACTATAAAAAAATAAAGATATATATATATATATATATATTTTTTTTTAAATAGATTAAGAAAGCCACCGCTGGTCACATCTATGGTTAGATTGATTTGTTTATATCCTGTGAAGTCGTGTCATAGGCGTAATTTGCGGGTGGGATGGATGGGACATGTCCCACTCCCCACAACTTTTTCTCAGGATCGATATTGTCCCCCACCACTTTTTGAAACATTGAGGCACATTCCGCAGTTAACTAGCAGAGCATTCATTTAGGTCGCTATTAAATAAGAGATCTAGCACTTAAATAATGATTTTTTTTTAATCAAAATGAGTGCTCGTTGCCGCTACTATCAGTGTCATGGATAAAGTGTTCTCTTGTGGCGCGCACAGTCTTCACTCGGACGCACTCTTCAATCTATCGCCGTTGCGGAGACTCTATTTGTTCTGGTGTAATCACAAAATAAACTGCACACAAACGTGTCCCTGCTTGATATAGACTGTAACCACTGATGAACATATTCGGTTCAACCCTGTATCACATGAAATACGTTCTGAGGAAACTATTTTGCAAATTGCAATTACGTTACATGCCAACATATAAGCAGTGCTATTACGTTGGTCCTTAACCTAATACAGCAGCCTGGTAAGCAGTGCTATTACGTTGGTCCCTAACCTAATATAGCAGCCTGGTCTCATTGTTAATACGTAGGTATTAATACGTTATTTTATAAGATAGAAAACGTACGTTTTTCATTAACAATATCATCAAAATATATTTTGAGCCACTAATCCTGCTCCTACCCTAAACCTACCATAACCATTCCTTAAAACTACGTAGGCTAACACAATTATGAAGAAAAAAAACATAACAGACAGACAAATACATTTCACAATATTTTATTTATTGCAACAATGTCAAAACCGGTAACGTTAACATTACCAAAAGTCGTTCACATGATGATGCGTTGCAGTCGCAGTCCTCTCTGGCAGTATTATAGTAGTTGTGTACCGATCAGAATTTAAGTTATTAACGTTAATCCATGAAAATTTTAATCCGATTTCGGTTCGCTCTCTGAAGGCGCGCGCGCTTCTCCATTTCAAATGTACTACACCGACTGAAACACGGCATGTCGCAATCTGTGACGAAGCAGGCGAGAGCCAATGAGCGTTTGATATCACGGCCGTAAAACATGTCGTAACGCTTCTTGAAGGCGCAATTTTTGAATTTGAATTCATCACCAGCGCGGGATAGATTTGACGTTTGCGGTCGCTGCTGAGAAATGAAGATGAAGATCACTGGATAAAAGGCTGAATTTGGATCTGTTTCTTGCAAACAACGTATGGATTCTAGGATTTGGATTACATCAAGCTAATAAAATGTATGTCTTTTGTGAATGTATCAGTATGTTGTGTTTTATTGGATAAAATGCTTTTTGTGTAAATACACTAAATACTACAAAATTGTTAAACGATTAAACAAGGTATTTTTAAGGTTAAAAGTGTATTCCTTTTTAACCACGCAGGCTAATCCTCCGAAACGAGTTTGCTGCAGAAGGCAGGAACAGAGCGAAATTTTAATATTTATGAGTAACATAGGCCTATTATATTAATAAATATAAACTTAATTGATAAGACAGTTGAATGCAATAGAGTCAAAACATTAATGCCACGATTTATGCATAAATAGTAATACGTACAAATTTCTACGTCGGTAGATTTGTTCATACGTAAATAAATTACGTTTTTGTGCTGCTATACGTGTGAAAAGAAACCTGCTTTGGATGTATTATGTTCAGGACAAACGTAATAGCACTGCCATAGATTACGTTAAGGACCAACGTAATAGCACTGCTTATATGTTATGTATTATGTTCAGGACAAACGTAATAGCACTGCCATAGATTACGTTAAGGACCAACGTAATAGCACTGCTTATATGTTGGCATGTAACGTAATTGCGATTTGCAAAATAGTTTCCTCAGAACGTATTTCATGTGATACACGGTTGATTCGGTTTGGATGAGAGAGAGAAAAAAACTGCGGATTAGAACCATTAACCTCTAACACGCTTGGCAAAAGATCTACCACTAAGACCATTTAAGAACTCAAACTAAATCTGCAGATCGATGCATTTATTTACGGGTTGAGTAGAGAGGCTGCACATTTTGACTTGACTTGACCGGCTCTCGCGGCCTCGAAACGCTACCGGCCCACCGGGAAAAGTCCCGACTTTCCCGATTGGCACTCCGCCCCTGCCTGTCATTAATATGCTGTGGTAGTCTAGTCATCAACAGAATATTAACGGATTGAGAGGGGAGAAAATGGATTTTGGTGTGACATTTCTTGCGTGTGCGTTAGAGCGTGAGATTGATGCTGAAAGCGTGAGTGTCACGCCGGATGCGTGAGAGTTTGCAACCCTGTACCCAGGAGGTATTATTTATCTCATCAAACTGTTAAAGGTGCTAGGATCTTGCTGAAGAAAAGTTTAGGAAGAAAAAGACACAAAAGTGCTAACACCATGACTGGGCAAATCTGTCAGTGCTGCAAACTGTAGTACTCAGCTTATGGTCTGCTCCATCTTTTGGGAGCTTAGCTGAAATATCACCATTAGCTTCTTCTTCTTTTTTTTCTGTCTGTCCTTGTACAGCGCACTGCGTCAAACTCTATTGTTCATGGATTTCAGATATAGATCTTGGAAAACAAAAAATAGCTTTGTCTGCTCATTTATCACAAACCCAAGCAGCACCAAAGTATAAGGAATGAGAAAGCCTTAGATCATCTCTTTAGATGAGGAAAAATCTCCATCAATCTCCATTTTGGCTCCACTATTCACATTTATTACCTGTAAAAGTATATCTAACCCCTGGTAAACTAATGCTTGATTTATATATTATATCTTAATTTATAAGTAATATGCTATTTTGTATCCTGTTTTTGACCCTCGATTTGAAACACTACGTTTTGTTGGGTATATAGCATTCAAGACTTGCTATGATTGGGTAACAGTTTTGCATATTAAAATAATTTTTATCATCCCCGTAATTTTTTTTTAAAACTTCCGATGTTAAAAAATGACAACTAATGAAATTCAGTCAATGAACCTACACTTCAAATGCTAAGTGTCTGTGACATCAACATTATTTATATTTATTCCTTTATTTTGTAATTTTTATTTTGTAACGTTTATTTGTTATTACAATATATTAGATATATTAAAAAAAATAACCTCAATTTAACAGCTATGACACACTAAAACAAATCAGGTAAAGTTTTAATAATATTTTTTATATACATTGAACAACTATTTACTTAAAAACCAAGTAATATGAACCCTTGATTTTTATATAATTTTAAAATTGTTTCTGTATAGCAAATGTTTGCAATGAACAAGTAAGTTACTTGCCACTGCACTTACGTTTATACAGCTAATGCTCATTGAGGGAAGCAACATGCAATCTAATATGTGTAACCACCCACAACCTAAGCACAAGCTCTACTCTTACGCAGTAACCACAAACAGGGGGCGTCTGCAGGATATTTTCTCAGGGTATACGAAAAGAAATACTTTACCTGTCATTAGATGATACTATTTTCGACACTCTTGATGCCTCGAATTTTCCAGAATCAGTCAGAGGAATGCTTTAAAGATTTAAGGGTACCTATTATGGCATTTAAAATGTTCCTAATAATGTTCTGGGAGTCCCCAACAACAGTTTTTCATGCATGCAATGACAAAAAAACACTTTTGTTGTCTTATAATATGCATTTATTTTTACCTGATTTGCTCACCGACTCCCTAATGATTCGTTTGACGACTCATTTGTCCAAACCCCTCCTTTGCGTGACGCTAATCGGCGGTGATTGGTCAGATGACCCAGTCAGTTATATTTTGCGTTAGCCCAAAGCTTAAACATATTGATAAAGCACTGCAGTACTACAATACGCTTCACATAATTTCACATATTTCAAAAAACAAAAAAAAATGACATCGGAGACCTAGAAGCTGCTGAGCGTAACTCTCACTCTCTCACACACACACGCACGCACACACACACACACACACACACACACACACACACACACACACACACACACACATAAAGGCAACAATTATTAATAGTACTTACAGGTTGTGATTCGGAGGAGGAAGCTGATCCAAATAAACTTGGTATTGAACGTTCCTTCAGTATCAGGCGACTCGCGAATACACCATAATCCACACAGCATTTGTGTTTGTGAAGCGATCGTCATTAAAATAACGCGAACACAGCTCAAGGTGGCTATACTTGTGTGGTATAGTTGTAAATATAAACTCTAGCCACTGAGTCTTCACATGCTTGTCCCTGGGCAGTGAAAAAAAAAGTTTGCTTTTGATTCGCACTTCAGAACAGAGTCTCGTCGACATGTTGTTGTCAGGTTTCTCTGTCTGCTCGGCGCGCGCACTGAGTGGGCGTGTCGAATTCAAATAACTTGTGCAAGTGACGTACGAAAGTGCATCGTTCGTCTATCGATTCATATCAGCGACTCAGAGTCGACTCTTACTTTTGAGAGACAATAACTTTGTATACGGTGAACTTTCATATTTAAAACTTTGCAGGATGTTTTTGTTCACTTAGATCTATGTTACACACTACATGAAAGGTAATTTTCAAAATTCCATGATAGGTACCCTTTAAGAAGCTTTGTTTTTTTTTCATCACTACACAATTTTACTGAAGCGATCTTGAACTTTGTTAAAAGTAAAGTTCATCCACGCTTTTCTAATATTAGGTTCCAACGGAGGACAATGCAAAGACTGTTTTTCCAGTATTTGCCACTGCACAACATCACAGCACAATTTATAATTGTCAGAGGCATCTCAATCATTTTGTGGCTAGAGTAATCCTGTGTTTACTTCTCTCGTATTTACTTACCTCCTACTATGTGCAAATGGGCGGGATTAAAAAGGCAATGATTTAAATGTAGGCATTGTTCATCTGCAGAGGCAGTCTGTCATCGCACTATGACGTCATACTGAGATTAAAACAAACTAAAACGCATGCTTTTGGCAGCTGGGTTAAAAAAAAAAGAAGCTGTTTTTGGACTAACAAGGAAGTTCAGAGTTCTAAAATTACATGATGTTTTTATAATACAATGATCTCTTATATGTCTAAAGATCAAGGGAAAAAACATTTCTCAATTCATGACCCCTTTATATCTTTAACTAGTTTTCTACTACAAATTTCCAGCAAAATTCCTTTACACAAGTAACACATCTCATGAATCCTGACAGGGCCCACCTGCACTTTTACACAGTTCACCAGCTTTCGGCCTTTTTCAGACAGCTCACTTCTCCAGCCCTGGGGTGCAGTTAGCTAGAGGTGTAGGATGGACAGATGGTTTCACTCGTCCTTACAGGCTTTAGGGACCTCTCACCTTGCCCAGATCAACTCACAGGAATGTAGCTGGAGGAGAGACAGCTGTGTTCTAGTTGCAGTGTGCAGTATATTTTTACTCAAAGTGGATCAGATAAGAGAATTAAATTCTTGTGGTTTTAAGATGACTTTGAGAGTGTGAAACTTGATAAAAGATCAAAAGAACATAAATGTACCAAAATGTCCCAAATGCCAGTAAAGAATTGGTTGATTTACTGGTCAGTTGGGTAACCTTTCTTAAGAACTGCAAAATAATACATTGACCCAAGCTATACCATACCTAGAGCCATATCTAGGCCCAGAATTTTAGAGGCATTGAGATTCCTTGTATTTTTATATTTATTCTGTGAAAAAGACAAAAGCCATTGCTCCCTTGCAATTTGCTCAGTTGATTTCATAAAAAATATATATATAAATACTATAGCTCATGTCTGTGACTGTGTATATATGTGCATTAAATATGCTGAAAAAGGTGTATTACTTTCTGAACGCTGTAGGTTTTAGGTAAAAATGATTTAGGTAAAAAGGAAACATAACTCAAAAGTAACGCAAATGAATTTCCCATGCATCTTCCCCTCTCCCGTAGCAGTTTCAAATGATACAAAAGTAGAATGTTGCGTAGCGTTCTGCTTAAAATGTTTACACATTTTGTCCTGTATATGAAGTCTGTTTTATATTGTACGTTTATATTTGTCAACACACATTTTCACACAATGTGTAAGTGTAAGTGTAAGTTTTTGTAATAAACATTTAACAAGTTCTTCCTTTCAAATCAATACATATTAAGTATCTGCATAATAATCGTACTTATTGATAGTGCTGACTACTTAACAATTCATAATAATTCATAGTGATGTCAGTCTCAGCTGTAACCTATTTGTAACCTGTGTATGTGTAGTACATTATATAAATAATATAATAATTATCAAGGGAAGGAATGACAGAAGGCATTTTGAAAAATGACCTCGAACCTCGTACACTGTTTTTGTGCATTTATGTTTAAACGGTGAAACCCAGTTGTGTCGTATAATTGTAAATTGTAAAACAGAAAGTATTGTTTTATTTATTTATTTTTTGTTAATGTATACATTTATATTTAAGAATTTCACTTAAAAGATGATGCATACATTTAAAAAAAAAATGTTCTGGCAAAGGTAAAACTGCCAATGGAAAGGCCAATGGAAAGGTCATATTTTTGAAGGGTAAATGTTTTCAATTGAAGCAGGTGAACCAAATAGTATTATGAATCTGGATTATATGTCTGTATGCCCAGGGTAGAGTCTTTTGCAAATCCAAAGCAAATCCCTGCCATTGGCCTTGTCAGTGCCTCGGGAACAGGTAATGTGCTGAGGACCGTTGGGTCAATATGTTATTGAGGAGATGAGAGGCGCAGAAGCTCGAGAGCCTGAGACCTAGCGCAAACCTGGGGGAAAAGCCCAGGGGGACCTGCCTACCCAAGAGAGCCAAGACGGTCACTGACCGTGAAACTGACAAATGGCCAGTAAAGCAGCCGCAGCAGGCGTGCATGCGCACTGACAGGCCAGCTGTGCTACGTGACCATAGGCACACATGTGCACACTGAACTAGAGCTGTAATGCTGGCTTCCTGTCACACTCTAATGACATGGTACACAAACGCTAGAGGTAATAGGAGGTATAGAAGCAAAATAGCAACAAACAGTAAGTCTGAGATTTCCTCAAACCCTTGCACATGTTCACACTCATGGGCTGCCATGTTTAAAGCTTAGAACACTTTGACCTTTAATGTCCTCACAGACTCATCCACTCTGGCACTCTGTAGACTACATACAGTATTACACAAACACATACTCTTCTCACTGTCCTCTTCTGGAAAAATATGTCACATCCTTCTGAGAGCTGTATATAAATTGTGCCTCTGGTTTCACAGCCATGGCCTTGGAGAGAGTCAATGAGGAACGAAGCGAACTCTGACTATGTTACATCAATCTGTGGAGAGAGGAACAGAATGAATTACAGAATCACCTTTAGTTTTCCACAGATGGGATCAAGAAGCACCTCACAGTCATTAAACTGTCTGAGAAATGACTTTGATTCACCTCAATGGATCAGGCCTTGATACTCACTAATTAAAAGCTTCAAGGATCTATTTATAGGTCAATTTACTCGACTCCATAAAAGCTGTCAGCTTGTGACTCAGCTAATTTCAAGCAATGGCTCATGCAGTGTACACACACAAGACTTCATGCACTAGATTACTCACCTTTACAGTTTAAAGAATCTCTTTCAAGCAGTTATCATTTATTAATTTTTCTTAATACTAGATTAACACTCATGTTCTGTTCAATTTTTCTTCCCTGGCTTCTGTCTCAAAATGTTGTGAAAAACTATCTGAGATTCTTCATTGGATTAAATGAAATATGATATATAATTGAGCATTTGATTCAGCGGCTCTTTATTATTGACTAATCTTTGTTTTTAAAGTCCAAATAAAATATAATCAGCCCTGATTACTCGTTGAGGTATGGAAATATCATATTGTAGGAACATTTTATGGTCCTACTCCTTCCACAAACGAGATATATACATATAAATACATTTAGACCGCTTAACTTAGTGATTGATATCAGGATGTAAAAAGACTTTCCACCAGCATAACAAAAATGTTTCTGAAACAAATCTAGTTTACCATAAATACTTTCAACAGTACACTAACCATACTTTACTCAATGAAATTTGAAATGATTTTCAGTACAAGCATGAAACAAATCTGTTACAGCCTCAAAAACAAAAGGAAGATTACTGGATCTAAATGCAGAAAAAATATGGTTTAATGGCTCAAACACGATACATATTTCATAACTTGACGATGATAACCATGACATGAAACTTAGCCATTGACTTCGGAGAATAGGTACATGATACTCTCAATTTAGGAGAAAGTGAACCAACAATAATCCACCAAAAAGCAAGGATTGACACCAGGTTAAAATGCTAACACAAACAATAATAACAAGGAACACCTGGAGCTAATAACAAAGAGCAAAATAACTACAAAGACCTAGAACAGAACATGAACACATGAATTTCAAAATAAAAGGCATGAGAGATCACAGGATCCTCACAATATTGCACATATGCATATAAACTGGTTTTTGTTATTGCTATTATTTAATAGCAAATGAAAGCAAGACTTAACACTGTACAGATCTAGAGGGTGAACCTGACTTTCATCCTCCTCATTCCAGTCATAAAGCCTCCTCAAATGTGGAAGCCAGTGCTGTTTCACTATATCAATCTTTATATAAAGGTGGATATATACGAATGTCCAACTTTTTAAGAGTATACTTGCTTCAGCGATACTATAGAGATATCTCAACTCCTTGATTGCTTGTATCATCGCAAAATGTAAACTACATTATCGCCCAACTCTAATTTACTAAATGTTACTATAAGGCATGATGATTTTAAGATTTTTTCCAAACATTAACATCATATTTCTAGTCAGAAACACCTACTTTCCATGATAGTAAAATCCCGATGATCAAGACAAGTCCTGCCATACATTAGTTCTTGTTTCACTCCGAAATACTTCACGTTACAAAAGTAAAATAAGTTGCAAATACTGTTTAATGCTCTGACTTTTAAGCTTTCTCTATGTGTCTGTTCCTCTCTACATAGATTAACCATCCATGCTGAGTGTCCCATGCATTTGGAAGATTTTCCTATGGATGCCCATGCCTGCCCACTGAAGTTCGGAAGCTGTAAGTGATCTCTGTCATTGTCATTTATTTTTTCTAGATTAGCGTTTCTCAATGGGAGCCTTCAAAGAACAACAGTGGAGCAACGTCAGAAATAGAATGGGGTATCTGTTTACTGTCGCAGTCTACATTTCATACAATAGGCCTGTAGATGGCACTTGGACTTAAATTTTATCCAACTATAAAATGTTTCATCAAGCTGTAAATTAATATGCAGTACATAAATAAGTGTAAATTGAAAACTCCTTGACATTAATGGCAACTTCTGCATGATTTTGCGGAGTGCTTTGTAGTCAAATCACATCCAATTAAGTGAACCCGAAAAATCGGGTTAAGTGATCCAATTCAATTGTAAAATGAGACAAACCGCAGATCCAGATCACTTTGTAAAGATTCGGATTGTAAAGAACGATACTTGTCTTTTTTTCTTTTAGATATTTCACCTTTGTTAATAAATTAATAAATGTATTATTAATAATACAAATATTGAAAACAGACAGTGCATATTTATTTTTCAACCGATGTAAGACCGGGAAACTACCACTTCACATTGCCCAATGAAATTTGAGCTTGTTGTGCCATATCACGGTTGGTTGGTGTATAATATGTGACAAAAGGGCATTGATTAATTATGTAATATTTTTAAAATATGTAATAAGTTATTAATTTTTAAGTCAAGTCACCTTTATATATACAGCGCTTAATACAATACAGATTATTTCAATGCAGATTTACAGTCATAAACAGGAAAAATTATCCATTTTCTGCTGTTGTTCAGCTGAAGTCAATTCAGTGTTGATTCAGATCCATTGTAAAGATAATCAATTATTAAATGAGTTAATTTCATAAAGCAGTTCTGATGAAGTCATCGTCCAGCTCAGTTTAGTTCACATACAAGTGTCAGTACAATCAGATCAATAATATTGTTGAATAATACGTGTCCCCAACGAAGCCAGAGGCTTTATTTTTAAATGAATCTACACAGAGAAAGAGCCATATATGGTCTGCAGTTCTCAATCGCTTTTGTAAACAGATTGTGTGGTCACAGTTATGAATATGCAACTACGCATTGTGGTAACTGTGTCGCAGACTGTAACAAGTACACAGGAATGCTAGTATTTAAGCTGAGAGAGTAAGAGTGAGAGAGAGAGAGAGAGAGAGAGAGAGGAGGAGAGAGAGAGAGAGAGAGAGAGAGAGAGAGAGAGAGAGAGAGAGAGAGAGAGAGAGAGGAGAGAGAGAGAGAGAGAGAAGAGAAAGAAGAGAAAGAAAGAAAGAGAAAGAAAGAAAGAAAGAAAGAAAGAGAAAGAAAGAAAGAAAGAAAGAAGAAAGAAAGAAAGAAAGAAGAAAGAAAGAAAGAAACTAAAACTAAAGGGATAAATATTATTATTTTTCACTGAGAGCCATTAACCCAAATGAAGACCAAATTGAAACCCCTCTGTAAAAACTCCTCTTTTGATATACTGCATACTAAAAGTAATTGTGTCTCTTTAAATTTCTGGGCAACAGGGTATGATAGATAGAATTTTAAAGACACCTCAACATCACTAAAGGCTATAGAACTGAAAACACCAACAATAATATGCTCAAACACTTGTAAATAGATGTGTTACCTGTACATTTATTGTTGAATCAAATTAATGGATCCTTGGTGAATGAAAGTAGCAGTTTCTTAAAAAAAAAAAAAAACATTTGTACTGACCCCAAACATTTGAATGGTAGTGTAAATATAATAATATGCCTAATTATAATAATCACAGAATAATAACTACATTAATAATCAACATTAATGTTTAATAGAGACATTTCGACTGCATTTTATTTGATGGAGGGTGGTGAGGGACTTAGATAATGGGTAGGGGGCGCAGGCTCAAACGTTGGGAACCACTGGTCTAGATTGTCTAAGTGCATTTGTTCAGATTATCTAGAGTATTTTAGTATATTACATGTTTGCCTTGAGCACATGTACCCTGCACAATTAGCTGAGTGATAAGCTTGACATCGGAATCTGTGTAGCATACTGAACTGGATTAGGTGGGTGCAGGTAGAGCATTCAACAGCCTGTGACTACAGACAGACAGACTCCTGTATTGTCTTAAAGACAGTCCAGATCAGACAATTTGATAATAACTTATATTCTGTTCACAGCTCAGATAACCAAATCATACAGTGTTTTTCTTCAGAACTCAAAATTGTACATAATGTTAGATCTGGTGCTCATTGCATCTGTGCTTGCTTCTTACAAGAAACAACATATTTCCAAGACAACATTGTTATTAGAATACAACATAAAAACCCCAAAGGTAGACAAACCAAATGGACTTTTCTTTCCGTACGCGTGAAAACAAACAAATTTCGTAACTCTCCTCCTGTTTAGAGCTTTAGAATTGTTGAATAGCCCAGCCAACAACACCAAAGGTCGCCATGACGCAGTAGTCACATCTTTATGAATAAAACATTCCACTGGGCAATAAAAAGTCCTTTGCTCATACATTTTCACTTGTATATTTTTCCCCACAATATCTCTTTTTGACAGTTTCAGCGTGGTGAGCCCAATATTGGATTTGTGTTGCATAAAGCCAAAAGACAGCAAACAATTGGCTCTTTAATAAGATGTCATACAGTCAGCTGCATAATTAGCTTTTTAAATACAGTTGATTAGAAGCACTGTTCCCTCAATCCCCCAATCAACCTTGCTTCCGCCTCACAATGCAATTATGAATTTGTCTTTTTCTCAAGGCATGTTTTCTCATTTCTGTTTAAAGATCTAAGTATAGTAGAAAAGTGCCTATTGTGTTGGTTTTGTTTTTGTTTTTGCATTGCTGGACAAATGTTATAATCATTATTAATAATATTTAGTTTTTTTTCTCTCTAAAGCAAGCAGAGTGTATCATACACCTGATGTGATGAATAGCCCAATACATTAACTTAGTGATGTGAAAATATGGATACTGATGTTAGATGTTTCACATTAAATGTTTCTCCCCCTTTTTGTAATATTTTGTTTTTTGTTGTCTAAAAGACTATGACAATCGGCAGATTAATTAGTACCATAAAGTCAAAGTACATATTTTCTCAATTACAACAGGGCCAGATGTGTAAACATAATTCTGTCACGACAACGCTCTGGACATTGGAATGGTAATAGAGATTGGCATGGTAATGTATATGGCAATGTTAATGTATTTTGTCTTGGCCGAATAGCTCTGCTACACTTCTGCAGAACAAGTACCAAGACTTGCTACTGCCAATACATTCACATACATTGCTGTGAGCATATAAGACAGGTGGCGCTGGGAGAGGTGGAGGGTTTCTGAAAGCGCACTGCAGATTGCTAACAGCAACACTACCGGTATTTGTTTGAATGTTGTGCCGCAGCTCATTGGCCACTGACTCAACAACAACCAACTGTCCTATGTGGATAATGACGTAATCGCTACCAAATTAGTTAGACCTATCAGCCTGTGCCAACTAGAGTTCCAAGCCAGCTTTTGTCCCAGCCACCTAAAAGCCAAACTGAAGATAGCTAATGTTATACTTTCGTGTTTTACACTTCTTAGGGGTTGGTGCGGACGATGCATCGTCGCCACAACTTGGGATGTGGGATGAATTTATCCATGTTTTACCAATATGGAATCAGTTCGGCTGGTAGTGATGTTCTGAAACGTGTCTGCTGTGTGAGTGAGTAATATAAGCGCATGACAAGAATAAATGGTCAAATTAAATAGTTTTAAAACAAAGTAGAAGCTGATAAGTGATTGGTCCATCGCAACTCAGCGTGCACATGCTCAGCTCATTTAAGTCTATGGCAGCTGTACTGTCAACAGAATGTGCTGCTCCTCTCAGCCAGACAGCTGATTACTGAACAGAGGAGACACAGAGAGAGGTGTGACTGCAGCTGGAAAGCAAGACCTCGCGCTTGCAGGACAGTATTGGCGACATTTGGAAAGTTGTTATGGTTTGTCGTTCATTTTGAATGAATCTTTTATATGACTCATGAACAACGAGCTATCTCAGAGAGTGATTTGTTCATTGTGTGTTGACTGCACATGTGCAACATCCTATAGGTTTTGTACAGAAAACAGAAATTATTCATTCACATCTCAATCATTTCGGATGCCAGTCTTCGGGTTCAGTTCCGAGTCGTTCGTTAATCCTGTGACAGTCCCATAGAGGCTATGCTGTCTGTACCGGAAAGATTTGTTCACCTCCCGAGTCTTCGGATCTAACTCTGAATCTTTTGTTATTTTGTCATGTGACATTACAGCTGTATAGGATACAGAAAATAGTTCAAATTAAACAACCCAATGCACATTGGCGTGTAATCATTTGCATCAGCTGTTCAGCCATGCAGTGCAGGAATATAATGAGCAGCAAGTGCAATTGCTAGGGATGCACGATATATCGACCACATATCGTTATCGGCCGATAAATGGTCTTTTTTGATGTTATCGTTATCGATCCGATAAGAAAATTGGGCGATATATCAAAGCCGATAAATAATAGATTATTTACTTCAGTTGAGAGACGCGCGCTGTTCGCCATGATGATTCTGAATGATTGGATTCACTTCGAAAAGGAAGATACAGTTCAGTGCAACATGTGCAGCACAAATCTGTCACATAGGCTTCATAACATTATAATAAGAGCACGACTGTAAAAGCGCCAGTGTTTCAGCGCGTTGAGGCAGAACGAGCGCGTCTGTGGAGTTACGCCTTCATGACGAGCACAGTCAAGTTCTCTTGAGCATTCGCAGCATTATGTGCCATTGTAAGTCGTAATATGTTTATTTTGTGTATATAGGCCTATATATCTGATTAATCTAATATAGGATGCGTTTTGGTTGAGACGCGCACAGGCGCAGCGCTTTATTGTTCTGGTGATCATCTTTATAGCGTGCGCGCAGCTCAAACAGCAATGCACTTTTATAACTATAATTGGGACTATCATATACATGCCATTATAATGAGAACACTATTGTAATAAAACGTTGTGAATTCTAGTTGCCGTCAGCGCGTTGTTGTGGGAATAGCGCGTCCAGAACAGGGATTAGACACAAGTTCAAGTTCGATTGTGCATTCACGTCCTTTTGTGCAGATAAGTCGTAATATAAAGCTGATGTAATATAAATATCTGATTAATCTCATATCATGTGTTTCGTGGATTTAAACAACCTAGAAAAGTTTCCCGGTGCCATTCTCTTCAGCTTCAGCTCGCGCAGATTAAACAACAATGCAAAACATTAAAAGCTATGATTTACACTGTCATATAATTATATTCACCATTGTAATAAATTTGTGAATTCTTTGGGTTTGCATTCTTCAGCAACCGTCGAGTTGATTAACCTTCTAGCAAAGCGAATCAGTTTAACGTTTGTTCTCTTCAGCTTCAGCGCGCAGATCACACAACAATGTCATTTAAACAGTAGCCTAATGCTATTAAAGATGTTTACTATTAGGCTACTGTAATATTAAAATAGTTAATTTAAAAAAAAAAAACATTTTTATAATTAATAACTAACATTATTTTGTTCTCTTATTATTTTCATCAACGATATGGTTTGATTAAAATAATTTCCTTATTGTCCGTGCGGAGGCGATTCCATTTTATTGATCCATGGCACAAGCATTTTGTTTCTTTATATGAAGCCCAACGTTAGCCTATCTAATGACTTGTTTGCAATATTTAGGTATTTTATTTTTGTTAGCCAATAGATTTTTTGATAATACTTTAGAATAAGGTCTCATTTGTTAATGCATTAAGTAACAGAGCGCAATAGCCTTTAATTGTTAGTTAATAAAATATGTGTGTTCATGTTAGTTCACAGTGCATTGACTAATGTTAGATAAAACTTTCTTAAAATGTCTTATAAAATTGTTGGTTCATGCTAACTAATGCTAACAAAATTAAACCTTATTATAAAGTGTTACCATTTTTAATAAAGAAAGTTGCCCATAGGAGTGTAAAATTAATTTTAAAAGATAAGGAATCTTACACTGGTTCAAAAGGCTAGTATATGTTTGATTTATGTTAAAAGTGTTTGAGACAAGGCTTGTGAGCCTTTTGTTTATGTATACAGGCTATCAAAGTATATAAAAAAATTTATTTAGATTTATCGGCCAATATATCGGTTATCGGCTTTCAAATGAAAAGAATTATCGGTTATCGGTATCGGCCAAAATGTTCATATCTGTGCATCCCTAGCGATTGCACTTCAGTTTTTTCCTGAGGAGCCAAGCCTGATAAGCTGGCCACCCAGGCAGGCGGCAGCAGATGTGGCGACAGGACGATCAGTCGACGCCACGTCAAAACCGACGAATAGGAATCCCTACCAAAGGGCCACAGCTGCTGCACCCCATCCAGCACACTGTGCAAGCCTCTACCCCTTCTTGTCTAGAAGGACGATTGGAAGGACGATAGGAGAGGGCTTACATAGAGTATGACTGTCATTGTTGTTCCGTAATAACCCACACAGTGAGATTTTTGGATAACACTGGGAAAGCGTGTCCTTCTATTCTTCCCCGAAGGAATTATGTGGGGAATACATATGGACTAGCCCAAAGATTGTACTGCATATGAAACACGCTGTAAACCAATCTAGGGAACGGATGCATTCGAAAATGCGTCTCTGCATTCTGAACGATAGTTTGTGGAGACTACGATTCAAAACTCACAGGTCCAAGATCGGTCATAACCCACAGCTTTTCTTGGGTACAATGAAGTAGGGACTGTAGTACCCTGACCTCATGTCAGCTGGAGGGCTCTATCGCGTCCTTCACCAGTAGGACTGCCATGTCGGTCAGCAAGACATGGGCATCGGCTGCTCTCACTGTAGTGGAGTGGATGGCCCAAAACTGTCCGGGCAAACTGAATCGCATAGCCGAGCCTGATGTTCCGAATGAGCCAGCGACACTCTAACTCTCAGACTCTGGGAAGCGCTAACCAGGCTCGCAGAGACCGTACAAGCGGGTGGGCCGTACTCTCGTGGTGGGGGAGCGGGGTGGAATGAAGGGACGCAGCTCGGGAGGCTCTCTCTGGGAGGCGGTGCAGGAGGTGCAGGAGGCGTCTTGGTTGCGTTCTCAAAATCTCAAAATCAAAAATCTGTAAACATTTGATGGCCTCTGTTTGACGCCCAGACACACGAGACAGCGTTCGTGACCATCCCGCAATCCCAGGTAACGACCGCATTCAGAAACACACAGATAGAATGTCATCTTTAGAAAGACGCACTCTATCTGTGTAAGCTCTTTTAGGGACTACTCTCCTTGATGCTGAAGCATGCAGGGTAACATTCACAGCGAACACAGACAGGAATGTGCACCTGTTTTGAACACTCTCACTGTGCACCTTACCAGCTGTGAGAACAGCTTTTGTTTGCTCAAATGAAAACAAAAGCAAGAGAGAGAGAGAGAGAGAGAGAGAGAGAGAGAGAGAGAGAGAGAGAGAGAGAGAGAGAGAGAGAGAGAGAGAGAGAGAGAGAGAGAGAGAGAGAGGAGAGAGAGAGAGGAGAGAGCGAGAGCGAGAGCGAGAGCGAGAGCGAGAGCGAGAGCGAGAGCGAGAGAGAGAGAGAGAGAGAGAGAGAGAGATAGCTTGTGCTGCCCCGCTGTGTCGCCCGCACTAATGTGGAAAGGTCCCGAAAAGCTCACTCGTAGTTTACTGTGTAGACTTGAAAACAGCATCGAAGAGCTTGGCCCCAAACCAAAAAGCTGAAGTGCAATCGCACCCACTGCTCATTATATACCTTATAAAAATATATATATATATATATATATATATATATATATATATATATATATATATATATATATATATATATATATATATATATATATATATATATATATGCGCTGCATGGCTGAACAGCTGATGCAAATGATTGCATGCCAATGTATTTTGGCTCGTTTAGTTTCATTAAACTCAAGGCACGACGCGCTAACAGAAAGTGCGTGTAAGTCACCCACCAGCTTGACTGAGGCGATAGCCACCAGAAAGGCGGTTTTCAATGAGAGATACTTAAGGTTCATAGACTGTGTAGAGGTTCTAAAGGGGCACTCTTCATGGCCTCCAGGACCAAGGAAAGGTCCGAGGGGGGGCGCGGAGGGTTCATCCTTCTAGCTCCCCTGAGGAAGCGGACTACAAGGTCGTTCCTACCCAGTGACTGGCCATGCGAATGTTTGACAAACGCAGCAATAGCCGCCACATAAACCTTGAGCATGGATGGGGATCTACCCTTATCCAAGAGCTCCTGTAGGAAAGAGAGAACCTCCAACACCCCACAATCTTGTGGATCCAGGTTGCGAGCTGAGCACCAACCTGAGAACACTGACCACTTGGAAGCATAAAGCCATCTAGTAGAGGGCGCTCTAGCTTGCGTAATCGT
Organism: Chrosomus eos; assembly: GCA_036326025.1. Taxonomy (NCBI): domain Eukaryota; kingdom Metazoa; phylum Chordata; class Actinopteri; order Cypriniformes; family Leuciscidae; genus Chrosomus; species Chrosomus eos. Next base: position 31,552,108 of record CM070834.1, on the reverse strand, counting down.
GTTTAACACTCCGTCGGGGAGACTGACGGGTACCCGTTGATGGCCCACACATGCAGAGCCCAAAGCTCGGGTCGTAGGTGCCAAATAGTACCCCCGGCCTGTGAGAGGAGATCTCTCCTCAACGGGACAGGCCACGGAGGCAAGCTCTGAAGCTGCATCAGCTCCGGAAACCAAACTTGGTTCGGCCAGAACGGAGCTACTAGAAGTACACAGGAACCGTTCTCCCTTATACGCTTGATTACCAGTAGTAACAGCATGATCGGAGGGAAAGCATAGAATAGAATAGAATAGAATAGAATAGAATAGAATAGAATAGAATAGAATAGAATAGAATAGAATAATTATTTATTTGTCATTGTAACGAGTACAACAAAGTTAAGTACAGTCCTTGTCAGGTACCAACCATCTAAAACAACTAAAATACTGCTACTACATACAAATTAATACTAAAAACACATAGGAGACACACCCATGCAGACATTCAGACATGCAGACATAGAGAGGGCGGCTGGGCCAGTGATGGGCCAGCGCATCCTTGTTCTTTGTGAAGCATATTGGACACTGAGCGTTGTCTTGAGACGCAAAGAGGTCGACTTCTGCTGTGCCAAAGGTGTCCCACAACAGCTGAACTGTCTGAGGGTGGAGGGACCATTCCCCTGGGGGAACGTTGTCCCTGGACAGCCTGTCTTGACCCACATTAAGATGGCCTGGCACATGCGCCGCTCTCAGCGAGAGTAGGTTGCGCTGAACCCATACAAGGAGGCGTTCTGCCAGTGCATGAAGGTTCCTTGATCTCAGACTGCCCTGGCGATTTATGTAGGAAACCACCGACATGTTGTCCGTGCGGACAAGGTGGCCCTTTAGAAGGGGAAGGAAGAACCGCAAGTCGTTCTCGACCGCCTTCATCTCTAGACAGTTTATGTGCAAGCTCTTTTCTTGGCTTGACCACAGGCCAAATGTCGGTCTGCCCTCATAGAGGGCGCCCCAGCCCAAATTGGAGGTGTCTGTCGAAACCACTATCAGTTTAGAGATTACTCCCAGGTTTACACCTGTCTGATACCAGTCGACCGCCTTCCAGGGCTCCAGAGCTGTGACACATTTCTGAGTTACCTTGAGACGTAAACGACCGGATGCCCGTGCTCGACGCAGGACCCGCGTCTTCAGACAGTGCTGTAAAAGGCGCATGCGAAGCAGACCTAAACGAAGAAATTATTAAGTTGTGAATGGACTGTGTGTTTGGCATGCGTTTTTTAATAGAACATTGCATACTTCACCTCCAATTGTCATGTTAAGGACAACATTATTGTTTTTTAGTCTTGGAACCTATTTTATTGGACTCCTTGACCACAAAAATGTACCCGTTGATACCAAATTTGTCATTGTAGCTATAACAGAAGCAAAGATATGGGCCTCTCAATTATGGTCGGCGGCCATTTTTTTAAAAATGTGTGTATATAAGATACAAAATGTGATCTCACTTGTGTCTTAGGATAAATTTATTTCTATGGCCCTAAGGTACTTCCATACCAAAGGGGACCTTTGCATCATGACTTGAAGTCAAAAGTCACTTAACCTCCCTACTACATGATGAATGGACGACTCGAACCTGAAGACTCGACAGGTGAACTAATCATTTCTGTATCCGGTACCAACTGCATAGCTCAGCTAATGAGGATGTCACTGCATGAACGAACAACTCAGATAGGGAGGTGAGGTAAACTAAAAGACTGCAAAGCCTGAAGACCCAGATAAGCAATGAATTAATTGTTTCTGTTTCTCATAATTTGGCCTTAGTATTGCATTGCAATTTGTTTTCTTATTCTAAATGTGATCAACAAGTTGATGTGATGGTGGAATTTGGCTATTATTATGTAACATTTTAATTATATTATGCTGAAATGAACCAAATGATATTTAATATATTGTCATCATGTTGAAAAAGTTTAGTGTGAATCATATAAATTCCCTAGGAACAGAGTAATAAAATTCAGAGCCTGATTATTAAAAAAATCCACATTCAAACCAAAATATCTGACTTCCTGTTGGTCAGAGCTAATGACTGAAAATTAGAAAGTTGTCCAGCTTGATGAGACATGGATCCTAGTCTCTGGCTGGGCAGACGGGACGTGAACAGTCTCTGGCTGGGCGTGGCTGACGTGAAGCTCTGGTTGCGGGGGATCAGCTATGCTGGAAACCAGTCCTGGTCGGCCATAGACCGATCCAATGGCTGGCTTGATGGGGCTTGATGTTTATGTTGTAATGTCTGTCTGTGTTCTCCCTGTCTTTGTGCTTTTGGTTCAGTCCTTATCACAGTGTTCCCGCTCCTCATTTGTGTTCATGTATACCACGCCCCCTTGTTATCTGGTTTGGCCTTGTGTTTATATGGTATACGATTTCAAAGATTGTTCATTATTAATATCCTTGTTTAGATGCTGGTTATGGTTATATAGTACAATCCTAACAATAGGAATAGAAAAAAGAATGAAAAAAATCCATTCACTCTATTGGCTGTACAGTCATCCAATCACCAGCTACACTTGAAACTCCGCCTGGCGCTCGCGTCTCCACCCCACCGCACCCGCACCCCGCGCGAGCAAGCAGCTGACAGTCTATGGCAGCTAGCTAAGTAGCATCAGATCAGCAATGGATAAAGCAATGGATAAAAAAATAAACGACAGCAGCAAGCGGCCACTGCTTCCCCCTACAGTAAAGTTAGGACGAAAGAGAAAGTCATTAGAGGAACTTGCAGAGATTAAAAAAAAATGTGAAGAATGCCGAACTCTGAGTAGGATAATTATAGGGTCCACCATTGACCGTTGGAGGAAGCTTCAGGAATATCTGGGACTGAAGACCGGCGCTGACACGGCTGACTTTTTGTTGAGCAGGTAAACATTTATTTATGGTGTGACGTGTTACATAAATAGCTTTTTATCAGTTTGACAACTTGCTCATGCTGCCGGTCGGCATTGGAATGTTAGCCGTTTAGCATCACCTATCACGGGTCAGAGTAATTATATTTCTTGAAGTCCTTGAATATATTTCAGTAGGCCTAGCGGGTTTCTGTTCGAGCCGATCGGAATTTGAACAAGATGCGCTGTGTGCTGCAATAACAATTACTGAAAACCTAGCAATACTAGTAGTATTATACTAATGGTGGTGGTGGGGAGTTGACGTGAACTCAAACGTGACATTGAATTGTTGATAAAGCAACTAAGTTCAAGTGTCTAAAGGCAATTTTACATATGATCATTTGTGATTACATATGTCATTAGCGAGATCATATGAAGCATCTACATCTCAGTTCCGATGTTTACTAGCGGTGATCATAGCTTGACTGTGTGACGTTGTTTAATTCGTTTCCCGGTGGGATCAGGTAGCACAGAGGGGAGGGGTGTGTGTGTGTGTGGAGGGGCGGGATGAGTTTTTTAAAACTTCCCTACCATCTCAGGCTTTCTCGACCGATTTTCAACATCGTATACTATAGCTTTAAGCCCTGTATTTTAGTCCAGTCCTGGTGAGTTCTTCTGTCACGATGTGGTTGAAGCAAGAAGGAAGCAGGATCCACCGCTAAGAGTTGTCTGGCATCAGCTGAGCGATATCCGCATCCAGCCCGCTCCAGAACAGGTCCATGAGCTCAGTGTCCAAAAATGGATCCAGCAGCTGTCAGTATTCTGCCTTCACTAGTGTGCATGAACTAGCTTTACAGATAGCTAACAGTTTCCAATAAAGAACCAGAAGCTTCTTGCTGTTTTTTGGTGTTTTACTGAAAGAACTGTAAAACTGTAACATACAGAAACAAAGAAAAGCATATTACAATCTCAATATGGTGAATATACAATACAAAACTAAATAAGTAGTCTAAAAATAACTAAAACCTTCAAATCACGATCGCATAGCAAGCAAATAGCACAATGCTAATTTACATAGAAAATGCCATAGAGAAACTAAAGCTACTAGCGTCACATTTTCCTTACAAATTACAAGTAGAAAACATGCTAAAATGACTAAATAGGATATCAAAAGGAAGCTAAGATCTCTATGAAACAAATACTTACAGACAAATCTTCGTCAGAGACCAAAATGATAGTTTACAGATCTTAACACTCTGGAGTATGACTCGCTGAGGGACTGTTAGGAGAATCACTGAAATACGCACTGAACTACGGCAGCTCTGAGTGGACAAAACACAAGAAACTCAAAACACAAATAACTCTTACCACAAGGGGGCAGCACACTCCCTGCCTGGTATACTGCTATACCACTATTCACCTTTAACTAATAACACAATTTCTGAAATAGGTCTTGTGTACACCTTAGCAGTACCTTCTTTAACTATGCGAACATCTACTTTACGTACTCTTTTATCTCGACCAGGATAAGTGTCCACAATAAGCCCAGTAGGCCATTCATTTCTTTTGACCTGAGAGTCCTTTAGGAGGACAACGTCACCAATGGCTAAGTTTGGTTGATCTGCTTGCCATTTTCTTCTTGGTTGAAGGGTTGCAAAATACTCTTCTCGCCATCGTTTCCAGAATGAGTTGGCAAGACTTTGCACCTGTTTCCACTGCTTCCGGTACAAGTCCTTTGGATCAAAGTCTCCAGGTGGAATAGAAAGGGGACATATTTTCTGAGTGAGAAGAGCCCTTGGAGTCAGCAAATCAGGTTGTTGAGGATCAGATGACACAGGTACTAATGGACGACCATTCATTATGGCTGTTACTTCTGCCATGAGCGTCACAAGTACTTCATGAGTCAGATTTGGAGAGTGAACTTTCAGCATCATAGCGTCCAAAATACGTCGGGCCACTCCGATCATTCTCTCCCACACCCCTCCCATGTGTGAGGAGTGAGGTGGGTTGAACTTCCAAGTGCATGCCTCATTTTTGAGGTAGGATTGAAGCTCTGGATCTTCTGAACTTATCTGAAGCTCTTTGCACGCTCCAACGAAGTTCGTTCCACAATCTGATCGAAAGAGCTTGGCGGGGCCTCTTATGGCCAGGAACCTTCTGAGAGCATTTATGAAACTTGAAGTAGAGAGAGACTCAACTACCTCGATGTGAACTCCTCGTGTGACTAAACAGGTGAACATTACTGCCCAGCGTTTATTCTCTACCACTCCACCTCTTGTACGACGGATGCAGATGTTCCACGGTCCAAACACGTCTACTCCGACATGTGTGAAAGGAGGAGATTGGAAGAAACGATCAGCTGGAATGTCTGCCATTTTTTGTTGTTGTACATTTCCTCTTAACCTGCGGCAGGTTGTGCATTTGTTAAGAAGATTTGTAACCAACCTCTTTCCTCCAAGGATCCACAGTCCAGCAGACCTGATGGCTCCTTCAGTGATGTGTCTGCCTTGGTGCACAACCTGTTCGTGGTAGAACTGAACCAGCAAATGAGCAATGTGATGCTTTTTTGGAATGACGATAGGCTGGCTTTGTTCTTGAGTTATTTCCGCAGAAGTCACACGTCCTCCTACTCGCACCAGTCCTTCTTCATCCAAAAACACATTGAGATTCTTCACTGGACTGTGTTTTAGTATGTCCTCACCTTTGTTCAGAGTTCTCAATTCTTTTTCAAAGGTCTCACCTTGAACAGTTCGTACAATGACTAACTTTGCTTGAGTTAGAGCGTCCATCTTTGCTTCATTTGAATCAGTAGCTTTTGAGATAGATCTGACCTTTTCAATGAGCTTGGCGATAGCTTGAGTGAGGCGTTTCCAACTGGAGAATCGCTCAAACCTGTGTGACCCGAGCGAATTTGCCACGGTTGTAGTTGCAAATGTAGAGACTTGTGGGCGGACTTCAACGTCTAAAGCAGGTTCAACAAGTTGAAAGTCGTTCGATTGCACAGGACACTCTCCATCACTTTCCTTCAAGAAGTCGGGACCAGTGAACCAATTAGTAGAACTCAGTAAAGAAGCTGGCACATGCCGTGTTCCATGATCGGCAGGATTGATTTCCGTGCTCACAAAGTGCCACTGACTGGGTTCGGATGACTTTCTGATGCGAGCAACACGATTAGCTACGTAGACATAGAACCTTCGGCTGCTGTTATTGATATAGCCTAAGACTACTCGGCTGTCAGTGTAGTATTTCACTTTGTGAATTTCGATGTCAAGTTCATTTAGCAACATGTCTGCCAGCTCCACCGCCAGAACTGAAGCGCATAACTCCAAGCGAGGTACTGTGTGGATTTGTCTAGGAGCTAATTTGGACTTGCCCATGCAGAAGCCTACGTGGACGTGACCTTTGGTGTCTGTGACTCGAAGGTACGCAACTGCTGAAATAGCTGATGTAGAAGCATCTGCAAAGACACACAACTCTCTTTGACAGGTAGATTGCAGTGACGTGTTCACATACTGCCTAGGAATTTGAAGTTTCTCAAGGTCTACAAGCGAATCTTTCCAACATTTCCATTGTGCCTCTTTTTCTGCTGGCAATTGAGTGTCCCATTCACAGTTCTCTGAGCACAATTCTCTGATGAGAGCTTTGCCTTGCATGATGATAGGGGCAGCAAAACCAAGAGGATCGTACAAGCTGTTAACAGCAGAAAGGATGCCTCTTCTTGTGAATGGCTTGTCCTCTCTTGATACGAGAAAGGTGAAACAGTCATTTTGCAAGTCCCAGCTAAGCCCTAAACTTCTCTGTAAGGGCAGGGGCTCTGCACCAAGGTCAAGATTTTTCAATTCTTTTGCACGTTCCTCAGATGGAAATGCTTTCATTACGTCTGGGTTATTGGAGGCTATTTTGTGCAAACGAATGTTAGAGTCCGCCAGCATTTCTTTGGCGCTTTTCAGAGTTTGAATGGCGCTAACGACTGAAGGAAAGGAAGCCAGTCCGTCATTGACGTAAAAGTTTTTAAGAACAAACTGTTTGGCCTCGTCACTGTACTCATCTTGTGTGGACAGCGCCGCCCTCCGGAGACCATATATAGCTATGGCAGGAGACGGGCTATTTCCAAACACGTGTACAGTCATCCTGTACTCTCTGATTGCCTTTGTAGGATCCTTACCTTCGTACCACAGGAAACGCACAAAGTCGCGGTGGTCCTCGCGAATGACAAAACAGTAGAACATTTGCTGTATGTCCGCAGTGATTGCCACAGGTTCTTTTCGGAAGCGCAAGAGGACCCCAATAAGTGTGTTGTTCATGTCTGGACCACTCAACAAAACATTGTTCAAAGATGTGTCTTTGTAAGTTGCACTAGAATCAAACACTACCCGTATCTGATCAGGTTCGCGTGGATGGTATACACCAAAAAACGGTAGGTACCAACACTCTTGGTCTTTGGTGGATGGCAGGACGGGTTCTGCATGTCCTGACTCAAACATTTTCTCCATAAAGTTCAAGAAATGCTCTTTCATTTGGGGCTTTTTGTCAAGCACTCGGCGCAGTGAGTTGAGAGGTTTGACTGCTTGGTCTCGATTGTTGGGTAGTCTGTGCCTGTTCGTTTTGAAGGGTAGTGGCGCCACCCAGCTGTTGGACTCGTCCATGAACATTTGTTCATCCATGATGTCCAAGAAGAGTTCATCCTCCACTGACATGGCAGGTTTGTCATCATGTGGGGTTCTCATGAACAATTTGTTGGTGAGACAGTCGTTTTAATCTATGTCCATCAAGCTGGACATGTTCCAAGCGTTAAATGGGCCGTCAGAGCTCAGAACCTTTTCTTTAACGTGGAATGAATTGGTACAAGAGTCCAACAGAGATGTGCGTCCGTTGTTCAACGAAGTGCGGTAAACACTAATTTTGCTAGGCACATGAGCACCCCCAAGGCAGACATCACCTATTATGACCCAGCCCAGGTCGAGGCGCTGGGCGTACGGAGCATCGTGGGGGCCGTTGTAATGTTCTCTGACCTTGTGCACTCTTGGTATGTCCCGACCGAGGAGGATCAGTATTGAAGCATTGGGGTCCAAATCAGGAATCTTGGCTGCTAGATGTTTGAGGTGAGTGTGGTGTATTGCGGCTTCCGGTGTCGGGATCTCAGATCGATCATCTGGGAGCATGTTGCACTCGATTAATGTGGGCAGCCGGACGCTAGTGTTTCCGTCAAGAGACTCCAGTATGAACCCGTCAGCTTGGCGTGCCCTTGTCTCTCCTACGCCTGAACAGGTCTTCAGAGTGTAAATTTTGGTGCCTGTGTTGACGTTAAAGATCTCAAAGAATTCTGTCTTTGCCAAAGACCTATTGCTTTGCTCGTCTAACACAACATAGGCTTTCACTGCCTTTTCCTTTTGCCCAGCAGGATAAATGTTTACTAGACAGATTTTGGAACATGAGCGTGAGCTGATACCTTTTCCACATACCTCTGTACATTTGGACACAATGGCGCGCGTAGGACTTTCTGCTTGCTCCCCGCCATGCACGTTAGAAGCTTCAGAGCCTGGAGTTTCCGTTTTCCAGGGTGCTGGTCCAGGGTGCAGCGCAGTGGTGTGGTGGTCGCTTTTACACTCATTGCAATGTACACTTAAGTCGCAGTCTTTTGCCATTTGGTCGACGGAGGAACAGCATTTGTAACAAATGTTCTTTTCCTTAAGAATGGCTTTTCTCTCATCCAAGGTCTTTGCTCTGAAACCACGACACTTGCGGAGGGAGTGTGGTTTGTTGTGGAGCGGGCATAGTTTATCTGGTTCAACCATCTTTTGGTCAGAGAAGACACGATAGCCTGTTGGAGCAGTTACTTCAGTTTTTCGAACAGATACTGCAGTTTTGAAGTTGGGCTTGCTCAGTCTTTCAGGCCTATAAACACTTGGGCAACCAGTAGAGAGCAAGGGGGCAAAGCTTGGGTCATTGAGAGTTTTAGCTTTGTCGCACACAAACTTCACGAAAACAGAGAATGGCGGGTAAGAAGCATGGTATTGCTCTTTGTAATAGGATGCTGAAGTAATCCATTTCTCTTGGAGGTGGAATGGGAGTTTTTGAACAATAGGAGTGATGCCCCGGGACGTATCTAGGTAACTCAGGCCAGGTAGGAGACCATCTACACGAGCAGCATCAAGCTCAGAGATGAGATCACCTAGCTCCCTCAACTTGTGGTTTTCTCTGTTTGCGATTTTGGGAAAATCTTCCAACTTTTTCAGGAGCGCATTCTCTATCGCTTCAGGGGACCCATAGCTGTCCTCCAGTCTTTGCCACACCATTTTGACACCAACAGTGGCATCATAGGTGTGTACAGCCCTTAATCGTTTTGCTTGCTCTGATGATTTGGGGCCTAACCACTTGCAGAGGAGATCCAACTCCTCTCTTGGGGATAAATAGAGTCCTACTATAGCGTTCAAAAAAGATGCCTTCCAAGCCCAGTAATTTTCAGGCTTGTCATCAAACGTCAGGAGCCCTGAACTTACCAACTCTCTGCGAACCAAATATTTGGCCAAGTCTGATGTGACTGGGGAATTGGACTCGTTTGCACTGATAGCTGGGCGTGGAGACGATAGCCTGGGCTGAAAAGGGGGAGACTGGTGGCTAGAACGTGGCTGAAATCTGTGGTCAGTAGTAACTGGGGTTGGATACTGCGAGTGAGATGTGAAAAAGGCATTTTTGAACAAGCTTTGGGCATGAGAACGATCTGGTCCACTGGTGATGCCATACTGTGAGGATTGCTCCACTGGTAGCTCTTGAAACCCATATTCACTAATCTCACTGTTTTGTATGCTGTGCTCTTTGACATGATTTGGCACAAAATCACCCCCGTACTTTACTCGCTGAGTTGCTGGAAGCATTAGTGTGGTAGCTTGTGCGGAGTCACAGCGGGTAATAGCCGGCGCAGGTGGAACTGGTATGGGCTGGGCGACATTGTCGCTGTTTTTTGGAAACCAGGCATCTTCACCTTCATCCTTGGCTGCTGCCTCCAGGACCTCTGCTTCGGCGTTGGCGGCTGCAGCTGCACTATGTAGACGCAGTTTGAGGAGATCAGCGCTGAGCTCTGCTTTCTTTTTTGTAGCTTCAGCTTCGATGTGTGCTTGTTCTTTTATCACCTCTGCTTCTCTTTCAGCGTATGATGCTTGTGCTTGAGCGGCAGCTGCTTTAGCACGTGCTCTTGCTGCCAAAACACTTGCATTGGACCTTTGACTGGCCCGTGACCGCTGACTGGCACGTGAGATGTTAGAACAGTTCGATCTCGTTTCCCAGAGGTCACCAACGTTGCTGACTGTACTTTGGTGGTCCGGAACAGCAGTGTTGTCTTCTGTATCGACTTTTGGCTGACTTTCCATCCTGTCTTTTTACTATTCTGCCTTCACTAGTGTGCATGAACTAGCTTGACAGATAGCTAACAGTTTCCAATAAAGAACCAGAAGCTTCTTGCTGTTTTTTGGTGTTTTACTGAAAGAACTGTAAAACTGTAACATACAGAAACAAAGAAAAGCATATTACAATCTCAATATGGTGAATATACAATACAAAACTAAATAAGTAGTCTAAAAATAACTAAAACCTTCAAATCACGATCGCATAGCAAGCAAATAGCACAATGCTAATTTACATAGAAAATGCCATAGAGAAACTAAAGCTACTAGCGTCACATTTTCCTTACAAATTACGAGTAGAAAACATGCTAAAATGACTAAATAGGATATCAAAAGGAAGCTAAGATCTCTATGAAACAAATACTTACAGACAGATCTTCGTCAGAGACCAAAATGATAGTTTACAGATCTTAACACTCTGGAGTATGACTCGCTGAGGGACTGTTAGGAGAATCACTGAAATACGCACTGAACTACGGCAGCTCTGAGTGGACAAAACACAAGAAACTCAAAACACAAATAACTCTTCCCACAAGGGGGCAGCACAGTCAGTAACCAAGTTATAAGGATATTTCTGACAGAAGTTATAACATTTACATTTAGTCATTTAGCAGACGCTTTTATCCAAAGCGACTTACAACTGAGGACAAAACCAAGTGAGTCATCGTGAAGAGGCAAAAACAACGCAAGAAGTGCTCAAAATACAAAGTTCACACATAGCTCGAAGTAGTATAAGCCAGGCAAGCGAGGATTTAAAGGAAAGGGGAAAGGTAATTTTTTTTTTTTGTTTTTTTTTTTTTTTGTTATGTTAAGTGCTCCTGGAAGAGATGAGTTTTCAGTTGTCTTTTGAATGCTGTCAGGGATTCTGCATTCCGGATGATGGTGGGGAGATCATTCCACCAGCATGGAACCGTGAATGAGAAAGTTCTGGAGAGTGATTTTGTGGCTCGCTGTGATGGTACCACGAGCCGCCACTTATTGACCGATCGTAGGCTTCTGGTAGGGATGTAGACTTGTAGTAGCGAGTGGAAGTAGGAGGGAGCTGAACCTGTGGTCAATCTGTAAGCAAGCGTCAACACCTTGAACTTGATGCGAGCAGCGAGTGGTAGAAAGTGCAGAGAGATGAACAGAGGAGTAACATGGGCCCTTTTGGGCTCGTTGAAGACAAGACGAGCTGCAGCATTCTGGATCATTTGTAGAGGTTTTGTTGCACATGATGGAAGTCCAGCCAGAAGAGCATTGCAGTAATCAAGCCTAGAAATGACCAGGGCCTGGACGAGAAGTTGTGTTGCATGCTCAGTTAGGAAAGGCCTGATTTTCCTGATGTTGTGCATTGCAAACCTGCATGATCGAGCTGTCTTTGTAATGTGGTCGGTGAAGGTCAGCTGATCATCAAAGATTACTCCAAGATTTTTGACTGACCTTGATGGGGTGATTGAGGAAGAGTCTAGCTGGATAGTGAAGTCGTGTTGTAGAGACGGATTGGCAGGGAGGACGAGAAGCTCAGTCTTTGCCAGGTTGAGCTGCAGGTGATGTTCCTTCATCCATGCCGAGATGTCCGCCAGACAGCTTGAGATCCGTGCCGTCACTGTGGGATCATCTGGTTGAAATGAGAGGTAGAGCTGGGTGTCATCAGCATAGCAATGGTAAGAGAAACCATGTGCCTGTACGATGGATCCCAGTGATGTGGTGTAAATAGAGAAGAGGAGCGGTCCAAGAACTGAACCCTGAGGAACCCCTGTGGTCAGTTGATGTGCTTTGGATACCTCGCCTCTCCATGTGACCCTGAAGGACCTACCTGTGAGATAGGACTCAAACCAGTTGAGGGAGGTTCCAGTGATGCCCAGAGGGCGGACAAGAGGATTTGATGATTCACAGTGTCAAAGGCAGCAAACAGGTCCAAGAGAATGAGAACTGATGATTTGGAAGCAGCTTTTGCGATCCGCAGGGCTTCTGTGACCGACAGTAATGCAGTCTCGGTAGAATGCCCTTTCTTGAAGCCAGATTGGTTGACATCCAGCTGGCTGTTCAGAGACAGGAAGGATGATACTTGGTTAAAAGCAACTCGTTCAAGTATTTTCGCAATGAATGGTAGGAGAGAGACAGGTCTGTAATTCTCTAGACGTGATGTGTTTAACGTTGGTTTTTTAAGCAGTGGAGTTACCCGAGCCTGCTTAAATGCTGTAGGGAAAATGCCAGTGTGGAGGGATGAGTTGATATTGTGTGTGAGAGCTGGTAGAAGTGTGGGAGAGATGGCTTGTAGAAGGTGTGAGGGGATGGGATAAAGAGGGCAGGTGGTAGGAGACTGGAGAGGAGAAGTTTAAATACTTCTTCCTCGGTTAGTGGAGAGAAGGAGGAGAGAAGGTTACTGGCTGTGGGAGAGGTTAGTCTGGGTTCCTGTGTGTGTGAATCTGAGAACTGACTGCTGATAGTTGTAGTTTTGTTAGTGAAGAAGTTAGAAAAATCATCAGCAGTTAGCGAGGAGGTGGGTGGTGGTGGAGGTGGACATAGGAGAGAGTTGAATGTCTTGAACAGTGTTCGTGTCTTAGAGGCACTGTTGATCTTGTTGTGGAAGTATGAAGATTTTGCGGTGTGAACATCAACAGAGAAGGCAGAGAGCAGAGATTGATACCTACTGAGGTCAGATGTGTCTTTTGATTTGCGCCATTTCCTCTCCGCTGCCCTGAGCTTGGTCCGGTGTTCACGAAGAACCTCAGATAACCAAGGGTTAGAGGGAGTGGCGCGTGCTGGCCCAGAGGAGAGAGGGCAGATATTGTCTAAAGAAGAGGTTAGGATGGAGCATAAAGTATCCGTCGCAGTGTTCACATCCAGAGATGAGAAATGCGAGGGTGAGGGAAGAGAAGATGACACAGCAGAGGAAAGATGGGAGGGAGAAAGTGAGCGCAGGTTTCGTCTGAAAGTAAATGGTGGGGAGGTTGGTGGAGCATGGATAGTGAGTTGTAGGTTGAAAGTAATGAGGAAATGATCTGAAACGTGGAGAGGTTTGACCAAAATGTTGTCAGTGATACAGTTGCGTGTGTAAACCAGGTCCAGTTGGTTGGATGACTTGTGAGTACCGGTGGTGATGAGCCGTGTGAGATCGAAAGAAGCTAGGAGAGAGCTGAAGTCAGTTGCATACGGTTTTGCTAGGTGAATGTTGAAATCGCCAAAGACTAAAAGTGGAGTGCCATCATCAGGGAAAGAGGACAGCAGCACATCTAGCTTCTCTACAAAGCTTCCCAGTTGACCACACTCTAAAAAATGCTGGGTTGTTTTAACCCAATTTTGGGTCAAATATGGACAAACTCAAACATTGGGTAAAACATGTCATTTAAAAATGTAACCCAATGGCTGGGTTTGTCCATATTTGACCCGAAATTGGGTTAAAACAACCCAGCATTTTTTTAGAGTGCAGGGGGGCGATAAATAACTACAATATGGATCTTAGTGGGAGATGTCAGTGTAATAGCATGATATTCAAATGAGGTGTTATTATAACACTTCCTGTTTCCCTGTTTTTGACGTGAATTTAATCCCTCGCCATGGCAACACCATTCATGATATCTGTAATGAATTACACAATAATAATATACAAAAAATGTATTTAAGGGGGGCCGGAAGGCCAATTTAGCCCAAAAGGAATGATTCATCGATTTGCAATGAATCTTGACCGAATCACTATGGAACCGAGCAAATGACTCGTTTAGAGTTCATTTGAACGGGCTGTAATTATAACCTTGGCAACAGATATAAATATCCAATCTATAGTGAAACACTATGTATTAGCAAGGTAACTTTAGATCGACAGTACAAGACATTAAATGTGCAAGCACAACACAAGGCAAATATCTTTTCAAATATATGGACGACTTTATTAACTATTCTAAACACATAAAACTAAGGTCTAAACACAATCACACACACACATTCATACAAGGCGCAGAGGAAGAGAGAGAAAGAGTGAGTTTTCAGAGTGAGATGCACTTTGTAAGACATGACCTGAACGAACCACCAAGCATTAATTTAAACCTTCATTTCTTAGACAGGTTATTTAATTTACATTAAAGCACCAGTTCAGTTTGAGTCTGGAGTACTTGCTTGTCTTTGCGTTGCTTAGGGAATTCCCTTTTTGCGGTGCTTCGTCAAAGGGGTTTCCCGGCCGGGTCCGTGTGGCTGGTTGTCTTTGAAGTGCCTGGATGGAAGTTTCTGAACTGCCGGTCACGTGTGATTGGCAGGCGAATGAGAGTCTTTACAGTTCGAAGCGCGTTGCAGGAGAGACGTTTAAACGAACTTTGCAGCAAACTTAACTTTGAACCGAGACTTTTACGAAAAAGAAAATAAAGGAAGAAATGAAAGTAAGACGAGTTAGATGGTTTGAATGAGCTGTTTTAACCCCGATCTTGATGGGTTATTTGTCTGCTGGTCTAATTTGGTCTGGTCGATGTAGAAGCGTGCGAACACGCTCTTTGTTGTTTTCAGAGAGAAGCACGAACAGGAACACTCTCTTGCTGTCGCTAGAGAGATGCGCCAACTTAATTCAACACCGAACCGAACTCAAAACCGAACCGCAAAACGCCCCGGGTTACGTATGTAACCCTAGTTCCCCGAAGGGACGGACGCTGCGTGTAATCGCAGTGGGAACGCCTCCAGCGTAGTGCGTCTGAAGCGTGAATGAAATCAGTCAATGGAGAGAATGAGCGCCACAGCGAGTGACGTCATCGACCAGGAAACTATAAAGCACCCCCGAATCATAAGCGTGCCAGCTTCTGATGTTACTGAAGCAAGCGATCCAAGGGGATGCCGGAGAATGGCAGGACACGCAGCGTCCGTCCCTTCGGGGAACTAGGGTTACATACGTAACCCGGGACGTTCCCCTTCAGGGACTACCGCTGCGTGTAATCGCAGTGGGAACGCAATACCCACGTCCCCATACGAACAAGTCCCCGTCGTGTGTGATTAGGAGACACAAGCCGACAAGAGAACCTGAGCCCCAGGAGTGGAGCTAAAATCAAGAGAATAAAATCTGACAAATGTGTGCGGTGAGGACCAGCCTGCCGCATCACAAACATCTTGAAGAGAAGCCCCTGAAAGAAGAGCTCTAGAGGCAGCCATGCTCCTAGTAGAATGGGCCCGAACAGCCAACGGTGAAGGCTGACCGGCCGAAACGTAAGCAAGTGAGATGGCCTCGACCACCCACTTGCTCATCCTTTGCTTAGATGCGGGACACCCCTTGTTAGGTGACCCGAAACAGACAAATAATTGTTCCGATTTCCTCCACAGGGCAGCTCTGTGGACATACGCATCTAAAGCCCTAACGGGGCACAGCAAATTAAGTTTCTCCTGGTCTGACGTCAAAAAAGGCGGAGGACAGAAAGCCTGCAGTACTATAGGTCTAACAGAAGTAGTTGGTACCTTAGGAACATAACCTGGTCTTGGACAGAGAAAGGCCTTAACCATACCAGGAGCAAATTCCAGGCACGAGTGAGCCACCGAAAGTGCTTGAATATCTCCTATTCTTTTTAGAGATGAGATAGCGAGAAGAAGGATAGTCTTTAGAGTAAGAAACTTTTCCGAAACTTCCTCGATGGGCTCGATAGGAGCTAGGGAGAGACCTTCCAAGACGATGGCCAGATCCCAAGCTGGTACCCTCGTGCGAACTGCAGGCCTCAGCCTCAAGGTGCCACGAAGGAAGCGAGATATAAGCGGGTGTCTCCCGAGGGAAGCTCCACTTGAAGGGACGTGGTAAGCAGCTAAGTCCGCCACATACACCTTCAGTGTGGAGTGGGATAACCCTGTGGAGAGACGGTCCTGCAGGAAACCCAGCACTGTACCAACCGGGCAGTTAACTGGGTCCTGCTGGCGCTTTTCACACCAAGAGGTGAAAAGTCTCCACCTGGCGGCATATAACTTCCTCGTGGAGGGAGCTCTAGATTGGAGGATGGTCTCAACGACCTCAGTCGAGAGACCAGAACCTATGAGCTGGGCCCCCTCAGAGGCCAAGCCCACAGCCTCCATAGTTCTGGGTGGGGGTGAAGGATCGACCCACTCGCCTGAGAGAGCAGATCTCTCCTGATCGGTATCTCCAGGAGAGAGCCATCGAGGAGAGACAAGAGGTCCGCAAACCATACTCGGGCCGGCCAGAATGGGGCTATTAGCAGGAGACTGAGCCCGTCCCGGCGAACCCTCTCTAGAACTCCCTGGAGCAGAGCGATCGGGGGAAAAGCGTACAAACGTGACCTCGGCCACGGATGTACCATCGCATCCAGCCCCAGCAGGGCTGGCTGGCTGAGAGAGAACCACAGCGGACAGTGTGATGTCTCTCGGGAAGCAAATAGGTCTACCTCGGCACGACCAAAATGATCCCATAGGTGCACCACCACCTCGGGGTGAAGACTCCATTCCCTGGGCCTCGGCCCCTGCCTCGACAGGATGTCTGCCCCCTGATTTAAATACCCTGGGAGATAAATAGCTCTCAACGAAAGAATTTTCCCCTGGGACCATAGAAGGATCTGACGTGCCAGTTTGTAAAGCGGGCGAGAACGCAGACCCCCCTGATGGTTGATATAAGAGACCACCGATGTGTTGTCTGTTCGGATAAGAACATGATGGCCCCTGAGGTCTAGGAGGAAGTGTTTCAGAGCCAGAAACACTGCCGACATCTCTAGACAATTTATGTGCAAAAGGCGATGATGGTCCTCCCACAGACCCTGAGCTGGGTGACCACTCATGATCGCCCCCCAACCCGTGAGAGAGGCATCCGTCGTTAGCATTACGCGACGACAAGGAGCTCCCAACACAGGACCTCGGGACAAAAAACAAGGATCTTTCCACATGATCAGGGCGCGATGACACCGTGGCGAACTCATGATCATGTGGAACGGATTTCCCCTCGGGGAGAATCCCTTGGTTCTGAGCCACCACTGTAACGGTCTCATGTACAAAAGGCCAAAAGGAATCACGTTGGACGCAGCTGCCATGAGACCTAACAGCCTCTGAAACTGTTTTACAGTGTATGACTGGCCTAGCTTGACCTGATCTACTGCAGCGAGAATCGACGCAATACGAGCAGGTGACAATTGTGCCTGCATCGTCGTCGAATCCCACACTACACCGAGATATGTGGTTCTCTGTACTGGAGAAAGCACACTTTTCTTGGCGTTGAGCCTCAGCCCCAAGCTCTTGATGTGACCGAGAACGACATCTCGATGCCGAACCGCCTGTTGTTCCGATTGAGCTAGAATTAACCAATCGTCGATATAATTCAAAATGCGGATGCCCTGCAGCCTTAGCGGGGCTATAGCTGCATCCATACACTTTGTGAATGTTCGGGGTGACAATGCTAGGCCGAACGGAAGAACCCGATATTGGTAAGCTTCGCCCCCGAAAGCGAACCTCAGGAACTTCCTGTGTTGGGGAGGATTGATACATGGAAGTAAGCGTCTTTTAGGTCTATCGTGACAAACCAGTCCTCGGACCTGATTTGTGACACGATCTGTTTGAGAGTGAGCATCTTGAATTTGAGCTTCCCTACAGTGCGATTTAAGAGACGCAGATCTAAAATAGGACGCAACCCCCCATCTTTCTTTGGAACGATGAAGTACCGGCTGTAATATCCTAACTCTCTGCTGGGGGGAGGAACCCGCTCTATAGCTCCTTTTAGCAGCAGAGTTTTTACCTCCTGTTCTAATACCAGAGCCTGCTCGGAGCCCACCACCGTGGGCAGAACCCCTCTGAACTGAGGAGGACGCGTTCTGAACTAAAAAGCGTAACCGTTTTTTATAATATTCAGGACCCACTGAGATACATTGGGAATAATTTCCCACTCCGCCAGAAACTCTACTAAGGGAACCAGCCTCTCGAGGCTGGCCTCCGGTTGAATATCCCGAGTGACAGCAACAGCGCCCTGTAATGGCGCACCGGCAGGGAACAGCTGGTCTGAGCCCTCCTCAGAGGGGGCGAACGTCCCTCGGGAAATCGCTCGCCGAGTCTCTCTACGCCCTGTATCGGCAGGGTTAGTAGAGCAGACCCCTGAGGGCACTGAGAAAGACAGGGCACCGTGTTTTTGTGAGGTGTACTCAATTCAATTCAAATTTATTTGTATAGCGCTTTTCACAATACACATTGTCTCAAAGCAGCTTTACAGAAAGTGCATTTCAGAAATGTACATAGAAAAATACAGTTAGTTAACCATGTATTAATTTAGGGCATAACATATCGCCGGCGTTGAGTCGTCTCTTCACAGGCGTCGAGTCGTCTCTCCACAGGCGTTTAGTCATCTCATCACAGGTGTTGGGGCACCTGAAGTCTCCGTGAGAGGCTGGATACAAACTGGAGCTGACGAACGCTATTTACCTCGGGACTAGCGTCCCGAGATAACAGCAGAAAGACAGATGGGAAATAATTAGCATAGCTGATGTTCATAATGTTAATGCATTCGAACTGATTCAGCAGTAGTATAAAAGGTAAGCATTAAGTGAATGCTTGGTTAAAAAGATGCGTCTTTAATCTAGTTTTAAACTGGGACAGCGAGTCTGAGTCTCGAACAATATCAGGAAGGCTATTCCAGAGTTTAGGAGCTAAATGTGAGAACGCCCTCCCTCCTTTAGTAGACTTGGATATCCTAGGAATGACCAGAAGCCTCGAATTAAGTGATCTTAAAGAGCGCGATGGATTGTATGGCGATAGAAGGTCTGTTAAATACACAGGAGCTAAACCATTTAGGGCTTTATAGGTCAGTAGTAATACTTTGTAATTGATACGGAACTTTATAGGTAACCAGTGTAGAGATGATAAAATTGGTGTTATATGATCATATTTTCTTGACCTAGTAAGAACTCTAGCGGCTGCATTTTGCACTAACTGAAGCTTGTTTATTGAGGATGCAGGACAACCAGCTAATAAAGCATTACAGTAATCTAGTCTCGAGGTCATGAATGCATGAACTAACTTTTCTGCATCAGAAACAGATAGCATGTTACGTAGCTTAGCAATGTTTCTAAGGTGGAAAAAGGCTGTTCTTGTAACATATGAAATATGATTTTCGAAAGTCAAGTTGCGGTCTAGCATAACACCCAGGTCTTTTACTGTAGTGGATAAAGTAACAGGACATCCTTCTAAATTAAAGTTGTATTGTAAGAGATTTTGTGGGTAGTTTTTTGGACCAATAAGTAATACCTCCGTTTTATCTGAATTTAATAGCAGGAAATTACACGTCATCCAGCATTTTATATCTTTTAGACACTCTGTCAAGTTAGATAAGTTAGTGTTTTCATCTGGTCGTGATGAGATATATAATTGAGTGTCATCAGCATAACAGTGAAAATTAATTCCATGTTTTCTTATAATATTACCAAGTGGCAGCATATATATTAAGAATAGCAGGCACTCCATAGTCTACTGATGTTATCTTCGATTTTTCCCCATTTAAACAGATAAAATGGTAGCGGTCAGATAAGTACGATCTAAACCAGCTTAATGTCTGTCCCTGAACACCAGTGTAGTTTTGTAGTCGATCTAAGAGTATTTTATGATCTATAGTGTCGAACGCAGCACTAAGATCAAGTAGAACTAGTATTGAGATACAGCCTTGGTCAGAGGCTAAAAGTAAATCATTTGTAATTTTAACTAGCGCAGTTTCTGTGCTATGATGCAATCTGAATCCCGACTGAAATTTTTCACAGATATCATTTTCTTGCAAGAAAGAACACAATTGAGCGGACACAATTTTTTCTAGTATTTTA
Source organism: Chrosomus eos (assembly GCA_036326025.1). Lineage (NCBI taxonomy): Eukaryota > Metazoa > Chordata > Actinopteri > Cypriniformes > Leuciscidae > Chrosomus > Chrosomus eos. The sequence continues at coordinate 31,532,119 of CM070834.1, read as the reverse complement.
GACATAAATGGAAGATTTGAGATGGGTCTGTAATTTGCTAGGTTATTTGGATCTAATTGCGGTTTCTTAATGAGAGGTTTTATTACTGCCAGCTTAAATATTTTTGGAACATGACCTAAAGATAAAGACGAGTTAATAATATTGAGAAGAGGCTCTTCCACTACAGGTAACACTTCTTTAAGTAGTTTAGTGGGTATTGGATCTAATAAACATGTTGTTGGTTTAGATGCAATGATAAGTTTATTTAGCTCTTCCTGTCCTATAGTTGTAAAGCGGTTTAGTTGTTCTAGAGGGGCCATAATTGAGGCTGAGTCATAAGACACCATAGAGGATTGTACATTTACAATTGTGTTTCGGATGCTTTCTATTTTCTCATTGAAGTAATTCATAAAATCATTACTACTATATTGTAACGGAATATTTTGCTCTGGAGATGTCTGATGATTTGTTAGTCTAGCCACGGTGTTAAATAAAAACCTTGGATTATTTTGGTTATTTTCTATTAGTTTGCGGAGATGCTCAGCCCTGGCTGATTTTAGATCCCTTTTATAACGTGACATACTGTCTTTCCACGCGATTCTAAACACCTCTAAATTAGTTTGTTTCCATTTACGCTCTAAGTTACGAGTTTCTCTCTTGATAGCATGCGTAGCACTGTTGTACCATGGTGCTTTAGTTTTCTCTCTAACCTTTTTTAATCTAAATGGTGCAACAATATCTAGAGTACTAGAGAAAACGGTGCTCAAACTGCTAGTCATTTCCTCTAGTTCATCTGTTTGTTTGGGTTCACTGAGCAGCTGAGATAGATCAGGTAAGCTATTTGATAATCTATCTATAGTGGTTGGAAGGATTGTTCTGGCTGGTCGATAACATGGTGCAACATGACAAATTTCAGCAGTACGTATTATGCAAGTTACCATGTAATGATCAGTGAGATCATCACTTTGCGGTATAATATCTATATCGGTTGGATCGGTTCCATATGATATAATTAAATCTAGTGTATGATTTAGACGATGAGTGGGACCACTGACGTTTTGCTTCACCCCAAAAGAGTTTAATAAATCTGTAAACGCAGCCCCTAACGCATCATTTGTATTATCTACGTGTATTTTAAAGTCGCCAACAATTATTGCTTTATCGACATTGACCAATAGGTCTGAGAGAAAGTCTGCAAACTCTTTTAGGAAATCAGCATATGGCCCTGGAGGTCTATATACGGTAGCCAAGGCTAGAGATAATAAGGATTTCTTTCTTACATCTAAGAGCGTAACATTTAGCACAAGTACTTCAAACGAATTAAACCTATGACAAGTTTTCTGAGTAACATTAAGAATATCTCTATAGATTGTTGCAACACCGCCGCCACGAACAATCAGACGGGGATCATGCTTATAACAGTATCCTGGTGGAGTAGACTCATTTAGACCGAAATAATAATTTGGTTTAAGCCAGGTTTCAGTAAGGCACAGAACATCGAAATTATTATCTGTGACCATTTCATTTACAATAAAAGTGTACTCAAGTCTTTCACGATGGGGACCACCCTCAGAGTCCTGGCGTTGATAGCATCAGGATTTTTTCGACGCGGCCTTCTTGGCGACAAGACTGTCCTAAGATCAGCCCTGCCCCGCGAAGCCCGTGTCTGAGAGCGCCCCGCCTCATCCCTCCAATTTTGTGGGGGGGCACGAGACGCAACACTCTGTTTTTGTTGCACTCTTTTAAAAGAACTACTCGGCGGCTGAGGCTGCCCGCGCCCAGCAGCGCCAGGAATTTTCACTTTAAGGGGCATAAATTTCTGAAATGCTGCCGACTGTCTTTTTTCTTCCTGGAACCTATCAGTAACAGACTGCAAAGCATCACCAAATAAGCCCATAGGGGAAACAGGAGCATCTAACAGAACAGATTTCTCTCTTTCCTGCATTTTTGTCTGATTTAACCATAAATGCCTCTCTGTGGATTGATCTGGCCGTCTGCCTGGTGGCACGAAGAGCGAAATCAGCTGTCTGTCTGAGCTCATCGATCGTCTCAGTAGTCATTTCCCCCTGTCCACTAGCTTCCATAAGAAGATCAGCCTGATAAGCCTGCATAATAGCCATCGTATGCAGGCCCGCGGCTGCCTGTCCCGCCGCTGAATAAGCTTTCCCTACCAGCGCTGATGTATTTTTTAAAGGTCTGGTGGGGAGAGCCGGTGTTTTCAGCGATGACGCCGACTCGGGAGAGAGATAGCTCGCGAGCGTCTCTTCCGCCCTCGGCATCGTCACATAACCACAAGTTTTAGCTCCCATAATATTAGAATAAATATTGGAAGTGTGTGTGTATATTCTCGCTGACACTGGTTTAACCCAGGTCTTCGTCACCTCGGTGTGAAGATCAGGGAAAAAAGGCAAACACCGACGAGAAGGCTGAGTGCGTGTGGGCAGATATCTGTCATCAAGTTTACTTTTACTATGAGACTCCTGCCTATCAGATGGCCATTCAATACTGAGCATTTCAACAGCACGGGAAAGCACATTAACAAGCTCATCATCGGGCGGAGACTGGAATGACGAGACACCAGCCTCCTCTAAATCGAAGCTTTCAACATCCAGCTCCTCAGAACTGGATAGCAAAAGCTCCGGGACCATATGTGCCTCAACCCAGGGAGAAGTAGCGGAGGACCGCGCTTCCACAGCCGGGATAGAGGCACTGGATCTCTCCGGTGAAGGCAGAGATAGGGCGGGGCCCGTCTCACACCCCTCGGTGAGATCCATCTGTGATCCCCACGACATGCGCCTCCGCCCTCAGCAGAAGCGGGACCCGAGCCGCGGGGAGCGCGCACCGAACCGCCCTCCTCGAAGAGCGATCGGCGAGAGCGCAAGGTCCTCAAAGGAAGACGCTCGCAGTGCTCATAATCGGCCCCCTCAAGAGCCGACTGTGGATGCTGCACTCCCAAACAAACCACACATAATTGATGCGAATCCCCGCCTGTGATGTATCTAGTACAGGGGGGAACGCATCTCACATACTGAGGCTCACTCGTCATTTGTTTTTGCCTCATCCTAATATATATATATATATATATATAGACAGTTCAAACACACACAGATAGCTGCTGAAGTAACAGAAGCTGGCACGCTTATGATTCGGGGGTGCTTTATAGTTTCCTGGTCGATGACGTCACTCGCTGTGACGCTCATTCTCTCCATTGACTGATTTCATTCACGCTTCAGACGCACTACGCTGGAGGCGTTCCCACTGCGATTACACGCAGGGGTAGTCCCTGAAGGGGAACCGAACTGCACTCTAACTCCTTTGTTCGGGTCTTTAACTTTTGAAGTTAGTCCAACCTCTTTTGGAGAATTCTGACCAATGAGACAATGGCATCATTTTAGGAGGTGGATCTAGTTCCTACTTATCGTTATCTGGGATCTGCTTGGGTTCCAGTACTTAGCAGAGAACAAGAGACCATAGTTTAAACATTATAGATTATTATAATCATACAAAACATTTTACACAGATTTCAATCAAGCCATCTTTTGAATTAAGGGCATACGATTGTTTTGATTGGAAGCACGATACTCTTTCATTCATACACACAGTTATATCACAATTACATGATTTATATGTGATCTAAGCATACACTGTAAAAAATTCACCCGTATATTTACAGTAAAGAACTGGCAGCTGTGGTTCCAGCGCTTTACCGTAATTTTACAGTATCAACAATGCTGTAATTTTACAGTAAAGTACTGGCAGCTGTGGTTCCAGCCCTTTACCGTAATTTTACGGTTTCAACTATGCTGTAATTTCACAGTAAAGTACTGGCAGCTGTGGTTCCAGCCCTTTACCGTAATTTTACGGTTTCAACAATGCTGTAATTTCACAGTAAAGAACTGGCAGCTGTGGTTCCAGCCCTTTACCGTAAGTTTACAGTTTTTAATTTTACGGCTGTGCTGTAATTTCACAAAGTCAAAAATGGTCACTGAATGGAAAAAATAAAGACCAAATAGATTATGGTACAGTACATTGTTTGCCATTTATTTAAAACAGGTTACAGGTTTTAACAATACATTAACAGTATTTAAGGAAAAAAAGTCACAGAAAATACATTTTAAAATTCAATGAGAGAAACCAGTAGGCAAAAACAAAAACCTTACAAAGAGGCAAAAAAAAAAAAAAAAAAAAAACGAACAAACAAAAACCTAAAACCAGCCAACATATCACATCGGCAACCAGGCCAGAGAGGAAGTCTGGGTCTGAGAGGAAAACATTGAGAACCAATGGAAGAAAAATCCTTGATAGAGGCAAAAAAAAAAAAAAAAACTGCCAAAACATCCCAAACCTGATTTTGAAAGATCTGGCCTGAGAGGAAGTCCGGATCTGCGAGGACATAATCACGAGAACCAATGGGTGAAAAAACGTAAGAAGAGGCAAAAAACAGCCAACACATCCCACATCAGCTTTTGACACATCTGGTCTGAGAAGAAATCCAGGTCTGAGAGGAAAAAAAATCAAGAAAATATTAGTAGTAAAATAAAGCACATGGCAAAACCTAGTGATCACACTCTGTGAACACTTTTAAAAGAGACATAAAATTATCAAGTTAAAGGGAAAGTTCACCCAAAAATGAAAATTCTTTCATCATTTACTCACCCTCAATTTGTTCCAAACCTCTATGTGTTTATTTGTTCTGCTGAACACAAAGGAAGATATTTGGAAGAAAACAGATCTCAATCCCCACTGACTTCCATAGTAGGAAAAAATACATACTATGGTAGTCAATGGGGATTGAGATCTGTTTTCTTTCAAATATCTTCCTTTGTGTTCAGCAGAACAAATAAACACATAGAGGTTTGGAACAACTTGAGGGTAAGTAAACGATGATAGAATTTTCATTTTTGGGTGAACTATCCCTTTAATGTACTTAACTAATCTTAGTTAACTAATTCTTTTGACACTTAAAAAACAACACAACGACCCCAGTGGATGAATGAATGTCTTCTGAATCTGAAGCCAAACGATAGATCAGATGTGTGTAATAAAAATATTAATATTTTTAACTCATTTTATTTTTGTGTAAGAAAAACAAAAAAAATGTAAATACTAAATGAACTATAAATCATTACTTCTGATCTACTGTCATAAGACTGTACACCAGGGAAATGGTAACGTGATGCAAGTCAATTGTGAAGCTAATGCTAAAAGTGTCAGTGACCCTTGCTTCTGTTACTTCTGGAATAGCAATGCATTTACAAATGATAATGCATGATTGTGCACAAAGTTTGCAAGTATACATGGCGTGAAACTCACCAAAGATTAGGGCAAGCTGTCTCAGTAAAACATTTACATCAAGTGAATGATTCCTAGGACAAAAAGAAGAAAATAATTATTTCGTTATCTTTAATAAGCAAAGAAATTCGACGTCACAGCACGGAGAACAACATTGAATAGTGAAATGCCTCAGCTGTTGAGAACTGTTTGTCTGACTCTGCAAAAACGTGTTTCGCGCCGTCAAGAATATCCGTCTCGTTTTTTTAAAAACTGATGTCAATTTTGCTTTGGGAATTTTAACAGCTTTACATTATTTGCATGGAAACTAAACAAATTAATCACTACATTTTAATTACTACAATGGATCTGTATATTTCGAGTAGTTTTGTAATTATTCTCCATCTTATGTGCATGATTTTTTTCGAATTGATGCATCTGGTAAGATTCGCGTCGTGTAACTTAACGTTACTGAATCACAAATTCATGTAAATCGAGTTAAGGGTTAGGCTAGCCTACTACAAAAAGAAAGCCCAACTAATTTCTAAATGGTAACTTAACTTTAACCAAGCAAAGAAGTCGCAGTAATAATCGCATAGTAATCGGAGCTCAGAGAGCATTCACTAGCAGGCGAAAGTCCTCAACCGTTGAGAGCTCTGTCTCCAAAACGCGATTCGCGCTCAGTAACTTAAGCACATGCATGCAGTCAAAAATACCTCGTGAAAAAGACGATTTTACAGGTTGGGATTAACATAATGGAATAACAGCAAAGAAATAAACTTACCTTGAACAGTGTCCTTCTTTAAAACAGCCGAGAGGAGTGTTGTGTTTTTTGCTGCTTTCTGTTCGAAAATAGACCGCGTTGAAGATGCCCCGCCCCCACGTGCTATTTTTTACAGTCCAAGACTGTTTTTTCCAGGAACAAACAGGTTTACACATAAATGCTGTAAATTTACGGCAAGTAATTAATTTATGGAACATATACTGTAAATTTACAGGATTAAACTGTTTATTGAAATAACAGTATTTTACTGTTGGAAATTGGCTGTATTTTTACAGCAATTTTTAACAGTGTAATACAAACATGAATTGTAGGAACAACAAGAATTATGATGTTTGATTATAAGTCCACTGAGCCTTGTTCTGTGTGAGTTTTAATGGGTTTGATATGTAAAATCTGTGTAAGTCTCTCACGTTCCATGAAAGCGTGGTCTGTTTTACCTCTCTGGGAGGTCAAAGGTGGTCAGGCCCCTTGGTGGTCAGGCCTCGTTTCACCATTTCTGAGCAGATTTGTCTTGCTTAAGGATGAAACAGTGACAACGTTCTTCCTGTTTAGGCTTATCTCTGGGGCCTGCGGGGCCATAAAAGTCTTCTCTGGGGGGTTTTCTAGACAATTTGGAGCCGTCTTGTGACTTGTGGGATGTGTTGGAATGTGGTGTTCAGATCCGGAATGCTGAATCACATTTGAATGAATCCCATGAGAGATTAATTTGATTAATTTGTGTTTGGTTCATCCTTAAAGTCTCTACATATCCAATATACGTTCACAATGTAGCATCTTTAATATATTGTCATCATGTTGAAAAAGTTTGATGTGAATAAAATAAACCACTTGATCCAAACCAAAATAGCTGACTTCCTGGTGGTCCGAGATAATGCTCTTTAGGGTTCATTGTAAAGTGGAGCCTTCCAAATTGTCTGGGGTTTTGAAGTAAGGTCCTCTGCTTCCTGTCAGAGCCTTAACCGGTCCATGTAGAATCTAACAAGTAGAGGTAATTTGCCTATATCATCCCTTATTGTTATTGGACACCCTTTTTGAGTGCTGGGAGTCTTTGGATCCTGGACTAGTCCAGGCAGATCAGAGCGTCCTCCCCTGATTAAAAATTAGCCTAGGTGTTTTTGTTTTTTGGCTCCCCCTAAAGATAGTGGTGAGCACTGATGGGCAGTAACGCGTTACTGTAATCCAATTATTTTTTCAAGTAACTAGTAAAGTAAGGGATTACAATTGCAAAAACAATAATTAGATTACTGTTACTTCCCCGTAAGCAGGCTGCGTTACTGCGTTAGTTAACCGTCATTTTGTTTCGTGAGACTGTCTCGTGCCATGAGTCGTGCGTGAGTGACAATGACATATGAGCGCCGCAACGTCAATGGTAAACACCGAAATGTGTAGTGTTGAACAAAAAACAACATGGAGCGCAGGAGAGAGACACGCATTTGATTGGTCTCACACGCCACACCCCCGATTTCTCACGCTGAAGTGTCAACCCGGTCGGTCAAATGCCTGAAAGATGAGTTTATCTATAGATCTACCTGTTGAGCCACTCGTTATCAACTAGTTATACAGCAAATTAGTTAAAATCTCCTGGAATCTAGAGCGAGCGTGCATGCGAGACAGATACCGCATAGCGCGTGTGGACGGCAGAGAGGGAGAGTGAGAGATCTTGCATGTGCAGAGAGCATCCTGATCTAGAAACAGGAGCCCCGTTGGAGAATGTCAAAATTCCACCTCAAATCTGAGCAAGAACCTAGCAAGCCGGCACAGGAATGTGAAACTTACTGAAAAAAACCCTGAACCCCCAACTGACATGGCTGTTTTGGTAAACTCATTTTTACTCCTCTCTGCACTTTACTGTTAAAAGCCGTAAGTGTTAATAATTTAGAATACAGTCAGGAGAGACTTTCATTTTAATTATTTTATTGCTGTATTTTATTTACATCTATTCGAATGAAGGATTTTACAAAAAAATATATTTATTTTATATGCTGGAATATGCAGAAATATAAGTTAACAGAAGAAGGACTTTCTTCATTTCATTAAAATATGGTGGAATGTGCAGAAAATAGGTTTAAATGTTCAACTATTTTCTTCAAGTCTGAGACTGTTGCATTTAATTAAATTTTTGCTTGATGCAATGTGCATAAAGTAAAAATATTGAAACTAATAAAACAATTAAAAAAAAGAGTGTTTCATTTGATTAAATTTTAGATGATGGAATATGCAGAAAGAATATAATTAGGCTGAAAGGTCTATTGCTTTATAGCGTATTCAGGTCGTGCATCATGTTTTTGAAAAGTAACTTAGTAAAGTAACTAGTAAAGTAACTAATTACTTTTGAAAATAAGTAATCAGTAAAGTAACTGGATTACTTTCTTGGAGAAGTAATCAGTAATCAGTAACTAATTACTATTTCCAAGTAACTTGACCAACACTGGTGGTTAGCCAGGGTGGCAACTTCAAAAGTTTTCCCAGGCAAGTATTCCCAATGGACAGTGTCATACAAAAGAGTTTATATAACTAAACCTTGGAGCTGTGTTCTTGGGCCTCATATGGCTAATGCCTGGCCCGTAAGTAAGGGAGGAAGGTTTTAAAGGACTGGACTTTTCTTGTCACAGAGTATAACAGCTATGGCAATGACCGATAGGATACTACCACTTGACAGCCTTTACGAGTCCTAGGAAGTGCCCTTTATGATTGATGCATCTGATTTTGATTTAGGAATGGCTGTGTATAGACACAGCTAATGAGGCAGGCATTTCTCAGCATGGAAGAGTGGGTATTTGTTCCCCATATAATCAATACATGACGCATTGTTGAGTTCCACTTCAAAAGGGAATGTCTCAGGTTGTGACTGTAACTATGGTTCCCTGAGAAGACACTGCATCTCGTTGTTATGCCTCTGGCCTGCCTGGACATGTCCTTCAGACAAAGTTGATGATGTAAATTGCAGACACCCTCTTATACTTACAGGCGCTCCGGGGATGGCTTCATGGACTGTCGTTAGCCGATGAAATTGTCGTGTGGATATACATGGATGCTTCAGACAGCATTCACCAGAGGTGTAAAGCCCAGGTTCAGAAAGTAACACAGTATTTTGTTTCAATCAACTGGATTTGCTAATTAGCACAGTTTTTCAGCCAGGAGATATAACTAATTAGTGAAACCAGCTGGCTGAGTTCATGGATGGAATAAACATAATTATGGCAGGACTTTTACTTTCTGACCCCTGGACTATACACCTCTGGCATTCACGCTGATAGCATGTCTTATCCATTATTCCAAGACGCAATGTCTCGTTCCCCCTCTCAGGGAACCATGGTTACAGTCGTAACCTGGGATGTTTTCTGTTGGGAGTGTGTATCTTATCTTATCTTATCTTATCTTATTAGTTCTTCTTTGAATGAAATATCATATTTGTCATTCATATAAGAACAGTTAGTTCTAAGTTAATTTTGACTACAGGTGCTGGTCATATAATTAGAATATCATCAAAAATTGTATTTATTTCAAGAATTCAGAATGCAGTGTGGGCAGGTGCAAATCCTGCTGGAAAATGAAGGAAGCTTCTCCATAAAGCATGTCTGCTGAAGGAAGCATGAAGTGCTCTGAAAATGTCCTGGTAGACAGCTTTGTTGAGTGGACAGCACAGTGGACCAACTCCAGCCGATGACATGGCTCCCCAAACCAACATAGACTGTGAAAACTTCACACTGGACTTCAAGCATCTTGGATTGTGTGCCTCTCCATTCTTCCTCCAGACTCTGGGACCTTGGTTTCTAAATGAGATGCAACATTTGCTCTCATCAGAAAAGAGGACGTGTGGTTTATTAAATCCAGCCGTCTACCAGGACGTTTTCAGAGCACTTCATGCTTCCTTCATTTTCCAGCAGGATTTGCACCTGCCCACATTGCCAAAAGAACCAAAACCTGGTTCAATGACCACAGAGTCGGCTCCAGAGCAGATCTACTGGAGGGGCATTAGGTCATCAGCGGGGGGGGCACTGCCGTTTGAGAAACATTTTGACGCAACAAAACGAAACACCTTATTATTATTATTATTATTATTATTATTATTATTATTATTAATAATAATTATTATTTGCGAATTTCCCCACCACTTTTTGCCAGGGTCGATATTGTCACCACCACTTTTAAACATCTCGCGGTACGGATGTACCAATACAAATAAATAAAACATATCCAGTTAACTAGCAGAGCATTCATTTGTTATCTATAAGAGACGATCTAGCACGCTGAAATGTATTGTTTTTGAAATCAAGTGATCAAAATGGTCGTTGACTGCGATCAGTGGTGCTTATAAAGTGTTCTCTTGTGGCTCGCGCTGCCGCGCACAGTCTTCACACGGATGCGCGTTTTAATCCGTTGCGGAGAAATCTCTATTCTTTCTGGTGAAATCACAAAGTAAAATGCACACAAACGTGTCCCTGATTGATGTACAACCACTGATAAACATAATCGGTGTAATGAGGAAAAAAAAACGATACGAGTGCGGATTAGAACGCAGAACCTCTGACACGCTTGGCAAAAGTTCTGCCCCTGGACCATTAAAACACATACAAAAAAAGTCGGACTGGACATATCTATTTCTTCACATGAAAATTCTTGGCTTAGATTAAATGACCAATTAAACACAATGTACTATTTAAATAGATTGCTGGACATCGGTATTGTATAGCCTACATCTGATTTATGATTTAGCATTGTTAGCAACTGTGGTAGGAGGGGCATCAATGACCGCTAGGGGGAGCACGGCCCTCGAATGCCCCACCATAGCGCCGACCCTGAATGACCTTGGTATTCCTGTGTAATTACTGTGTGATTTCATGTAATATTCTAATTTTCTGGGATTTTGTTTCATAATCTATAAGCCATAATCATCAAAATTATAACAAATAAAGGCTTGAAATATCTCACTTTGCATGTAATGAGTCTATATAATATATTAGTTTCACCTGTTAAAGGGATAGTTCACCCAAAAATGAATATTCTATCATCGTTTACTTACCCTCAAGTTGTTCCAAACCTCTATGTGTTTATTTGTTCTGCTGAACACAAAGGAAGATATTTGGAACAAAACAGATCTCAATCCCCATTGACTACCATAGTATGTATTTTTTCCTACTATGGAAGTCAATGGGGATTGAGATCTGTTTTCTTCCAAATATCTTCCTTTGTGTTCAGCAGAACAAATAAACACATAGAGGTTTGGAACAACCTGTTCAAGAACTTCGGGGAAACGTCGACCCCAGATGGCCACACACTTTACTTTAGTGGCAACAAAGACAAACATGAGCAAGGAGTTGGATTCCTCGTTCACAAAGACACCGTTAATGCTGTCATGGGCTGTCGACCAGTCTCCAGTCGACTTATTACCATCCGTCTGAAGGCATCACCCTTCAATATCACCATCATTCAGGCGTATGCCCCAACATCTGATTATGAAGATGAAGAAGTGGAAGACTTCTACGACCAACTGCAAAAAGTCATAGACCAAACGTCTAATAAAGACATCATTGTAGTACAGGGCGACTGGAATGCCAAAGTAGGGGAGGATGCATGTAAGAACTGGAGAGGGACATGTGGCCAATACTGTAACACTGAAACCAACGAGAGAGGGCTAAGGCTCCTTGAATTTGCCAGTTACAACGATCTAAGGCTGGCAAACACTTTTGGTCCACACAAGGCATCCAGAAGGTGGACATGGCATAGCCCAGGAGGGAAATACCACAACCAGATTGATTACATCATGGTCAAACGTCGTTTCCAAACCAGTGTTAACATTGCAAAGACCAGGAGTTTTCCAGGAGCGACAATGGAAGCAGACCACGACGGATGAGACCTTAGATCATCTCAAGAAGACTAAGAAAAAGGGCAGCATAAGGATCAGATTTAACCTTTACAAACTCAAAGACACTAGCATAGCAGAAAATTTTCCAAGCAATAATCGGAGGGAAATTGCTACACTCTGCTGACAATCATAAGATGAAAAATCAGATAAGCACCTCAAAATCGACTGAAAAGCAAAGCCATCTCGAGAAACAGACCAAGAAGAAGCATTACAGGAAAGAATTACGAAACGCAGAGAAGCAAGGAAGACATTGCAAGTAGAAGAACAACAGACAAGACAAGCCACCTACAACTTGTGAAAGATCTGACAAGTACAACACAAGGGCGAACCAATACCATTCAAAATAAAGAAGGGAAATGTCTGACAGAAGAACAGGATATCCTTAAAAGATGGACAGAGTACTGTTCTGAATTGTATACTCACAGAGCCACAGGATATACTGAGGTGTTGAATGTCCCTCCACCAACTAACATCGACAACCATCTTATCCTTCGAGAAGAAGTGGAAGCAGCAGTAAAACAATTAAAAAAGGGAAGTCAGCAGGAGTGGATAATATTCCAGCAGAACTGGTTCAAGCAGGTGGAGAGGCCATGATAGATACATTATGGAAGATCTGCAATAAAATCTGACAAACAGGGGAATGGCCTACACCATGGACTCAATCGTTGATAATTACCCTCCCGAAGAAAGGCAACCTTCAGCTATGCCAAAATTATCGCACCATTAGTCTAATCAGTCACCCAAGCAAAGTAATGCTGAAAATCCTACTAAACAGATTGAGACCGCAAGCAGAGGAGATCATTGCCGAAGAACAAGCAGGCTTTAGAACAGGTCGTAGCACGACAGAACAAATCTTCAATATTAGAATAATTTGTGAGAAATACCTACAACACCAGCAAGAACTCTACCACGTATTCATAGATTTCAAGAAGGCATTCGATAGGGTTTGGCATGCAGCTTTATGGGCTACCATGAGGTTATATAACATCAATGCCAACCTGATCAACACAATAGAACGCCTATATGACAAGGCTACTAGTGCAGTCTACTTCAATAACACCATAGGAGAATGGTTTCGAACCACAGTCGGAGTCCGCCAAGGCTGCCTGCTCTCCCCCATTCTCTTTAACATCTATTTAGAACGAATTATGACCAACGCATTGGAAGATCATGAAGGTACAGTCAGCATCGGAGGCAGGACGATTACAAACTTGCGTTTTGCCGATGACATCGATGGAGTAGCTGGAAAAGAACAGGAACTCGTCAATCTTGTGGAACATCTCAACGAGGCCTCGGCAGCATTTAACATGCAGATTAATGCAGAGAAAACTAAGCTGATGACCAACAACCCCAATGGAATCAGAACCGAGATCAAGATAAACAATAAGAAGCTTGAGAATGTTAACAGCTTTAAGTACATGGGAGCAATCGTTTCGGATGAAGGATCTAAGCCAGAAATACTCTCTAGGATAGCACAGACTATAGCTGCCATGACTTAACTGAAGGTGATCTGGAACGACAATAACATCGCCATTGGCTCAAAGATCAGGTTGATGCATTCCCTGGTCATGTCAATATTCCTATACGCATGCGAGTCATGGACATTGACAGCCGATATTGAGAGAAGGATTCAGGCGGTGGAGATGAGATGCTTCCGCAGACTTCTTGGCATCTCCTACACAGATCACATCACTAATGCAGAAGTGAAAGCCCGAATTGAGAGCGCCATTGGGCCGTATGAAGACCTCCTATCTTCAGTAAAAAAACGCAAGCTAAAATGGTACGGGCACGTCACAAGATCATCAGGACTTGCCCACACAATATTACAAGGCACAGTACAGGGAAGTAGACGAAGAGGCAGACAGAGGAAGAGATGGGAAGACAACATTAGAGAGTGGACAGGTCTAAAGCTGAGTGACACAGTGCGGAAAGCAGAGAACCGGGAGGAATGGAAGAAGTTGGTTGCCAAGTCTTCAGTGGTGCCCCTACGGTCCAAAAGACTACGGGATAAGTGAAGTGAAGTGAAGTGAGGGTGAGTAAATGATGAAAGAATTTTCATTTTTGGGTGAACTATCCCTTTAAGTTGAATTCTTGAAATAAATTAACTTTTTGATGATATTCTAATTATAGACCAGCACCTGTATATGATTTCCTTTGCTGAATGCCTGTAAATGTAATATCACAAGACAAATTTGATAGTTGTTTGGTTTTCTGTCTTTATCGGCAAATAAATGTAGAAATTTAAAAACCATTCAAATGAACACCATAAAAAAATCATCTTGATTCCCAGACCCTATTTTTTTCTGCTTATTTCTTTTCCATTGTTTGATTTAGCAAACTGGTAAATATATATATATTTCACATGAGCAGAACAAATGGCCTGTTTTTGTATTACTGCCAGTCATGATGATTTACAATTGAGGATAACACATATTAACCAAGCAAATAGAAATCTAAAAACACAGATATGTACAAGCTCCTTATTCCCTCATTAACCAGCTGCTCATTTAAGATACAATGGACATTTACACTGTACATTAAACAAATACTTGTGGTGTGTGTTTTGACAAAGGAAACACTCTTATAAACTTAGACTTATAAACTATTATTGGGCTATTAATCAATTATAGCAATGTTATTCAGATGAATACAGTGTTGGAAAGTGATATATGATTAAATATTTCCTTCTCCAATCCAATTTGAATGGCTTCAAATGCATCCTCTCATATTCCATTATCTTTCACTTTCTCATAACAGTATTAATTGAATTTTAGCCCAGGCTCTAAATTTAGGACTTCTCGTATAATGTGCTAAAAGTCTGTGACACCACTGAACTTTTCATCTCGTATCATTTCCTGTAGGCCAGACTCCTCATAAATATAAACCGATGTCAGTCGTACAATGGAGATATATATTTGAAGATGGAATAATGCACTTCATTATATGAACTACTATTTATAATGGATGAAGTGGCATTAAATTTGATGTGTTTAGCTTTTGATTAATGACCTTCTAATTGAATAAAACAATAACTTTTCTCTGTGGCCATCAAAATTGAATTAGCCAACCTCTGCCTGCTGTGTGAATTATATTTCTAGTGTTAAGCCTCCCTTTTCTCATGCTCACTTGCTTAAAGGGTACCTATCATGGAATTTTGAAATTACCTTTCATGTAGTGTGTAACATAGATCTAAGTGAACGAAAACATCCTGCAAAGTTTTAAATATGAAAGTTCACCGTATACAAAGTTATTATCTCTCAAAAGTAAGAGTCGACTCTGAGTCGTTGATATGAATCGATAGACGAACGATGCACTTTCGTACGTCACTTGTCCAAGTTATTTGAATAAGATACGCCTACTCATTGCATTAGGAGACACCAGGGAAAACATCATGTCGACGAGATGCTGCTGTGTTTTGAAGTGCGACGCAAAAGCAAACTTTTTTCATCTGCCCAGTGAAGAGCATTTGAAGACAGTGGCTACAGTTCATAACTATACCACAGAAGTATTATAGCCCGAACTTGTTCTGTGTTCGCGTCATTTTGAAGATGATTGCTTCACAAACCTAAATGCTATAAAGTATGAATTTGCGAGCCGGCTGATACTGAAGGAGGGAGGTTCAGTACCGAGTTTATTTGGATCAGCTTCCTTCTCCGAATCACAATCTGTAAGTAGGCTGTTGCTTTTATGTTTGTATCATGTTCTATAATTATTTTGTGTGTTGTGTACGCACAGCCACAGCGCAGCTTCTAGCAGCTAACTTAGGTCTTCAATGTCAATTGTATTGAAATATGTGAAGTGTTTGTCGTTGTTAATGGAGTTGTCACAGGGCTCTCGAGTGTCACGCATCACGCATTGAGCGTGACAGTCACTCATTTCGGTCTTTTGTCACGCTCTCCGGCCACACATTGTATTTCTCACGCTGAAAAACTATTTGTAATATATTTAATATGCCGCAGTGCCCAAAACTCACTCACTGTGGAACCGGCAGGATTCAAGCGCGTCTCCTCCAGTGTTGCCAGGTCCGTATGCCTGCACTGTTTCCGCGGGTTGTTTGTGTAGTGCACGCTGGTTGACGCGATTGTTTTATCCACTGGAACATGATTGTTATTGAGGAAACACCCGGGAACGCTATTTGAATATTTTTGGCCGTGATTGGGTTAGTTTGATGAGCAATTGGGCTGGTTTTGTTGTGCAGACCTGGCAACCCTGGTCTCCTCGGGTGTTGTTCGTCTGGTGTTGTTAGCCAATCAGAAAATAGCACTGTTGTATCTGGGTAAGATCTAGCGCAACAACCAATGACACCCCGTCGGCTGGGTGTCTAACATATCACCACAGATTAGCGTCACGCAAAGGCGGGGTTTGGAAAAATGACTCGCTAAACGATTCATTTGGGAGTCGGTGAGCAAATCAGGTAAAAATAAATGCATATTATAAGACAACAAAAGTATTTTTTATCATTGCATGCTTGTAAAACTGTTGTTGGGGACTCCCAGAACAATATTAGGAACATTTTAAATGCCATAATAGGTACCCTTTAAGAGTCGTGCGAGTTCAGGTGTCGGTCTGCATGTGTGTGTTGTTTGCTTCTGTGTACGGACCCCGAAATAAAAAAAATGTCAACCTCTTTTGCAAAGTTTTTTCCCTGAGTATTCAAACACAGTAAGTATTTTGATATGTTTCCCCATTATATACATTAGATTCAAAAGAGCAGCTAATCAGATTGAACAGTTGACACATCGTCGGCTTTTTTTTATTTTAAAAGTCGGCTTTTATTAAAGTTGCTTTCCAATTGCCCTCATTGAGATGTGTTGTGTTGAGCATGTATTCACTCTACTGCCCCCCCCCCTTCCCCCCTATTTTTTTCATGAGGTTTGTTTTGTGCTAGAGTATGTTTTTATTCATTGTTTTTCTGGGCAGTGCATCTTAAATCTTAAATCTACAACCTTTTGGTTTACATAATACTATAAAGGTTGAAAAATAATTTATTTATTCACTACACAAACCACACATATTTTTAATGAGCCAAAATACAAATATTGTTCCCTTTCGAGGGAACTCGAGCTGCATCGGTTACGACATTAGGGGAATGCCCTTCAGCGTAGCGCGTCTGAATTTATGAATGAAATCGAATCCAATCCTATTGGCGTTGCGTAATGACGTAGCGTGTGACGGCATACGCGGATGTGTACAAGAGCACGCCGGCACAAGCAAAGTCAGCTTTTTGCTATTCAGCAAGCGCTCTGTGTGTTTGAAACTGTGAGTCTTATTTGGTGTTGTTTGTCCTGTTATTCCACTCATCATGGCAAGCAAACAGTTTAGAAAATGTGTGTTCCCATGCCCACGCTATCTCACGGCTGGGGACACACATGAAATGTGTGTGTCTTGTCTGGGAAGGCAGCACGCTCAAGCAGCTCTCGAGGGGGCTGCTTGCGCTCATTGTGAATCTTTGTCAGTGAGAGTGCTGCGTTCTCGGTTGGCTTTGTTCACTGATGATGGCCAAATGCGTTCTCCCCACGGTTCAGGTCCAGCATCTGCCAAGGCAATGCGGCGGCTTAGATCGTGGGGATTGCAGAGAGATCTTTTAGGCGAAAGTGGGACTGCCGAGGCATTTTCCCACTCTTTGTCTGAAAGATCAGGTTCCCCTATTCCCCGTTCGGGAGCCCGCTCCGCGGCTTCTCCCGTTCGGATAATGACCCCGTTTTACAGCTCTCTGATTCCGAGGAATTAGACGTGCTCAGTGTTGGGGAGGGGGATCCTAATGAGAGACACAATACTGTTCAGCCTGCACCCAGTTATGATGAGTTAGTGGAGGTTTTAACACGGGCTGTGGCCAAGCTTGATATTTCTTGGCCAGAAGAGCTTCCTGCAGCACCGCACGCAACCTTCACGCCGGTCTCTCCCTTTCTTCCCTGATTTACACAATGAGTTGTGTAAATCATGGAACAGGCCCTTTTCAGCGCGCCTGTCTAACCCCCTGATTTTAAACTATAGTAATAGCGTGGGGGTTAGAGATAAGGGATATGGGATGATGCCTCGGGTTGAGGAAGCACTAGCTAGCTACCTTTCACCCGACCTTGCGTCATCCTTGAAGACACCTTTATCAAGTGTATGGATGCAGCTCTAGCACCCCTGAGGCTTGAGGGCATCAGGGTGCTCAATTACATCGACGACTGGTTGATATTGGCCCAGTCGCAAGAGCTGGCAATTCGGCATCGAGATGTCGTCCTCGCCCACATCCAGAGCCTGGGGTTGAGACTCAACACGAAGAAGAGCGTATTGACACCAGCTCAGAGAACCTCGTTCCTGGAGTCACAGTTGTCTCCTGCTCGGATCGAGTCTATCCTGACCACAGTGTCCAGGATAAAGCTAGGCCAGGCTGGGACGAGGTCATGGACGGACGCTTTTCGTGAGGTCCCTGGCAGGACCATCATTCCTCTTGGCACATAAATTGCCTAGAAATGTTGGCTGTGTTCCGGGCTCTGAGTAGCTTCCTGCCAGACCTCCATGGTCGCCATGTCCTCGTGAGAACCGACAACATGTCGGTGGTGTCTTATTTGAATCGCCAGGGGGGTCTGAGGTCGCGCCCTCTGTGCAGACTGGCGCATCAGATCCTCCTGTGATCCCAGCATAGACTATCGTCTCTCAGGGCGATGTATGTCCCGGGGGACCAGAATCAGGGAGCAGATGTAATGTTGAGGCGGGGGCTGAGGCCTGGGGAATGGAGACTCCACCCAGAGACTGTGGAGTTGATATGCGAGAGGTTCGGTCCAGCAGACGTGGACCTCTTTGCGTCTCGAGAGACGACACACTGTTCACTGGGATTCTCCCTCACACATCCAGCCCCGCTGGGGTTGGATGCCATCGTGCAGACGTGGCAGAGGCTGCGTCTGTTTGCTTTTCCCCCGATCGCTCTGCTCCCAGCAGTTCTGGAAAGGGTCCGTCGAGACGGGGTCAGCCTACTATTAGTAGCCCCGTTTTGGCCGGCCCGAGTATGGTTCTCGGACATCATCCTGCTTCTGGCAGGCAGATCCCTCTGAGGAGGGACCTGTTATCTCAGGCAGGGGGCACAGTTCTCCACCCTCGGCCCGAGCTGTGGAAACTGTGGGTCTGGCCCCTGAGGGGGCACAGTACCTAGAAGCCGGCCTGTCAGCAGAAGTGGTTGAAACTATACTCACTTCCAGAGCTCCCTCCACGAGGAAGTTATACGGCCTTAAGTGGAATGTTTTTTTCCATTTGGTGCAGAGAGCCTGAATTGGACCCAGTTTACTGGAGTTTCTCCAAGACCGCTTTTCTGCCGGGCTTACCCCGTCCACACTCAAGGTTTATGTGGCTGCCATTGCGGCTTTCCACGCTTGAGTGATGGTCCTCTGGGGAGGCATCACCTGGTCGTACCTTTCCTCTGTGGAGCCTGGAGGATGAGACCTGCGACTCGCACCAGGATTCCCTCTTAGGACCTGGCAGTGGTTCCTGAAGGCCTTGCCGAGGCCCCCTTCGAACCACTGAGGTCGGCTGAGGCCAAGAACCTTTCGTTTAAGGTGGTCTTTTCGTTGGCCATTACTTCTTTGAGGAGGGTAGGAGATCTCCAGGAACTCTCTATTTTCATGGGGTGCTTGGAGTTTGCTCCAGGCAACATTAAGGCCATCTTACATCCCAGGCCCGGCTATTTGCCCAAGGTGCCATCTAATGTGGCACAGCCTATGGTTCTGCAGGCATTTCATCCTCCACGGCATGTGACGGCGGATGAGGAGAGACATCATGTGGTGTTATATCCAGAGGTCCTTCTCATATGTAGAGAATTTACTGATGAACCAAACACAAATTAATCTTTCTAATCTCTCATGGGCTTCATTAAAATGTGATTCTGCATTACGGATTTTAACACCACATTCCTAAGTCACAACACTGGCTCCAAATGGTCTAAACCCCTCCAGAGAGGATTTTATGGCCCCAGGCCTCAGAGATAAGCCTAAAACAGGAAGAACGTTGCCAGAATGGTGAAAGGTCTGACCACCTTTGACCTCCCTCAGCATGACCACTGCTGAACATGACACCGAGATGTAAAACAGACTTCCCTCTGCTTGAAGACTTTTGAATGACCTCATTGTTGAGACCTCTTAAAACCCACAGAGACAAGAGACTTCTCATATAAAAATGCATAAACTCATCCCAGAACAATTCTTGACGAACTTATAATCAAACATTGTTCCACTACCTAATCCTATATTGTAGCTATGTATGTGTCTATTATACTAGATAGCATACAAGTCATGCAAATGTTGTTACTTTAGATGGATGAATGAAAGTGTGTCTTGTTTGATATCAGTGAGATCATATATTCTTAATTCTTAAGATGGCTTGAGTGAAATCTGTGTAAAATGTTTTGTATGATTATAATAATCTACAATGTTTAAACTGTGATCTCTTGTTCTCTCGGCTTAGTGATTGAAAACAAGGAGACCCCAGATAACGCATGATTTATGATAAGTAGGAACTAGGTCCACCTCCTAAGATGATGCCATTGTCCAATTGGCCAGAATTCTCCAAAAGAGGTTGGACTAACTTTAAGTTAAAGACCCGAACAAAGCGGTTCAGAGAGCGGTCCAGATGGCAGTTCAGATTCGGTTCGGTTCAGTTCGGTTTTGAGTCGGTTCTGTGTTAAATTAAGTTGGTGCCTCTCTCTATCAAAAAAAACAGCAAGAGAGTGTTCATGTTCGTACACTACATCGACCAGACCAAGTTAGACCAAGCCAGCAGACAAACCCATCAAGATCGGAGTTTAAACAGCTTCATTCAAGCCATCTCATCTCTTACTTTCATTTCTTCCTTTATTTTATTTTCTCGTTAAAAGTCTCGTTCTAAGTTAAGTTTTGCTGTAAAGTTCGTTTACACGTCTCTCCTGCAACGCACTTCGAACTGTAAAGACTCTTGTTCATCCATCCGCCAACACATCACGTGACCGGCGGTTCAGAAACTCCAGCCAGGCACTCCAAAGACAACCAGCCACGCGGACCCGGCCGGGAAACCCCTCTGACGAAGCACCTCAAATAGGGAATTCCCTGGCCTAAGCAACGCAAAGGACAAGCAAGTAACCTCCAGACTCTAGCTGAACTGGTGTTTTTTTAATTTAAATTGAATAACCTGTCTAAGAAACGAAGGTTTCAATTAATGCTTGGTGGTTCGTTCAGGTTTATGTCTTACAAAGTGCATCTCACTCTGAAAACTCACTCTTTCTCTCTCTTCCTCTGCGCCTTGAATGAATGTGTGTGTGTGATTGGGTTTAGACATTAGTTTTATGTGTTTAGAATAGTTAATAAAGTCGTCCATATATTTGAAAAGATATTCGTCTTGTGTTTTGCTTACACATTTAATGTCTTGTACTGCCGATCTAAAGTTACCTTGCTAATACATAGTGTTTCACTATAAATTGGATAAATATCTGTTGCCAAGGTTAAAATTACGGCCCGTTCAAATGAACTCTAAACGAGTCATTTGCTCGGTTCCATAGTGATTCGGTCAATGATTCATTGCAAATCGATGAATCATTCCCTTTGAGCTAAATTGGCCTTCCGGCCCCCTTAAATACATTTTATGTATATTATTATTATGTAGGTTCGCTACACATAGCTGAATACGGACCAGTTGCTGGTGTGTTTTGGGTCGCCCAAGAAGGGGTTTCCCGCCTCTAAGCAGACCATCAGCAACTGGATCGTTCAGACTATTTCCCTGGCCTATCAGGTGCGCAATTTGCCTTCACCTATGGCCGTGTTGGCTTACTCCACCAGAGGCATAGCATCCTCTAGAGCCCTCCTTTCAGGGGTTTCTATACATGACATATGTGAGGCGGCTGGCTGGGCCACTCCGCACACATTCATGAGGTTTTACAGTCTGGACCTTCCCTCTACACCCGGTACACGAGTGCTTTCGTCCTAGGTTGTGCCTGAAGACAGCTTCACACTAGGATGAGCGGGGTTCGTTGTGGTATAGTGGGCATCTCGTTCCCCTAGTGTCGTAACCAACGCAGTTCGAGTTCCCTCGAAAGGGAATGTCTCGGGTTACGTAGCCCTTGTTCCCTGAGAAAGGGAACGAGACACTGCGTCGGTTCACCACACCTCACCCCACCTGGAGCACTTGCTTCATAGCAAAGAGCTGACTTTATGTCATGTGCATTTCTCGTGCACAATCACTTCCAGCGCATCTGTCATTGGCCACTAGATGGCGCCTTTGCCACTAACTTTGTAACAAATTATATATATATATATATATATATATATATATATATATATATAATATATATATATATAATATATATATATATATATATATTATATATATATATATATATATATATATATATATATATATATATATATATTGCCAAACGTATGGGTACACCCCTCCAAATCATTGGATTCAGGTGTTCCAATCACTTCCATGGTTAAAGTTGTATAAAATCAAGCACCTAGGCATGCAGACTGCTTCTACAAACATTTGTAGAGTGGGTTGCTCTCAGGAGCTCAGTGAATTCATGTGTGGTAAAGTGATAGGTTGCCACCTGTGCAATAAGTCCATTAGTTGAAATTTCCTTACAACAAAATTTTCCACAGTCAACTGTTAGTGGTATTATATTCTAACAATGAGGAAGTAATTGAGAACAACAGCAACTCAGCCACGAAGTGGTAGGCCACGTAAAATCACAGAGCGGGGTCAGTGCATGCTGAGGCTCACAGTGCGCAGAAGTCGGCAACTTTCTCCAGAGTCAATAGCTACAGACCTCCAAACTTTGTGTGGCCTTCAGATTATCCCAAGAATAGGGCGTAGAGAGCTTCATGGAAACCCATTCCATGAAGCTCTCTACGCCCTATTCTTGGGATAATCTTGGGATAATAACCGAGCAACTGCATCCAAGTCTTACATCACCAGGTGCAATGCAAAGCCTCGGGTGCAGTGGTGTAAAGCACGCTTTCACTGGACTCTAAACCAGTAGAGACGTATTATCTGGAGTGACGAATCACGCTTCTCTGTCTGGCAATCCGATGGACGAGTCTGGGTTTGGCCGTTTTTATTTTTTTTTATTTATTTATCCTTTATTTTACCAGGATAGTCCCATTGAGATAAAAATCTCTTCTTCCAGGGAGTCCTGGCCAAAATGGCAGCACAAAAGTTTCACATATACAATACAAACATAAAACTCAAAATCTTACATAAAATTTTACACAGCACTCATAAAATTCCAACAAAAGTTACTTTACAAAACATGCACATGTTTCTTTTAAATTGGTCAATAAGAGATTTTTAAAAACATTTAAAGAGGGGAGAGTTTTTATCATTATTTTACTCTGCAGCTCATTCCATAACCAGGGAGCATAGGAAGAAAAGGCAGTTTTACCAAGCTCTGAACGTACTCTAGGAACCTTTAAAAGCAGTTTTGCACTAGATCTAGTGCTATAATTACAAATGCAATAAGATAATAAACGACAGATATAAATTGGTAATTTGCCTAACAATGCCTTAGCAATAAACATCAACATGTGTATTTTTCTCCTTTGAAACAAAGAAGTCCAACCCACCAATTCATACAACGTACAATGATGAGTGCGTGAAGAGGCATTCGTCACAAAGCGTAAGGCAGCATGGTATACACAATCTAATTTTTTTAGCGAAGATGAACCTGCATGCATATAAATTACATCACCGTAATCCAATACTGAGAGGAAACAGCTTTGAATAATTTTCTTTCTTGCTTCAAAAGGAAAACATTTCTTTAAACGAAAGAGGAAACCCAGTTTTGGTCTAAGCTTTTTCAAGAGATTTTCAATATGTACATTAAAACCTAATTTTTCATCTAACCATATGCCTAAATATTTATAACAATTTACTCTTTCTATACAGTCCCCCTCTAAACTTAAAATCGGGAGATCTGTGTTGATGGAACAACGGGTGAAAAGCATATAATTAGTTTTTTTTGTGTTTAAAACCAGTTTCAAACTTGACAAAGACAGTTGCAATGACCGAAAGGAATCTTGCAAAAGCTCTATGGCTTGATTCAGAGAGTGTGCTACTGTATAAATTATTGTGTCATCAGCATATAGATGAATTCTAGCTGGAGTTATCCCACAACCCAGGTCATTGATATAAATAGAAAATAAGATTGGTGCTAAAACAGATCCTTGTGGGACACCTTTTTTAATTGTTTGTTCTGCTGAAGTAAAATTTTCAACTGAGACACACTGAGTTCTTTCTGATAAGTAATTATTAAACCAGTTTAGAGTTGTTTCACTAAAACCCACACAACTAAGTCTCTGCAACAAGAGTTTATGATCTACAGAATCAAATGCTTTGGAGAGATCTACAAATAAGGCTGCACAATGCTGTTTACTATCCAAACATTCAATAATATCATTTGTGACCAGCATGGCTGCTGTTATAGTACTGTGACCTGATCTAAAGCCTGATTGGAATTCATTTAAAATTTTATTTTCCGTTAAAAACTGTTTTACTTGATCATTTACAAAAGATTCAAATACTTTTGCCATCACGGACAACCTTGAAATTGGACGGTAATTATTCATCTCAGATGGATCACCACCTTTTAACAAAGGTAGAATCATAGCCGATTTCCATGCACTGGGAATAACATTAGAATTTAAACTTAAATTTAAAATAGAAGTGATGGGCTCTGTTATAAGATCTGCAGCAATTTTTAAAAAATAAGGCTCTATTTTATCAGACCCTGCTGATTTTTTACAATCCAAGTTTGATAAGGCTTTATGAACTTGTGTAGCTAAAATAGGTTTAAAAGTGAACTGCTGAGAACAACATGAAACGTTTTCCACATTGCCTTCTATATTCTGTTCCTTTAAATTACTAAAATCTGAGATTAAATCAGCAGAGATAAAATGGCTGTTAAAGGCTTTTACAATATTTTCTTTGTCCAGGATTACACTCTCATTTAATTTCAAACAATCCGGCAGACTGGTGGAGGTTTTTTTTCCAGAAACTGACTTAGTCAACTTCCAGAAATTAGTCGGATTGTTCAAATTTTCATTCATCATATTTATGTAATAATCACATTTAGATTTTTTTACCAATTTTGTACAATTATTTCTTATTGTCCTATAATTTACCCAGTCCATGTTATTATTTGTTTTCTTTGCTTTAGCCCATGCCTCGTCTCTTTTTTTTATAAGTAAAGATATTGACTCATTAAACCAGGGATTATCCCTACTTCTTACTCTAAAACTTTTAAAAGGTGCATGTTTATCACATATAGTCAAAAAAGTAGATTTAAAATACTCCCATGCTATATCAACATCGGGTATCTGTGAAACAACATATAAATCACTGTTATAAATATCTTGCAAAAAGGCTTGATCGTTAAAATGTTTAAATTGTCGTTTCAAGATAAAACGTGGTTTACTCTTTGGAATCCTGCAATTTCTTACACATACTATTGGACAGTGATCACTAACATCATCACAAAAAACTCCAACCGCAGAGAATCTATGAGGAGCATTAGTTAAAATAACATCAAGTAGCGTAGATTTAACCAGATCTTTATGATTTAACCGGGTGGGTAAATTTATCAATTGATCCAAACAAAGAGAGTCACAAATACTCTTGAATGGATCAGAAATTTGTGATAACCAATCCCAGTTTAAATCACCGAGTAAAATCAGCTCTGATTTAGTCCAGTTATGAACAAGGTCCGTAAGTGAAGTAATAGCTTCACTTGAAGCCGAAGGGGGACGATAACATCCAACAACGATGATATCTGGACCATTTAAAAAAAGTAATTTAATTGCCAAAAGTTCAAAACAGTTTGGTTTGCTGATGGATAGTATACAAGTACAGTTTAGCTTAGACTTAATATAAACTGCAACTCCACCACCTTTTTTTGTGCGGTCCGATCTAAAAACATCATATCCCTCGATATATATCATGGTGTTGGGAATTTTCTTATTTAACCATGTCTCCGATAGAACAATAATGTCAGAATTTGTTGAATCAGCCCATATTCTTATTGAATCCTCCGTTGTCAGGAGAAAGGTACTTGCCTGACTGCATTGTGCCAAGTGTAAAGTTTGGTGGGGGGGGATTATGGTGCGGGGTTGTTTTTCAGGGGGTGGGCTTAGCCCCTTAATTCCAGTGAAAGGAACTCTTAATGCTTCAGCATTCATAATCATAAACTTATGCTTCAGCATACCAAGACACTTTGGACAATTTCATGCTCCCAATTGTGGGAACAGTTTGGGGATAGCCCCTATCTGTTCCAACATGACTGCGCACCAGTGCACAATGTGTGTTCATCCTGCCTGTCTGTACCCGTTGAAGTATATTATCAGTAAAAGTTTGTATAGGAGCTTCTTCGCCCCTTCGTCTTCTTCTGCCTGCACCACGCCGTGACACATTTACACTCAATATGTTATTATTGCACACTGTTTTATAATAATACTAAAACACTGAGTTGCAAATAGTATCTAACTACTATTTACACTTATTACATAGAAAATACTGCTATTTTTACATAGTGTAAATAGAATCTATCGCTATTTTCACTTAGTGTAAATAGCATCTATCGCTGTTATATATAGCATCTACTGTTGTTTATAAAATCAACTTAAATGTCCTATTTGAGTTATGGCCTAATCCTGGCTTAATCTAAGCCCTGTCTGTGAAACGGGGCCATAGACTTTTACTTTACAAAAATCAAAGTCCTTAAAAAAATGATTATGTACAATAATAGGTGCACTTCACAAAGCAGGTGATTTGTCAGACAGTAATTTTGCTTAAGTTTATTGTTGACAATGAATTTGTTAATAGGGCACTGCTTTGATGGCTATGATGGAGTGATTTAAAGGTGAATATGTAAGTCTTTTTTATGTTAAAATACATTCTCTTAACCCAATTTATTGTTCATTGATTGACTATTATTATGCAATTCATGGGTCTATCTCCTGCAAAAGTGTAAACACTAATCAAATGTACTTTGAGGTGTCCAGTGTAGACAACCTTAAACAGTTGTTGTGCATCATATTAAAAATGTGCCCAGTGCAGATACGTTGGATGAATTGTTTTAAGCAAAAAAAGTGTTAGCGTACTCAATCGCTAATATAGCATAGCAAGACAGCTAAAAGTATTCCTAATATGTTGAACATTTTGTTGAATGTAGTCTACGTTTACCTGTTGAGACATGCCTTCAAAAGCACATTTGCAAGGTTGTTTGAAAATAGGCTTTATTTTTGTAATCCCACAGAAACTACAAACTTCACCTTTAAAGTCCCCATGAAATCAAAATGTAAGTTTTTTTTAGCTTTTAGTAAGAATATGTTAGTGTTACTGTTATCTAAACTTCCACCAATATGGATCAATGATTTTAATTATATCACTCTGCACTTCAGCTTCTCATCATATTTTATATCCAATCAATCAAATGCTGTCTAGAATCTACAGAGTCTCACCTCCAACTAAATGCTGAAGTCAAGTCAAGTCACCTTCATTTATATAGCGCTTTTAACAATATAGATTGTTTCAAAGCAGCTTTACATTGATAACTGGAAATTACAGTAGTAGAGATTGTTTTGGCTTTACAGCAGCTCTAGAATAAAGTTATTGTCCAGCTAAAGTTAGTTTTGATTGATTGATTGATTGATTGATTGATTGATTGACTTCCGTTGCAAAGATCATTAGTTATTAATAGGGGCCACTAACACGACACCATTCTAACAGAAAACACTCAACGAGCTCCGGCCCGCTCATTCGCACAAAACAGTGCCTGGTGGCTCGAGAAAACAAACCATGAAAGAGATTCCAAGATGCAAGCCTTGAAAATTTTGGAAAAAAAGTTTATCTCTGCACAAACCTCAAAAATGCAAACACAAACGTAAGAATAGAAACGGTTAAACCGGAGCAGACACTGTGTGCACGCACTGCAGCGGTTCATGTGACACTAACGTGAAACCAGACTTTACTCGCCCCAATGGAAAGCATATTTACACTGTCTGAATCATTCCCTATGCCCTATATAGTGCACTATGTGCCATTCACCATGTAGAAAATAGTAAATGTGTGAACAAGTGACCGATTTTAGCCGCAGCTTCAGCATCTATTCATAATGTAGGGTGCATGATGCTTTTGATTCTAGTGAGTGTTTGAATGGACAGAAAATCTGATGAAAAGCTGAAGTGCAGAGTGATGTCCACAAAATCACTGATCCATATTGATTGTGTCATTGTTTTGGAGCACACTTGCTTATTCAATTCAATTCAAGTTTATTTGTATAGCGCTTTTCACAATACACATTGTCTCAAAGCAGCTTTACAGAAAGTGCATTTCAGAAATGTACAAAGAAAAATACAGTTAGTTAATCATGTATAAATTTAGGCATAACATATCGCCGGTGTTTAGTCGTCTCTTCACAGGCGTCGAGTCGTCTCTCCACAGGCGTTTAGTCGTCTCATCACAGGTGTTGGGGCATCTGAAGTCTCCGTGAGAGGCTGGATACAAACTGGAGCTGACGAACGCTATTTACCTCGGGACTAGCGTCCCGAGATAACAGCAGAAAGACAGATGGGAAATAATTAGCATAGCTGATGTTCATAATGTTAATGCATTCGAACTGATTCAGAAGTAGTATAAAAGGTAAGCATTAAGTGAATGCTTGGTTAAAGAGATGCGTCTTTAATCTAGTTTTAAACTGG
Source organism: Chrosomus eos (assembly GCA_036326025.1). Taxonomy (NCBI): domain Eukaryota; kingdom Metazoa; phylum Chordata; class Actinopteri; order Cypriniformes; family Leuciscidae; genus Chrosomus; species Chrosomus eos. The sequence continues at coordinate 31,503,519 of CM070834.1, read as the reverse complement.
GACAGCGAGTCTGAGTCTAGAACAATATCAGGAAGGCTATTCTTTAGGATAGTTTAGGAGATAAATGTGAGAACGCCCTCCCTCCTTTAGTAGACTTAGATATCCTAGGAATGACCAGAAGCCTCGAATTTAGTGATCTTAAAGAGCGCGATGGATTGTAGGGCGATAGAAGGTCTGTTAAATACACAGGAGCTAAACCATTTAGAGCTTTATAAGTCAATAGTAATACTTTGTAATTGATACGGAACTTAATAGGTAACCAGTGTAGAGATGATAAAATTGGTGTTATATGATCATATTTTCTTGATCTAGTAAGAACTCTAGCGGCTGCATTTTGCACTAACTGTAGCTTGTTTATTGAGGATGCAGGACAACCAGCTAATAAAGCATTACAGTAATCTAGTCTCGAGGTCATGAATGCATGAACTAACTTTTCTGCATCTGAAACAGATAGCATGTTACGTAGCTTAGCAATGTTTCTAAGGTGGAAAAAGGCTGTTCTTGTAACATATGAAATATGATTTTCGAAAGTCAAGTTGCGGTCTAGTATAACACCCACTACACTCTTTTACTGTAGTGGATAAAATAACAGGACATCCTTCTAATTTAAAGTTGTATTGTAAGGGATTTTGTGGGTAGTTTTTTTGGACCAATAAGTAATACCTCCGTTTTATCTGAATTTAATAGCAGGAAATTACACGTCATCCAGCATTTTATATCTTTTAGACACTCTGTCAAGTTAGATAAGTTAGTGTTTTCATCTGGTCGTGATGAGATATATAATTGAGTGTCATCAGCATAACAGTGAAAATTAATTCCATGTTTTCTTATAATATTACCAAGTGGCAGCATATATATTGAGAATAGCAGAGGGCCTAGGACAGATCCTTGCGGCACTCCATAGTCTACTGATGTTATCTTCGATTTTTCCCCATTTAAACAGACAAAATGGTAACGGTCTGATAAGTACGATCTAAACCAGCTTAATGCCTGTCCCTGAACATATTATAGATAACAGCTTATAGATAACAGTTAGGGTGTACTCACACTCTGCATTCTGAACCGGGCCCAAGCATGTTTGACCCCAAAAGTCTCGTTCGTTTAACTAGTGTGATCGCTCCGTTCGGAGCCCGGGTGCAGTTTGCTTAACCGTCCCCGGTGGGCCAGAGCACGGTTTAGTTGGGCGCAGTACGCATTTAGTGTGATGGCTAACCGCACTGGAGCAAGGAACAGCTACTACTCTTATGTGTGCTACTGTCAATATTACAACAGCAAACATCTTCTATTACTACTTGGATGGTACACTTTTCAAATAATTAATTCAAGTATATTTAGGTTTATAAGGGTCTGCTTCTTACCTTATTGATGAACAGGAATTAGTTTGCGAGTAAGCTGCAAATTCCTCCATCAAAGGCAGTTGCCTCTGTAATAATCTTCTGATACATGTCAAGTCTTTGTCTCAGATTGTCTCAGGACAGGGTACAAGATAACTGTGCCTAGTGTGAGTACACCATAAGGCCAACATATTTATACTAAAAGCCAATAAACTTCAATATTGATTTCATGGGGACTTGAAATAAGGACAGCTAATTAAGATATTCAGGAAAACTTGATAATTACAGACAGGTGTGTTAAAGTAGGTTGGAGCTGAACTCTGTCAGTCCTGTTCCTGGAGGTTCCTGGAGAGTATATTTCTTCAGTGTTCTAAGAGTAACTGAAGCAACACTAAAATACTAAATTTAAAGCATTTTAAAAAGAAAGACAAAAATTATAAAGGCTGCATTAAGAAAACCAGAACAGCATTGCAATTGTTTGCAATTTAAATGTTTGGTCAGAATAAACCAGTAGCCTACTGTGGTTTGTCTCTCTAAGATGCCTACACCAACAACGAGGTTGTCTACATCTGGACAGCGGATGATGAGAAATCTGTTTCTGTGGCTCCTGATGGCTCTAGACTCAACCAGTATGACCTGTTGGGCCACGTCGTTGGCAAAGAGACGATCAGCTCCAGTACAGGTAATTACTGTTCTATTTTGTGCCAGTCAGATAGAATTTTTTTTTTTTTTTTTTTTTTGTCATGGGAAATGTCCATACATAGACAGTTGTGAGAACATCCTCTGTGCATTTGTTAATATAACTGATCACAGAGTCCGTACTGTATATTCATTGATGTCATTGCCTGAAACATTTCCCAGTCTGTGGATTCAAAGTAATCCTGGAGTCAGGAGATGACACTTCATTTGTGGATTGGCCAGTTTTTTATCTCTCTGAAAGGTAATCCGAGCATTAACTTCTTCAAGTTTGTTATTGAGTGAATAACTACAGTTCACCAATAAAATACTGGGGAGAGAAGATAGTCCATCCAGTCAATACAAAAATGCTAATTGATTTAGGAATGAAATAAGGTTTTAAACTTTGATATTATTTGAATTTTACACACCACCTTGAGCGAGGCTCAACTGAAAAGCAACGTAGTGCCAGTAACCTTGAATCTTCATAGAGATCAATTTATTGACCAGTACTGATGTCTGTCATGTGAAATTTTACGAAATTTTGACTTGACCTAGAGAATGAAAGGTATATCAGATGCAGGTAATTGCCCTCATGGGCTGAGATGCCCCTCTTGCAGGCAGAGTACTGTATCTGAGAGGGGACAGATGAGAGCAGGCAACACGTTACGACACAAAAATGCACTATAAACATGTTATCAAAATTCTCTTTTATTATTTTCTTTAATGATATTGCCAAGCCAAAGGATAGACCAGGGTCAGAAATTAACATGATCGTGGGGCAAAAGTGCCACCAAAATTAATAAAAGTGCCTCAAAATTCAAGATATAGGAGCAAAAATTACTCTCTGAAGACTTGAAATTAAGCTTTTCTACCCAAATCACGCAAGTGACCACCAGTTATTTTGCCAAGTGATCTCTTTTTTATTATATGTCATGACATAGGAGACAAAGACAATGTACTGGTGAGATAGTAACCTGATTTTCAAAACTTTTGAGATAGTTACCTAAGCTGTTCAGAACTGTGCTCATCAATGTGACAATTGGTCTCTGGCCAAGTATTTCGTCCATTAAGTTAAAATTCTTTAAGTTTTATTATCCCTTTCCCCCCAGCACAGCTTTTGCAGAGGTTTCTCTATTCCAAAAGATACTTCGGTTTGATAGCTTTCCATTTGGAGTGTACTATTTGCCATGGCTTATGGAAGCCCTTTTCCCTCATATCTATTTGGTGGTCTTGATAACTTGTGGCGCTTTTTTTTCGTTGTTTAGAATTCGGTATTCCCCCAATTCCTTTGTCTTTTATGAGTTTAAGAAAGAACTCTGTCTCGTCTTCTGTCCAAATATACCTATAGGGAACTTTATCCTTACAAGGTAGAGAAACATGTTCATGTTTAAAATAGAATGTATATATCACACTACACAATCATCTTTCCTTATTTAGAATACTTCATGCATTCATGCACTTTAAATGTAATAAAATACATAATACAACTGATTATGAATACTAATAAATAATAATAATAATACTGAAAATAACATAAAAAATAACATGTTTGTCTTCTCTCTAATGAGTTCCTTTTTTTAAAGGGATACTCTACTGTTTTTTTCATATTAAACTATGTTATTCCCTTAACTAAGACGAGTTGATGCATACCTCTCTCGTCTCAGTGCGTGCACTAAATCGCTGTCTTGCGGTTAGATCTTATCTCAGCCCTGTTCATTCAATACGGGCCAAGCTGAGTAGCGACCAAACACCTCCACGTTTTCCCTATTTAAATACAGTTACTAAAGTAGCGTAACTCGTCCAAGAACAGTGACACAAAATAAAATGTTGCGCTTTTCTAGGGCCCTGTTTACACGAGAACGATTCCGGGTGAAAACGTAAAAAAAAAATTAATCGGATGTGCCTTTCGTTTACACGGCGATGGCGTTTTGGGGGCTTAAAAACACAAAAAAGTGAAACCACCCTCCAGAGTGGAAATCTGAAAAACGCTCCACCGTCGCGTTCCCGTCTAAACGGTAAAAACGCAAATCTGCTCACGTTGGCTCTTGTCGCGTATGCGTTTACGTCACAGGCATGGGCCAGTACAGGAAAATAACAACCAACATGTCGGATTATTTCCATACATCGGACCTTCAAGTTGCCCTAGCAGCTCTGAAAAACATACAGTCTTTTCAGCAGTTGTACAAAATATTCTCAGATATTGCTGTTGTTGTGTGGCAGTGTTTCACATTGCCACCTAACCGCCTGGAGTGCATACTACATCGAATTTCACACACTTTTGCGTCACCGTATGCACGAGGATTTCCCAACCATAACGCTCGTCTAAATGCAGAATAAAAAATGATAACGCAACGCCACTTTTGCGTTTTCTCTTCAGATCGTTTCCGTGTAAACATAGCCTAAGCGTGTAAAATGGATAACTATGTTGTATGGCAGAATACCATAGCAAGTGCTTCGGAGCACTTCGACTCGGCGCAGTAATATCATCTCTCGTGAAAAGTTCGCTCCCATTGAAATGAGAGGGAGGAGGAGAGGGAGCGGGGAGAGAGGATTTTTCACGAGTGATGATATTACTGCGCCGAGTCGAAGTGCTCCCAAGCACTTGCTATGGCATTCTGCCATACAATATAGTTATCCATTTTACACGCTTAGAAAAGCGGAACTTTTATTTTGTGTCATCGTTCTTGGTCGAGTTACACTACTCTAGTAACTGTATTTAAATAGGGAAAACATGGAGGTTGCTTCTCTCTCTCTCTAAGGAGATAACGAAGAAGTAAATAAGACACCGCTGATAATTATAAGTAACCATAGAAACTAACCGGGACATGATCAGAAAATGAAACTAAACAGCAGGGAAACAGGAACTAAGGGAAACACAACAGAATATCAACATAGGAGCCGAGACCGTGACTATTACGAACTGCTCTGAGACCAGAAAGTTTTAGATCCAAATGCAGCTTTAATAAGAAGGGGAAAATCCAGACACGTAATTAAAAGTACAGGAAACAGGTCGAAGTCCAGGTAGGCTGTCCATACAAATAGACACACAAGGTTGGGAGCAAGGCAAATGGGTAATCCAGAGGCAGGCAGAGAGTCCAATAAACCGAAAAACAGGAAACCAAATTTGCTGACTTTTTTTTCATTGCATATTCACTTTTTCAGTAACAGAATAGCGCAACAACTGTATGGAAACTTGGCTAGTAGTGACAACAAAGAGTGCATATTCAACTAATTTTCTTGTAGACTTTCTATAAGTCATTCCCAGAGCTGGTTATATGACACCCTGGACTAGGAAAAAGTCTATAAAGCCAAGAGACTGAAATTAAAATTATTTAGCACAGTTTCAATACTGACCCAGGCTAACACTTTATTTTAAGGTGACATAGTTTCACGTTACTACATGTACTTACTATAGTAATAAGTAACTAACTCTAACCATAACTCTATAGTAAGTACATGTAGTTAATTAATATTACTCATAATATTAATCAGTACTTATGAGTAATTACAATCTAACTACATCACCTTAAAGGGTACCTATTATGCAAAATTCACTTTTACATGGTATTTGAACATAAATGTGTGTTTGCAGTGTGTGTACACAACCACCCTATAAAAATCCACCCACTGCTTCTTCTTTTTTTTAATCCCCATAAATCATAATCAATGTCTCAGATCAACCCATTCTCAGATTCAGGGCAATGTGACGTTCTTTTGCACAAGCCCCGCCCACGACTGTTGATTGAAACTGCAGTTTTAGCATTGACCCGCACTGACTGAGCTGAGTCCGCCATTGTTTCGACGCCGGAGCAGCTGTAGACAGGAATGTCTCCTAAGCGATTGAGGTGTTTTGTTATAAGATGTAAGTTTACTCTCGTTGTTACTCGAGGATGGATCTGTACCAACTGTTTGTGATCCAGCTTACAGTCTCCGGAGCGGTAGGCCTAACGTTACTGATCACGGCAGTAATGGAAGGGAGAGCGTGCACTTTATTACAGTTCATCTGAGTCGTTTTATGGATATAACGTTTACCAGTTTATTAAGCACCCCCTGAAAAGCTGTGTATGTATTTGTTTACTGATAGTTGTAATGAGTGTGTCTGTTTCATTCACTGTATATGTTGAGGATAATGAAAGGGAGAGAGAGAGTTTATGGATAAGACTTTAATGCGCACTTCTTATACTGTTTATTCAGCTCTTACTGTGATTTTCTGGAGTAAAACGTACTCGGTTACTAACATAACCTCTGTTCTCTCTAGAGAGGGAAAGAGTCCTGCGTAATATCTTACGCTATGGGGAAAACCTCTTTTCCACGAGATACTGAAGCCAAAAATTATCCTTAATTTTTAATCAATGCAAAACGCTTTGCGGCAGCATGCAGACATATTGGCTGCCCTGCGGCAAAAGCAGCAGCCTATCGAGAGCGGCTCTGCGTGACATCATGACCAATGGGGGCACTTCGCGCCCACTTCGTCACATCCCGCCAGAAAGGGCGTGGTCTCGCCCTATAAAGCAGGTTGATAGGCTGATACAAACTGGTTTTCATCGCTGAAGCGAACCAGAGCATATTTTAAGCACGGCAAGATGCGCAGTACTCGTTCCCTCTCTAGAGAGAACAGAGGTTACGTTAGTTACCGTGTATGTTCTCTTACGAGACTATCTCTCGTACTGCGTAATATCTTACGCTATGGGGAAAACAGTGTAACACGCAGTGCATACAGGGATCCAACACCAAAGTCCCAAGGGCAGAAGCCCGGGGCGCATGTAGTGCATAATCACCATAGACTCACAGAGAGTGAAGGAAGAGGGGCTAGAAGCATCATTAGTAATAAAGTAGCATCCAGAGGAGCTAATCATATAATTATTAAACCACGCAGCCAGGGTGAAAGCTTTCAGTCTAAACTGGGTGGCCATACGTGTGTCAACACTCATGGAGCTGCTGTATCGGTCAGTGAGCGATACGCAGGCCAAACTCAGCATCTGGGGCAGACAGCACTGAATTCTAGACCGCCAAAAGCTTAGCTTGTACGGCGGGCACCTCCAGGTTATAGTATTATAAATATAGTATTATAAATGTAGACGGCGAGGCCCAGCCCATGGCCGTACAGATATCTTGCAGGGTGATCCCGCTAGACCATGCCCACGAAGAGGCCACGTCTCTCGTGGAGTGCGCTCTGACACCCAAGGGGCACCGCAGGCCCTTAGAGGTGTAAGCCAGTGCTATGGCATCGACTATCCATCTGGATAGGCTCTGTTTTGATGCGGCAAGTCCCTTAGAACGTCCGCCAAACAAAATGAAAAGCTTCCTTCTCCTCATTGAAGCGTCCTTCTCCTCATTGAAAACCGGAAGGGCAGACAGGAAAATCACCTGGGCCCTAAACGGTGTGTTCAGGGATTTCGGCACGTACCCGTGCCTAGGTTTGAGTATGACCTTTGAGTCATTAGGCCCAAACTCCATACACGACGCGCTTACTGAAAGCGCTTGTAAGTCCCCTACGCGCTTCACTGAAGCGAGAGCCATAAGAAACACCGTTTTGAAAGACAGATGTTTCATGTCTGACAAATGGATTGGCTCGAATGGGGCACCTTTCATGGCTTCCAAAACCGTGGAAAGGTCCCACATCGGGACTGAAGGGGGCCTTGGAGGGTTTAGTCTCCGAGCTCCCCTGAGGAAACGAACGACTTTCTTCCGTCGTTCTTCCCCAGTGACTGGCCAGACACTGGTTTTGCAAACGTTGCTATGGCCGCCACGTATACTTTGAGCGTGGATGGGGTTCTGCCTTTATCCAGTAGCTCTTGAAGGAAGGAAAGCCCTTCCGTAACGCCGCAGTCTACGGGTGAAAAGCCCTGGGCTTGACACCAAGCAGAGAACACAGACCATTTCGAGGAGTAGAGCCGCTTAGTAGACGGAGCTCTAGCCTGCGTGATCGTGTTTAACACTCCCTCCGGGAGATTCGGGCGAGGATGCCAAATCGAGTCCTCCGCCTGAGAGAGGAGGTCTCTCCTCAGTGGTACAGGCCATGGGGCAGTGCTGGTCAGCTGCATCAGGACTGGGAACCAAGTCTGGTTTGTCCAGAGCGGAGCCACGAGCAGCACTGGGCATCCGTTTTTCCGATTCGTTCCAACACTTGAGGCAGGAGCGAGACAGGTGGAAAAGCATAAAGCATATAGGGGACAGCGGGGCCAGACGTGGGCCAGCGCGTATTTGCTTTTCGAGAAAAAGTTCAGACAATGAGCGTTTTCGTGGGACGCGAACAGGTCCACCTGCGCTCTGCCGAACGTTTCCCACAGCAGTTGAACAGTCTGTGGGTGCAGCGACCATTCCCCTGCTGGGACATTGTTTCTGGACAGTCTGTCTGGTCCCAGATTCAGGTGACCAGGCACATGCGCTGCTTTCAGCGAGAGCAGGTAGTGCTGAGCCCAGATCAGGAGGTGTTCCGTCAGCCTGTGAAGGTTTCGGGACCTGATGCCGCCCTGGTGATTTATGTATGCCACCACAGACATGTTGTCCGACCGGACCAAGACGTGGTGGCCTTTTATCTGGGGACAGAAGCGCCGTAGCGCTTTGTCGACTGCTATCATTTCCAAGCAGTTTATGTGAAGGAGCTTTTCCCGTTCTGACCACAGGTCAGCGAACGGTCTGCCCTCGAGCAGCGCTCCCCATCCCGAGGTGGAGGCGTCCGTAGACACCACCTTCACACTCGTCGCGGTCCCCAGACTCACACCTGACTGATACCAGTCGGTTACTTTCCAAGGTTCCAGAGCTGAAACGCACTTTAGATCAACCCTGAGGCGAAACAGACCCACGGTCCATGCCTGGGGCGGAACTCGCGTTTTTAGCCACATCTGCAGTGGGCGCATGCGAAGCAGGCCCAACTGGAGTACAGAGGCTGCTGAGGCCATTAGGCCCAGCATTTTCTGAAACCTTTTGAGCGGGACTATAGAGCCGTGGCGGAAGGATTTCGCGACGCGCTGAATATCTAGTCCGCGCTCCGGTGACAGGCGTGCTGTCATGAATAGCGAGTCCAGCTCTGTTTCCAGAAAAGAAATTTTCTGACTGGGAGACAGCGAGCTTTTCGCCCAATTGACTGTAAGGCCCAGATTCTCAAGGTGCTCGAGTAATGTGGCCCTGTGTTCTATGAGCTCTGAGTGTGATTGAGCTAGAATCAGCCAATCGTCCAAGTAGTTCAAAACTCGCATGTCTCAGGGGTGCGAGAGCCGCTTCCATGCACTTCGTGAATGTACGGGGTGCTAGGGACAGGCCGAACGGCAGGACTGTGTATTGATATGCCTGGCCCTCGAAGGCGAATCTCAAGAATCGCCTGTGATGGGACGCTATTTGTATTTGGAAATAGGCGTCTTTCAGATCTATTGACATAAACCAATCCTCTTGGCGCACTTGCGCGAGGATTTTCCTGGTCGTAAGCATTTTGAACTGGCGCTTCACATGTGCTCTGTTCAGCTGTCGCAGATCTAAAATGGGTCTGAGACCTCCATCTTTTTTCGGTACCAGAAATTATCTGCTGTATAGGCCCCCTTCGCTCTGAGCCTGAGATAAAAGGTTCTATAGCACCTTTGCTCAGTAGTTTCGCTATCTCGGCTCGAAGTAGATGAGATACTTCGTTTTTCACCGTAGTTTCGACACGCGCTGAATAACGGCGGGGGCGTCGAGCGAATTGCAGCGAATAGCCTCTCTTTATAGTGTTCAGCACCCATTCTGATACCCCGGGGAGCTTTGACCACGCATCTGCGTGAATAGCTAGAGGTAGAATGAAATCTGGGCTCTGGCCGTGGCATGATGGCGGCTCGAGAGCCCCGGTGTGCTGGGAACTCAACGCTGTGTTCACAGCGTGCGAGGCGGGGGGCGCGCTGATCGCAGCGGGCAGCCTGGCCGCGCTCAGCTTCTCTATGACGGGTTGTGCAGAGAAAGCGAGCGGGGCGAATCCCGTGGGATTCAGCGTGTCTAAGAGAATGTGGGCGCGGGACAGCGGGCACATTTACTGCACTGAGAACACTGTCAGCTCGCGCCGACTGAATGTGTGTTAGTTTCGTTTTTACAGAAGCCAAGGGACACGCATCGTGTAGTGTAAGAGGGCACTGTGATATGGGCGCGTTCACTACATTTTCTGCATTGTGCAGAGAAAGCGAGCTGGGCGAATCCCGTGGGATTCGGCGTGTCTGTGAGAGAATGTGGGCGCGGGACAGCGGGCACATTTACTGCACTGAGAACACTGTCGGCTCGCGCAGACTGAATGTGTGTTAGTTTCGTTTTTACCGAAACCAAGGGACACGCATCGTGTAGTGTAAGCGGGCACTATGATATGGGCGCGTTCACTACATTTTCTGCACAATCGACATGAGTCGATTTTATTTGTGCTAGCCCTGCACCGTGGCGGGCTGTGTCTGGGTGTGGGAATGGGCACTGGGACGTGGGCATTCTTAAAACACTCATAACACCATCGCCCGTGGCCGGAACACCAGAAAAAAACTTTTTATTGGATTTATCTGGGTAGCCGTAAAAACGGCCTTTGTGGGCAAGCGGGCTGTGGAGGAGGAACACGGAGCGCTCAGCTTCCGTCATCTCGGGTAGAGTCAGCCACAAATGTCTCTCAGCCACTGTGAGAGAGGCCATATTCCGCCCAACGGCCTGTGCAGCAGCTTTAGCAGCGCGTAGAGCGAGGTCTGTAGCCGTGCATGGCTGACGTCACTCGGCAGGCTTAGGATGGTAGCGCCGTCTGAGCGCGTCGTCCAGCGGAGGGCGGGCAAAGATGGGACACTACAGCTGCTTCCTCAGGGAGGAAGAGCGCGGGTCTCGACTGTGACGGGGCTTCGTCTTTTCTGAGAAAGCGTCCGTCCAGCCTGTTGTGCGTAGGTTGCGTGGGCGCCTCCTAGTCGAGGCCGATTTTATCCACGGCTTGAGAGAGCAGACGCATCAGCTCAGTTTCAATGCTTGTCTCCCAGAGGCCTGGCAGGTAGCGGAGGGGAGGTCCACAGAGCTCGCCCAATCCTCACTGTCCAATGCCAGGAGAGAACATGCCTCGGTACGTTCGTCGAGCTCAAGGGCGGACGCGGCGGCAGACGGCGGCCGTTGTCCATCTGTGAGCGACTTGAGCGATGCGGGCGAAGCTGGCGGGCGAACCAGCGAGCTTTGGCAGGCTGGAGAGAGCCTGGGGGCGCGCTGAGCATGGCGCTTCTTGCGGCGCGCACCACAGCGGGCAGAAGTGCAGGCTCTGAGAAGGATGCCAGGCGAGTCCTCAGTTACCATAGGCATCAGCTCGCAGTGAGGGCCGTCAGCGAGCGCGAGAGCCGCATGATCTTCACCAAGGCAGGACACGCAGATGACATGGCGGTCCTTGACGCTGAGTTGGGCTCGGCACGAGCCACAGGAAGGCATCTTGAAAAAGACGCAGCTCTTTTAGAGTTTTTGGAGAAGTGTGAGTTGCAACGGCGAACAAACACTCTCAGCAGAGTAAAGGATATAGACGCCGGAAAGCGCAGCAGGTACGGCGGCTGAAGGCGACGAGTTGAGGCCAGCGACTTCAGGCTCAAGGGCTCGTCCCGCTGAAGGCTTGCGTCGACGGCGCGGCTTCTCACTCTGCATCCAGCAATGCGTGAGCTTCGCTTAAGAGATGAAAAATCAGTTTGTATCAGCCTATCGACCTGCTTTATAGGGCGAGACCACGCCCTTTCTGGCGGGACGTGACAAAGTGGGCACGAAGTGCCCCCATTGGTCATGACGTCACGCAGAGCCGCTCTCGATAGGCTGCTGCTTTTGCCGCAGGGCAGCCAATAGGCGCGCGAGCTGCCTCGCCTATGTCTGCATGCTGACGCAAAGCGTTTTACATTGATTAAAAATTAAGGATAATTTTTGGCTTCAATATCTCGTGGAAAAGAGGTTTTCCCCGTAGCGTAAGATATTACGCAGTACGAGAGATACTCTCGTAAGAGAACTGACGCTTCATCTTTTGTGTGATGTACAATAAACTTAAATAAAACTCATCAGTAAATGTTTGGCCATCATTCTGACACCATCCGCTACAACAGGCTTGTACTAATAGTGGATAAAAGCAAGATGAAAAATAAGTTATAACCGTAATTGAACTGACCTATACCTGTTCTGTTCTATCTCTATTCTCTATACAGCATATATTCTCTGGCTCTGTCCGACTCCGGGTCGAAATGAACACCGATACTGAGAGTTTCTGTTTTGATATTATAATTCCGTGAAATGAGATTGTCCTGACACCGAGCACAAGCTCATGAGGCTCTACGGCGCGTTTTTCTCAGCCCCAGAAATTGACAATTTAAACATGCTGTAAAAAATGATCTGTTGGCTATTTTGAGCTAAAACTTCAGAGACTTCTTTTACATAATGTGAAAAGGGGCATAATAGGTGCCCTTTAAAATAAAGTGTAACCCGATCCAGTTATGATATTGTGATATATTGAATTATGGATTGTGTTATGTGGCACGGGTGCAGTTCGGGTGGATGAAGAGGCACCAGTCAACTGGTCCAATTCAAATAAACTTTGCTTTCAATAGAACATACAATACAAGTCACACGGAGACGGGAAGGCAGAAGATTAAACACACCTGTTTACACGGGGTGACATAAACGAGAACCGACCAATACAGACTGAACAGAGAGAACTAAATACAGATACAAACGAGGTGAGGACAGGTGACACAGATGATGATAACGATGAACAGGTGGATGATTGAAGGAGTGAGTACAGGTGTAGAGACAAGAAGGATTCTGGGTAGTGTAGTGATGACTAAGACAGACAGGTGCAGACGAAGACTGTGACAATATGAGTCACAAAATGTATATTAAAGTACATATTTTGTCATCATGAGATAATATCCAATATTGTACCTGGCTCTACTTATTTCCTACACTGCCAAATCTCTTGCATTTACACTGAATGCTGCAATCAGCCTTTTAAGATTTCTCCCTGAAGGATACAGAAACATCTGCCTTCTTTGTTTTTCAGTATTTGAGGCATAGAGATTTATGCTGGATAATGAAAAACCTCTATTGATGTTTAACACAGTTTATTTATATGCATGAGTCTGTAATGCTGAAGCCTTTCCTTTATGAAATCTCTCTTTTTGCACCTGACAACCTGAATTGATTAATTTTGCTTGCTTCCCACACGTTTTTTTTCTCTCTCTTTCCTTCCAGCCTTGTCATACGCTTACAAATTAAATTTGTGTCCAGTTTTATCTAGCCTGATTTACAAGGTTCTAATTTATCGATTGGTTTATGCCCCGTTTATTGGGGTCATGCAGCCTCTGTAACGAAAGAAGGACCAAAACCAGTTTGAGTCCACAAGAAGTGTGCATGCTGATAATGTGCACATGTGAAAATGTGAAGATGAAATGCACATTATTAATGGTGCACTTTTTCTAAAGCCAGTGAAATGCAAATAATTGAATATATCAATATTTTCGCATTATGAATGAATGGCATGCTTTGCATCGAAGTTGTAATTCAAGGGTCACAATCACATGCACATTTGTAATACTTCTTAAAAACACAGGCAAAAAAGAAGGGATAGCAGATGCATAATAACACAACATTAAACAGCATTTAAATCAAAACTGCCTAATGTTACTGAATGAAATGTCGATCCTGGACAAGCTATTGGACTGTGCAACCTTAGTTGATGAACTCGATCTACTCCATCTATCAGGGCCGGAGTGGGGCCACTTTTCAGCCTGGGAGTTTCAAGCCTAATCATTATCTAGAGGCCTAGATAGAGGCCTATCTCTATTTACCTTTTGCCACTTGTGTTTGTCCTATTTGTGGAGCATGCACATTTGGCCGCATCCTCCTCCAATGCCTTTCTTTTTTTTAAACCTGGCATTTTCAGCTCCTCCTGGCCTCTTCCATCCTCCCTGACGCGTACCGTTACGGTAGGGCCGGCCCAGCTATCAGTAGCCAACCTGAGAAAATGTTTTGGTAAAGACGGGCTATGGACCCAACCAAATCTATTTGGGAGGGAGGGGAGAACTCTGTCACATGGTACAACCCTTGCAGAGGCTGCACGCTGCGGTTTTAGAATGCGGAATGTGTGTAGCCTAATTTAAGAGAAAATAGAGTAACGTGACAAATGTAAAAAAAATGTAAAAAAAATCTTCGACTGGCCCAAAAGTGAAGCGGCCCATCGGGAATTCTCCCGATTCTCCCCATTACCTACCCTGGGCCTGCCATCTATGTTGTGCTCATCATTCTGAATCCGATCTGGATGTAGTCTTTGTTAAAAACGTGATTTTTCTCAGCTTTTTGCTCAAAATGTATGAGCAAATTAAAATGTTTTTATTAAATTTACCCACATTCAAGTGTTGATAAGAAAACCATACATTAAGCTAGAATAAAACAAGTTTTTTTTGTTTTTTGTTTTTTTTAAGCAGAGGCTATGTTCTTTCTTTTGTTATTTGCAAGTTCAGACATTCATACAACAAAATATTCTGGAGGACAAAAAAATTTGCTGGCGGTGGCTGGCAGATTTTTTTTTAAAGCGCTGATGGTGAAAGAGTTAAAGAGCCCCTATCATGGTTTTTGAAAATGACTGTTCATGTAGTGTGGAATATAGCTCTAAGTGAATGAAAACATCCTGCAAAGATTTATATCTAAAAGTGCACCGTATATAAAGTTATTGTCTTTCAAAAGTGAGAGTCGACTCTGAGTCTATGAAATGAATTGTTTTTGAAACGAGTCATTAGCTGTTTTATAGTGACGTAGATATGATATTAGCCACGCCCAGTTAGTGCGCGTGCAGACGGAAGTGTAAACTTGAAGTCTAGAACACATTCAAAGACTTCAGCTGAATAGCATCATGTCGAGAAGACGCTGTGTTCTACAATGCAAAGATAGTTCAGCCACTTTGTTTTCATTGCCCAGGGACGAGCATGTGAAGAATCAGTGGTTAAAGTTCATATTTGCAACGATACCACAACAGTATAGCCTGAACCTTGTGTTGTGTTCTCATCATTTTAATGACGAATCATTCAAAAACATAAATGAATTCAAATGTGGATTCGCAAGCCGGTTGTTCCTGAATGAGGGCTCAGTACCAAGTGTATATGGATCAGCTTCCTCCTCCGAATCACAACCTGTAAGTATTATTAATAATTGTTGCTTTTATGGGTTTTGTAGCGTTGGGGGCGCGAGGAGGGAAGGCGCAATAATATATGTGTGTGTTGTGTAAGTTACGCTCAGCGCAGCTTCTAGGTCTCCAATGTCAATTTTTTTTAAATATGTGAAATGTTTGTCGCTTTTATTGGAGTTGTCATAAAGAATAGAGCAATACCTTGTAGTACTGCAGTGCTTTATCAATATGTTTATGCGTTGGGCAAACAAACAATAACTGACTGGGTCATCTGACCAATCACCGCCGATTAGTGTCACGCAGAGGAGGGGTTTGGAAAAATGAGTCGTTGAACGAATCATTAGGGAGTCGGTGAGCAAATCAGGTAAAAATAAATGCATATTATAAGACAACAAAAGTGTTTTTTGTCATTGTATGCATGTAAAACTGTTGTTGGGGACTCCCAGAACAATATTAGGAACATTTTAAATGCCATAATAAGTGCCCTTTAACACTGGTCCAATCCTGTGCCTGTATATTTTATACATATAACCATATATTTTCAAGAAATGTAATGTTAATGTTCCAATTTACTTTAATGCTATGTAATCGTAAGACTAACAATTGTAACTTCTCCTCCTCACTACTTGATATAACAAACAGTTTATTTAATTTAGCAAATAATTGAAAGCATTAAATGTCTTCAGGATTGCATACCAGAAAGCAAGGTTAACTTACTATGGGGTAAGGATTGTTGCATTATTCCAAATAAATAGATTGAGATCCACAAATAAATGTAAAGAGTTGAACAAATTATAAAACTCACAAATAAATAAAAAGAGTTTTGCAAATAAAAATAAATATTTACAAATGTGTTTTATATCACAAACACAACTCTGCCTGGTATTTATTTGTGAACCGTTTTCTCTGCATTTTTAAATTACTGCACGCATTTGTGAATCTCTTCTTGTGCATTTGTAAATCCCCTCACACATCTGTAGATCTTCTAGCGCCGACATGCAGACAAATCCACAAATAAGTAGACTCCACCCACCGTTTCCTCAAGTCAATCAGAAAACAGCTACATTGAGCTGACCAATCGTAGCATGTTCTCGCTACAACCAATCAAGTTAGGCTTTACAGTCAGAGTGGTCCTGCTCTGAAATTCATAGTTTCATTCTTACGTTTTGTCTACCCCGTGTAAGGCTGTCTACATTGGACAAAGAAAATGTGCAAATGATGTGTCCTCTGTGTAGTTGCATCTAGTTGCAGCTACTTTATCAGAAGAAGAACGGGCATTCGTTTACTATCAATGAATCATTGTGTTGCACTGCACCACGTCCAGTGTAGACACTATCACGAATTATGAATTTCTTATGTAACCAGCATAGTCAATAAAGAAGATTATAGACACGTCATATATCTGCAGGTACAAAAACAGATGTCATGGGGAAAATGTGTTAACATTGCAAACATTATAGTTTTACATTATTTGAAACTGCTACGGCTGCAGGGAAGATAATGGGCTATTTGCTTTTGACGCGTCGCTTGAGTCCGGTGTAGAGAGGGTGTTATATGATGCTCGGGATCTGTGATGATCATAGTTTGTGTGTAATCCTGAGTTTATCCTGATGAAAATAAAATATGCCTTAAACTCAACAATCTTTTGGAAACAGGGTGTTTTAACCACACAAACAGCTCAATTTGAATGAAGCACCCATTACAGCTCTTTTCAGGGGTGCAAATATCTGCAAAATTAATCAGATCCAGTTCTCGCCTGGCCCGGAGTGTAAAGCCTAACGTGATTGGTTGTAGCGAGAATGTGCTACGATTGGTCAGCTCAATGTGGCCATTATCTGATTGGCTTAGGTAAACGGTGGGTGGAGTCCACTTATTTGTGGATTTGTCTGCACGTCGACACTAGAAGTCTTTCAAAATTCATGAGGGGATTTACAAATGCACAAAACGAGATTCACAAATGTTTACAGTGATTTACAAATGCACAGAAAGCGGTTCACAAATAAATGCCAGGCAGAGTTGTGTTTGTGCCATAAAACACATTTGTAAATATATATATTTTTTATTTGCAAATCTCATTTTATTTATTTGTGAGTTTTATAAGTTTTTGTTAAACTTTTTACATTTGTTTGTGAATCTCAATCTATTTATTTGGAATAATGCAACAATCCTTACCCCATAACTTACTGTCACATACAGTATACCCTGAACTCTCGGTTAATTACCCCGAACCTTGCTTTTATGCGGTTCCAAAAACGTGGCCAGGAGTTCAGTCAACCCAGAGTATGTTTGCAGTGAAAATCTGAAGACATTCTCAACAGAGGGCCAAATCCAGGAGTCACCATGAAAATATATGCTTCCAAGGCTGTGTCCGAAATCAAATACTCTCTTGAGTAGGTTCTTATTTTGAATAAATTATTACTTCATGACTGCTAAAATTATGTTCTAAATAGTATAAACATGTATGAATGTAACCGGAAATACTACATTCGCCATGTTGTCAATATCCTGTGACCTACCAGCGTCAGTTGTGTCGCTTTTCTGCAAATCACAAATCCCCTCCCATGGCCTCATGGGATAGTAAAGTGTCCATCATATGCACACTTCAGGGTTAGAAGTCAGAAGTAGGAGGTCATATTAATATTATAATATTGTGCTTAATCTGTCATGCTCCAATGGCACGCATGTGCTGAATACCTCTGAAGTAAACTAACCCTAGAACATAACCTGCTATGGCAAGTTGCATACATACAATGAAACAGTGGTTATTCCAGAAAGCAGGCTATGCTGTAAACACCCTAAGTTTACTGTGAGTAAGCCAATAACGCCCCTGAGAGGGAATGAGAAGCACATTCAAACAAACCGAGAGAGACCCATAGTATAAACCTTCTCCAAGAAGGTAGTTCCCAAGTACAAGGAGGTGGAGTATGTCATGCACCTCACAGGCCTGAAGGAACAAGACCTGGCAAATATATTGGGTATAGCCCAATAAATCCATAGCCCCACACTTCTTTTAGAATTTAAAACCAAGAATGTTTTTTTTTTTCTTGGAACAATAAGAAACAATAAGAACTGATATAGAGGAATCAATCCAAAAGGGTATTCCTGAACATCCATAATGTAAAACCTTATGAATGGGTGCAGGGAAGAACAGCCTGCCACAGTACAAACATCTTGCAATGACGCATCTTCAGCTAGCGCCTTCGAAGAAGTGACACTCCTAATTGAGAGCCCTAATTCTTAAAGGGTAAACCATAGGTAATAGCATCAACAATTCAATGGGACAACCTCTGCTTGGAGACGGTGGAACCTCTGACATGACATCCAAAGCCGACCAGCAACTTATCTAATGGCACAAAGGATGAAGCTTTTCTCGATCTGGCAATTCAAAAGGCTGGGGATAAAAAGATGACCAGCCTTTTTAGAAAATATCCCTGCCTGGTGTGCACAATTATCTTAACCAGTCCAGGGGCGATGTCTAGGCAGGATGGGGCAACGGATAAGGCCTGCAAATATCCTACCCTTAATGCTAATAAAAGAGCCACCTTGAGAGCCAGGAACTTATCTGATGCTGACTCCAAGGGCTCAAACAAGGCCTCTGATAGGCCTTCCAGGGCTATAGAAAGATCCCAGGAAGGAACTAAAGGTCTGCAGATTGGCCTCAACCGTCTGACATCAAGAAGAAAAATAGAGTTCATATGGGGGGGCATCCCCTGATATCTCAATATTTGGTCATGGCAAGCAGTTATAGCGGCCATGTACACTTTAAGCAATGTAGGGGATAAACCATCTGAAAGGCACTCCTGTAAAAACTCCAGCACTGAACCAACCGGATAGTGGACTGGGTTAGATTGGCGCCTCGCACATCATGACTCGAGGAGACACCACTTTGGGGCATACAGTTTCCTAGTGGAGGGAGCTCTAGCATTCAGAATGGTCTCGACAACCTCAGTTGAGAGACCGGAATCTATGAGCTGGTGCCCCTCAGGGGCCAGACCCACAGCTTCCATATCTCGGACCGGGCATGAAATATTGTCTCCCGAGCCTGGGAGTGAAGATCTCTCCTGTAAGGAATCTCCCATGGAGAGCCTTCCAGGAGAGACATTAGGTCCAGAATGGAGAAACTAGCAATTGATGAACTCTGGCCAAAACTCTGGGAAGCAGAGTAATAGGGGGAAAGGCATACAGATATAGCCTCAGCCACAACTGTACCATAGTATCTAGCCCTAACGGAGATGGAGGTATAAAGAGGTAAGGTAACCATAGAAGACATTGGGTCGATTCCTCAGAGACGGACAGATCTACATCTGCCTTGCCGAACCTCTGCCAGATTTGCACCACTACTTCTGAGTTAAGTCTCCTTTCCCTGAGCCTCAGCTCCTGCCTCAACAGGATGTCTGCCCCCACATTTGAGTGCCCTGGAATGTAAACCGCTCTCAAAAAAAAGTCTGCTTTGCGCCTAGTGCAAAATCTGCTGCACCAGCCTGAACAGGGGGCATAAACGAGAACCGCCCTAATTATATTTATAAGAGACTAAAGAGTGTTGCCTGTCCGCAGTCACACCTGATAACCCCTCAGATCTGGGAGAAAGTACTTTAAGATAAGAAATTCAGCCTTCACCTTTTGTCAATGTATGTGCCAAGAGAGATGTTGGTCTTCCCAGTTTCCCTGTGCTGGGCCACCATCTAGGATATCGCTCCCCAACCCATGAGGGAGGCATCTGTCATTACCAACTTCTGGCGACAGCATGTCCCCAACATGGGTCCCAAGGTAAAAAAAAAGGACTGCTTCATGCAATAAGGGTACAAAGTCCTTTGTGCATATTCCATCAGAGTGTTTAAAATGGACTCGACTTGAGCTGGAGACAATCGTGACTGCATGGAAGTCGAGTCCCATACCACACCTACAAAGGTTGCCCTCTGACACAGAGAAGGGACGCTTTTAATTTAATTTAGCAAGGTAAGGCAAGAACTGCATCAATGTCGCCTAAATGAATTGCTTATTGGCCACCTGCAACCTGTCGATGACAGTTTTGACTGTGTCCCCGAACAGGCCCGATGGCGAAACCGAGGCATCAAGAAGTAATGGACTTGAGCCAATTTTGGGTTGCCCCAGGATCTCTATCTCAGTATTGAGGTCCGGGAAGAATGGCAGATTCCTATGAGGCTGCTGACTTCTCCCACTAGACAGGAAGCAAACATTCAGCAAGCTTCTTCTAACATCCCTTTTTTCATCTGGCCATTCTATTTTGAGCTTGTCTACCGGATGAGTGACCACTTCCAAAAGCTCTTCAAATGCACAATTTAACTGTGCTGATGACGCACAGCCCTTCAGAAAAAGAGGCTGCGGAAAGTAGGTCCTTGTCTGGACCAATAGAAATGCTGGATCCAGAATGCGGTCCACGGATTCTGGCGATTGAGCAAGGGAAAGGGCAGAGCCCGTTTCAAACTCATTATCCAGATCCATCTGCGAACACCATGATTTTAATGGATTTAAGTCTGGGGCATCTCGGCAGATGCAGGACCCGAAGCACGGGTGCAGACACCTGACTCCCTTCACTCGCGAAGAGATCCAGATGTGAGCGGAGCTTCCTCAAAGTGAACTTCTCACAATGAGGGCAATCGGCTCCCTCAAGAGCTGAACATGGATGCTCCACCTCCAAGCAGATGACTCAAAGATTGTCATTAATCATCCCTAGTGATGTAGCAAGGGCATGATGGAACACTCTGCTTGTAAATCTTTGCCATTTCAAACACAAAGACTGTAAGCAAAATTATTTTCAATTTCTTTATTTTCAACTCCTAGCAAATTCCGGTTTCCAATGCATGATATTCAAGAACTGACTGTTCGCTCGTTGCCAAATATATCCCACCCTTGACAGGTGCTATTGTAAGGATATAATCGATGTTATACACTTCACTTGTCAGTGGATTAAATGTTGTGGCTAAAAACAAAGATCTGAAACTGTGGTCCTCTGTGGTTCATATAATAGTCAATGGGTGCCAGCACTTTAGATTTAAAAAAAAAAAAACAACTGCAGACAAAACTAAATTAATACCTGTGCCTCCCGACAATGCATTGGGGTATTAAAGGGGTCATATACAGGGTTCTAAATTAACTTTTTTGATCACCAGCCAATGTGGCTGGTAACTTTCTAAAGTTACCAGCCAATCAGAATTTCCACTAGCCAAATTTTTTTCCGGTGAAAAAAAGAGAAATTATGAGTGCCACTGAATGCATTTGATCATTTTATTAACATTGTTGGCATGGAAAACACATATAAAATACAATACAACACAGAAAGTGCAAACATTTAATTTCAAGTTTGGGATCTATCTATCTATCTATTAGGGATGTGCACGAATATTCAAATTTTCGATCTGTAATTATTATTCAAAAAAATAAAATACTATTCGAATTTTAATTTTTTTTTCACAGTTATAATTAGGTGCACTTGGTGGAGCTGTGTTTAACAAGTGGATTATTTGTATTTGATCACATAATGTTGTTGTCTGCCTCGCGAAGTTTGCTTGGGTGAAAATGATAGCCTATTAAAAAATGGAATTACTTTTAATCAATTATTAATTAAACTGAGTTATCATAATATCACCACCACAATGAGAAATCACATGAAATCCAAAGAAACAGCAGTCGATTGATTAAGCAGCTATCCATCACTGCATTAACGACTGCAGGTAAGCAGCTGTACCCCGATGGAATCGTGATACGAGATGATACCTTCTGGTAGCAAAATGATTTTGAGGGAGACAGGTTTAAGCACAGAAAACGCAAAGTGCTGTCACTTTGCACACAAACACACGCGCGCGTCTCTGCAACGTCTGTCAGCGCAGCGCGTTTTCTCACTCAAGCATGATATATTTTTTTCTCAACTTGAACGTGAAACAATATAAACACGATAATCATATACTGACTCGAGTATGTATGTTCTGTACGATAATTGCGCGTCTGCTTTTTTTTTTGTTGCGTTTTTTTCCCCGTCCACGCTGCTTGAGCTTAAATGCTTTTGTTTATATTTTTTGTTTACACATATTGATTAATGTTTTTAACTAAAAGAAAACCTTAAGATATATAGTAAGCTTGTTGTGTATATTGCCTAATGTATAAGCTTGTTCAGAAATAATGACAAAAACCTTAAACTTAAAAAAAATAACGTATCCTATCTCTTGTTAAACAACATTTAAATTTAAACCTAGAAGTCTGTCCCACTCCCAACCACAGCCGCATTTAGTTTAATCTCAACTTTTTACTTTACTTTACTTGGTCCCTCCTCTTTCAGTCTATGCTCCCTGCTCTGGCTCCGTTCGTTCTTCGTCTTCCTTGTGTTTTCTGGTGGAATGCTCCGTTCGTTTCCATGATCATTTTTCGCGCTGGTTTCACTGCGCGCAGCCAATGGGTGTATGCAACGTCATCACGTAGCATTACAGCACAGTGTTCATGGGAAATGTAGTACTGCCAGGGGGATAAATGACCGAGAACAGAACCTTATGCATCAGTGGCTAGTAAGTTTTTATTAACACCCGCCAAAACGAATTTTTACCCGCATTTGGCGGGTTGGCGGGTGTTAATTTAAAACCCTGGTCATATAATGCCATTTTTGTACAAGCTAATATCATTCTTTAGGGTCTAAATTAAAAGTTTGTAATATACTTTAATTAAAAATTCTTATTAGTATTGTAAGAAAACACTTATTTTACCTGGTCAAAAACAACTCTGTTTTCAGCACGCCGTTTAAGTGCATATGCCTTTAAATGATAATGAGCTTTGCTGACTCCGCCCCTCTGTTCTGTGTGTACACTGTTTGTAACACAATAACACAAAAAACATAACGCGTTGCTCATTATAAACGTAGGATTATGAATTATATTGAGAACGTCGTACATAGAAAACATGCCATAATGTACCCTGAGTGTAAACCTTAGCCGCATTCATCGTGAAGCTAGCGATTTGCAAAGATTAATATAAATATGAATATAAAGGTTAATAAAACGCTACACTCACTTCAGTTCTTCTGGAGGTGCAGGAACATGTATAGTTGGTATCGATTCCTTTTTTCAGGAGCAGCTTCTTAGCAAAACCAGCAGTCTGGTGTGTGAAATGATTCATGCAAACATGAAAGCATTTACGTTGATCGTCGGTAATATTCCCTTCTAAAACAAACTCAGCCACTCTGCGTCTTCAGCGGTTCGGATTTAGGAACATTAATGACTGCTGTGTTCCTTATTGCACCAGAACACCACTTCCCTTAGTATAGACTCCATTCTGCTCATAGACTGTGCTGCTCCAGCGTACTTTTCGGCACAACACCCGTCCGCGCGCGCATGATTGACAGCTCACTCACGAACGAGGGCAGGTCTGTGTTGAAACGCTCCTGTCAATCAACAATCGTGGGAGGGGCGTCCGAGCCTCTGACGTCACAGGCTCGAACGGCTCAATTTGAAGCAGGGAAAACATATATGAAGTTCCTAAACGTAAGTTAGGGAGGAGCAAGCCAATATAATCTTTCAATCAACAGCCTACAGCCTATATAAGCAGCCGCTTACCTCTCCCTGGCATCAGCTGTTCCAGTATCAGCTGTCCCAGTATTGCCGCACGGAATTACGTCCGACATCCCGGAAATCCAGCTCTTTCCTTTAGACGACGATTGACAAGCCTTCCTGGGACACAGCCAGTCACACCCCGCGTGAGATCGGATCTTACGGATTATCTTCATGAGCGTTCCGATCGAGAAATCCAGCACGCATATAAACCACGTTCCAAAGGCAACGCTCTCCTCCATCTTCAAGATCGCCAGTTTCAACCGAGCCTCGTCCATCTTCTTCTCTCCACTCTTCCGCTGCTAATACACCGATTCCACCCATTTCAAAATGTTTGGTCAACAGCCTATGTCAAGTTATCCAGCTCCGGAATCCATTTCTCCTGCAGATCATCAAAAGCTCAACTCTACGATCTTTTCATCAGTTCTTACAGTTCCAGCATTCTAGCTGGACTAGCACCTCTTCTACCTCCGTTTCTCTCCCGGTTCGGCGTTTTCGAACCCACACAATCCAAACGGCGCCAATCCAAAGCCCGCCGGCGCCGCCGCGGCTCGCACTTCCTGGTCCGCCGGTATTTCCACCCGGCCAGCAACAGCGGCCGCAAAAACAGTTCCGCTTCTTCTCCGGCTCTCACAAACTTCATGCAGTCAGCCCCACTCCCCAGGCCATGCCAGCCATCTTGGACACCAGCAGTGTTGGGGAGTAATAGAATGCATGTACCGCCGTTACGTATTCAGAATACAAATTATGAGTAGGCCCATTTGTATTCCATTACAGTTACAATTTAAATAGTTGGTATTTAGAATACAGTTACATTGTTGAAATCAATGGATTACATTACGATACTTCCGTTTCACGAGTTTAGTCACTCTCTAAACAATTCAAAACGAAACAAAACAAACTGCCTTCTGCTTATGTAATCCGTATAAATTGCACATTTCTCTCTGGCGCGTTCTATAGCATAATGCAAAGATCGCGAGTCAGCATCGTCAACTTCATCTTTGCAGGCGACAGTGACACAGACAGAAACCCTTGTTTATTAATAAACAATTAAAATATATCCTTGCTATATTTGACATATTCATAATCAATACTTTTGCCGACTCTTTGTGATAGCTTTTAGGTGATTTATTGGCAGCGCTATCCCTACAACGCGTCACCACCGCATCACCATTCCGCATTCCTACACTTATAAAATGCAGTTCAATGTGGAAGTAATCCAAGTATTCAGAATATGTTACTCAGATTGAGTAACTTAACGTAACAAATTAAATTTGGGGCATGTATTCTGTAAGGAAATACGTTTGAGAGTATCCTTCCCAACACTGGACACCAGTCAGTAAAGGGACCCTCCGATCAAAATTCATTTACTTTTCTCAACACTAACACTTGCTCCTCAGGTACAATCCGCTTGCCAGCCCATTCACTCTCAACAGCAGCCCATCTTCCAGCTCCTAACAATGCAGTCGCCATGGAACCACCTCCAGTCCCAGCCCATCTCCGTTCCCTAATTCTATCTGGTGCAACTATCGATCTTCTCTACTGACTTCCGTCCCTCAAGATGAATCCCATCACACTGGAACCAGTGTCCTTACTGGGGAGCCTTGGACCTCGAACTATGTAACAGAGTCTTAGGCGTTCGAAGCCCTTCTTGCGCCATCTGCAGGTCTATCATTCATTCTACTTCACAATGTCCCCAAACCAACCCAGATCTTCCAACCCATCCAGCTCCTTTCCAAGAAAAATCCACTTCATATGTCCCTCGAACAAGGAATGACCGTAACCAGATTTTTACCTCAGTTTCAGGCAGACAAGTGTGCAACAGCTTTAATTCATCACGTTGCAACAGGCAACAATGCCACTTCCTCCATGTCTGTAATTTCTGTGTGGCAGAGCTCACGCTCGTCCTATGTGCCCTGTGCGCCGCCTCAGCTAACTTAACCGTCGACATTCTTAGCATCTGCCTAACCATTCTCCGCTCAGGTCTTTTTCTCCTAACAAAACAAGAACCCTAGACGCCATGTTCAATTTGGCTTTCTTCCGATCACCAAATCAAATGCTAGGTCGATGGTCGTCCCACGCCTTCTGTTTCCCTGGCTATTTTCTCCACTGCCGCTGCAGTGATGTCTCCTCTGCTCCCGCAGGAGCTCATTTTTCTTCAGCGAGCATTGGTCTCCCAGCGGACGTAGCATGCATCTGTTTCTTCCTTCTCTGTCCAGCGAGCATTGGTCTCCTAGCGGACGTTGCATGCATCTATCTCTACTCTTTTCCATCCAGCGAGCATTGGTCTCCCAGCGGATGTACTATGTACTTATCTCCACTCTCTCCCGTCCAGCGAGCATTGGTCTCCCAGCGGACGTTGCATGCATCTATCTCTACACTCTTCCGTCCAGCGAGCATTGGTCTCCCATCGGACGTAGTATGCTTCAGTTTTCTCTCTCCTCATCCAGCGAGCATAGGTCTCCCAGCGGAAATTGCATGCATCTATGTTTCCTCTTTCCCATCCAACAGGTATCGATTTCCCAGCGGACCGCAAGAAATCTCCAGTCCGGGCTTCCAAAAAACGGTAGGGCCCATCAGCCCGACGCTGTGAGCTGCTCCCGTCGGAAGCTACATTGGCCCTCCTGGTTGGGCATTCCCAAATCTTGTTGCCCCTCATTCGTCAACCAGTAGGGCCCGTCCGCCCAGCGCAGTGAGCGGCTCCCACCAGAGGCAACACGGGCCCTTCTGGTCAGACGGCATAAATCACGCTATTCATCGGCCGATAGAGCTCGCCTGTCTGACGCAGTGAGCTGCTCCCGTCAAGAAACGGGGCGAGCCCTCCCGACTGTTTGTTCGAAATTACGACTGTTCCCCGTTCGGGAGCCAGCAGGCCCTCCTGGTCCAGCAACCAGGCTTATTCTCAACATGCCAGCCCTTCTAAACATACGTTCGTTCAGATCTGCATAACATTAGACAAGCACAACAAACACTAGCATCCCTCTGAGTCTGGACCGCTTCTCCCTACCATTTGCATCTCCCCGCTTACCTAGCCCCGCAGGGCGTGTATTCATCTGGATGCAGTGAGAGCTCTCCCTTTTCGGATGTGCGTGACCTACCACTCCTGGAGCGGGGTCTCCCATCCGAATCGCCGTGTGGGCTCCCCCGTTCAGATGCATCTTAGGCTCTCCGTTCGACTTGCTGTGTGGGCTCTCCCGTTTTGATCGCCAAGTGAACTCCCTATTTATACATATGGGGGGGCTCTCTCCTTCGAAACGCGGGAGCTCTCCCGGTCGAATCGCAGTATGAGCTTTCCGTTCGGGCGCCGTGGGGGCTCTCCCTTTCCGAATCGCTGTGTGATCCTTCATGTTTTTTAACCATGGAGGCTCTCCCGTTCGGATCGCAGTGTGGGCCCTCCTATCCGAAAAACAGGACTGGAGGTACCAAGGATCGTACGTCCCTTGAACGCCACGGGCCATTATGTCTTTACGTGATCTCCGCCCCCTGCGTCAGAAGGATGGTAGTCCTGCTTTTCCTATGTATATACCGTAGGCTCCCTCTTGCTGCGTAGGGAGTTTCGCTTCAGATACTGGTGGCCCGTTTTGCCTTTAGGGATGAGGACCTTCTTCCCCGTTTGTGACATCTGGAGCCCCTATGTTCTCTAACTCCATGGAGCTCCATGTCATGGATGTGGCAGGGCGTTCTCCAACCACGTACTCAAACCTCCAGTCCCAAGATACTCACTATATACTATATAAGCAGCCGCTTACCTCTCCCTGGCATCAGCTGTTCCAGTATCAGCTGTCCCAGTATCCCTCCACCTCCCCAAACTCCACCTTCATCTCAGGTACCTTGCCCTTTAATTACCAGGTCCTACATTTAGCCACTGGGGGGTATATCAGAGCTCGAGTTGAAGCTGCTTCATCGAGCCCCTCTCCAGTGGACAGCAAGCCAAATAAGTTTAACCTAATATCTTAAAGATTCTATGGGCAAACGAACTCGTTAAAAGGAGATTAAAACAAAATTACTGGATGGATTTTTATCATTATATGATCGTTGTGTACAGGCACTGCCAACACACATTTCAGTACAATCAACTTGTAAAGGTGCATGTACCATTATATGACCCCTTTAAGAAGTGAAACTATCAGTCTAAGCAAGAAACTGAACATTATTAACACACTTTTTACTCTAATCCACTGCCTTGGCCACAGTCGCATTATGGCATGTGTGGGGGGCAACCTCACACATGAGCTGACACTGTTTGTCTACAGAGAGGGAGGACGTGTGTTGTATATCGTTCATCAAAATGGTACTACCAGTGTTTATCCTGATTGTTGCAAAAAATAAAAAAAAAGGTTAGGGTTAGATACTTGCCCCTGCAGCTGTTTCCTCCATCTCTCTCAGTTCTTGATCAGGGTATTCTGGTTCAAACATATACAGTTGTACTCAAGCAGAATAATACTTTTACCGCCGCGGGAAAATTGAGGGTGTGTATTTGCTGCCTTTTACCGCTAAGTGTCGCTACAATCACTGACTTTAAAAAAAGGGTCAGTTTATTGTCTCTATTGCGTCATCTGCCGTGGCTCGTTAAGAACTGGTAGCAGATCAATTCAAGAATTCATAATCCCCAATACTGAAATTACAGTACAAATTTAGAACTGAAACAAATTGTAGGCTTCTATTATTGCAGCAAATTTAAGCAAAGTATGGTAAAAGTTAACATTGTGTGCCCAGTGTTTCTATAGGCTAATTTAGAAAGGCTACAGGTTGTGTACAGGTTGTCTGTCTCATCTTTGTGTTATTTTAATTTGTTAGTAGGCCTAGATGTATGAACTGAAACATAACAGTGAATTAAATTAAACTAAATGATCGTAAAAATCAAACATTGTCAGGACTGCTTACTGATGTTAGTCAGCAGCATTTGTTTTTTTATCATCATTGGTACAAAATGACTCATGACGAAATCTGGTGGGGACGCGTCCCCACCGTCCCCACCGAAATCAACGCCTATGCATCTTCCTCCATCTTCCCCTTCCATGCAAACCTTTTTGCACCTTATTGCTATTATAGGAAGCAGCCTTTTATACTCATTCTGTAATGAACCCATTAGTCAAAGTCATATGTCAAGGCTACGTTCTGAGACAGTGATTATTTAGAGACAGACACTATTAAGACATGTTTTAAAAAGCTCTCGGTGTATGTCAGCTCTGGTGAAACGCTTTCGTATTGACTTGCCCTCCTCAGATGAAATGGAAAAGACAAAATATTTTTTAAAGCACCAGAAGCATCCGTTTATTCTTCATTTTGTCATTTTAATTTATCTCTGCTCTGCCTCCCAGTGCAGGGAGAGAACACCAACTTATATGAAAATTGCTTTTCAAACAGAGATTAGAATTTCATCCTCAGGTCTAGTCAAAAATGAAATATTTAAAAAATGAAAATTATGTCATTATAAGAAGATATTTCACAGAATGCAGAGGGATTTCTTTTACATAATGATGACTGTTGCACTCTAAAAAATTATAAATAAGCACAATGAAATGTGGTCCATAAGACTTACGAAACTAAAGTCATACGATGTGAGGATTTTTATTGTGATGAGCATTAAATAATCTCGCTCCTCAATACCTTACTGCGTTGGTTACGGAACACAAACCAGTCAGATTGCTCAGATCACAGACCAATCATCTATTACAAGTACCCAGATCCAGACTGAAATGCAGGGGTGACAGAGCCTTTGCAGAAGCTGGCCCCATGTTGTGGAACAAGTTGCCGTCTTCTATCAAAAGAGCGTCTGAGTTTAGAAGTATTTTGAATACGTATTTGTACTCTTGTGCTTTTAATGTCTTGTGAATGTTTATTTAAATTTTGGGGATGGACCTAGATATTTATTGTACAGCACTTTGGTCAACCAATGTTGTTTTAAATGTGTTTTATTAATAAATTAAACTTGAAACTTGATTTGTGAGTGAGGTATAGATTAAAATTCATTATTAAAAGTCATTATTCACTTTTGCACTATTGAATTTGGTCTGCACCAGATTTTATGTCAATGAAACTAGATGGCATATGTTCTCAAGTGTCTTGTAACCAAACACTTTGAATATGTTTACAGATGTTGTTGTTTCGCTATTTTCACAAGTAATAGTTCTTAGTACTTTAAAATTCTTAGTACTTTAATTCAAAATTATTTGTACAGCCAAATATCTAAACCAAAACTGTAAATGTTCTCCTTGTACCATATGACTGAACATATATTTTAGATTACCTTTAGAGATGAAGGCTACAAAATAATCGCCTGCATTAAAGATTCCTATGAGCAATGGGGCCTCCATAATTCAGTAAATGGAAGAGGTATGAAATGACCAAGACTCTTCCTAGTGCTGGCTGCCCAGCAAAACTGAACAATTAGGGGAGACGGACACTAGAAAGAAAGGTGGCAAGAAACCTGATGGTCCCTCTGGTTGAGTTCCAGAGATCATGTGCGGCGATGAGAGAAATTTGCAGATGGACAACCATCACTGATTGACCTCCTGGGTTTTTTGACAGAGTGACCAGACAGAAGCCTCTGCGCAGTGCTGAACACATGCAAGCCTGCTTGGAATTGACAAAAATGCACCTAAATTAATCTCAGACTGAAAATGAATGTCTGGAGGAAACCAGGCATCGCTCATCACCTGCACAACACCATCCCAACAGTGAAGCATAGTAGTGGTAGTATCATGCTTTGGGCTTATTTTTCAAAGACAAGACATCTAATAAAAACCTGGTTCAGAAAACTCACAATCTTCCAACAGGACAGTGACTATAAGCACACAGCTAAGATAACACAAAAGTGGCATAGGCATCTTTATTTATATAGCGCTTTTTAGAATGCAGGTTTTTACAAAGCAGCTTTACAGAGATAACAGGAAAATAATGTTGTAATAAACAGAGCAATTCCAATAGGGTCCTCACATCATCGGTGCACAGGCCCTAATAATATTGTTAAATATAAAATTAAATGTCCCCAACTAAGCAAGCCCAGCATCTGATCTGGATACAGCCCGGATCCAACTGATTACAGTAAACCTCAGAATAAACAGAAAGACTAAAATTAGTGTAGATGCCATTCTTTTTATGATGTAGCGAGTACATCAGGTGTTATAGGAAGTTCTCGGTTCTGGCTGACCTAATTTATGCAGCCTAATAATCATTTAACTGATTTGAATAATATGAATGTATAGTGTACTATGTGTATGCCAGGTTGAAGAGATGTGTTTTTAATCTAGATTTAAACTTGACAGAGTGTGTTTGATTCCCGGACAATGTTAGGAAGACTGTTCCAAAGTGTAGGTGTTAAATAGGAAAAGGTAAAAAAAATAGGTACAAACTTGTCAAACTGTGCAGCCTCTCTGCTCAACCCGTAAATAAATGCATCGATCCACAATATTTGTTTGAGTTCTTCAATGGTCAAGTGGCAGATCTTTTGCCAAGCGTGTCAGAGGTTACGGGTTCTAATCCGCCCTTGGTATAGTTTTTTTTTCTCTCATCAAAACCGAATGTGTTCATCATTGATTACAGTCAATATCAAACAGGAACACGTTTGTGTATGGAATGATATTCCGGACATTATTCAAAAGGAATTGCAAATTGTATTTCCGTTTCATAACTCCACCGTTTTTTGAAATTGGAGTTATTCACTGTCTCCCCTACATTTAGCGTCTCATAAATGAACCGAAACTCAGCGTATAAGATACTTGTCTCGCATACTTGAGAAGTATAGAACGATTGAAATGTCTACTTTTAAACCAAATAAAAAACTAAAAGAAATTGTCTGCTCTCTGCTTATAGGCTAAATAATTCATATGAAGTGTGCATTTCTCTCTATAGGCGCGTTCACTGCGAAGGTGGCAAGTCTGCATCTCAACTTTATCTCTGCAGCCACAGACATAGAAAACTATGTTGAACAGAACACTGCCAGGCTAAGACAATGCATGCACTGAGACAAAAATGTATTTGCCCACATATAAGCTATCTAAATGTAGGGGAGACAGTGAATAACTCCAATTTCAAAAAACGGTGGAGTGTTCCTTTAAACTGTGTTGAGCCTTTGATTCGTTCTTATTAGACAGTGTAGAAGAATAAGTTTGCCTTGGTTGTATGCATAATTTTGTATTCAATAAAAAATGTCTTGATCAGATGATGAAGGCATCTGTTCAGGGCATCACCTCATGACTGTCGACTGTGAGTGACGTCACTTCCCAACACAAACACGCCCATAGCATAACCCCACCCTCGACACTGATTGACAGGTTTCCGTGTAGGCATCGGAAATGCAAATACTAAGGGAATTGCGATTCCATTTGAGTTTTGGCTGGCTACATACGCGACACTGAGAAAGTGAAAAAGCAGATGTGGTAATTGAAATTGCTATTTAAATATGACAGGGCCAAAACTCGTAAGATATGGAAAATGCAGTTGCAAACGGACTTTGCTTTTCCATTTGAAATTTGGCAGTCACTGTGCGTTTGCTTAAACGAAAATGCAAACGGTAAAGCGCGATTTGCAATTGCGTTTATGTCACATTTTATGCGTCCACAAATTGAAAACGCAATTGCAAATACAATTTGCAATTCCTTGCAATACAATTTGCAATTCCATATTTGTGTGCATTTTATTTTGTGATTTCACCGGAATGAATAAGAGTCTCCACAACTGCGATAGATTGAGGAGCGCGTCCGAGTGAAGACTGCGCGCGCCACAGAGAACACTGTATCCATGACACTGATAGCAGCGAACACGAGCGCTCAGCTTGAGTTCAAAAACAAAACATTTTAGCGCTAGATCTCTTATTTAATAGCGAACTAAATTAATGCTCTGCTAGTTAACTGGAGATCTTTTATTTTGTATTAGGTACTTCCATGCCTCAATGTTTCCAAAAGTGGTGGGTACAAAATGACTCATGACGAAATCTGCTGGGGACGCGTACCCACTGAAATCAACGTCTATGATCAACTGGCCGGAATTTTGAGATCACAACAGACATGAAGGACTATAATGCGTTAAGTGCTCGCTTAAGTACTGGGGAGCTAAACCATTTAGGGCTTTGTAAGTAATCAGCAATATTTAAAAATGTATACATTGTTTAATAGGGAGCCAATACAGTTTTGAAATACTGCATTGCAATGCAGCATAGGGAAAATTCTGCTAATTTATGGGTTCAAGTCTAGGTTCTGGCTGGGCCACTCACAGACATTTACAGTCAATACAATTTTCTTTAGATTAATGAGGAAACAAATAATAAATGTAAAGAATTTTAGTAATAAGCTGCAAAAAAATGATATACCCATAGACCAGCCCTAAGGAATAATATTTCCTTTATTTTGGATTTTCTAAATTTTTAACATATGTTATGTGACTTAAACATAAACAATTGACCATCCTACTCCTCATTTTAATGACATAATCGCAGCTCTCCATGCTCCATCAGAACTTTAAAAATAGCTAAATTGTAGGGTTTCCGTATTGGTCAATTGTCTGTAAAATTCTTCCTGCTGTTAAGGTTAAAACATCCAATCTGCCCCAACCATGCTGGTAAAACACTTGAGTCCTTCACCATCGTTGGTACTTTGATATAGAGGAAGCAGTTAATTTTCCTCTCCAACACAAGAGAGCATCTCTCTATATCTCATTTACTTTGCTTGTATGATCTTCTGTAAATAAATAATAATGATTTATCGTAAATAAGGAATATTTTAGTCTATGTATGTATAATCAATAATTCATCTCTATCATGGTCTCTCTCTTCTCTTTTTCTCATTTCTTTTATAGGAGAATATGTAGTGATGACAACATATTTCCATTTGAAAAGGAAAATTGGCTATTTCGTGATCCAGACGTATCTCCCCTGCATAATGACCGTCATTCTCTCTCAGGTCTCCTTCTGGCTGAACCGGGAGTCTGTGCCAGCACGCACTGTCTTTGGTAAGCTTTTCTTCCCTATTGTTTCTTAAGCACCAAACTCTTCAAAATAATGATATTTGAAACTAGCCTTCTTGGTAATTCTGAAAATAATCCTATAAATTACAGCAACACCTCCGCCTTTGCTTTCAGACGAGGTTCATATTTATAACCGAAATCTTGGGGGGTGGACTCATTTAAAGTAATGTAATTGTTTAGTTTTAGCCAGGTTTTGGTCAAACACAGCACACCTAGGTTATAGTCTGTAATCATATCATTAACAATAAGTGCTTTTGAGGTAAGGGATTGAATATATAGCAACATAAGCTTTATCATTTGTTCATTTGTATTATATCAGTTTTTTATTTGTTGAACATCAATACAATTTTTACCCTTGGAAGTTTTTTGTATTTCCTAATTTGGGGAACAGACACAGTCTCTATATGATGATATCAAGGTGAAAGAGTCTCTATGTGATAGGATTTATCTGACATCAGTGACGTGAGACCGCTAGCAGACGGTCAGTTTAGCCAGTCTGTCTGCTTCCTGACCTGAGCCCCAGATTGTCATGATTGAGCTCTAAGACTATGTGCCATATTACTAGAGAAAAAGAGCAGCACCATCCCAGGAGGGATGAATACCATCTTTTTTCAACAGGCCAGGTCTGCCCCAAAAACTTTTCCAATTGTCTATGAATTTTATATTATTTTGCGGACACCACTTATTCAGCCAGCCATTGAGTGAGGACAGTCTACTAACTATCTCATCACTCCATCGAACAGGAAGGGGCCAGAGCAAATTACAGTCTCTGACATCATACTTGCGAGTTGACATACCTCTTTAACGTTAATTTTAGTGATCTCCGACTGGCGAGGTCGAACATCTTTAGTGCCGACATGAATAATGTGGTGAATATTAGCTAGATAAATAGAGCTCCTGCTGGAGCCTGAGGGAATTTCACTGCTGTGGTAGTGGAGAAAATTAGCTAGAGAAATTGAGCTCTTGTGGGAGACGAGGTGACATTAGTAGTAGTAGTAGTAGTAGTAGTAGTAGTAGTAGTAGTAGTAGAAGTAGCCTTTATTTATTTATTTATTTATTTATTTTTTATTTTTAGAAAAGGGGCAGTGTACATTAATTAACATTTTTAAATATAAATGCACCCAAATTAGCCCGAAGGCTAGTTTTCATTGGTAGTCCCTTTGCCAGATGTTATTAGGCTCTAAACTAGAAAAAAAAAGAGTTAAACATTACAATACAGCAGTCATAAAACTAGAACTTGTAAACACCTCTGTCAAATACAATTAGACATAGTATACAAAAAGACAATATATACACACAATAAAACAAAAAATATTGTTATGAGTTAAATATGAATGAGTAGGTCTATAATAAAATCAATAATAAGGTTAATAATAATAATAATAGAGGAGCAGCATTAATGTTCATATTGTTGGTTATCAAGAAGCCATTTCTTAAGATTAAGCTTAAAAAAGTTAAATGATGAGCATTCTCTAATCGGTTGTGGTACAGTATTCCACTGATGTGAAGCTCTGTATGAGAAAACAGCTTGACCAAACGATGTTTTCCTACGTGGAATAATACAATCCGCTCTAATTGCACCTCTTGTAATTCTGTTTTCAATAGATTTAAATTTGATAAAATCAGCTAAAGGAGGAGGAGCCAAACCATGCATAATCTTATGAACTAAACAAACATTTTTAAAATTGATTAGATTTTCCCAGTTAAACAAGTTATACTTATTTAAAATGTGACAGTGATGAAAACTGAATTGTTTTTTATCTAAAATTTTAAGTGCTTGTTTGTATATGGATTCTAATGGTTTTAGGACAATCAAATGTGTATTTGACCAGCTTGTCAAACAATATGTGACATGAGAAAGAATCATAGAATGGAAGTATATCTTTGCTGCCTCATTTGATAAACAATCTCTAATAAACCTAAAATTAACCAAGTTAAATTTTATTTTTTTGCATACTTTTTTTATGTGGGTTTTAAAACTAAGACAGGAGTCCAGGTGTACCCCTAGATATTTACATTCTGAAACAACCTCTAATCTCTCTCCCGAGATAAAAATGTCCTGCTTTGTATCAGACCTATGTCCTTTAGAAAAGAACATACAAACTGTTTTTGACACATTTAACCTCAGAAAACTCTGATTAAGCCAGGATGTAACTTTTACCATAACTTCTGTCAACTTTTTTGCAACCTCTTCTGAATTTTTATCATGTGTAAAAATGACTGTATCATCAGCATACATTAGGATATTACATTGCTCACACTCCTTCGGTAAATCATTAATATACATGCTAAAAAGAATTGGGCCCAGTATGGACCCTTGTGGAACACCAGTTGATAGACCTAATAAATTAGATTTAAAATTATCAATTTTTACTAATTGAGAACGGGAAGAAAGGTACGATTTAATTAAATTTACAAAATGTATAGAAAAGTTAAAATCATACAGTTTTTGCAAAAGATTATTATGGTTTAAAGTATCAAAAGCTTTCTGTAAATCAAGAAATACTGCCCCTACCACTCCACTTTTATCCATTAATGCTTTTACCATTTCTGTAAAGTAACATATTGCAGTTTCTGTTGAGTGATTTGCCCTAAAACCAAATTGCATCGGATGTAATTGGAAGCAACTATTATTAAGATGATCAATAATTTGTTTGACCACTAGTTTTTCAAAAACCTTTGATATTGTAGGTAGGACACTGATGGGCCTATAATTACAAGGTAAGTGAGTATCGCCTCCCTTGAATATAGGAGCCACAACCGCTGGTTTCCGAGAACTAGGGAATATCCCTTGATCTAATCAACTATTAATGATATGTGTTAGAGGGTTGACTATTGAGGAACTAATTTCTTTCAGCAAGAGTGTATCCATACCATAAATATCCTTTGCCCTTGAGGACCTCAGTGACATGACCACTCTTTCAACCTCTAACTTAGTTACTGGTCTTAAGACTAAAGCTGTGTAACTTGTATTAATTGTTTGTAGATTAGGTTGTTGTACAGTAAAACTTTGGGCTATTTTATCCACTGACTCAACAAAATAATGATTAAGGGCCTGTGCCACTTCAATCGGGCTCTGTAGAAGTGTATCATTAATCTTTAATTCAGTTGGACTTGTTTTAATATTCTTTTGACCAGTCAGTTTTTTAATCTGTCTCCATATTATTTTTGAGTTACCCTGAGCGTTTTCAATAATTCTGATAAAGAAATCTGCCTTTGCTTTCCTTAATGCTCTTACTAACTTATTTCTTAACATCACAAATTTATTTCTATCATGGACCATCTTTGATCTTGTTGCTAATTTCCACTATCCCATTCCTTCATTAATTTTTTAATATTGTCGTTAACCCAGGGAAGGGACTGTTTCTTGTACTTGTATTTCACCTTGATTGAAAAATCACTAATTGTAGATTGAATCTTTTCTGTAAAGATCTGACTAGATATTTCTAAATCTATATTAGATGAAACCAAATCCCAATTCATATTTTCAATTGCTGATTTAAACTCGTTTTGCTTATTTTTTGGAATATCGAATAATTCCTTATTATTACTGGCATGTGTAGTAAATCGTTTGCTCGTTAATTTTCTAGAAATAAGCACCATATTATGGTCTGACAACCCTGTTATCATGTTATATGACTTTATGATTCTCTCCGGTCTGTTACTAAATATTAGATCAATCTGAGTACTAGTGCTATTTGTTATTCGCGTAGGACCCTTGATCAATTGAACTAAATTAAAACCATCAACGACTTGCTTAAGCTTCTTCCTTATATACGTGTCTTCCCAATTTAAGTTAAAATCACCCATAACAATAACTTCCTTCTTAAAATCACATTGACATAACACGTTCTTAAGTTCATCATAAAAACTGTTATTTAAAGCAGGTGCTCGGTAAATAATTATAAGTGTAAAAGACATCTGGGGTGATAAAACCATATTTAAACCTATACATTCTAAATCAATAGGATTTGGCCATATAATCTCATTACAACGGATAGTGTCTCTTACATAAATCATTACACCACCTCCTTTCTTTTCAGTTCGATCCTTCCTATAGAAATCATAACCGGGAATATTTAAAGCAGCTGATGGAGAATTGTCATGAAGCCAGGTTTCCGATAAACAGAGGAAATCTAAATTAGATTCTAATAGTATATGGTTAATCTGATCACGATATGGTTATTGTCACTAGTCACAAGTACCAGCGAAATTATCCATCAACCTGTCCATACAGACATACATACAATATGACAAGGGGGTAGACAGGACAGGAAGACAGAGCATTGAGGAAGAAAATACAGCATAACATGAGGAGAGGTGAGGAGAAAAAAAAAGGCAACCCCCAGACTATGCTCCTGTGAGGAGTACAGTTTGGGAACAGTAAAAAACACCTCAGCAACATTAGCACATAATCAGTACAACATGAACACACAAGACTTGCAACAGGGTAGGGGAGTGGGGGATGGAGGTGACCCAGCAAAGGCAGGCAGCCATCCGGTCCTGCAGCCATTCTCGGCTCTGGTCACAGACCCGCCTGTCAGACTGGTGGTACAAAGCGTTGAAGGCGAGGGATGGGGGGTGGGTATCTAAGATATCAACAGTATCTAAGATATCAATAATCCTTTCTCAGGTCTACATCTGCCATGTGTTTACTGCCCTGCAAAGGCAAAAGACCTTAACTCGCTAGAGTGTGAAACTGAGAAAAATGACTTTAAAGTTTTTGTTTTGTCCAGACAAAAGTATTATAGGTAGGACTCCCAAAATTTGACAACTAGTTGCTATAATGAAGAAATGTTTGTATGCAAAAAATCTTGAGCTCATAATTGACCTTTGACCCTTGTTTGGCAGTTACTGTACTCTGCCTTTGTATCATGTGCCAAAAATGAGGAGTTGTGCAAAGGCAAAAGGCAGTAACTGACATATACTCAATATTTGCTTGCTGTTCCCCATACTTACATCCATTGTAAGAACACCTAACCAAGGTCTAGTCATCATGGTATGTGTTTTAAATTATATAGAAGACCTTTGGTTGTTCCTATTTAGTGCTATAATGATCAGGATAGTGCAGCAACACTAACACAGTTAAACAGTATGACAGATAAGTTACTTTGCAGTACAGTATGTACAGTATAAATAAATACAAGAAATATTTCCACAATAAAGATCATTTAATTATAATTGAATACAAAGGTATATTTATTTAAATGCAAGATATAGAGTAATAATTAATTAAACATAAATTATCAATTTGCAACAAGAATATTTCATATTCATTAGGCGTCTTTAGGCCTTTATTTTGAAAAAGCAATAAACACGAAAAATCATTAAATTGGTAGAAAGCTCAGTGTGTTTTCATACCAAGAGTTCAAAAAATAACACAATTCAATTTTATTTTAAAAAAAGTCAGAAATCTTTTTTATATATATAAACAAAAATATTATGGATTCTCGATTTGTGATGCGGCTGCCAGCTGTAACGCACATATATGCTTGTTTTATGCGTTTATTAGAGGTTGAATTCAAATCAAATACTGCCAAACAACTCATACTACTTCTGAATAGGATTTCTACTTCATAAATTGTTTGCAAATTATGGAAATACTTGGTTCAGATCACTCAAAGCATATATGAAAATGGAGGCGAATTATGGAAATACTTGTTTCAGATCACTCAAAGCATATATGAAAATGGAGGCGTTCTTATATGGTCAGTAAGGAAGCTTGGCTGTCCATCTAGTGACAAAGTTTGTTACTGCACCCAAATAAAATCTTACTGAAAGCTCATTTTTTGAGATATCAATTTAAAATTGGGAACACAATTTGTCCATAGGTCTATTACAAAGCATTATTGAATTACAACCATTTAAGTTTGGATAGTGATTTTCATGTCTATGCGAAAAAAGGGAGGGGA
This sequence comes from Chrosomus eos, assembly GCA_036326025.1. Lineage (NCBI taxonomy): Eukaryota > Metazoa > Chordata > Actinopteri > Cypriniformes > Leuciscidae > Chrosomus > Chrosomus eos. The sequence continues at coordinate 31,463,966 of CM070834.1, read as the reverse complement.
GGGGAGAATGGGTGAGGTGTGGTGACAGTTAAAGGGTTAACTGCTCAAGATGCACAGTCAACGAACTCGACTTGGATTACTGCTTTTTAAATCTGAGATAATAGACAGTCAACCAAAAAAAGATGGAATTACTTTTACCATTTAGGTTAGCCTACTTTGTACGGACGTTAGCGAACTTTGTGCTATATGAATTTGAGTAAGATCTGACATGAACACCTGCAAGAAGGAAATATGGCTCAAACACGTATGGATTGTTGTGGATACATCAGATGACGTGCATTGCTATGGATTATGGATTTTCCATGGATTGTATCGGATTGCATGGAAAGGTAGGATGCCTGTGTATTTAATAATTAGTTTTTGGCGTCTCTGAACGTTAGCGCTATTTTACGTGACACAGATTAAATTTAGCTAACGTTAGCTCCGGGCTGTCACTGACATTGACAGATCTGAACTAATCGCCCTGAGCGAAAAACAACATTTATGACAACCTATTAGCTTGCATACCGTATGGCTTGTTCACCTTGCTTTGTTTCTGATTGCTAATTAGCAGTTTGTCTGGCAAAGTTGGTGGTATGTTGTTCTCGCAAACTAGCTGAATTAAGCAGAATGCAATCGAAAATGTATCATGTTTATAATACATTTTTTGGTATGTTCTTACCAAAGATGTGTCGTGTGTATGTTACGTGGTTTGAGAGCGGCAAAATTTGACAGTATGACAAAGCCAGAGTGTACAGTAACATCACAGCGGCACCGTAACATCTCTCTTGATGCCAGGCTAAACAAAGTCAGAACACCTTAACTCAACTTCAGCGTGCTGGAACAAAGGCAAAGAGCCGTAACTGCTGTTACGGCGTTCTGCTGTGGTTTCTCATACATGGTTTTGGATGTTACGGTTGTCATAGCCCTTTATTTTCTCGTTAAAACAATCAAACTGACTCACGATATTTATTCACATGATAAAGGAGGTCTCAAATACCACAAAAATGAAATTAACTCATTTTTGACCAAACATGATGTTACAGTGTTTTGCCTTTGTAGGGCAGTTTACATTATACACATAAAGTTTGAAGCAAATTGGGTAAAAATAAGAGGGTGATTTCAAAGCATTTAGGAAGTGACACACTTCCTGCTGCCAGTTGGTGGCGCTATAACTTTGACTCACAATAGTCACATCCATGTGATTGGACTCTTACAGCGAACACACTGCTGAAATTTCATCAAGATCAGTTAATGTATGCAGAAGTTATAACACACTTCCTGTTTCCATTATTCGCCATAAATTCGTTTCCTCGCCACGGCCAAACCGTTCGAGATATCAAAAATCCCCTGGCAATTTTTCATCCTCAATGTCTTGACTTCATGCTGACCGAGTTTCGTGGTAATTGGTTGAATTCTCTAGGAGGAGTATATCGAATTCCAGGGGCATACGCTCCCAAACAAACCATAATAGCCAACTTCCTGTTGGGCTGGGGTAAAAAGTAAAAGTACAAAGGATATATGAACCGATGAGATCTATATGTGTACTGAGTTTCATAGTATTACATGCAAGCGTGTTTGATTTATGGACCAAGTTTTCGGACCCCGTTCCAGGGGGCGCTGTCGAGCCCCCCTGCCACGGCCAGGTACCAGCTTCAGCCCGGCTCTGATGGCCACGGGTTCTGACCCGTGTGCAAAGTTTCAAGAGTTTTTGAGCATGTTAAGGGCCTCAAAAGTGCGCTAAGAGTCTCAAAAGCATCCAAAAAGAATATTAAAGTTTGATGCGTTGCCATGGCAACAGTATCAAATATATCAACAATCCTTTCACAGGTCTATATCTGGCGTGTGTCTACATTATACACATCAAGTTTGAAGCAAATCGGGTAAAAATAAGAGGGTGATTTCAAAGCATTTTGAAAGTGACACACTTGCTGCTGCCAGTTGGTGGCGCTATAACTTTGACTCACAATAGTCACATCCATGAGAAGGCGGTGCCGCCGGCTTTGGCCCTTCAACGAACACACTGCTGAAGTTTCATCAAGATCAGTTAATGTATGCAGAAGTTATAAAACATTTCCTGTTTCACGTTTCTCGCCATGATTTCGTTTCCTCGCCACGGCCAAACCGTTCGAGATATCAAAAATCCCCTGGCAATTTTTCATCCTCAGTGTCTTGACTTCACGCTGACCGAGTTTCGTACCGTGTGTTTGAATTCTCTCGGAGGATTATCTTAAATTCCATTATATATATGAAATATATGAATAAAGTATATATGAATCGATGAGATCTATATGTGTAACGAGTTTCATATTATGACATGCAAGCATGTTTGATTTATGGACCAAGTTTTCGGACCCCGTTCCAGGGGGCGCTGTCGAGCCCCCCTGCCACGCCCGGGTACCAGCTTCAGCCCGGCCCTGATGGCCGCGGGTTCTGACATGTGTGCAAAGTTTCAAGAGTTTTCGAGCATGTTAATGGCCCCAAAAGTGCCCGAATAGTCGTAAGAAAAATAATAATGGAGAAAAAAAAATAATAATCCTAAGGAAAACAATAGGGCCTTCGCCTTTTCAAGGCTTGGGCCCTAATAATCCTTAGGAAAACAATAGGGCCTTCGCCTTTTCAAGGCTTGGGCCCTAATAAAGAATAATCCTTAGGAAAACAATAGGGCCTTCGCCTTTTCAAGGCTTGGGCCCTAATAAACGGAGCAAAAACAATAGGGTCCTCTCACCATCGGTGCTCGGGCCCTAATAATAATAATAAACGGAGCAATTCCAAGAGGGTCCTCATACCATCGGTGCTCGGGCCCTAATTAGAACCTGTTCTAATCTATTAAACATTCAAAGATGATAAAGTGCTGTTGCAAAGAATTAAATGACTATTTACTGGTAGAAATGCTGTAAGTACTGGGGTTGTGTTATAGGAATCTGCCATGCATAAAATAAATATTTTACATTTTATTTTAAACACTGTATAAACATTTTATTCAAAGTTTTTTTGTCCTCATCATGTGCATGTAATACTTGCATATCAAATCCATTGTTCTCTGAGGTTCTCAGCTGTGTCTATGCTTGTTGACAACCACTATAGATAAGCTGGTAGGCTGCAATCGAGAGGTACTAATGAGGTGTACAGCAGACCCTTATTGATATTCCACAGGGCTTGCACACCGATGTCTGCAGACGTGATGAAACAGGCTGGACGTTGAAGTAATGGAGTAGCCAGGCTGGTAGAAAAGCCATCTTAAATGTAGTATTTCCCAAGGTGCCTGGAGGCTCTACTGTATTGGCCTTAAAAGCCAGCTCTCCTCAGCACTAAACCTTTTTAGCTTTAGCCAAACAATCTTCTCTCTGACTGCTGCCCATAGATTTATTTTTTTATTTTTTTGGCTATAGGAAATGCTTTGTAATTCCTGTGCTGTCCATACGAATGCATGTTAGGTTTCTCTGATGCTATAAGATAACTTTTGTTGTTTCATATGATTCCATATAGGAGAACTTTTTTTCTATGATGCCATAGAAGAACCATTTTTAGTCAAGTCACCTTTATTTATATAGCGCATTTTACAATACAGCTTGTTTCAAAGCAGCTTTACAGAGATAACAGGAAAATAATGTTGTAATAATATTGTTAAATACAAAATTAAATATCCCCAACTAAACAAGCCAAAAGCCAATGGCGACAAATGTGAAGAAAGGCAGAAAAGGCGACAGTGGCAGGGAACCAAAACTCCATTAGGTGACAGAATGGAGAAAAAAAACCTTGGGAGGCTCAGTCCCAAAAACCCAAGGCTCAGTCAGGGGGGCAGTCCTCCTTTGGCCAATGAACGAACAGTGTATGATTATGATTCAGGCAGCATTATCGGTCAGCAGTCAGATTGGATCAGAACTTAGGCCGCTCGCATTAAATTCTAGTCACTGACGTTTGCCTACTGAACAATCACTGTCACTGCTCTTTTTTAACTAAACTCAATACTTAAGGTGCTATATGTATTTTTTAGCGGCCTCTAGCGATGATGTTTCAGATTGCAACAAGAGCGCTCGTGCTCGTGTGCATGTATGTGCTCGATCTCAAGAGCGAGCATTCACTACCGGCCACACGGAGACTTTCAACGCAACGGCGAAAGCATCACACACAGGGTTTCCAGGTCTGCACAACAAAACCAGCCCAATATCTCATCAAAACTAACCCATTCACGGCCAAAAATAGTCAAATAGCGTTCCCTGGTGTTTCCCCAATAACAATCATGTTCCAGTGGGTAAAACAATCGCGTCAACCCATGCACTACACAAACAACCCGCGGAAACAGTGCAGGCATACGGACCTGGCAACACTGACATGCTGGAAACTCATGTAAACTCCCACTGTAACGTTACAATAATAGGCTACTTTTATCAGCTTGACGTTGAACTAATGCTCCATGCTCGTACCATGATAACGTTACATTGACTGCATTTAGCCGACATGTGATGTTATCTAGCATAAGGCATTTCACTAACTATTAGTGTATCTTTCACAATCAGCAATGTCAACATAGGTGAATGTATAATATGATAACGAAAACGGTGAACTAGACTGAACAATGTCAGTATAACAATAACAGTAAGACAGTAGGAAGTAACATTACTGTAGCCTACTGAACGTGTCTGGATAGGTTTATAAACAATATGATAGTAGTGGGATGAGTAACGTTAGACAGTAGATCTAGTACATAAAATAAGTTAAACATAGCTACTTTTTGTTATCCTGGAACAGTCTTTTGTATTCATTTCATCTCTTACCTTGCTATTTCATTACGAGTTTACTAATAATTCAAAAGCTCTGCCGATGTTGATCCGTGTTTTCGTGTTTTCGATCAGAATCACGTTTGGCCTGACGAGCTTCAGCAGATAAAACTTTTTTTATATATATATTTGTGGAGTTTGTGTTGGAGTCTGTGTTATGTTGGAGGCAGGTCGTTTTGGGGTGTTATCAGACTCATGTCGTTAGCTGCAGTGCCGTCGGTCGCATAGACTGTATAAGGAGAGAGGCCCGGGAGCGCGCATGCACGTCACATCCGGAGGATTTCTCGGGAAATCCGACCCGGAGACTTCACATATAAATATGAATATTGGCCTTCAGAGGTAATAGCAAAACCTGACAAGTGGATCATTGTAATGTGTGATTACAACCCCTTCACACACAGGCAATAAAAAAAAGTTACATTTAGCACCTTTAAGACTTATGTGCCAGCCAGAAACTTGCGCTCTGCAAGCGAATGTCGTCTTGTGGTACCATCACAAAGAGGCACAAAATCTCTTTCTCAGACCTTTACCATAACTGTCCCCTGCTGGTGGAATGATCTGCCTAACTCAACCAGAGCTGCGGAGTCCGTAGCCACTTTCAAGAAACTGCTGAAGACGCATCTTTTTCGGCAGCACTTGATCCAGTAATAGTAACACTCTCTCTTCTATTCTATTTTAGGGGTCATAGCACTTACATATTGTTGTCCTACTGTTAGTTTAACTGCTTCTATTGTTCTCATTTGTAAGTCACTTTGGATAAAAGTGTCTGCTAAAAAATGGATACATGTAAATGTAAATGTAAACTTTCACAATATTTATCCAGTTCCATCTGGTTAGGGGTCGGAGTCATCACACCGGTGTGGAGAGGAGTTTGTTGAGGTGTCCATGAGGCCTTCACAGTGTTGATGAGGCTGGCACTTCAGGGATGCATTGCTGTCGTGTTCATGTGATGGTCCTTCATCAGATCTAGATATGGCCTGGATCCGGCTGACTGTGGTAAACCTCTGGATAAACAGAGAGACTAATATTAGCGTAGACGCCATCCTTCTTATGATTGTAACGTTCAGGCAAGGACGAAGAGTGAATCCAATTGCAAGCACATTTAATAATAACAATACAAAAGATAATACAGGGAAAACTCAGAACAGGAACTGTAGACAGGAACAAAGAGACAGCTTAACAGCAAACATTACAACAACAAGAACTCACAAAGACTGGACTGAAACACAGGGCTTAAATACAAGGGGAAACAAGCTGAACAGGATGACAAGGGAGTGTGGTCAATGAGAAACACCTGGTAAGTCTAATCAACAAGACAAGGAACACCTGTGGACAATAAGCAAACAAAAAACAAAATGACAAGACACATGGTAGGATCAGTCTGTGCAGGGGAACGGGACCAAGGCGGTGAAGACCCCTCGGGCGGCCAAGGCAGTGAAGACCCCTTTGTAGACACCGGCTCAGGAAAAGCAGACACCGGCTCAGGAACAGAAGACACCGGCTCAGGAACAGCAGACACCGGCTCAGGAACAGCAGACACCGGCTCAGGAACAGCAGACACCGGCTCAGGAACAGGCTCTGGTTGGGCAGACGGGACAAGAAGTCTCTGGCTGGGCAGACGTGTTGTGAAGCTCTGGCTGGACGTGGCTGACATGAAGCTCTGGCTGGACGTGGCTGACGTGAAGCTATGGCTGGACGTGGCTGAAGTGAAGCTCTGGCTGGACTTGAAGCTCTGGCATGTTGTGGTGAAGCAGCTCAGGCATGTCGTGGTGAAGCAACTCAGGCATGTCGTGGTGAAGCAGCTCAGGCATGTCGTGGTGAAGCAGCTCAGGCATGTCGTGGTGAAGCAGCTCAGGCATGTCGTGGTGAAGTAGCTCAGGCACGTCGTGGTGAAGCAGCTCAGGCATGTCGTGGTGAAGCAGCTCTGGCATGTCGTGGTGAAGCAGCTCAGGCGATGGCACTCTCAGACATCTGGAGAGTGCCTCTCTCCAGTCCAGACCGGAGAGATCGGGGAGCTCCCTCGGGTCGACCTCCTTAGCCCCCAGCCGGTAACACATCCTAATCGCCTCTTCACCCAGAGAACAGGAGGCAGCGAGAGGAACAAACCCCCAGGTGTACTGGAACAGATCGATGCTATGTGTGTACTCTGCTACGTGTACTGTTCTAGACTCACTGGAACTAGTATATATATATATATATATATATATATATATATATATATATATATATATATATATATATATATATATATATATATATATATATATATGTGACCCGTTACAGAAACCAGGGACGCAAGTCGGCAGCACAACTTGTGAGAAAAATGAGAAACAAGCGTTTTATTCCAAAATTTGTGATTTCTGCTTTTTTGCAGAATCTGTTAGTTGAAATCACGAAGAAGCCTCTCCATGTTTGAGATAGCAGATAGCAGTATTGGTATATTTAAAAGCTTACATTTTGAGGTTGAAATCGGCTTGTTTTCGTAGATTCTAGCACGCAGTAGGGGCGTGGTGTGTTATTGTCTGTGTGTATTTCCATACTGAATATGGCGCTTTTGTCCCCGCCCTCCAAGTGAACCGCATGGCTACTTATTATGCTGTGCTCTGGTCGGCTCAATTCAATTCAATGAAGATGGACGCCGCAAAGATTGTCGCAGACGAGCTGAACCGTGGCAGTTACCGGTACACTGAAAATGTTTTCGCCACACTTTGTGGGCTCAGGAAACTGAAATCCGCGCGCGCGCGCCCTCGGTGCTTGAATACGGCGGCTCGGCTCGCTGACAACGGTAGCTGGCTGTTTCATATGAGACAACCCGATTGCTTTGAATGGGGAACGTTTTGTGAACAGGGAACATGAAGGCCTCCCGTGCGCGTTTCTGAAACGTAAGTTAAGCTTCATTTGCTCTTTAGTCGTTATTTAAGATGCTGAACCTGCTGATGATATAATGTGCTTGCGGACATTTCATTTGTGTGTGTATACGCACATGTAAAGAGATTTACAACAGTAATTTGAGGAGGTGAAATGTGATTATTTGGAAAATCCCTGTCATGACTGCTTAAAGAAAAATGCCAGCAGGGATTTGCCTCCTGCATAAACTTTAATATTGTTGACATTTTGGGCACACGCGCGTTGCGCACTATTTGCGTTATATGTAGGCCTTTGGCATATTGGTCTTTGTGTGTTGTTGCTGGTTTTGCGTTATATCATGGCATATTGGTCTTTGTGTGTTGTTGCTGGTTTTGTGTTAAGTGTAAGAAGTGCATTCGCCGGTCCTGGGGTTGAGTTTCCATAAACATTAAAGTTTTTTGTTTTGTGTTCATTCTAAGAACACGTACACGTTATCTCATGTTTAGTCTGTTTAGACCTTCCCATACCTACTATTGTTATTAGCTAGCAGGAAAGGGAAAAAAAAGCTGTAAAGCACATTGGGGGAGCTTTACAGGGGCATGGCTTATCTAAATGAGATGTAAATGAGCGCTATTGTCACTCCCAGCTGCAGAGAGAGGTGAGAACTGCAAATCTTTAGAGGCGGTTTTCTCCGCTTTTAGTTTTTCTGAGTGCCTACCTTCAAATGGCCACAACTTCTCAAAATATTTTCATATTTCCATGTATTACACATCGTTGGAAAGCTTGTAGACTACACTTTCAGAATCTGTGAATAACTCAAAATGCCCCAGAACCGACTTGTGTCCCTAGTTTCCTTAACTGGTCACATATATAGACAGATATAGAGATATAGATATAGATTTACAGAATAGAATACAAAGTGTTAGTATCAATGGGTCAAGTGTTGATGAAAAAGAACAGTCAAAGTAAAGGTTTGTGAAAGTGATTTTGTGTCTCTTTGGGATGGCACCACAAGGCCCCATTCCCTTGCAGAACACATGTTATGTAATTCCTGTAAATCCGAGGTATGTAAGAGTATACAGTAGTATTGCATCCTTCATATTTCCGAAGAGTCTTTAGTTTTATCAGATTTATAAAAGACAAACTGTACCGATTCTTTCGGAACACAGCCGAGCTCCTAGACGTGTACCGTGGGCAGAGCTAAAGATTCATATACATCATCGCATTATCTCTGGATAACTTCAGTCACTATTGTACATAGTCCATTATTGCATTAGGCCCAGGTGTTACAGCTTTATCTGCGTGTATGTTATGTTTGTTGTATGCGTGTGTGCATTTGTATATGTGTCTGTGTACATGTGTATTGGTGAACTAAGTGTTAGTGGTATTGATGAAGGTTGGTATGATTTCTGCAGCCTGTTCACAGCTCTGGGGAAGAAACCGTTACTTATAATGTTAATGCGTGTTCCTGGGGTTCTCAATCTGCCTGAGGGGAGGTTGGAGAAAAAGGGGTTTCCGGGTGTGAGGGGTCCTACTGGATGTTTGTGGCCTGTGTGAGGAGACAGTTTGAATGGATGTCACACAGGTTTGGAAGGGGGGAGCCAACAAACCTTTCAGCCATCTTTACAACCCTTCTGCCGGTCTTTTTTTTTCCACAGCAGTGCAGCTGGAATACTACACAATACAAAAGTATGTTAAAATACCTTCTATTGTGCAGCGGTAGAATCTGATCAGCAGTCACTGGGGAAGTCTGTTCCGTCTCAGGGTCCTCAGGAAGAAAAGTCTCTGCTGGGCTCTCTTAATGATGCAAGTGGTGTTTAGCCTCAGGTTCAGGTCAGGTCCTCAGTAATATATAGGCCTACTCCCAGAAACGTAAAACTTGAGACTCTCTCTACCTCCTCTCCATTAATACGCCGACCATTGTGAGATGTTTTTTTTTACTTCTCCTGAAATCTATTATGATTTCTTTTGGGGGTTTTGTGTTAAAAATTAGGTCTTTGTCCTTGCACCAGGTAGTTAGTGTCTATAAATGCGGTTTCATTTTTGCCAGTTATGAGTCCCACTATGGTTGTGTCATCTGCAAATTGAATTTATTGAACTTTGGATAGAAACATAGGCTGCGTTTACACTTGGAATTAACATGGGATCACTGTGATCCGATCAAGCAGATCGAATCATAAGCTAATCAATCGTTCTGCTATTTTAGGGTGCGAAAGCAAACATTTCAGTATATTTGATATGTAGGGGAGACCAGGGACAGTTGTAACACTTTTTGCAATTTTTAGCAATACATCAAAAACCATTTATACTGGAATAACCAATTTGTTATATTATAAACTTCAATCTGTCAACTGCTGAAACAATGTATTTAAGTGGTTTTATAAAATATGTACAGGTTCCAAAATTTTAATACAGTCTCTCCACTGTTACAACCGTCCCAGTGTACAGGGACGGTTGTAACACATGTCAGGGACGGTTGTAACATGTCTAAAATATAGGCTACATAATGAATTAATCATATAACCTACTCAAAATGGACAATATTATTTATCAGTCATCTCAGCGGGCATCTTGACGCCAATTTAACATCAATATGACATCAAACATTGATGTAAAAATAACTTCACGAAATAGGTCAAAAATGAAAGTCATATTTACGTCAAAGTGTCGTCAATTTGATGTCAAGATTTTGACCTCTGATGATTATGTCAAAACATAACCAATACCATCAGATCACCTTTACTCTTTGTTCATCTGGCTGTTCACCACTCAGTTTCAGCAGCCAAACAAAATCTAAAGTTAAAAACATTAGGGTCAAGAGCCTAACAAAAGCAAACATTGATCACCAAAATGGTGACTTAAAATTGTGATTTTCTCCTTTAGTGATTCTGCTTGTTAACATCAGGTGTTCATCAATAATGACCAATCATCACTCAAATAATCACTTAATTATCTCATTAACTTTAAAGGTGCAGTGTGTATCTTTTTGGCGTGTAAACTCGATCGACTTAAAATGCTTCCAAGATCGACGGGTTATGATTCCTGTTTTCCGGTCAATGACAGGTTAATTATCCTACTAATCAGCTGTCTCACGAACGTAACCAGCACATTTATCCCCACATAGCAAAGCCATAACACAGCGAGGGTGAAGAATTAAGTTACATGAAACAATCCAACTACATATTTACACCACTGACAAGGGAAAACACTCACGGTGTTTATGACTAGCTTCTTCTAGCTTTCTGCGGCTTCTCTTTCAAGGTAGTGATGAAACGCGCTCTGTAACGCTGTTTGTTCGCTGTCGGCTACGGTAGAAATATGACGTCATAATATGGCGGCCTTCATAGAAGGGGATTCCCGCGCTTATGTAGATATAAATGCCTAATTCTAAGGTAATAAAAACATTGCGGTTTATTAAGTAAGTTCTTTATATACAACTGAACACATAGTTATGGATGTCATATTGCATTTCTGTTAATAAATAGTCAAAAATGTTACACACTGCACCTTTAACACTGCTTCAGACACAGTTTGAAAAACAGTTAATGTTTTATGTCACATTTATGTTGAATTGATATCGAAGCTTGATATTGAATGATATCAACATCATGACATCCTGACGTCAAATAGATGTAGAATTGACATCAAATGCCAACAAAGCATGACATTAAAATAACATCAAAATGATATCCGCAGAGGTCAAAATCTTGACATCAAATTGACATTGACAATATGACGTCAATATGACTTTAATTTTTGACCTATTTCGTAACGTCATTTTGACCAATGTTTAATGTCATATTTATGTTAAATTGGCATCAAATGCGCACTGGGATGTGATTGTGACTATTCATTTCATATTTCTAAGTAGCCTAATGATTACCCTTTCCAGCATAGGAAATGGGACTCCCCTGTCTTTCTTCCTCTTTCTTATATTTGGCATGCTGTAAGCAATCACGTTTCCACTGACTATTTTTATATAAAAAAAGATAATTACCTTAAAATGTGATTAGATGACAATTCACATTTAATTTGCAATGCACAGTGCATATTTTACTTTTAATTTGCACATTAAATGGAAACTATGCAGTTTTTTTATAGCTTAATTAATTTTTAAAATATAAATGAAACTTGGTTGGTGATTCTGGGACAGAAAACTGGTTACCCACTGAAGCTAAGCAGGGCTGAGCCTGGTTAGTACCTGGATGGGAGACCTTCTGAGAAAACCAGGTTGCTGCTGGAAGAGGTTTTAGAGAGGCCAGCAGGGGGTGCTATCCCTGTGGTCTGTGTGGGTCCTAACACCCCAGTATAGTGACGGGGACACTATACTGTCAAAATAGCACCGTCCTTCGGATGAGACGTTAAACCGAGGCCCTGACTCTCTGTGGTCACAAAAAATCCCAGGATGACTTTCGAAAGAGTAGGGGTGTAACCCCGGCATCCTGGCCAAATTTGCCCCTTGGCCTATGTCCATCATCGCCTCCTAATCATCCCTGTATACTGATTGGCTTCATCACTGTCTCCTCTCCACCAGTAAGCTGGTGTGTGGTGAGCGTTCTGGCGCAATATGGCTGCCGTCGCATCATCCAAGTGGATGCTGCACACTGGTGGTGGTTGAGGAGATTCCCCCCCTTCTATGTAAAGCGCTTTGAGTGTCCAAAAAAGCGCTATATAAATGTAATGAATTATTTATGTTCAGTAAGTGTCACCTTCGTGGACTTTAGTTTGTTTGTCTTCAGTCACGTTTCCTTTTTCTATTTTCCCCCACTCATCAGTCACCATAGACACTAATTCTCCACCACAGCTGCTCATCATTTAGTTTATCTCAATTAGTTCCTCTGTTTTCAGTCTTCAGTGTTGGACCTTTTTTGTGTTAGCAGTACACACTGTTACACTGGTTCGTCTTTAGTTTGACTAACTATGTTGATAATTTTATCCTGTCTTCAGTCCTTCATCCTGTGACAAAATTATAACTTAAAGTCATTATTCAGTTAAATGAGAAAAGCATCAAATAGACTACAAAAAGTAGCTTCAGAAAAGCTACTTTTTTTTTTTTTTTTTTAAATCAATATTCAAACAAATCAAATTTATTACAAGTAAACTTTTAGGATACATGGCCATGATTTTATTTTTGTATTTTTTTGCATCAAAATTTTTGCATCTGAATTATTTAGATTTTTCATTTTGTATTTTTAGTTATTTAGATATTTACAGACCAAAAGAGTTTGGTCCTTTGGGTCAACTGGGAAAAGAGCAAACTCTCCCCTGTGCAGAGGATCTTTTTTTTCGCTATGGAAATCGACTCGGTCGCCAGTCACTGTTGACTTACCTGAGACATATCAAGGGCATGAGTCCGGTTCCACTGGAGTTATTTCAGAGGCTCCTGGGGCATATGACATCCGCATCGACTGTCACACCGCTCAGACTTTTTTAAACACGCTACTCCCAACACGACTGATTCTGATAGAATGGTCAATACATCCTGATGTTAGTGGTATATTTTGAGTACTATACAGTAGATTAGCGGCAACAAAATCTGATACAACAAGCATGATATATATCCATAGGACTAGTATTAAAGGGGTCATATAATGGTACATGCACTTTTTTTACATGCACCATCAATGGTTCACGCCCCTCCCACCATTGTTGATTGACAGCAGCGTTTCAACACAGACCCGCTGTCAATCATAGTCCGTGCGGCGGCGCGGTCATTGTTGATACTGGAGCACACTGTCTATGAGCAGAATGGAGTCTAAGTGAAGTGGTGTTCTGTTCTTGAGTGCAATAAGGAACACAGCAGTCACTTTAATGTTCCTAAATTCGAACAGCTAAAGACGCAGTGGCTGAGTTTGTTTTCGAAGGGAATATTCCCCTCGATCAACGTAAATGCTTTCATGTTTGCCCGAATCATTTCACACACCAGACTGCTTTATAAACGAGGGTTAGTATAAAGCTGGTTTTGCTAAGAAGCTGCTCCTGAAAAAAGGATCGGTACCAACTATTCGTGTTCCTACTGCACCTCCAGAAGAACTGAAGTGAGTGTAACGTTTTATTAACCTTTATATTAACATTTATATTAATCTTTGCAAATCGCTAGCTGCACGGTTCACAATGAATGCGGCTAAGGTTTACACTCAGTGTACATTACGGGATGTTTTCTATGTACGACGTTCTCAATATAATTCATAAGCCCACGTTTATAATGAATGAACGCGAACATCAGCGAACGTTGCAGATAAACATTGCCACATGGCAAAATTGCAAAAAACGATTTAGTTTCATATTCATGTTTTTTTTTATTATTTATTTCATGTTGATTATATGACAAGTGAAAGGCATGAATAGCCTAAGATAAAATAATTCTGAAAATATCGGGAGACAAATGGAGTGGGCAGACATTTTTACCACTTCATTAAGTTTGTTTTTGTAGAAAGCCTTTCTTTAAAGTGAAGTTCGTTTTGTATTAATTGTATCTTAATTTTAATCAATGTTTCATCAACCAATTTCCTGGATTTAATAAATAATAGGCTAAATATAGCATGCAGGCAATATAATCAGAGGCGCCGGCGCGCTCGTCTCTTAAATTAACCGAAACTCAACTCAAACTATAATATATATATTTATTTATTTATTTATTTATTTATATATGTATTTATTTATTTATATATGTATTTAGCCAAAGCGACTTAAACATGGTAAACTCAACTGTTTAAACATTAGAGTCAACGTTAGTTCTAAACTTGCCTGTAGCAGGAATTCCTCATCCTCCTACCAGCTGAGTCAGGTGCGCCAGGGCATCCGCTCTGATATTCTCTGGGAGAAACTTCAGGTGCTTAAACCGTGGATCTAGCATGCATGCAGTTATCGGGATTGAATCTGCCAGGATGTCAGACTCTAGTTTGAAGCATTTTACGAGTTCTTTCACGACACAGGTACCTCAACGCCTGACGCTATTTTGTTTCTGACTAGTCGATTAGGGCCGACAGCGTCGACTAGTGGTTGTGACAGTCGACTAGTTGACTAGTCGACTAGTTGATGAAACCCCTACCACAAGCTGCTTGAATCTGTTCTGCATAGTGCTAAAAGGACAGCATACAACACAAGCAGTTGCCAGTGACAACAGATAAGTAACTGCATAGCAAATATGATTGCATAAGCCTAGCAAGAACATTTTGATGAAAGTGAATAGATACGCCCAAACAACACGAATAGCATTAGCAACAAGCATGTTGCCAATACCCTGATAGCTTTTAGCAATGAGCAAAAATAACTTAGCTTAGCTTCGTGAAGACTTTCAGAGATGAATGGAGAGTGAATCCCATCGAGTCCCGAGTCAATAATGCAGCAATGCGAGCAGCAAATCAGAGTAAAGTCACTTCCAAATCAGGCAGCTTATGATCAATGTGGCGAATCTCGTGTTCAAGTTCACAAACATAAATGAATCTGAAGTGATTCCTTGTGGGGAACAAATTCATCTCGCTAAATTCCCGATTGCATGATTTCTTGTGAGATTATGTGGTTTGCCTGCTGAATTTCAGATTGAATTTGTTCCTGAGAAACGCGATAGCTGCTGAAAATACTGAAGGACCTTAAATATGTTTACAGTGATAGCCGTCGTATTCCTGTAGGTAGACATGAATCAGCTGAGAATTAGCTGATGCGAGCTTGACTAACGTGACCTGCCAGAACTGACGCTATGCTTAATTTTTATTATTTTAGTTTGTGTATTTATATATATATATATTTTTTCAATATATTAATATTTAATATTTGTTTATATTTCTTTTTTTCAAAATCCCAAGCATATATACAGCCCTATAGAATGGTCCGTAAAACTTTTCTAAATTCTTAAATAATAAATAAAATGAAAAATTAAATGATAAATCAGCATAGCAGAATCCAAGTGATCAGGGGCTTAGGGTGTTCCATTTAACACACATTTCAGTAGTTCCATTTAAACACGCCAGTAGTGGGCCCTCATGCAACGTAAGTTATGATGTACATTCGAGTAAACGAATGTACCCCGAGCCCGGAAAGTTAGTGAGGGATAAGTATGAAAAATTTGACTTAAATGCAGCCGTAAATGGCTCTCTTAAAATGGGTTCAACAACAGTTTTGCTCTGGCTTTATAATATTTTAATTTGCAAAATAGAGCAAAACAGACAATATTAACTTGTTTATTGAACTGTTGTATGAAATCAATATAACATTTGCACTTGTGATATTGTATCGTGAAAAACAGTACACTCACATGATATTGTGCTCATTACTCGTGTGATATTGCTTAACTATATCTTATTATATACTGTAAATATGACACTATAACTCCTACAGGGGCATTTTTGCCCTGATATCTTGAATCTTATAGGCATTCTAACTATATTGTATAGTCTACATCACCACACAGTAAGTTGTTTCCATAAAACATGCTCATCACCAAACTGTATGAAATGTAAGATGATTTAATGTATTAAATCATTATAATGTGTTATTTTTCCATAACTAATTAATAATATATAGGGAGGTAGATTTAGATGTATTAAATATCATAAAACTTTTAGGCTGCCATTTTTGGTTGTATGTTAAAAAATCTAATGAACCTATTGTAACAGAGCAGGCTCCCGCACCACCTCCTCTTCACCACCGGAGGGAACCCTCTCCGGAATATTAACTTTACCCATCGAACTCCAATTCCCATCAAGCCTCATACCTGGGACTGATTGCACTCACACCTGCACCTCATTCACACACACACCTGCACCTCATTCACACACACTCATATAAGCCTCATTCACACACTCATTCAGTGCGAAGTCTTGATCTGCCCCGGCCATCATTTCTGAGCGTTAT
This sequence comes from Chrosomus eos, assembly GCA_036326025.1. Lineage (NCBI taxonomy): Eukaryota > Metazoa > Chordata > Actinopteri > Cypriniformes > Leuciscidae > Chrosomus > Chrosomus eos. Next base: position 31,447,506 of record CM070834.1, on the reverse strand, counting down.
TTCCCGAGTTTGATTCCCGTGTTTGATTTTGGATTGTTTATCGTTGCTGACCCTTCTCTGCCTGCCCTGACCCCGGACTGTTTACTGGACTCTGATTCTCTCTGCCTGCCTCGACCCTTTGCCTGTTTACCTGGTTTGTCTCAGCCTTGCCTTCTCTGTTCTGTTTGCCACTGTTGGACCCTGCCTGTTTTGATTCTTCTAATAAATGCTGCAAATGGATCCTCCTGACTCCGCCTCGTCACAACAGAAGACTTCGCCAACACTTGATCCAGCAGCAGTCATGCAGCTTGCCACCTCTGCTCAAGCTTCACAGTTATCCTTGCATCACCATCAGCTGAGCCGACTCACTTCTCTCACCGAGGATCTGGTTCAATCACTGCAAAGCTTACGAATGTCAACCTTCAGCGCGCCCGCTGAACATTCACAAGGTGCATCTTCCCACGCTGTCAACACTTCCGGACACCCTCGTCTTGCTTTCCCGGAAAAATTTGACGGCAACCCAACCAAATGCAAGGGTTTTCTGCTACAGTGCACGCTTTACCTCGATCAGCAACCATCATTCTACCCCAATGACGCTGGACGCATTGCATTCGTTTGTTCACTACCCACCGGAAAGGCATTAGAATGGGCTACGGCAGTTTGGAGACCCGATGGTTCTACATTTCCCTCATTCACAGGATTTCTTCAGCAATTCCGTGATGTCTTTGAACACTCCACTGCGAAAGGGAATCCGGGAGAACAGTTGTTAACTCTCTCTCAAGGACGAAACACTGCTGCCGAGTATGCTCTCAGTTTTCGCACTCTCGCGGCTCAAACCAACTGGGTCGAGGATACTCTTAAAACACTCTTCAGAAAGGGACTAATAGTCGAGTTACAGTCTGAGTTGGCCTGCCGAGATGAGGGCAGGAACCTGAATGAATTCATTGATCTCGCCATCCAGGTTGATAATCTGATGCGTTCTCGCCGCCACCCTAGAGCCCCACCACGATACACACATGAAGCTGCCACGGCCCCCGAGCCCATGCAACTGGGGTTCACCCATCTCTCTCCAGAGGAACGAGAACGCCGCCAGCAAAACCGCCTCTGCCTGTACTGTGGTCAGCCAGGCCACATGAGAATCGATTGTCCCGTTCGCCCTGCCAATAGGACCCAAGCGGTGAGTAACAAAGAGAATCAATGTACATCCAACCTCTTATTACCCATTCGTTTGTCCTTCCGGGACCAAAGCATTTCAACCACTGCTATGATCGATTCAGGAGCTGCGGGGAACTTCATTTCCCACGAATTCACTTCTTTACATCAGCTAAAACTGAACCCCTGTTCTTCTTCTTTGACAGTGGAGGCGCTAGACGGACGCCCCATCGGAGGGGGAAGAATTCACCGGGTGACCAAAGAGATCACAATGCACATCGGGGCCCTGCACTCGGAGAAAATTCAATTCTACGTCATTCAAGCTCCACATCATAGCATAATACTCGGCCTGCCTTGGTTACGCATCCACAATCCACACATTTCTTGGAGAGAGGGTCAAATCACTCAATGGGATGTCACATGTCACGAGCACTGCCTAACTAGGATCACTCAAGTTCCTCAACTCATCTCAACTAACCCCACTTCTGATCAAGAAGAGATAAAACTCCCTCTTGCATACGCAGATCTAACTGAAGCCTTCAGCAAGAGGAAAGCATCACAACTTCCTGAACATCGCTCCATTGACTGTGCCATCGAACTCATGCCCGGAGCCGTTCCACCTAAAGGTCGAATTTTTCCCTTATCTCAGCCTGAATCTGAAGCCATGAAGCAGTACATTGAGGAATTAGCCAAAGGTTTCATTAGACCCTCAACATCTCCAGCATCAGCAGGTTTCTTCTTTGTTAAGAAAAAGGATGGAGGGTTGAGACCCTGTATTGACTATCGTGGACTCAATGAGGTGACTGTTAAGTTCCGCTATCCCTTACCTCTTGTTCCAGCCGCTCTCGAACAACTCCGCCAGGCCAAATACTACACCAAACTGGACCTTCGCAATGCCTATAACCTCATTCGCATTCGGGGGGGAGATGAATGGAAAACGGCGTTTTCAACCAGCAGTGGTCACTATGAATATTTGGTTATGCCGTTTGGCCTGTCTAACAGTCCTTCTGTCTTTCAGTCATTCATGAACGATGTTTTTCGGAACATGTTGGATAGATGGGTGATCATATATATCGACGACATTCTAATCTTCTCCAATTCCCTAGAAGAACACATACAACACATAAGAATGGTCCTGAAGCGTCTACTGCAGTACCAACTCTACGCCAAAGCAGAGAAATGTGAGTTTCATCAAACCAGCACGTCTTTTCTCGGGTATATAATCAGTCAGGAGGGAGTGGCTATGGACGACAAAAAAGTCAAAGCAGTGTTGGACTGGCCCTTACCCCAAACCGTCAAAGAATTGCAACGCTTCCTGGGCTTTGCCAACTTCTACAGACGTTTCGTTCGAAACTTCAGTACTGTAGCCGCACCTCTCACTGCCATGACCAAACGCCACACAAACCGGCTGCATTGGACCTTGGAAGCAAATCAAGCATTCGACAGACTCAAAGCCCTGTTCACTTCTGCTCCCATTCTCCGACACCCAGACCCAGCGCTTCAATTCATCGTGGAGATGGATGCCTCCAACACAGGAGTGGGGGGCATTCTCTCACAACGCCAAGGTGATCCAGGAAAAATGTTCCCGTGTGCTTTCTTCTCCAGGAAACTGTCCCCAGCGGAGCGAAATTATGATGTAGGAAACCGTGAATTGTTGGCCATGAAACTCGCTCTCGAGGAATGGCGACACTGGCTGGAGGGAGCAACCCAACCCTTCATTATCCTTACTGACCACAAGAACCTCGAATACCTTCGGTCAGCCAAACGTTTGAACCCCCGTCAGGCCAGGTGGGCCTTGTTCTTCACCAGATTTCAGTTTACTGTCTCCTATCGTCCAGGGTCCAAGAACATTAAAGCTGATGCTCTCTCTCGCCAGACGGAAGAATCCGCTCAACTCCCTGTCACAGATAACATTATCCCAGAAAAACTCCTAGTGGCTGCGGTACAGTGGGATATTATCACAGAAATCGAGCAGTTCAACAGTCAAACTGAATCCAACCGAGTGTCCTGAGGGTCGCTTATTCATTGCAGAACCTTGCGCTCACGACTCACAGAACAGATACACTCCACACCCAGTTCTGGACATCCTGGCATAACAGCAACCACCCATCTACTCCGGAACCGCTTCTGGTGGCCAACTTTACAGTCTGATATGACCCGACACATCCAGAACTGCAGAACTTGTAACACGTCCAAATCCTCCCGACAATTGCCAGCCGGACTCTTAAATCCACTCCCTATACCGCAACGCCCCTGGTCTTATATAGCCATCGACTTCATCACAGATTTACCCAATTCACAAGTTCACACTGTCATACTCACCATTGTGGATCGTTTCTCCAAAGCTTGCAGATTAATTCCTCTTCCCAAACTTCCTACGGCTCTAGAAACTGCTGAACATCTTTGCAACCAGGTTTTCCGCTTCTATGGCCTCCCCGAAGACATCGTCTCTGACCGAGGACCTCAGTTCACCTCTAGGTTATGGACATCTTTCTTCAAACACCTCAACGTCAACATCAGCCTCACTTCCGGTTATCACCCCCAATCCAATGGACAAACTGAACGTCTCAACCAAGATATAATTCGTTTCCTACGATCCTACTGTCAACAACATCAAGCTGAGTGGAGCAGGTATCTATTCTGGGCCGAATACGCTCAGAATTCCCTCATCAAACCCGCCACTGGAATCACCCCATTCAAATGCATTCTGGGTTTCCAACCCCCACTCTTCCCATGGTCTGGTGAACCCACTGATTTACCCTCTGTCACCGAATGGCTACAACGGAGCGAAGAGGTCTGGGATCAAGCACACACTCACCTACTTCACGCCGTTAGACGCCAAGAACTCCAGGCTAACCGTCATCGCCAGAGTATCCAGAGTATCAACCTGGCCAATGGGTTTGGTTTTCAACCAGGGACCTCAGACTTTGACTTCCATGTCGCAAACTCAGTCCCAGGTATGTTGGTCCGTTTCAAATTGTTAGACAAATTTCTCCAGTATCATTTCGATTAGACCTGCCCGCTAATTACCGTATTTCTCCTACATTCCATGTATCACTCCTGAAACCTGCCGGTGGTCCGAGAGGAGAGTCGGAGGAGGGAGTCACAGGCCCAAACCCCCCATCCATCCTGGTCGACGGCGAGGAGGCTTATCGTGTGCACGAGTTGCTCGACTCCAGGCGCCGGGGTAACGTCCTCCAGTATCTGGTTGACTGGGAAGGGTTCGGTCCGGAGGAGCGATCCTGGGTCAACTCTGGAGACATCCTAGACCCCACACTCACGGAGGAGTTTCATCGGATGCACCCGGAAAAACCGGCCCCTCGACCCCGTGGGAGACCCCGGCGTCATTTGCCTCCTCGCTTCAGGAGCCGCTCGCAGGCAGGGGCCTCTGTAACGGAGCAGGCTCCCGCACCACCTCCTCTTCACCACCGGAGGGAACCGTCTCCGGAATATTAACTTTACCCATTGAACTCCAATTCCCATCAAGCCTCATACCTGGGACTGATTGCACTCACACCTGCACCTCATTCACACACACACCTGCACCTCATTCACACACACTCATATAAGCCTCATTCACACACTCATTCAGTGCGAAGTCTTGATCTGCCCCGGCCATCATTTCTGAGCGTTATTTCCCGAGTTTGATTCCCGTGTTTGATTTTGGATTGTTTATCGTTGCTGACCCTTCTCTGCCTGCCCTGACGCTGGACTGTTTACTGGACTCTGATTCTCTCTGCCTGCCTCGACCCTTTGCCTGTTTACCTGGTTTGTCTCAGCCTTGCCTTCTCTGTTCTGTTTGCCACTGTTGGACCCTGCCTGTTTTGATTCTTCTAATAAATGCTGCAAATGGATCCTCCTGACTCCGCCTCGTCACAACGACTATAATTTCAACTTTTTGTACAATTTTAACAATTCAACTAAAATCATAAAGTCCACTGGCCATTGTACAAATTATTCAGAGAAGTTTACATCTCATCCACCTATCACAGTTTGTGTTCTCTTTAGTTTGTTTTCATTGGTCTGCCTGTCATAACATCAGGGCTGCATTTAGCGCCGACAAAACGTTGCAGAACGTTTTTTAAACAGAAACGGTGACGCGTTGAACGCACTGTTGTGATGACGCAAGAGTTGCAACTATGGCAGCTGAGAAGGCTTTTTGTGTTCTTTGTGAAGAATTTTCGGAGCCTGATGAAGTCGGTATAAATATGTGTTTAATACTACAAAATATGCCCGATGTTACAGTTACTGCACTTGCCGCCCAGAACACAAGAGAACATCCCAATCGAGTGAAGGGATTTGTGGAAACTGAAATGGAAGCACATCTTACCTAATAAAGACTAAAACACATCTATTTAGCCTCACATACTGACTTTATTTGTTGTTCATACTGTTTTATTAATACCCTGTATTTTCTTTCTAATTTTTAGGAAAAGCACTTTACATGCATTGTTTATTTCTATACCAAATGTCATACACTTGCAATGAAGCTAAAAATATAAACAACTATCATTATGTTGATATCCTATATTTTTACAATAATACTTACGACAAACATGTCTTCTAATATCCTCAGTTGTTGCATATCGAACACATTTGTAAATTACTTCCATTGTGTGCATTCACTTTAATACCGCATGCTTTATATACATGTTGCTGCTGATTGGACTGCAGTTCTGACACGCCCACCAAACAAGAGAAAACGCATCTCAAACCCCGTTGCACACCGGACAACACGGCAACACGGACTCGGGTGCGCACTTGTTCAGGAAGTAAAGTAACCTGCGCATGCGTTTTAGCTTATTGTGATGTATTCAGTTAAATAAAACACTTGTAAGGGATGATAGTGTTGATGATTTACCTTGGTTACCACGAGCGAGAGTGAGCCTGCAGTGTATTCGTGCATTGCGAGTGGAATTAGGGCAACACATTTGGAAATCCACTGTCTCCTCAAAAGAGTCCGTTTACAAGCAGCAGAAGTCCACCTTATGTGACACACGCACAGTAAACCTGTATTGTTCACTCAACTGCACATAATAGCAGCGAATTAATAAAAAAAACACAATATTGACCCACGTTGTGTTTTCTATCATGGGCCGTGCACGTTTGCGATGACGTCATATGCACGCAAACGCACCAGGGTTCGATAGAATCTAGTTGAGTGTGAAACCAGACTAACGCTGCGGGGGGCGCCGGGAACAAACGCGCTCGGGCTCGGACCGCAGCAAACGAGCCCAGTGGAAAAGCCCCCTTTGTCCGATCTCTGTTATATTTAGTTTGTGTTGCTACCTGTTCTGCTGACCTGTTTAATTAAAGTACACCTTCATTTTGGAATTATATCCTCATCTTCGTCTGCCTTCCTGCAACCAACCTTGACACCACCCACCTAAAAAGCAAAGCATGTTTCACTATTTAGGCAGATACAAAATCTCACTTTGAGACTGATATTCAATCTCTTATTTCCTGGACGGCTGCCATTTTCTCAGATTTTCTCTGATGGTCCATCCTGACATTTCACAGAGGTAATCCTGTTGTGTCATTTTCTTCACAGCTCTACAGTGTAATGTTTAATTTATGGCTTCAATACACGCTGCACGTAATGGCAGTCTGTCTCTGCAGAGACAATAGGAACTTGTGTGACATTCTTTCTAATGTCCCCAATGCTTTTTCACTTCATTTTAAGATGGAGATAATGCTTAATGAAAAGTTTAATGAGAATCTTCTCTGCCATTCGACTTTGTCACTCTACAGCTCCTCATCAGCCATAGATTTCAATTTTATTGTCAGCCACTGACGTTTATGGGAGCAAACGGCACTCAGTATTCATTTGAATAGTAGCCATTCACAACAACACACCACGTATTACACATTAATAGCTATGTTTTATTTATGTAACACTCTTATGTAGTTTTATTTGAACTGCAGTCTGGTAATATTATATCAGTGTCTTCCTTCAGCATTCTTTTCTCAGACAGTGGGTAGGAGGTAACACAAGTGGGATAATTGCATATATATATGCTTTGATTTCCATCTATTCAGAATCATTTCTCTATATCTTTCTCTATTTGAAGAGTTCAGATGCAAAAGCCTCTAAATGCCATCTGAAATTTTGCTCGTATATAATTTCAGTAATTTCACATAAATGACAATTAAAGGGTAATTTTTCTTGCCATTTAAGTGAAATTATTGATCTTAAATATACAAGCTTGATAAAAATTATCATTTTAGAAGAAAATTTCAGATGGCATTTAGAGGCTTTTGCATCTGAACTCTTCATTTATTTATTATGTTTTCATCATTACATAACTATTTTTGGGTTAGAGCTATTATGAACAGTCCATTTCCAAAATTCCTTAATTCTCTACCCTCCTTTTTAATATAAAACATATATAGCTAATTTTATTAGGTAATCGGACATAACATCATGTAGTTCAGTTGATGATTTAATATTTGAATGAATAAAATGAACAGAAACCTTCATCTGACTTTGTTAAATACTGAGGGAGTTGACAAATACTGAGGGAGTTGACAAAAACTGAAAGAGTTGTGTAATAGAAATTTTACATTTAGGAGTGTTCTTTTTATTTTATTTTCTGTTTTTATTAATTTACTTACTGTTTTTATTTTCTTAGATGTGTGCAACTTTGTATTAACATTACAGATATATGTACACATAAGCATTTAAAGGAAAATGTTCATATATGTTCATATAAGCTAAAGGACATTATTAAAGATATAACCAAGCTGTTAGAAAAGCATAAGTTATAAGCTTCTGGAACAAAATGTTCTGTCACGTAAAAAAATAGACTATTGTACTCCAAGTGTGAAATGTATGTTAGGTCGGAGTGACCTTTTGTATCTCAAGTGTGAATTGTATGTGTGCAGACTTCGATCAGAAATAGATATAGGCGAAAAGGTGTGATGTCAAACTAACCGCTAAAAACAGGAAACCTTAACGAAGATGTCATTGTTCTGTCTAGATGAATTTATGTTGGAACGAGAAGACTTGCAAACAGATTTCCTGTTAAGGTTTTTGCAGCAGATGCAGCTTACACAGGATGTGTGAGGGTATATAATCCTGGGTGAAAGGACCAAGATTTGCCTTCACATGTAGATGCTGTCTGTATGTGAATGCCAATTCAATTTCTTGCAAGAAATAAACATTTGATACTTTGACTTTTCAGAGGTTTCCACTTGTCTCCTTCCTCCTAACTTTTCGAATAGAATTATTTCCACAACAAATGGCGACGAGGATGGGATGCATTAAACCGACGATCGGCGTGAGGAGGGGAACAATTTGGCTCAAAATCCTCAATCTTAAGGAGAGAGAATTGTTCTACTCACGACGACCGAGGTGGACGCACTCCTAGAAGTGAACTCACAAGGTCATCAAAAAGACGGTGAGAGAAAATTTATTTGCGTGGTAAAAAAGAAAATTATTTGCGTATTGAATATTTTTCCTAGAAGGGTCAGAGCTTTGGAATAAGCCTGAAAGTAACTTCCAAGCAGAGTTTGGAATAAGCCTGATAGTAATTTCCAAACAGGGTTTGAGAATAAGCCTGATAGTAATTTCTCGAATGCCATGCATTAATTGTTTTCCCAAAAGGGCCAGAGTTTGAGATAAGCCTGATAGTAATTTCTCAAACACCAGATAGGTGCCTGTTTGAAATAAGCCTGATAGTAATTTTTTAAACAATACAGAGGCACTTGTCTGGGAAAGACCTACATCGACGGATGCAGGCAATTTGAAAGTCCTATATTGACGAATATAGGCAGGTGCGTGGTGGCCACGCGGGGGAAAGAATTAATGCAGTAAATATAGTGCGTGGTGACCACGCGGGGGAGAGATTTAAATACGCAAATATAAATGCTGTTGAATAAACGAAATAAGAGTAATGGGTAATGAAAATTCGAAAAGAGAGGAGGAACAGGTTGATTTTTCAAAGGGCTCAAATATGGCCATGGATAAAATAATGGGAACTTGGTATCATGCTTATGTGCCGGGATTTAATAAACCAATATGGGTTTAATGGGGGTTTGAGTGTAAACCATCTGCAAAAGACTAAAGAAAATTGGACAAAAGCAAGTCCAAAAAGAAAAGAAAAAGATAATTATGACCTTGATGGTCAAATTATAGATTTATGGTTAAATGAGGCAATTATCAGACAAAGAAAACAGATGAGTGCAGCATTAGCACCATTAGGAAGTGCAGATAGTAAAGATGCAAAGGCAGAAGAAGCCAGAAAAACTTTACTAAACTCTGTTTCTTTTTCTTCCGAGGAAATAAGATGCATAAAAACCCGCCTGGCTGAGGATGACCGCTGTCCGGCTCCCTACTCCCCCCACCAACCATAATTAATAGTCCCTGCCATGGGACCGCAAAGACAACCAGGAGTGGCTGGAGGACAAAACCCAGACGAAGATGAAAAAGAAGAAGACAGGTCAACATCTGTCTATCCAAACCTGACAGCTTCAGTTACTTTCCCCTCTGCTCCTCCTGCCTAAGCTCCTCCATCTCAAAGATTCCGAGGGTGTTGAACTTCCATCTGGCATAAGTACGTATGAAGAATACTTAAAAACTGTTTTTCTGGACGGCCTGGACCCTGAAATAGGGAAAAAGGTGAAAACATCCTGTGTGGGTTATCATCAAGCGCCTGGAAGAAATCCGACGCCTGGAAGAAATCCGACGACACGCAAACCATCAACAATAGCTGCTGAAAGATCAAGCCAAGAATAAGCAGAAAAAAGACTGACAAAGACACTCAACTTGCTCTGCTAAAAATGGGAGGTTTGATGATGGAAAATCATCCAAGAAGAGGAAGAGGACGAGGAGGAAGAGGACGAGGAGGAAGAGGACGAGGAATTGGTAACAGGGTCCTTTACGACCCTGAAGTCTGTTTTAATTGCAGACAGAAGGGACACTGGAAAAATGACTGTCCACATCCTCCGAATCAAGTGGAATTTCAACCACGAGGATTTCAGAAACATCAACAACCAAAGAAGCAAGGAGATTGAGAGGGGGAGGGGAGCGACGGTGAGAGGTCTGACTCCCAGGTGGTAACTATGTCTAATCTTATTTCTATTTCTGCTTCTTGCAATGAAAAAATCTTGCTTGCAAACAATGATTAAATGTATAAAGCATTCATAAAATTGCCAATGATTGAAGAGTTGAAGGTAGAAAAGTTAAGTTTTTAATTTATTCTGGAGCAACAAACTCCGCAGTTAAACATACAGAATTGCCTGATTTAACTATATTATCTTTTAAATGGGCAACCTCCAGGAGTGCCACAGGGCATCTGGTGAGGGAACCATATACTGCAGATTTGTCTTGTCAGATTGGTGATCACTCATTTGCGCATGCTTTACTTGTGACAAAAACTTGTCCGTGTATTCTGCTGGGCAGAGATTTAATGTGTAAGCTGAAGTTGAATTTGTATTGTGATGACGATGGCCTCACTGCTGATATGACTATGATACGAATGCCTGCTGAAATATTGTATGTGTTTGAATGGAGCACTCCTCAAAGTGGTTTAAAAACAAAAGCTACAAATTGGATGCCTCCTGACCATGATTTCATGGAAGAAAGTAATTTGCATTGTACATGTCACATCAGCAATGAGCCAGATGAAATTTTTGCTGAAAAATGGACTGAAATAGAAATTGAGGAACTGCAGTCCTCAGAGCTATTTTGGTCAGATAAGTTGTGTGCTGTAAAGATTGAATTGACTGATAGCCAGCTAGCGTTATATGATGTGGTGGGGCCGTCCCACACATCTCCCTTGCAAAGGCACATAGCAGAGTGGGGAGACTTGGTGCCTTTTGTAAAACAATGTGACTCATTAAAAGATTGGTTTCTAACCACTGACAAAAATGTGTGGAAATCTGAGAGCACAGGGTTTTACAAACAGTCACTAGGAAAATACATTAAGGGAATTAGGACTATTGAAGTGTTGTGTGAAAGTACAATGATAAAGAATGAAGAGATATCTATTCCTGAGGGTTTGGAGGCAGTTCCACAGGAACTCTGGGCACGAGACAAATACGATGTAGGTCTGATTAAAGGGTGTGAACCTGTTAGAATCATTCCAAAAAGTGATTACAGACCTAAGAGAATGCAATATGCTCTAAAACAAGAGGCTATTGATGGTATCACCCCAGTATTCAATTCATTACTGGAAAGGGGCGTGATTGTGCCGTGTCCAGATTCACCTGTCAGAACACCTGTTTTTCCTGTAAAGAAAATCAGGGCCGGAAATGGACCGGTCCAGTGGAGATTCATTCAGGATCTCCAAGCGGTCAACAGTGCTGTACAGGCCAGAGCTCCGCACGTGCCAAATCCTTATTCGATACTGTCTCAAATTCCGCCTAAGACAGTCTGTTACACTGTGGTAGACATTTAAAATGCCTTCTTCACTGTACCAGTTGATAAAGACTCTCAGTTTTGGTTCGCTTTCAATTTTAATGGCAAAGCATATACATTTACAATGAAGCGCTGAAACGAAGCTTAGAGCCATTACACCTGCCAGAAGGTGTTGCCCTGTTGCAATATGTCGACGATATTTTACTATGCTGTCCGTCTATTGAGATATGCATGGTTGGAACAGTGGCTCTGTTGACACATCTGGCTGAGCAGGGTCACAAGGTTAACCCTGATAAAGTGTCTGTGGCACAGATATCTGTTGTATTTTTAGGTCATGTCCTGTCAGCTGAAGGGAAGTCACTCTCAAATAAAAGAGTGACTGCCATTTAGAACATTCCGAAACCTCAGACAAAGAAACAAATGATGTCCTTTTTAGGCATGATGACATATTGTAGAACGTTCATCTCAGGTTATACTGATTAAGAGGCACCATTAACAAAAATGATTTATGGTAACAGTATGGCTGCAAAAGAGACGTTGACATAGACTCCTGAGGCTGAGCAGGCTTTTGTTGACTTGGAAAATGCCTTGCAAACTGCCCTTACTCTTGGGATTCCAGACCCAAGTAGACCATTCACACAAACTGTGGATGAAAGAAAACTGCATATAGTTTCAGTCTTATTACAGGAACATGGGGGAAAACTGCGGTGAAAGTCGCGGAGAGGGCTCCGTGGATCCATGGGACGCACTGTCGAAAAGTGCCAGCTCGTGCGGGAGCTGCAACGGAACAAGAATCAGCTCATGCGGTAGCTGCAACGGAACAAGAAACAGCTCATGCGGTAGCTGCAACGGAAGAAGAATCCCGTTCACAGCCAACGAGTATCAAACAGGTGTCAGACTGACCAAAGTTGCTTGTCAGCCTGTAGGTTACTCACTAGAAAACCATCGTCATTGCAGGGGTGGATGAAATGGCTGATAAGTACAATTATGTCAATAGCATGTTTAGTTTTGATTTTGTGTCTGATGATCGCATGTGTTATGAATTGTATTTCTACAATCACTGCTAAGGCTGTGTCTACCACTATGGTTAGACTGACTGCAGGAGAATATGTAACGATGAGACGTAGGGCACCAGAGGATGAAGGTGATGCTACAGTTCCTGAACCTGAGGTTTATGAGAATGAGAGCGAACATGAGTTTGACTTAGAAATAAAGTAATTATGGGAAAAATTTACTAGTTGTAAATTACTGTGATTATGGATGAGTAAATGTCAAAATTTTGTGTATGTTCTTTGAATGAACATGGGGTGGAATGTAATAGAAATTTTACATTTAGGAGTGTTCTTTTTATTTTATTTTCTGTTTTTATTAATTTACTTACTGTTTTTATTTTCTTAGATGTGTGCAACTTTGTATTAACATTACAGATATATGTACACATAAGCATTTAAAGGAAAATGTTCATATATGTTCATATAAGCTAAAGGACATTATTAAAGATATAACCAAGCTGTTAGAAAAGCATAAGTTATAAGCTTCTGGAACAAAATGTTCTGTCACGTAAAAAAATAGACTATTGTACTCCAAGTGTGAAATGTATGTTAGGTCGGAGTGACCTTTTGTATCTCAAGTGTGAATTGTATGTGTGCAGACTTCGATCAGAAATAGATATAGGCGAAAAGGTGTGATGTCAAACTAACCGCTAAAAACAGGAAACCTTAACGAAGATGTCATTGTTCTGTCTAGATGAATTTATGTTGGAACGAGAAGACTTGCAAACAGATTTCCTGTTAAGGTTTTTGCAGCAGATGCAGCTTACACAGGATGTGTGAGGGTATATAATCCTGGGTGAAAGGACCAAGATTTGCCTTCACATGTAGATGCTGTCTGTATGTGAATGCCAATTCAATTTCTTGCAAGAAATAAACATTTGATACTTTGACTTTTCAGAGGTTTCCACTTGTCTCCTTCCTCCTAACTTTTCGAATAGAATTATTTCCACAACAGTTGACAAAGGTCCAACTGAGGTTACAACAACCAATTGAACAAGACATCTAGTTAATTTTTAAGCTAATATTTAATTAATACAACAATCCTTCCAGTGGTTTGTTTTTCTCCTTTTAGCGGTACAGTACATCTAATTTTGCGCCTCCAGTAGCTCACAGAATACAAAAAGGCTATGTTAGGTTGAGTGTAATGGTAAGCATTATTATGTGCCGCCCTGTGGCAGCAGATAAAGGAAACTGCATCAATTACGTACATTTTATTTGTGCCGACCTGCATGGCTTAAGCAGTGGAAAACCAGTTGACAAAACTGAATATTTTTCCACCTTAACCACATGTTGTAGAGTGGAACAATCTGTTTTAGCTGCCGTTTATAAACGTCCAAAAAATGGCCGGATTTTCAAGAACATAATTTTGGAATAATTAAGGTTTTTAATGTTTTTAAAATAAGTAATTTATGTCCCCCAAGGCTGCATTTTTTGAAATTAAAAATACAGTAAAAACAATAATATTAAAGAACAATTAAAGAAAGTTTTGAGAACATGTTGCCTATAATATTTTCTTATGGATGTTATTGTGGTTTCTCCCTTGTGTTTACTCTCATCAGTTATAAGGATTTGTCTTTTTACCTTTTGACACTTTGCGCATTGGCATACATCCCAGTGCTGAGAGCTTTCATTTTGAGGTGAAACCAACTAAAACACTTTACAAAATAAAGTGGTATATAACTGTATAATAAATCTGCCTGTCCTTGAAACACTCAAATGTTCAGCTCACTTTCTAATCACATTTGTAAAGCAGATGTTTTGAGACCAGACCACCGCATACATTACATTATCATGAAATGTATATCTTTGAGCTCTACTCATGGTGGCTTTGCTATGGTAGCAGAGCCAATATCTATCTCAAAATTATTTGTATCTGTATCCGTATTGGGATAAATCCAGAAATGGCCAGGGCTTTAGTTGAAAGTTTGTGAAATTACACGAGGAGCTGGTTTTTAATGTAATTCTGTTACCTTCATAGTTCCCTTTGAGGGAACTCCAACTGCGTCGGTGACGACACTAGGTGAATGCCCTTTAGCATAGTGCATCTGAATCATGAATGAAAACTAAACCAATCCTATTGGCGTTGCGTGATGACGTAGCGTGTGACGGCATACACGGATGTCTACAAAGAAATGCCGGCACACAGCAGAGTTAGCTTTCGCTATTCAGTAAGCACTCTGTGTTGTGTGAAACGGTCTTTCTTATTTGGTGTTGTATTGTCCTATTTTCTACATTTGTATCATGGCAAGTGAGCAGTTCAGAGAGTGTGTGTTTCCCTGCCCTCATTATATTACGGGTGGGGACACACACGCACGTGCAATGCACACAATGCAGCACGCCCAGGCAGCCCTTGAGGGGGCTGCTTGTGGTCACGGTGAAGCACTGTCCATCAGAGTGCTGCCTTCCCGCTTGGCTGTATTTAATGAAGACGGTCAGGCTTGCACTCCCCGCGGTTCAGGTCCTGCATCCACCGAGGCGGTGCGGCGGCTTAGATCGTGGGGCTCACAAAGAGAACTTGAAGAGGGGATTGAGACTGCCGAGGCACCCGAATGGGATATGGACCCGGTGCTGCAGCTGTCTGATTCCGAGGAATTAGACGTGTTCAGCATCGCGGCCGGGGATCCTGACGAGGCACACCAATCAGTTCAAACTGCGCCTAATTATGATGAGCTTGTGGAGGTTGTGACGTGGGCTTTTTCACCCTCTGTGCAGATTGGCACATCAGATCCTCCTGTGGTCCCAGCGGAGACTGTCATCTCTCAGGACGATGTATGTCCCGGGGGACCAGAATTAGGGAGCAGATATGCTGTCGAGGCAGGAGCTGAGGCCTGGGGAATGGAGACTCCACCCCGAGGTGGTGGAGTTGATATGCGAGAGGTTCGGCCAATGTAATTGGACCTATTTGCGTCTTGAGAGACGACACACTGTCCACTGTGGTTCTCCCTCACGCATTCAGCCCCATGCCATGGTACAGACTTGGCTATGTCTGTATGCATTTCCCCCAATCGCTTTGCTCCCGGGAGTTCTGGAAAGGGTCCGTCAAGACGGAGTCAGCCTGCTGCTAGTAGCTCCATTGTGGCCGGCTCGAGTATGGTTCTCGGACATCATATCACACCTGGTAGGCCCGCCATGGCAGATCCCTCTGAGGAGGGACCTGCTGTCTCAGATGGGGGGCTTAGCTTTCCACCTTCGGCTCGAGCTGTTGAAGCTGTGGGTCTGGCCCCTGAGGGGGCACAGTACCTAGAAGCTGGCCTAACATCGGGAGTGGTTGAGACTGTACTCAGTTACAGAGCACCTTCCACAAGGAAGTTGTACGGCCTAAAGTGGAATGTGTTTTCCACTTGGTGTAGAGAACGTGCATTGGACCCAGTTAACTGCCCAGTGGTTTCAGTACTGGAGTACTCCTTCAAGCCTCTAGAGTCGGCTGAGGCCAAGAACCTGACTCTTAAGGTGGCCTTTCTCCTTGCCATCTCCTCTCTTAAGAGGGTAGGAGATCTCCAGGCGCTCTCAGTGTCTTGAATGGAAGTTAAAACTAAATAGTGGCTAAACATTTTAATTAGTAAATAAATAAAAACATATTTTACTATGCATACAAATGGGAGAGGGAGAGAGAGATGTAGGATTTGAGCTGCTTTGAAACAATCTATATTGTTTAAATCAATATAAAAAGGTGACCATAATATTGTGCTATGAAATTACCTAGCTCATCTGTTATCCAGCAAACACGAAAAGTGATTGTGTCTACCGAATATTTTCCCGATTATTCCGTAGAATTCATTATTCATTTTGAAGTCATTATCTGTGCCTTTCCCAACTATGTATTTGGCTTCAGTCACTTCACTAGTAGTAACCAGGGTGGCCCGGTTTTTGGGTGGGTAGTGCTGTGTCACCTCACAGCATGAATAGCCGCGTTTCCACTGCCGGGCCAGGGCCGAGCCGTGCTGGTGCGTGCCAGGGCCAGTCGCGTTTCTACTGTCACTTCCGGGGCTTGAGCGGGGCTTCCTCGGGGCCAACGGCCAGGATTTCTGGCCCGTCGAATACCTTGGGCCAAAGCGGGCCAGCTCGAGATAGAGGTGTGCTCAAGGTAAAAGACGGAGTTTATCGGTGTTATGGAACGTTATGATCTAAAGCTAGATGCACATTTCACTGTTTTATATCGCGAAAAATAATGCTCGAAATGGAGAATCGCCTGTACTGGTCTGTGGAAGATACCAAAGCTCTTCTGAGCATTTGGGCAGAAGAATGACGGCGTGTGAAGAAACGAGGACGTTATAAAATGCATCGATGCTGAACTTTCTAAGCTAAGCATTCAGCGAGCAACGCTTCAAGTTCAGGAAAAATAAACAAGTCGCGGGCGCAGTATATTGTACAAGGCGATTAAAACGCACAATGGACAAAGCGAAGCTCAGAGAAGGGACTTTCCATGGTTCGACTTGATGTACAGTGACCCAGCACCGTCCACTCGCGAGACAATCGGGACACTATTGCAGCCACGGCCGGTGAGTTAATATACACGCTATCTTCCTATTATAAATACATTCATAATACCCGCTGAAATGGGTTGGGTTTTATTGTATTGTATGACGTTTGATCCAGAAAGGCGTGTTGGGGCGGGGTTTAGGGCAGCGCTGCAGGGCTACTGGCCCGGCAGTGGAAACGCGAGCCCGGTGCTTGAGGCCCGAGGCCACGGGCTCGGCTCGGCTCGCTGTTAGCTCTGGCCCGGCCCTGGCCCGGCAGTGGAAACGCGGCTAATGTCCCGGTTTGAAACCTTTCTATGTGGAATTTCACTTTGGTGTGGGTTGGTGTTCTGGTTTCTGCCACAATCCAAAGAGAGAGTCAGACAGAGAAACATGTCAGGTATCAAATTGTATCAAATAAACATATCAAGTTGTAGAAAATATGTATGATGTAGATTTCACCTTTTGGCTTGCTTAGTTGGATACACTTAATTTTTGGCCATATTGATTTGACTGCACTGACACTATATTAAATGAGAACTGAACTGAGCTGGATGATGAAATTACTGTTGCCTCCAGAGCTGTTATAGATCAGTTGATCTCATTCCATATCTGATTAACTTTACACAGATATTGAACCGAAATGAATCAGCACTGAACTGATTTCACCTGAAAACTGACTATTTACTGTCTTCTTAGAGCTGCTTTAGAGCATAATTGAAGTCAATGGCAACGCAGTTAACTGATTTCTGATCGTGCTGTGTTCATTTCATTCATAAAGTTTGACACTTGACACACTGAACAATGACACTTATTTTTCTTTTTAGAGCTGGATGCTTTGCAGTCAAATTGAACTAAGTTTGCATCTTTGAATCATTATTTTCCTGTTCATCACTGAAAATCTGCTTTGAAACAATCTATATTGTATACATCACTAAAAAAAGCTGACTTGACCATAATATCATTCTATGATGATAGGCTGCTGCATCCTTGTAGCCCTACATAGGACAATCAGTTTGGAAAAATGGATGGCTGAATGGATGGATTGTAGTGGTAATGGATGGACCAGTGACTGTCAAACTCATAAAAATCACCATTAAGAAGTATAAAAAACAAATTGGGTTGAATTCAAAAATTCAGAAGCCGTACAATATTTAAGTATTTAAATGGATAATTATTGCCTTTTTCGACTTTGGCTTTTGGCTTTTGGCTTGCTTAGTTGGGGACAATTATTATTCAACAATATTAATGATCTGCCTGCATTGACACCAACTGAACGGAGCTGGACGAAGACAGCGCTGTTCCCTATCGAGGGAACTCAACAATGCATCGAGAATCGACACTTTGGGGACGCTCCCTTAGCGTGCGCCTCTGAAGTAAAAATTAAACCAATCCAATCCTGATTGGTGTTGCGTCGTGACGTAACATGTGACGGCATAACCGGAAGCATAAAGGTGACGCTGACGCATAGAATGGCAGCTATCGCTCTTCAGCAAGCGCTCTCTGTGAAACGGTCTGTCTTATTTGATGTTGTTTGTCTGTGTTAAGCTCTATATTATGGCGAGTGAACAATACACTAAGTGTGTGCACCCTGCCCAAGATTATATGCCACGGGTGGCGATTCGTGTCCCGCGTCCGTTGAGGCGGCGCGACGGCTTAGATCGCGGAGATCGCAGAAGGATCTCGCGGATGAGAACGAGACTGCTGAGGCACCTTTTCTCTCATCATCCGCAGATTCTATGACACTCGTTCACGACGCAGACGCCCGCGATGCGGCTTCTTCTGCCCGTGACGAGTGCCCAGTGCTCGAGCTATCTGTTTATAAGGAAGTAGATGTGCTCAGCATCGGGAACGAGCAACATGAGTCACACTCGCCGGCTTATGTTTCTGCTTATGTAGAGCTTGTGTTGTTGTGATGAGTGCTGTGGCCAGTATTAAATAAATAAATAAATATATTTAAATATATAAGCTGGCCACAAAATAAGCAGGATGATCCCCGTCAAAATGAACTAGACGAGAGATTCCTGCAGCACCGTTCACAAACTCAGAGCCGGGGCTTACTGTTTTTCTCAGATCTTTAAAAAAAAAAAAATATATATATATATATATATATATATATATATATATATATATATATATATATATATATATGTGTGTGTAGATCCTGGGAGAAACCCCACACTTTACGTATCTCACCACATTCATTATATGTTTATTCGAATGTGGTGGGTGCGAGAGAGTCAGGTTATGGCAAGATGCCACAGATGGAGGAAGCTTTAGTGAGTTATCTTTCTCCTGATCTGGCATCTTTGCTTTAAGCCCCGGTTCTGCCCAACAAACCGTGCAGGGACACCTCTGCACTGGTTGGCTGGGCTTATATGGTGCAGGAAATCGATGTTGCTCTTCCCCCGTTAAAAACGTTTCGGGACACATCGGTTTCCAGCGAACGCAGGCTGCACTGTCCGCCCCACAGGCTTGCGGCCAGGCAGCTTTCGCGTTCGCCCATCGAGAATCGTTTTTCGGTCCAGCCCTGCCGGAAACCCGCTTCAGGGGGTCAGGAACGAATCCCGATTAATACCCGAAGCCAGGCTCGAGAGCCTGGTTCCTTTGGTAAAATATTTTTTTTTTTAAAAAGCGTCAGGCTGGTGCGTGCCTGCACTCTATGACGATTTTGCACGTGTTCCAGGCAGATCTTCTTAAAGATCTAAATAAGGGAATATTTCCTGTTGGCCGCTATCTCCTTCTGGCCTGTTTTCCAACGCTGTCACTACAGTTGTTGACAGGTTTCAGGAAGCGAAAAAAAAAAAAAAAAGAGGGCTGCCCCCCCGCTGTGGAACAATCGAGGCTGTTCTAGCAGCAGGTGCCCTCAGGGAAGATGTTGTTGTCCTGCCGTCTTTGACGCTTCGGGCCACATCGATTTCCAGCGAACGCACACCGTGGCGTTCGCCCCAAAAGCTTGCAACAGGGCAACGACTATGGTCACAAAATCTGTATCGACTTTTTTCCTGCCGGTCCACCGCTTCAGGAAGTCGAGAATAGTGCTCGAAAAACACCCGAGGCCAGTCTCGAGGGGCTGGTTCCCTTAGTAGATTTTGTAGAAGAATGGCAACGCCTTCCGAACATATATCTATATGGGTCCTGTATATTATAAAATATTATAAAATATAGGTACAGATTGCAGTTCGGTCACCGACCTCCCTAGTTTGCTGGGGTGGTACCGACTGCAGTGGTTCCAGAACAGGCTCGGGTTATGGAACAAGAGGTACAGACTCTACTGGAATTAAGGGGCCATAGAATGTGTTCCCCTACCAGACAGGGAGTCCGGTTTTACAGCCGGTACTTTATAGTTCCAAAGAAGGATGGCGGACTGAGGCCTATTTTAGATCTAGGGCTTTTTGAATCGTTCTTTGAGGAGATTCAGGTTCAAAATGCTTACTGTTACCATTATCGTGAACCAAATCAGATCCGAGGACTGGTTTGTCACGATGGATCTAAAAGGCGCTTATTTCATGTCTCCATCCTTCCATGTCACAGGAGGTTCCTGAGGTTGCTATCAGGGGCGAAGCATACCAATATTGGGTTCTTCCGTTCGGCCTAGCACTCTCTCCCCGCACGTTCACAAAGTGTATGGATGCGGCTCTGGCTCCACTGAGGCTTCAGGGCATCCGTATACTGAATTACATCGATGACTGGCTCATATTGACCCAGTCTCAGGAAATAGCAGTTCGGCATCGAGATGTCGTCCTTGGCCACATTCAGAACCAGGGGTTGAGGCTCAACACTAAGAAAAGGTGTTGGACCCAGCACTGAAGACTACCCTTCTGGGCGTGGTACGGAATTCGGTTACGATGCGGGCACGTATGTCTCCCGCTCGTATCAAATCCATCCTGGCCATGGTGTCCAGGATAAAGCTAGGCCAGGCCATCATTGTAAAGCAATTTCAAAGACTGCTGGTCCTCATAACAGCGGCATCCAACGTAATTCCTTTGGGCCTGCTTCACATGAGGCCCCTTCAATGATGGCTCAAAAGCCACGGGTTTTTTCCCCAATGGGAATCTGTTCCGTATAATAAAGGTTACGCGGAGATGCCTTCGTTCCCTATTAATATGGAAGAAACCTTGGTTCTTGTCCCAAGGTCCAGTGTTAGGGGTGTCATGTCGCCGGGAAACTGTTTCGACAGACGCTTCCCTCGCTGGTTGGGGCGCGGTCTCGGACGGCCGCTTTGCCAGGGGTCTGTGGCAGGACCATCATTATTCTTGGCATATAAATTGCCTAGAGATGTTGGCTGTGTTCAGTGCTCTGAGGAGCTTCCTCACAGACATCAAAGGTTACCACGTCTCAGTGGTAGCTTATCTGAACCGACAAAGGACACTCAGATTGTGCCCTCTATCCAGATTGGCGCATCTGATCATTTTATGGTCCCAAGGGAAATATTATCTATAAGAACAATATATGTCCCGGGGGTTCTGAATTAGGGAGCAGACATCCTGTCGAGGCAGGGGCTGAGGCCCGGGAATTGAGACTCCATCCAGAGGTGGTGGAGTTGATATGTCAGAGGTTTGGACCAGTGGAAGTGGATCTGTTTGCGTCTCGAGGGACGTCCGTCCAACTGTCCACTTTGGTTCTCCCTCACTCATCCAGCCCCGCTGGCCTGGCCGAGGCTTCGCCTGTACGCTTTTTCCCCAATCGCTCTGCTCCCGGGAGTCCTGGAGAGGTCAGTCAGGAGGGCATCAGTCTTCTTCTGGTAGCCCTGTGTTGGCAAGCCCGAGTATGGTTTTCAGACTTAATTTCACTCCTGATAGCTCCGCCATGGCAGATTCCTTTGAGGAGGGATTTGTTGTCTCAGGCGGAGGGCACTATATTCCATCCTCATCCAGAGCTGTGGAAATTGTGGGTCTAGCCTCTGAGGGGCCTCAGTACCTAGATGCTGGTCTATCATCTGGGGTGGTCGAAACCATACTTATCTCTAGGGCTCCGTCTACTAGGAGATTATATGGCCTCAAGTGGAATGTTTGTCCACTTGGTGTAGAGAACTTGAGTTAGGTCCAGTTAACTGCCCAATGGCTTCAGTTCTGGAGTTTCTTCAAGATCATTTCTCTGCGAATCTCTCCCCATCCACAAGTAGGGTGTACGTGGCTGCCATTGCGGCATTCCATGCACCACTAAATGTTGGGCCTTTGGGGAGGCACCAACTGGTCATACTATTTCTCCATGGTATTGGAGGATGAGACCGACAGTCAGGTCCAGGGTTCCTTCCTGGGACCTGGCGGTGGTTCTCGAAGGGCTATTCCTGGCTCCCTTCGAATACCTCCAGTCGGCTTCGCCTAGGACCTCACGTTCAAGATAGCCTTTCTCTTAGCTATTTCTTTACAGAGGCTGGGAGATCTCCAAGCCCTGGCATTATCGTCAGCTTGCTTGGGATGTGCCCCCGGCGGAGTAAAGGCCATCCTGCATCCGAGGCCCAGCTATGTGCCTTAAGTGCAATTTATCATGGCTAGGTCCATGGTCCTGCAAGTATTTCATCCTCCACCTCATGTGTCGGCAGAAAAGGAGAGGTTCCTTGCTCTGCCAGTCAGAGTTCCGAGTATTTACCTTGAGAGGTCCTCTTCTTGGAGGAGGTCGGACCTACTGTAGTGTGTTTTGGATCACCTATTAGGGGCTCCCGGCTTTACAAACCATAAGTAGGCCTCCAAGGTGTGCAATTTGCCTTCACCTTTGGCCGTTAGGGCTCTTTCTACTAGAGGCATGGTGTCTTCTAGGGCCCTCCTTTCGGGAGTTCCCATCCAGGAGATCTGTGAGGCAGCCAGTTGGGCTACCCCACACACTTTTGTTATGTTCTATATTCTGCACCTCCCTAGTACGCCTGGCGCACATGTGCTCTCGTCCTAGCTGAATGCCTGAATCAGTTTCACTCCGGGGCAGGCCTGTTTTCGGTGCGTGGCCTAGTGGTCATTCGTTCCCCAAAGTGTCGATTCTCGATGCATTGTTGAGTTCCCTCGATAGGGAACGTCTCGGGTTATGACTATAACCCTTGTTCCCTGAGAAGGGAACGAGACAATGCATCGCTCTGCCACGCCCCTCGAGGCCTTTATCGCGAGGCTGGCATTCTATGCGTCAGCGTCACCTTTATGCTTCCGGTTATGCCGTCACATGTTTTGTCACGACGCAACACCAATCAGGATTGGATTAGTTTCATTTTTACTTCAGAGGCGCACGCTAAGGGAGCGTCCCCAAAGTGTCGATTCTCGATGCATTGTCTCGTTCCCTTCTCAGGGAACAAGGGTTATAGTCATAACCCGAGACGTTTTCTCCAGAGCGGCTATAGTCGCGCTTTTCAAGAAAAATGGACAAATTATTTTTTTTTTTGTTGAAGTGAAAGGCAAGCCAGTCTGCCTAGTTTGTGGGGATGCACTTGCAGTGATGAAAAAGGTAAATCTCGAACATCATTACAGCTCAAAACATTCTAAACTCAATGAGTTGCAAGGACAAATGCATCTGAATAAAGTTCACACTCTTCTGCGGAGTTTGGTTGCCCAACAAGCAGTTTTCACAAGACCGCATTCTGACAGAGACAATGTTACTCATGCAAGTTTTGTGGTGAGTGAGTTAATTGCTAAGAAACTGAAACCTCATTCAGAAGGAGAGTTTGTGAAAGAGTGCCTTGTTGCCACTGCGGAGCTGCTAGCACCAGACAAAGTAAAACTGTTCCAGTTTATCACAGTTTAAAACAGTTTATCTCGACGAACCGTTGCGGACAGAGTAACTGATATTGCACAAGACATTGAAACAACACTGAAGGACACTGCAAAAAAATTCCAGTTTTTCTCTCTGGCCTGCGATGAAACAACAGACATAACAAACACCGCCCAACTAGCCATTTTTGTGCATGGGATTAATGCTAAATTTGATACAACCGAGGAATTGCTGTCTTTGCAAGCCATGCATGGCACTACAAAAGGTGAAGATTTGTTTGAGCAAGTAGTTTTGGTGATAAACAAATTTGAACTACCATTTGAAAAGTTAAATGGCTTTGTCACTGATGGAGCTCCAGCCATGCTTGGCTCGCAGAAGGGATTAACTGCGTTGGTCAAAAAAGAAATGAGTCGTCTCAGTCTCGATCAAGTGATTTAGTTGTATGCCACTGCATCATACATCAAGAGAGTCTGTGTGCACATTCCCTGAAGCTCAACAGTGTAATGACAACTGTCGTTTCCACAATAAATTTCATAAAAAGCAGAGGGTTAAACAGCCGCCAGTTCAAAGAGTTACTGAGTGATCTTGAGTCTGAGTACGGAGATCTGGTTTACCATTGTGAGGTGCGATGGCTGAGTCGCGCAGATATGCTCACACGGTTTTACAAACTGAGGGACGAAGTAAAACAATTCATGGAGATTAAGGGAAAACCTGTTGCGGAACTAAGTGATGGCAAGTGGCTGTGTGATTTGGCCTTTATGGTGGACATAACGAAGTACCTGTCAGAGCTGAACGTCAAGCTTCAAGGTCCGAATGATTTCACATTTGAAAGCAGAGAGCTGAGAAGCTCTCAGCTCTCTGCTTTCAAATGTGAAATCATTCGAAGTGAAATTACAGCTGTGGCAATTGCAACTGGAAAAGGGTAACACTGTGCATTTTCCTACTCTGCAAGAACAAAAGCCTGCTATGACAGCTGAATATGCTGGTGAGTGTGCAAAACTGCTTCAGGCATTTGGTGCGAGATTTCAGGACATGAAAAGTAAACAAAAGGAACTGAAGATATTTGCTACGCCATTTAATGTGGAACCATCTGATGTTCCTGACAACCTACAACTTGAAATTATTGAGCTTCAAAGCAATGACGAGCAAAGCAATGACCATTCTGAGGAGACATGCACTGAAATTTGCATCTCTGTTTGGGACGACTTACTGCTGTGAGCAGTTCTTTTCAAAACTGACTCTTGCAAAGACTCGATTCCGCTCAAGACTGACTGACTCAAGCTTGGAAAACCAGCTGCGAGTAGCATCATCATCACTACCATGTGACATCAGACGCCTTGCCAAAGAGAAGCAGTTCCAACCATCGCACTAGAGAGGTTAGTGAATAGTGATATGTGTTCAATATTTTATTATAACGATATGGCAAAAATATCAATAACAATTTTTTTTCGTGGCCGACAGCAAGTGGAATGAGTGACCGACAGCAAGTGGAATGAGTGACCGACAGCAAGCAGAATGAGTGACCGACAGCAAGTGGAATGAGTGACCGACAGCAAGTGGAATGAGTGACCGACAGCAAGTGGAATGAGTGGCCGACAGCAAGGGGAATGAGTGGCCGACAGCAAGTGGAATGAGTGACCGACAGCAAGTGGAATGAGTGACCGACAGCAAGTGGAATGAGTGGCCGACAGCAAGTGGAATGAGTGACCGTCAGCAAGTGAAATGAGCGACCGACAGCAAGTGGAATGAGTGACCAACAGCAAGTGGAATGAGTGGCCGACAGCAAGTGGAATGAGTGGCCGACAGCAAGTGGAATGAGTGACCGATAGCAAGTGGAATGAGTGGCCGACAGCAAGTGGAATGAGTGACCGACAGCAAGTGGAATGAGTGACCGACAGCAAGTGGAATGAGTGGCCGACAGCAAGTGGAATGAGTGACCGACAGCAAGTGGAATGAGTGACCGACAGCAAGCGGAATGAGTGACCGACAGCAAGTGGAATGAGTGACCGACAGCAAGTGGAATGAGTGACCGACAGCAAGTGGAATGAGTGAACGACAGCAAGTGGAATGAGTTACCGGAAGGCAAGTGGAATGAATGGCCGACAGCAAGTGGAATGAGTAACCAAGTGGAATGAGTGACCGACAGCAAGTGGAATGAGTGGCCGACAGCAAGTGGAATGAGTGACCGACAGCAAGTGGAATGAGTGACCGACAGCAAGTGGAATGAGTGACCAACAGCAAGTGGAATGAGTGACCGACAGCAAGTGGAATGAGTGACCGACAGCAAGTGGAATGAGTGGCCGACAGCAAGTGGAATGAGTGACCGAGTGGAATGAGTGACCGACAGCAAGTGGAATGAGTGACCGAGTGAAATGAGTGACCGACAGCAAGTGGAATGAGTGGCCGACAGCAAGTGGAATGAGTGACCGACAGCAAGTGGAATGAGTGACCGACAGCAAGTGGAATGAGTGGCCGACAGCAAGTGGAATGAATGACCGAGTGGAATGAGTGACCGACAGCAAGTGGATGATGAGAGTGAGTCGACGAGTGGAATGATGAAAAGTGACCGACAGCAAGTGGAATGATGGTGCCGACAGCAAGTATGTGGCAAGTGAAAGAGTGACCGACAGCAAGTGGAATGAGTGGCCGACGAAGTGGAATGAGTGACCGACAGCAAGTGGAATGAGGGGCAGAGTGGAATGAGTGACCGACAGCAAGTGGAATGATTGACCGACAGCAAGTGGAATGAGTGACCGACAGCAAGTGGAATGAAAATGATGTGACCGACAGCAAGTGGAATGAGTGACCGACAGCAAGTGAATGAGTGACCGACAGCAAGTGGAATGAGTGGCCGACAGCAAGTGGAATGAGTGGCGACAGCAGTGGACTGAGTGACGACACAAATGGAATGAGTGACCGACAGCAAGTGAAATGAGTGACCGACAGCAAGTGGAATGAGTGACCGACAGCAAGTGGAATGAGTGACCGACAGCAAGTGGAATGAGTGACCGGCAGCAAGTGGAATGAGTGACCGACAGCAAGTGGAATGAGTGGCCGACTAAAAGAAGAATGAGTCTGTGCTGATTTAGTGGAAAGAGTTGAGCCCAAGCTGTGGAAAGAGTATTATTGTGTGAATGTTTTTGTGCTGTAACGAGGCTATGGTGAATGCCCTGCCTGCGCACCTTTTGTTTTGTTTATAGTTTTGAGTTTCCAATAAAACGTACGAGTCCCAGTCACGCCGACCCTGTCTTCTTCCTTCCAAACACTGAACCTCATTACAATGGCCCTTAAAGAATGTTAAAAAAATTGTAAATGGCCCTTGATAGGAAAAAGGTTCACCACCCCTGGTCTAAAAGCTCATTTGTGAGGTCAGGCACTGATGTTGGACGAGAAGGCCTGTCTTGCAGTCTCCACTCTAATTCATCCCAAATGTGTTCTATTGGGTTGAGGTCAGGACTCTGTCCATGCCAGTCGAGTTCCTCAACACCAAACTCGCTCATCCGTGTCTTCCATGGATCTTGCTTTACACAATGCAGTCAGGTAAGTACCGTTCTCCTGACAACCACTAACCCCAGAATATTACATCGGATTGCCAGAGAGAGAAGCGTGATTCGTCACTACAGAAAACACATTTCCACCGCTCTAGTGTCCAGTGGTGGCGTGCTTTGCACCACTGCATCCGGTGCTTTGCATTGCACTTGGTGATGTAAGGATTGGATGCAGATTCTGGGCCATGGAAACCCATTCCATGAAGCACTCTACACACTGTTCTTGAGCTAATCTAAAGGCCACACAAAGTTTGGAGGTCTGTAGCTATTGACTCTGCAGAAAGTTGGCGACTTCTGCGCACTACCTCAGAATGCACTGACCCTGCTCTGTGATTTTTCGTGGCTGAGTTGCTGTTGTTTCCAATTGCTTCCACTTTGTTATAATACCACTAACAGTTGACCGAGGAATATTTAGTAGTGAGGAAATGTCACGAATGGACTTATTGCACAGGTGGCAACCTATCACAGTACCACGGTTGAATTTACTGAGCTCCTGAGAGCGACCCATTCTTTCACAAATGTTTGTAGAAGCAGTCTGCATGCCTAGGTGCTTGATTTTATACAACTGTGGCCATGGAAGTGATTGGAACACTTGAATTCAATGATTTGGAAGGGTGTCCCAATAATTTTGGCCATATAGTGTAGACCTCCTGTACAGCGAAAATTGATGCATTTTTTCCTGTTATCACAGTAAAGCTGCTTTGTATTGTATTGTAAAAAAAACGCTATATAAATAAAGGTGACGACTTGAAATATTCATGGAAAATCTTGCCCTCCACTGTGTCACGATCATGTCATGTTAAGTTTCTGTATATTGTTCAGTCTAGTTTCATGGTCATGTTAATTTTCCCTCAACTCAAATTTCTTTACTCTAAGGCTAATAAATGTGTCACAATCAGCTGCTGGGTCATAATTTAGTAGAATGAAATAACTCCACGTTTCTCTGTCCTTTACTCTGAAAAGCAATTTAAATAATTGCATTGACAGTGCTGTCTGTCACTGATTGTGTCTTTAAAGATTATGGAGTTAATCACATTTTTTTTTAGAGGGGCTGGGTGGGTAAAAGACTGAAGCCCCCTAAAAAGGCCCCTGTTTTAAACTTCAAGTGTGAATGAGATTTGACAGTTATGGCAAAAGGGATCTTTCAGTGATCTTTTTCTCACACTTCAGAAATCATCAGTCTTCAAAGGTTTTCAGAAGTCATATGGACTGCTTTTACAGTGTTTTTTTTTTTTTAGCTTGACCAATTGCAATTTTACTTTCAATGTATTGAAAAAAGCAACTATACCATTCTGTTGCATTTCTCCTTTTTGTTACATGAAAAGAAACTCAAAACAGGCTTTAAATGTTATGAGGAGTAAATGATAGCAACATTTTTATTTTGACCTATTCCTTTAAATACATTGGTTCTCAGAAAGTGGGTCCTGATTAAAAACATATGTCACAGACGTATTGGGGACATAACAGGGGAACAAATTATATAATTCAACCATATTTAGGGCATATATTCTGCACTTTTAAGACAGGGAAAAAATGAAATTAAATAAACTCATATCTAACCAGGAACAAAGCTACACATAATAGAAAATACAACCCAGACAACATTAAATATGGGTTCACTAGGAACAAGGATGAACTTGTGTGCCAAAAATTGTCTGCATTATTTTGTGCAGTGAGTTGTCGGCTACCGAGGGAATGATACTGTCTAAATTAAAAAAGACATTTTAGAAACCAAACACTCAGACAACAAAGACAAGCTTGAAAAAATATATATTTTTTAATGGTAATATTATTAAATAAATAAAAAAGCCATTAATTACAATGTATACTTCATTCATACTTAATGCTATTAATAATTAATAATTTAATTATTGCATATATTAATACATTTCAGTGTTTCATTCCATGGACATTTTTGTTCACTTTTGTTTAAGAAACAATCCCCCGGTTTCACAGACAAGGCTTAAAACTAGTCCCAGTTTGAACTGTTTTAAATGAAAGCAACTTGTACTGACATATCTTATAATATGGCAGTGCCATTGTTTTGTCTCAAGTAATGTTTTTTCTAAGGCACATTTTTAAAAGCTACTTAAATGTCCTAATTGAACTAAGGCCTAATCATGCGGCTTAATCTAAGCCCTGTCTGTGAAACCAGGCCAATATTGTTTTAGGCTGCAATCATAAGGTCACTTCAAAAGATGGCATCGTCCGTTCACATCATTTCCCAGTCACTGCTTGTCAGCTTTTAACATATATTGGCTAAATCAACTATAATGTCAAGCAAACTGACATTTTTAATAGATTACTCCACATTTTCTGTAATCTGGACCACACAGGTGATGCTTGCATTGATCTAACACTTATCAATTTCCGTTCTTAGGTGTCACAACTGTCCTGACTATGACCACACTGAGTATAAGTGCCCGGAACTCTCTTCCCAAGGTGGCCTATGCAACAGCCATGGACTGGTTTATGGCAGTGTGCTATGCCTTTGTCTTCTCCGCTCTCATTGAGTTTGCCACCGTCAACTACTTCACAAAGCGCAGCTGGGCCTGGGATGGCCAGAAGGAGGCCCAGGAGATGCGGGTAAGATAGACCATTTAAAATGCTGGAGTAGGATGTCACAATGCTGTGAAAGTACAGTACTTCCTGTACACTTGAGTGCTCATATTCTTTTAATATCTTGTCAAGGAGTCAATGGGTGCACTATCGGAATTGTGAATGGGTGTCCCTTATTTTACCATACTAAAGGGAGCAACCCTAGTGCACTATCATTTGAAACAATAATCTGAAAGAAGTTACCTTTGTTTCTTTAAATCTAAATTGCAGTAAGCTTTACAATTTAAGCTTGTGTATTTTATAGTGTTTCACAGTGTAATCAATCACTGTTTCATTTTCCACTGTAATTTTTTTTATAGAGTTCCTCCAGACAATAAGCAATAAATATTCAGCATATAAATCCTAAACTAACATGGGTTTTCTTGTTAGCAAGCTTGTCACTATTGTAATTTTTCATTGAGGTTGTTCCCTTTCAATAAGTTTAAGGGCTGCCAACCTTCTCTCTTTTTTCCCCACCGCTTTTGCTTGCTCTTGATTATTGCCACCCTCTGTCCTGGCCCTGATAACCTCTGAGAAATGAAGTGCTTAGAGCTAATGAATCTGAATTGCTGCAGAGAAAGCTCACCGAGGTGCCGCATTGCTCACAGTATGAGGAGATATTGTACCTAGGAATCACTAATATAAATTCCTGTTTCGTCCTCTTGTTGTAACCCATGCTTAATCTGTCGAGAAATACTTTACTTCTTCATTAACTGTTCAATAGAATAGAAATGTTGTGTTTCTACAGAAAGCGTCGAGACCAGCTGCAGAGTCTCTCCCAAGAGAGAACTGATAGCATATAAGCTTGGAAAGTAGAAGTTAAAGCCGGCCGTTAAAAATGTAGTATTGAAGAAAAAAGTAACAATTTATGTATAATATTGATGAAAACCTTCTTTTTTTTTACATAATTTAATTGAATAAATTCTCATTTTCACAACCCATTCCTTTATGGAAGTTTGGGGGAATGTTTACAAAATGACTAGGGGTGCTCCAATTGATCGGCTATCGGCCGATAATCTAGCCTGGCATGCCAGACCTACATCAAGATGTTAGGTCTGGGAACTCTCCATTGACATACCTCAATCCGAGGGGCGGGATAAACGGTTGTCTTTCAAAATCCCTCTGCATGCAATAGGATAGCGCTAACCAACCAGAGCAACGAACGGCTGTGGCTGAGTGAGTCCCGTGCGTTTTCCCACTAGCGGAGCTAGTTGATATATTAAACTTTTGCCGTATCCGGTCGTCAAAACTCCGAACACATCTTCCTTTTCTAAGAATGACTTAAGTGGCGTTCTCTTAACTCCAAGTGCTCCAGAGTCGCGGCCAAAGCCGATTAGAAAGACCGCTGCATCTTCATTGTTTTCAAGTAGCAGGGAAATCACCTATGGAAATCACGCGGAACGTCATGAACTGTGCCGTCATTGTGTTAAGCCCGCCCGCCGACTCTATACACGATGTGATTGGCCTGACCCGAAATTGGTTTTTCCAACTAAAAAGTCTATTGAGAGTTGCTAGACCACACTGGCAGCGAAATGGTTTTCGCGGCCGCTAGGGTGCGTCTAGATTTCTAGGCTACCGATAATCACTTCTAAGTACTCAATCGGCAATCTCTCATTTTGCCAATGGTGAGCTTGAGAGGTATGGCATGGCGTCGCCTCAATCTCTGTCGAGTCAGGAAAAATAATTCTAATACTGAAGGTGAGGTACACTTCATACATTTTTATTAAATAAATCAGTAACTTAAAATCTTCCTGTGAGAAGTGATTTCACAAATGGCACGAGAGAATCAGCACTTTCTCTCTCTAAATGCGCAAATGGCTTCACATCACTACATCCCACACTGACAGAATGAACAGAATTATCACTTTCTAAACCATTCAGTAGGCCTACTTGCACGCTATCTGAGAGACGGGGCACTCATGCTCGCTCAAACCGTGCACACATAAAGCTGCCTAACAGCTCAATGGTCAAAATGCCCTTTAAAAGTTAAATATACACATGTACAAAATTACTGTCTTGCCAAGTTTTCACGTAAACTCAGTCGGTTATGTCTTAAATAAAAGTAAACAGTTAATAAAGAAAACGCAAGTATAAAGGGCCTTTACACTTTCACAATTAAATGGTGTGAATGTACATCGAGATGATGAAACAATAGATCCCTATGGAGCTATTCACACTGGGCGCGATCAATCGCAGTGCGACAAAGCAAGATTTTTCTTGGAAGAGAATGGATGTTGAGTGTTATCATTGGTGTCTGAGAACAGAATTATTCTTACACTTTCTTTATATAGATTATCATTTCTATTCATGTTCCACTGAATTATGCGATCTGAAGAGTGCCGTTTTCTTCTGTGCGTGTCTATTATGAGACGGAGAGTTAATTCGCTTTAGAGCTGTCAATCATATTATGTGATCATCACTCCTGCTCTGCCGAATGACGATGTTGTGTTCATTTCCTCGTTCTGAGTTCCACACAGTTCCACTCATATACAACTGAGAGAAACATTTCTACAGATGAAACATGAAGCCAATTAAATATATGATTATACGATGATATATGTTCTGTATGTTATTTTTGTCATGCTGCTCCGGGTATTTTTTATAACAATAAAGAATGAGAAATGCTTAACAGGTGTAGCATTCAGTTTATTATAAAACACTACAAATAATGCATGTCTACCTATTATTCAATCAAAATTTTTAAGATCGCTGACGGAAGTTATTACATGCACCCGATGATGGTTTCTGTGTTGTACCAAACTTTATTTATCTTAATTTACTGTTTTATGTTGTGCAGCAGTCAAGGTTAAAGCCAAATGGGAAAACTTACAAGATAAATACCTGAGGAAAAATGTTGTTCAAATGTGTGTTTAGCACCACCTAACTAGCTGAAGGCAATCAATTATTTTACATTCAGTATGAAAGCATTGTTCATGGGTGAATCACTTAGCTCAGGATGAAAGAGCCTTGACAGTATATTGGATCTGTGCATTCGTTCTTAAAGTGACAGCAGCCTAATAAACATGTTGCCGTTTGTGCCATTAATGCTAATCAAACAACAAAAGACAACTAAACTCTTGACTGAATATATTTTGTAACCTTAAATGTTAGGATAAATCTGACAATCCATCGGTTTGCCATAGCCTGCCGGTGTCTGTGTCGCTTTTACTGGCACTATGTAACTTCTGGTTTCGGGTAGGAAACCGACCACAAAAAAGAACTACAAAACTCGACTGCTTTACGTCAAGCGCTACAATAGTCATTATTTTGTTTTTCTTCGTTTCTGATGTCGCAATACATCATCCTTTCATGAAATCATGTAACATACTCTACCTTGTCTGTGGAGATCGTTCATTCTAAAGCCAGTGCTGGGTAAAGGCGGGACGAGACTCGGGACGGGCGATCTCGGTGGGCGATCTCGGCGGCCATCTTGGCTGAGGGCTCAGGTGGCGAGGCGGCGGCCATCTTGGCTGAGGGCTCAGGCTGGGCAGGCATGACGCGAAGCCTTGGATCTGGCTGCGTTCCAGATCGTGGCAAGACGCTCTCCAGACACCGGATGATGGTCTCCCTCCAGTCCAGTATGGTGGTGTCTGGGAGGTCGATTGGATGGTTGAATGTGGCCCCGATCCGGAA
This sequence comes from Chrosomus eos, assembly GCA_036326025.1. NCBI lineage: Eukaryota > Metazoa > Chordata > Actinopteri > Cypriniformes > Leuciscidae > Chrosomus > Chrosomus eos. The sequence goes on along the minus strand of CM070834.1, from coordinate 31,414,034 downwards.
CAAGGTGCTCAGGCTCACGTCATCGAGGGTGCTGGTGACGGCAAGGTGGCAAAAGTCCTTGACAAATGCAAAAAAGTTTTTACTCTCCTTAGCAGCCTTGCTGCTAAGGCTTACAGTGCTGCTGGACAGGCTGCCTCCATTGCAGGAAATTACCTTACCCTTATGGTCACGGCGTGGGCCCTCAGCCAGATGATATCCACTCTGGTGGTCCAGGAATACTGAGATGAAGATTCTCGATTCTCGACTTTGCCCAGCAGCAGTTCTCAACAGTACAGAAGCAGACGGTGGTGATCAATTCAACATCTTGCCCCGGCGGGTTGCAGCTGCTACCAGACCGCCGAGGGCTGCCCCTCCACCTGAACGGGCATACCCCTGCGGTTTCTACATGTGCTCTGGTGCGGCCTGGGAAGCAAGCAAGATTCAGGCCACAGCGTTGAGCCACACGCAGGAAGGCAACGCAGCCGTCTCATACATTTTATTTATATATAGTTCTATATATTCACTAACCTAAAGGATTATTAGGAAAACCTGTTCAATTTCCCTTTAATGCAATTATCTAATCAACCAATCACATGGCAGTTGCTTCAATGCATTTAGGGGTGTGGTCCTGGTCAAGACAATCTTCTGAACTCCAAACTGAATGTCAGAATGGGAAAGAAAGGTAATTTAAGAAATTTTGAGTGTGGCATGGTTGTTGGTGCCAGACGGGCCGATAAGATGTGATAAGAAAGGTGTTGTGTGTCTATGTGTGAATATGCATAATTGCTGTGAAAATAAACCCTGATTTATGTGAAATGCCATATCTGCTGATACCTAAGCAAGTAGGGAAAAAAACATACATATACATACATATAATCTGCATTTTCTTTGCACTAAATACAGTGTTCCTACCAAGTGAACAGCTATAAATACTATGTATAATATTGCATATGAATGTATATGTATACATTTGTTGATGCATTAGGAGTTAATGGTAGCATTGCATTTACAGGTGGTGTTGTAGCCACATCTGTGCATCTAGTTAATGTGTCTGCAATTAGAGGTGCGCTTTGTGCGCTTTGTGAGGAACAAAAGGTGAGGTTTGTGCCATCCTCTTTATTTTGATCTTTACTACCTTGTCACGGTTGAGCACTATTGTGTTGCGGAAGAATCTCTGTCGATTGGAAAGAGAGTCTGTAGTTGAACACCAGTTAGTCATTATCCATTTGGCAGAAAGATTGCAACAGAGAGGGTATGCATTGTCTCCCAAAACATAAAGGGGGCTCCAGTTGCTGAGCCTGGCAGTGATTTTGCGGAGGGAATATTGAGGAGGCCTTTGTCAAGTTCTCACTTAAAATCTGTCTGTGCAAAGATTCCAGCATCAGAGGCTCTGCCCTGCGCCCCCACGCTGACATTTGTAGAAATGAAGAAATCGTCTGTGATTTCCCTCCAATCCCCTTCTGTTTTTGGAGTCTGAAACCACCTTTTCATACATGGACACCGAAATTTTGACGATGGGTCCTGGAGGGACAAGACGACTCTTGTCCTCCGTTCCCTCCTTCAGTGGGTGGTGATGGCGCAGTGGATAAGACACATGCCTTTGGTGTGAGAGACCCGGGTTCTAATCCACTGTGAGACACCAATGTGTCCCTGAGCAAGACACTTAACCCCTAATTGCTCCAGAGGCGTGCGACCTCTGAATATAGCAATTGTAAGTCGCTTTGGATAAAAATGAGGGTCAGCTAAATGAATAAAAAAAATGTAAAAAAAAAATGGAACGATGGGTTGCATACGCAACCAGAACGTTCCCTTTCAGTCGAGAATGTCAGACGTAGTCTGTTAGTTTGCCACTAAAGCTGCCACCTTCCAGTTTTTAGACAAAAAGCCTTCTGATGCCCCCGCTATGTAAGGACAGGGTTTAAGCCAGGAAGTCACTGCTGTTCCTACAAGCATTCCCTGACAAGGAAGGAAGGGACATTGGCTCGTTAAATAGTACTCGAAGACAGTTGGCTCCCTAGCGTGATCCCCGTTCAGTCGACGTCGACTGCGTCTGATGTTCTCGACTGAAAGGGAACCCATATTTTGCAAACGTAAACATGGGTATGTGTCATTGCCCCCAATTGACGAGACGTTCAGGAACTATCTCGCTGCTGGAGAGGCATCTGTTCTAAACACTCTGGCCCTGCCTTCCAACCCGCATCTCGCTTAAGTGACAGGGTATACGCAGCAGCAAATCAGGCTGGGGCTGCCTTACACACAATGTCTGTGTTAGAGGCATACCAAGCCGACCTGTTGAAGGATTTGGATCAGGGGCAGGGTCTCTCCCCTGACGCAGTGAACGAGCTGCGCCGCACCACAGATCTGGCTCTTCGGGCCACCAGAAAAACCGCTGCCTCGATTGGAAGGTCGATGGCAGCGATCGTGGTGAGAGACATCTGTGGCTGAACCTCGCTGAAATCGGGGAGAAAGAAAAGGGCTTCCCTCAACAAAATCATCTCCATACCGGCATGATGACTCCGACCCCCAACCAGATGGAACTGGATAAATACTGTGAAAGTTCTGATCCCATTTGACTTCTGACCTATAATGCTGCCTAAATTATAATCATACACTGTTCATTCGTTGGCCAAAGGAGGACTTGCACCCTGACTGAGCCAAGGTTTTTTTCTCCATTGTGTCACCTAATGGAGTTTTGATTCCTTGCCACTGTCGCCTTTCTTCGCCTTTGTCGCCATTGGGTTTTGGCTTGCTTAGTAGGGGACATTTCATTTTATATTTAACAATACTATTACAGCATTATTTTCCTGTTATCTCTGTAAAGCTGCTTTGAAACAATCTGTATTGTAAAAAGCGCTATATAAATAAAGGTGACTTGACTCGATGCCCCAGGCGCTCACAGCGTCAGTGAAGGATACCCTTCCTCTGAGGGTGAATAATATCCACCATCTCCTCTCTTCTTCCTCTCCCCCCTATTTTTCTTTACCCCAGGGCATTTACATCAGACCTGAAGCCTGGACCGATGATGATATTTTCCTATTAAATAGAATGCTTCTGAAGGTCTGCTGTCGGGCTTGATAGTGGGTGCACCCTATTTAGCTTTGGGTCGTAGGCCTCCATTCGAAGAATACAATTTAGGCAGCTGCTCTGCGAGCAGCAGGATGATCTTGGTAGGTCTTTATGTAAGGATGTTAAACTTTACACCTTGGTTCCCTGTTTAGAAAGTATTAAGGGGTATGTTTGATAGGAACGGATATTAAAATTAGGAATTAGGAATTAGGGCCCTGAAGTTCCCTTTTTTATAGGTAGGCTTGCATACCTTATCATAGGCCACCTCTTGTGTTAGAGTCGTTTGGTTAATGTAGTAGGTGGTGCCAGTCTTGGTCACCCAGTGATGTACAGGTTGGCTTCATCTCATAGAGAAATCACTAGTGAGGCCACCGTGCACAAGAGCTTCAAACAGATTCTGTTAGCGTGAGATGGCTTCCTCCCATTCGGGGGTTTCTCCTGAGGAGAAACCTTTGTATACACTTTACACTTTACACTTTGACGAGCCAAGCGTTGGCCCTCAACGGGCCACCTGGATAGCCATTGAAATTGAAATTGTAGGCCTTTCTTTAGGCCTCCTCGATAGTCAGGTAATGTAAGATTGTACTCTCCTTGTTTAAAGGGTGGATAGCGCTCTAGCTGAGTACACTCTCCATTGGCAATGTAAAGTAAGAAAAACCGGGTCGCCAGTATTTCTGTGAGTAGACCTATGATATCTGAGGCTAGTTCTGCTAATAAGTATGGCTATCAAGTAGCAGGCCTTTACAGGCCTCCAATCCACCATGTTGTGGATTTTAGCAATGAATCAGATCATCACGTTGTAGGTTCCCTTTGAGCCTCTCTGATTCTAGCCCAGAGCCTGGTCATATATTTTTTTTCTAGCTAACCATAAGTCTGGTTAGAAGGTTGAAGGACTCTCATGAGACCTCCCTGCTAGATCGGCTCTAGAGCTGGAGGTGCTCCCCTTTTCTAGGGTCTCTTGTTAGAGTGCCCAGCCTCCACAATGTTTCAAAGCACTGTGTAGATCCAGGATTGAGTAGAGTTACTCCCCTCATTTGCAAGGGATGTAAAGCTCTATGCTGAGTTCAACACTCCAGGATGCTGTGTCTCTATGCTCCGGTTTCACTATTGGTTTTGTGAGAGACTCTGTTTAGGAAAACAGACACGTTGTTGGCAAGACTAGGTCAGTAGATTTAACCAGGTCAGCCTCCCCAGAGGAATATGGTGTTGACTTTATGTCCCCCTCAGAAAGTGACTAGACGGGACTCCTTTCGGACCCCTGGCCATATTCCGTTAAGGAACCCCTTCCATGGAAGCTGTTGGTTCCAAGCCCTTAACCCTCTGGGGACCAAAAACGCACCCGTGTGTTTTGCTAGTTTTTTTTCACATAGCAGAAAAATAGACTTAAAGTACTACCATCATTTCTGGTCATATAGAGTTAAGAAATATGAGAAAATAAACTGTTAAATGTCTACTTTTTTATGTGCCCACATACAATTGAAATAAAATATTGTGCTTTTATAAAATAAAATAAAATAAAATAAAATAAAATAAATGGCCTCTCCGTCTCCGTGCACGTCTCTAAACTTAAACAAAACTCAGCGAATACTATTCACCCAGCCATAAACAATATATCTTTTAAATCATTTGAGTTTGTACTTTTAAATGATCTTATTCAAAACTAAAATAAATATTCTCCGTTTATGTCATCTATATAAAACGAGAGACGTGTCAGCCGTTCTAATTAACTTTCTCTCAGCTCATTATTCTGGTAATGTGACACGCCCACGGAGACCATGCGCTATTCAAACGCTAATGATCTGAAGCAACACATTGAGAGTGTAAACGCCCATATAAACTCTGTGAACACACTGTATTTTTAGTCAGATTAATCTACTGTCGTCTTGTGCGGCTATATGAGGAACAATCCTGGGATTACCTCAGAACAAGTGCTGGTTTATTTTCACTTCGAGGAGGAGCAACATATCCAGCTGAGAAGTGTGTAAGTGTTTTATTCTTGTGCTTTGTTCTAATCGCGATATAGAATAACATTAGTGTCTGTAAACGCATACTGTTTAGCATAAAAATATAAAAAGCATAAAAAATAGCATACTGTTTAAATTTGAATCATGTTTCTCTCTCTCTCTTCTGTGTGTGTGTGTGTGTGTGTGTGTGTGTGTGTGTGTGTGTGTGTGTGTGTGTGTGTGTGTGTGTGTGTGTGTGTGTGTGTGTGTGTGTGTGTGTGTGTGTGTGTGTGTGTGTGTGTGTGTGTGTGTGTGTGAATGAATGAACGCACAGATACGCACTGTTATAGACAAAATAAAAGACAACATTTTGTTTACTAGTTTTGGATAGAGTATAAAGTTTTTACTCTAAAATAGACATCAAATAAGCTTTTGTTAGGAGTTTCTGCTCATATGTTAAATAGGGGTGTCACGATTCTCCAAATCCTCGATTCGATTACATTTTCGATTCTAAGGTCACGGTTCGATTCGATTCTCGATTTTTACATGTATTTTTTTAAGCACAGTTTGCGATGCCATTTTTAGACTAGACTTTTATGTAATATAATATATGACCTTTGTTCGCAATGTACCACACTACATTGTCAAATTTACAACATTTATTAACAAAATAATGTTACAATAACTTATATCTTCAGTCAATTAGAAACTTAAAGGGGGGGTGAAATGCTGTTTCATGCATAGTGAGTTTTTTACACTGTTAAAGAGTTGGATTACCATGGTAAACATGGACAAAGTTTCAAAAATGAAGTTGTAAGTTTGATGGAGTATTTCTGTTCCAAAAATACTCCTTCCGGTTTGTCACAAGTTTCGGAAAGTTTTTTTCGAATATGTAACTACGTGACGTCAGAGTGGGCGGAATTTCCTTATATGGGTCTTAAGGCACTTCTCCCGGAAGGGCGCGCGCGCAGCTGTAGCCTAGAGCTTACGCGAGCGTCCATCAGACCGCTGTGCTCTGCTGCGTTGCAATCAAAACAATGGCACCAAAAAGTGTGTTTTTGGTTGCCAGGGCAAGACAACACTTCACAAATGTCCAAAGAACCCAGAGTTAAGGGACCTGTGGATGGATTTTGTTTTTCCAGAGCAGCAACGGAGTTGCACAAGTGTTCTTATTTGTTCCCTTCATTTCGGCGGTAGCTGCTAATAGTTTTATAAACAAGGCACAGTTCGACGATTTGCAGATCGCCTAATACTTAAAGATGGAGCAGTCCCAATGATAAAGGTTCACGGAACCGCAGGCGGTGAGTAAAACTGCTTCAAATGTCTGTGTGTTGTTAACTATCAGCGTGTAAGCTAAGCACAGCAAGTAAACAACATGATCACGTACAGTTAATGTATCGAGGGAGCATGCGATGTATGGTGTGTGTTTAAATACAGTTGTTTAGCTGGCCACTGTAGGTGTCAGTTTGTTTATTGTAAAACTAAATCATGTCCTCATAAACCACGAGTCTGTCTGTTTACAACACACGCAAAAGCTTTGCGCGCTCCCGCCCACACGGCACACCTCCACTCGCTCGGGTTTTTTCCGGAAAGACTCGGTACAGCCTATTTTTCTTTTATAAATATAATAAAACTAAAGACTTTTTGGAGATATGAAGGATGCAATACTACTCTATAGGTACTCAAGATTAACATGAGATTGAGTGAAACTGAGTATTTCACCCCCCCCCCCCCCCCCCTTTAAGCAAAATAACCTGCCATGTATTTTCTCTTTTGTAACTGCAGTCTTATGCACAGAAGATGACATTCAAGTTCACAACAAAACAAACACGGTTTAACAGATACATCTATGTTTTCCTTGCTTTACCTCGGTCTTAAAGTACAAACATGACTGTGAAAAATATTAGTATTTAATGTAGAATTTAATTAAATGTATTTATGATGAAATTACAACATTTTCATGTCATGTTCATTTTGACCACGAACTGTGCACTGTCACTTTAACTCGGCGCGTGCAGCACAGCAAAAATAGACTCGGTGCGGAAATGAACGACACTTGTCTCATTCGTGGAGGTGGAGAGTCAAGTTATTTGTGACATGCTAGATTTATTGTATAAAGATTTATACTGTTCTGAGTCTGCTGTTTTTGTCAATTTAAAGTTTTAATTTAAAAAGTGGAAGACTATGGTACACGCACTGACGCACATACAGTAGCAGAGCTTGCAAACTGTGGCTTTTTTGAAGCGCGAACTTTGAACGCGAATGTGAACGTTGTCAACATAACTCTCTGGAAATCAGAAATACTCCCACTGTCCCACACCGGCGACTTTAGTGAAAGAGGAGGTCAGAAGTCCTGTCGATGGGTCTCCTGCATCTGCAGCCATGCTATCTTTTGACTGGCTGTAACTGAGGTAGAGGACTCGCAGCACTTCAACGCTGTTTTTTCCCGCTTTGCATATAGTGACTGGACGTGACATGGGGGCGTGGCAGTATCGACGATTCCATTTTTGAATTCGATTATCGAGATTGTGACTTAATTTCGATCGATTTCGATTTAAAATCGAAATCGTGACACCCCTAATGTTCAACTAATAAACTAATCAACTAAGATGTTATAGTGTTTGTTGCAATGCAAGCTATATCAAAATAATGAATCCTTAACTTTGAAATATGTATGATCAAATGTATTGGCCTACTAAGACATTTATGGAAAAAGCCTATTTTCTTTTCAAGATGTTTCCAACTCTAACTTTGAACCAATTCTGTAGAATGGCCTATATAACCTATTTGAACAGGATTTGTTGATATGTGACCCATTACAGAAACCAGGGACGCAAGTCGGCAGCACAACTTGCGAGAAAAATGAGAAACAAGCGTTTTTTTCCAAAATTTGTGATTTTCGCTTTTTTGCAGAATCTGTTAGTTGAAATCACGAAGAAGCCTCTCCATGTTTGAGATAGCAGTATTGGTATATTTAAAAGCTTACATTTTGAGGTTGAAATCAGCTTGTTTTCGTAGATTCTAGCACGCAGTAGGGGCGTGGTGTGTTATTGTCTGTGTGTATTTCCATACTGAATATGGCGCTTTTGTCCCCGCCCTCCAAGTGAACCGCATGGCTACTTATTATGCTGTGCTCTGGTCGGCTCAATTCAATTCAATGAAGATGGACGCCGCAAAGATTGTCGCAGACGAGCTGAACCGTGGCAGTTACCGGTACACTGAAAATGTTTTCTCCGCACTTTGTGGGCTCGGGAAACTGAAATCCGCGCGCGCGCGCCCTCGGTGCTTGAATACGGCGGCTCGGCTCGCTGACAACGGTAGCTGGCTGTTTCATATGAGACATCCCAATTGCTTTGAATGGAGAACTTTTTGTGAACAGGGAACAGACTTAATGGAGACTTAATGGACTGGCAACAATCGAATTACAGGATGCAGTTATGACCTTTGCTGCCATGAAGGCCTGCCGTGCGCGTTTCTGAAAGGTAAGTTAAGCTTCATTTGCTCTTTAGTCGTTATTTAAGATGCTGAACCTGCTGATGATATAATGTGCTTGCGGACATTTCATTTGTGTGTGTATACGCACATAAGTGATGTAAAGAGATTTGCAACAGTAATTTGAGGAGGTGAAATGTGATTATTTGGAAAATCCCTGTCATGACTGCTTAAAGAAAAATGTCAGCAGGCATTTGCCTCCTGCATAAACTTTAATATTGTTGACATTTTGGGCACACGCGCGTTGCGCACTATTTGCGTTATATGTAGGCCTTTGGCATATTGGTCTTTGTGTGTTGTTGCTGGTTTTGCGTTATATCATGGCATATTGGTCTTTGTGTGTTGTTGCAGGTTTTGTGTTATATGTATGGCATAACGATATTGGTCTTTGTGTGTTGTTGCTGGTTTTGCGTTATATGTATGGCATATTGGGCTTTGTGTGTTGTTGCTGGTTTTGCGTTATGTATGGCATAACGTTATTGGTCTTCGTGTGTTGTTGCTGGTTTTGCGTTACATGTATGGCATGTTGGTCTTTGTGTGTTTTTGCTGGTATACGTTTCAAATAGAGGGGCAGCACAATTGTTTTTCGCCTAGAGCGGCAGAAGTGCATTCGCCGGTCCTGGGGTTGAGTTTCCATAAACATTAAAGTTTTTTGTTCTCTTACGAGAGTATCTCTCGTACTGCGTAATATCTTACGCTATGGGGAAACACTCTTTCCTCGAGATATTGAAGCCAAAAATTATCCTTAATTTTTTTAATCATGCAAAACGCTTTTGCAGCAGCAAGCAGACAAGGGCGAAACAGCTCGCGCGCCCATTGGCTGCCTCGCTGGAAAAGCTGCAGCCTATCGAGTGAAGGCACTGCGTGACGTAATGACGAATGAAGACGCTTCGCGCTCATTTCGTCATGTCCCGCCAGTATAGGCGTGGTCTCGCCCTGTAAATACCCCTCGATAGCTGTATTTCTCTGATTTTGTACACCGAAGCGAACCAGAGCATAGTTCAAGCACGGCAAGATACGCAGTACTCGTTCCCTCTCTAGAGAGAACCGAGGTTACGTTAGTAACCGAGTACGTTTTGTGTTCATTCTAAGAACACGTACACGTTATCTCATTTTTAGTCTGTTTAGACCTTCCCATACCTACTATTGTTATTAGCTAGCAGGAAAGGAAAAAAAAGCTGTAAAGCACATTGGGGGAGCTTTACAGGGGTATGACTTATCTAAATGAGATGTAAATGAGCCCTATTGTCACTCCCAGCTGCAGAAAGAGGTGAGAACTGCAGATCTTTAGAGGCGGTTTTCTCCGCTTTTAGTTTTTCTGAGTGCCTACCTTCAAATGGCCACAACTTCTCAAAATATTATCAGATTTCCATGTGTTACACATCGTTGGAAAGCTTGTAGACTACACTTTCAGAATCTGTGAATAACTCAAAATGCCCCAGAACCGACTTGTGTCCCTAGTTTCCGTAACTGGTCACATTATATATATATAGGGTCTTTGTCTTCTCAGGTGTGAACCAACTAATTGTTCAAAAGGGGGCTGGGCCGTTGACGCACAGTTGCATATTGCCTTGGCAAACAAAGTGTTTTTCACAATTTTAATCAATCTATTGTGTTATGTGAATGATTAGGCAGGATGATTTTCAGATCATTTTGAAGCAAAAACTCTAGGCGACAACTTCCATTAGTCAAAAGTCTTGTGGACACATATTTAGTATGTGTTTTGTGGCCTTATTTCAGAAACTTTTAGTTTTAGTTTTTTCAATAACCATGCATAAATAATATTCTCTCAAAAATACAAACATGTACATACATGTTGCTCACATATTATGGTAGCCTCGTTTGTGCTGTATAGAGTGAATTTACACCTTTGCCATTAACATGTTTATAAATAACTGAAAAAAGCACAAATATCAGTGCATGTCAAAACATCCCAAGGGCCCCAAAAACCCCTTGGTCCCCAGAGGGTTAAGTGGCCTTGAGAGGCTTTTCCTTGTTAGGAGGCCTCTCTGTGTACGATGAGCATTCTTGACTGACCTGAGAAACTTTTTCCTTGGGAATAATTCAGCAGTTATTATGTTCCGTATTTCTGTCGACTAAACCAGCGATTCCAGTTATTTGTGAATTAAAGGTTGTGTAGGTAAGAAATTTATAAAAAACTTTTTTCCAAATTTGTTTAAACTTTTTTATATATATCAATGCATAATTAAAATCTAAGTACTCTGAAAAAAAGAGTATAAAAATCGATTGACTCTAGACCGTTTAATCTGCATTAAACACAGCTCATTATTTCGAACCGGGACGAAACAACGGATTGGCCTAGGCGACTGTCACTCTCTCGCAACCATGGCAACCACCCCTTCGCCACACAGGACCTGCCCTTTTGCGCGCACTCGTTTGGTTTGTGTAATTCAAGAGCCACGGAACCTAGGATTACCAAAACAATGGCAGAGAAAGACCAATCTAAGTCCACATTTGCAGTTCACGAAGGCAACCCAGTCAAAAAAGGAAGTCATTTACATTACAAGAAAAGGTAATGAACAAAAAGTTGTTGGATAAACAAAGAAATAAAACTCGGGTGAATATCGGCGAATACCCTAGTAGCACGACCTCTTGCACGACCTCCTCTGCTTCGCCCTCGACCACGGTTCTGTCCTCGAGCTGACGATGTGGTACTTGTCTCGGGAGTGTAGTCCTCATCAGAATCAACTATGCTTTCATCAAGCAAACTCTTACATGCAGAAAATCATATATATGTTATAAATCTTACACGAAATTCATCTACATCACAGTGTAAATGATGGCAATGGAACAACGTGTATCACGCATTCACGCAACCTGTGTTTAGCTTTGCCTTATAGATAGCTCGTTAGCGAATCAATAAATATATATTGTAAAGTTTACCAATATCAATATGCTAGTTTGATAGTGAGTAATAAAATACAACTTATTTGTTTAACTTCATAATGATAAAGTTAGATTTTTTTATTTACATGTGTGTCTGACATGATGTCACTACATGCACTCGTTCCTCTACTCTTCGCTCGTCTCAGGTAAATAATGCGTCTTCAGCTCAGCTGTCAGAGTTGCGCGTTCATGTGTTTTGGGGGTGTGGCTTTGGAAGGAGCTCAGAAGGGAGGGGGTGAAGTGAATGGAAATAATGAGCTGTCTTTAAAACAGTCGTGAGAGGTCTACAGACACTCGATTTTTATACTTTCTTTTTCAGAGTACTTAGATTTTAATTATGCATTGATATATATAGAAAGTCTAAACAAATTTTGAATTTTTTTTTTTTATAAATTTCTTACCTACACAACCTTTAATCATTATTTTGAGTCAACTCTTTCTTTTTGGTGAATTGGCCAAACACATTTGCAAAAACCGCTCTTCTACTGAATCTTTTGAAGCGATTTCTCAGTCAGTAAACAAACAAGACACTATCAAGAGAACAAACAGCACTTTTCTGCAGTTGTTTTCATATGTGAACATGTGCTAAATGAATGTCATTGACAATTTCATTACTCTTTGCAGTTTTTACGTGCAAAATGTGTCTAGAAATTCAGCAGGCATTGCACTTAGTGATGGTCTGCAAATTCTGCATAAAGGAAGTGTGAAATAGTTAGGCTATCTATCTACCCACCTACCTACCTAACTGCCTACCCACCTACCACATCACTATAGCTGCACTGCTTGCCTGTTTCCTGCCATTTATTATCTGTGCAATTAACCTGTCTGATTCACTTCCATCTCTGTCATCGAGTCTGGTTTCTCGTTTACAGTGATTGACTGTCACACAACTCTTAGCGATATTTAACGACGCCGAGGCTGTAATGTGATTGGTTATTAATGCACATGTGATCCAAGTTGGCTGTTACTGTTTCTCCAATGGTAGAGCCACAGACCCTCATATCTCCCAATAATAGACCATCTCTGCTGCAAGTGTGGATGGCCAAATACTCAAGTTACAGATGATATCAAAAAATAATTATTGATTGTTTATAGATGTTTTAATGTTTTAACGGGCCCTTGCACATGTAGCGTGTCGGGGAGTGATGCGGCCGTGTTGCATATTCTGGAGCTCTGCCAGTGCGGCTGTGAATTTGCTACGCTTTTCAGACACTGCATGAAGGTGTTATATGTCACTTCCTGTTGCCAGCAGGTGGCGCTATGACTGTGGGTGAATGTGGGCATGTACATGAGTTCAGGGCGGGACTCTTATCCTACATGTAAAGTTTGGTGCAGCTGTGAGCATGTACACTGAAGTTACAACCACTTCCTGTGTCATGGCGATTAGTTGATCTTTGATACCATGCCACGGACACACCGATTGACGAAAACTCGCAGATAGCACAAATTTTCATCGTCAATGCCTTTAGAAGGCACAGCAGAAATTTCAAGTCGATCGGACTAAATCCCTAGGAGGAGTTCGTTAAAGTACGGAGTGTGTAAATCAGCCAAAATTTGACGAACAATTCAAAATGGCCGACTTTAGGGCATCGCTCCAAGAGGCTTTTTTGTGCGTCTGGACATGGTTGATGTGCCACAGACATTTCGTACATGTAGGTCAAACGTGCGGCGGGGGCTGCTTCGATAAAAGTCACTTCCTGTTGCCAGCAGGTGGCGCTATGACTGGGGGTGAATGTCGGCATGTACATGTGTTCAGGGTGGGACTCTTGTCAAGCGTGCAAAATTTGGTGCAGATCTGAGCATGTACAGCAAAGTTACTCCAACTTCCTGTTTCATGGCGAATCATCGATGCCACGGACACGCCCATTGACGAAAACGTGCAGAGCGCACAACTTTTCATCGTCAATGCCTTTAGAAGGCACAGCAGAAATCGATCCGACTAAATCCCTAGGAGGAGTTCGTTAAAGTACGGAGTGTGTACATCGTCCCAAAATGGCCACCAAATTCAAAATGGCGGACTTCCTGTCGAGTTTAGGGTATGGGTTCTTGAGGCTTTTTTGTGCGTCTTGATATGATACACGTCCACACCAAATTTTGTGCATGTAGGTCGAACATGGACAAGGGGCTAATTTTTTTTCACTTTTCTAGGTGGCGCTAGCGAGCCATTTTGCCACGCCCATCCGCGAAACCCACAAAATATAAAATGTTTCACCAGTCCTGACATGTGTGCAAAATTTGGTGACTTTTCAAGCATGTTGCGGCCTCGAAAATGGGGCTTACTTTGCAGAAAAAAGAAAGAAAAAAAAAGAAAAAAAGAAAAAGAAAAAAAAAAATAATCCTAACAGTTTCAAGAGGGTCCTCGCACGGGTGCTCGGGCCCTAATAAATCAAATATAACAGATTTAATGATTATAACTTATGAATAAATAGTTCACATATGTCTACTTTACATTAAGGTTCACTTTCACGGGTTATTCATGTTTTTAACTCATGAATAAATGGTTCATATGTGTCCATTTTATATTAAGGTGCACTTTACAGTTAATATTAGTTTTAATAATCCATTAAATCATATATATTAAATGATCCACCCTATCCATTTCATTTTGATGTCATCAAAATAATTAAGTTGTTATACATTGCTGTGAATATGTATCATGAGTTGTAAGAGCTACACTGAAGTTGACAGTTCGATGAATGCAAGTTAATTTTAATCTTTGTGTGCTAAAAATGCACATAATTTCCTGTAGAGATAGCAACACACAGTCTCCTTTTTTGCCAAATAAACAAAAGCATTTCATCAATGTCTTCTCTCTTGCTGTATCAAAATGTCACCTAGCTTTCCTCAGAGATGGTCTCAATAATGTGCTTAAAGTGAAGTCAAATTCAGTTTGTGCATGATTACATGATTTACATTTTTTTTATACCGTATCCTGAATTGTGGATAATTAAGCTATAGCCTATATCATATGAAGTACATTTCTGGAGTGTTTAAGATTAAAAGAAAAAATAACAAGAACCGTACAGAACCGAAAACCGTGACCCTAAAACCGTGATACGAACCGAACCGTGGGTTTTGTGAACCGTGCCACCCCTAATATGTAGTGCAACTCACCATCACCAAACATGTCTCAGATTGATGATTTAAAACTCTGGACGAGACTTCTTCTGTGCATCAGTTTTAAACAAGTCTTGACTACTGTACACTCTGACAACTGATATCAAAATTACATGACTTACAGCGGGGATCATGTTTGTACAGTCTGACAAGCAACATTCATTAAGGACTATTATAAATCATACAGTGTGCACTGTCAGGATACAGGCACAGAGACAGAGGTAAGTGAATGAACATAAAGCTTTATTAATTTGAATAAAGTGCAATGGTGAGTCTTTTAGTGTTCAAGGGTGAATTCGGTGAAGATTACGGTGCGAGAAGGATTCCAGGTGAGTAGATCCTCTTCCGATTATCCAATGTCAAACAACACAGTTCGGTTATACTTGTCTTTTCTCTTATAGATGAAGCCACGAGCAAGTTGAACTCAGGAGGAATACTAGGTCTCAGGATACACGGATTCAAGCAAGGATTCTGGAAACATCGGAACAAGGACACAGAGGTTAGTAATCCACAGGTGAGTATACATTACTTGTCGGGTGTTGACAGCATAAGAGAACTCGTGCAACTGGGGTAATGGTCTGTTCCTGTTGGAGGCTTGACAAAGACTGAGTGTAAGCTGGGTGTTTTTATGGAGCTGGTTGTTGATTGGGAACAGGTGCAAGTGATTAGAATTCAGGAGAGAGTGATCGTTGTGTGGTGTGAGAACTCAAGTCTAATTGGTTCCTGACACTACCCCCTCCTCTAGAGTCCGCGCCAGCGGACCTTGGACCCCGATGTCGTGGGGGTCTACCTCTGGGTCGTGGTGCAGGTTTGTCAGGATGTTGAGTGTGAAATTCAAGGAGCATATTGGGATCAAGGATGTCGTTCCGGGGTATCCAACATCTTTATTCTGGTCCATATTCCTCCCAATCTATCAAGTACTCGAGCTGACCACCTCGACGTCGGGAGTCCAATATTTCTCTTATAGAATAAATGTTCTCTGGTTCAATAGGTGGTATCGTGGGGTTATCTTCCGGAACCGGTTCCGTAACTGGGTTAGACACATCTGGATGATGAGGTTTCAGGAGAAAGACGTGAAACGTGGAATGAATCCGTTGCTGAGCCGGGAGACAAAGCTTATAGGTCACTGGATTGATATGTATTTCTATGGGGAATGGTCCAATGTACTTGGGACTAAGTTTGCGGCAAGGTTGACGTAGACGGATGTCTCTCGTAGAGAGCCAGACCAATTGTCCGGGTTGGTAGACAGGTGTCTGATGGCGTTGAACATCTGCGAAGTTTCGTTGGCGATTGATTGCTTGTTGAAGGTGATGAGGAGTTTGATTCCAGACTCTTTTGCTTTCTCTGAACCACTGATCTACCGCTGGGACTTCCGATGGTTCACCGGACCAAGGAAACAATGGAGGTTGGTATCCCAACACACATTGGAACGGAGTTAACTGTGTAGAGGCCTGTCTGAGGGAATTTTGTGCGTATTCTGCCCAAATCAAATACCGACTCCAGATGTTCTGATTGGCGTGGCAGAATGTACGCAAGAACCGTCCAACATCTTGAATCTTTCGTTCAGTTTGGCCGTTCGTTTGCGGATGGTACCCTGATGATAGGCTTACGGTCACGTTCATCTGAGTGAAGAATGCTCGCCAAACCCCGGAGATGAATTGAGGCCCTCTATCGGACACAATGTCCTCTGGGATACCGAAATTTCGAGAGACGTGTTCCATTAATATTTCAGCACTGACAAATGCTGTGGGAAGACTCTTCAGGGGAATTAATTTACATGCCTTGGAGAAGCGATCAACTGCTACGAGGATACAGGTGTTGTTTTCTGAGGCAGGAAGATCAGTGACAAAATCAACACCTATGTGAGACCAGGGTCTATGTGGGACAGGAAGGGGCATTAGCTTACCCACTAGGAGATGTCTGGGAACTTTGGACTTGGCACATGGAATACAGCCTTGTATGAACGTTGCTATGTCTTGCTACATGTTGGGCCACCAATACTTGAGTTGGGTGGGTGTAGTCTTGTTTACTCCGGGATGACCTGTGCCTACAGAGGAGTGAGCCGATGAAATCAAGGAGCTACGGAAATCTTCAGGCACATAAATCTTTCCGGGGGGACATCCTGGGATTCTGGGTTGATGTTGTGACATTTCCAACAGTTGTTCATTGATTTCCCAATGGATGGGGTTGACAAATAATCTCTCAGGTAGGATGGTTTCGGGTTCTTCCACTGGACTTTCTGGGGCATGGATACGAGAAAGGGCATCTGCTCTAGTATTTTTTGAACCTGGACGATATGAGATTTTGAAATGGAAACGAGTGAAGAACAGTGCCCATCTAGCCTGACGTGGATTAAGCCTCTTAGCATCTCTCAAATACTGGAGGTTCTTGTGATCGGTGAGTACTACAAATGGATGTTTGGCCCCCTCCAGCCAATGTCTCCATTCCTCCAAGGCAAGTTTCACAGCCAAGAGTTCCCAGTTTCCAATGTCGTAGTTACTTTCTGCAGCTGATAGCTTTCTAGAGAAGAACGCACAGGGGCTGGTTTTGGAGGAATGTTCAGAGTACTGGGACAGAATTGCTCCTACTCCAGTAGTGGATAACTGAACTTCACGGTGATTTGATTCAGGGCTCTGTAGTCGATACATGGTCTTAAACCCCCGTCTTTCTTGGGAACAAAGAAGAAGCTCGCGGCAGCAGGTGATGTGGAAGGACGGATGTAACCTTGTTGCAAAGCTTCCTCTATGTACTTCCGCATGGATTCTTGCTCAGGAATTGACAGGGAGTAAATTCGACCCTTGGGAATAGATGCTCCGGGTATCAGATCAATGGCACAATCCCAAGGTCGATGGGGAGGTAAATTGGAGGCAGTAACTGGGTTAAATATGTCAGAGAATGATGAGTAACAGGAGGGAATACTCGTAGACAGGTTTTCCTTGGGACTTTCGATGGATGTGGAATTCCTTGTTAGTACTTCGGGCGGTTTATCACAGGGAGAGCTAGGATGTGAGATTTCACTAAGTGGGCACTGACAACTCCATCTGTTGATCTCACCAGACTGCCAATTGATCGTAGGTTGATGACGAATTAGCCATGGGTGACCTAGGATTATGTCTGTTTGACTATTCTGGAGAACAAAAGGTTCAAACATTTCGTGGTGTATGTTTTCAATCCATAACTGAATGGGTGTTATCTGGGATGTGAAATACCCCTTGTTAATCAGCTCGCCGGTTACGGCGTAGATGGAGTAGGGTTTGGGAGTGTCGATCTTCCGGAGGTTGAGTTCCTTACAGAGCCGTCCCGAAATGAAGTTCCCTGCTGACACAGAGTCGATGATGGCTGCTACAGATACATAGATATTTGGAGATTTCAAGATTACAGGAATCGTGAGGGGAGTTGATATAGTAATGCTGTCTTGAACGGAGCTTACCGTCAGCCGAACTGGTCGAATGGAACAGTTAAGTCGAAAATGACCTTTGGCACCACAGTACATGCATAATTTCAACTCTTTCCGTCAGGTGCGCTCTGCCTGGTAAAGTCGGAAAGTGTCGACTTGCATACATTCTGGTTGATCTTCGGACATAGAATCCATGACAACTGGAGGGGATGCAGAATGACACTGTCGACCATCTGAACAAAAAAATTCTGAGATCTTTGATGCACACGAATAGCCTGCTGGATAATTTTTTCTATTCCCAGGCTGTCATCATAAATCGCCAACTGAAGACGCAGGGTAGGATTCAATCCACGGCGATAAACTGATATGAGCGCCCTTTCGTTCCACCCACTGTTGGAGGCTAGAGTGCGAAATTCTAAAGAATATTCAGAAATTGTTTTCTTTCCTTGGCGCAACTGCAACAATTGATCACCAACAGAGGAATCCTCAACTGGACGTCCGAAAACTTCTTTAAAATGTTTTACAAATTCCTGAACAGATGTCATCACCGTAGATTCCTGCATCCACAATGCCTCAGCCCATCTCAAAGCAGCTTCAGATAACTGTTGGATAATGAAAGCGACTCTCGATCGCTCGGTGGAGTATAGTTGGGCTTGTTGTTCCAAAGCCAGTGAACATTGCAATAAGAATCCGTTGCAATCCTCCGCCCGACCGGAGAATGGTGCTGGGCGAGACGGTGGGGTAGCGAAGCAAGCAATAGAGGAAGCAGCGTTTATGGAAGCGCTGGCGGTGGGTTGCAATGGGTTCGCTGTGGCAGCTGTGGCTTGCATGGGATTCGGTGCAGCGGTGGTAGGTTGCATAGGGTTTTGTATCCGTGGCTGGGGCTTGTATGGAATCCATTTTCTTCACCTATTTTTCTTCAGGTCAAGCCTTCTGTCAGGATACAGGCACAGAGACAGAGGTAAGTGAATGAACATAAAGCTTTATTAATTTGAATAAAGTGCAACGGTGAGTCTTCCAGAGTTCAAGGGTGAATTCGGTGAAGATTACGGTGCGAGAAGGATTCCAGGTGAGTAGATCCTCTTCAGATTATCCAATGTCAAACAACACAGTTCGGTGATACTTGTCTTTTCTCTTATAGATGAAGCCACGAGCAAGTTGAACTCAGGAGGAATACTAGGTCTCAGGATACACGGATTCAAGAAAGGATTCTGGAAACATCGGAACAAGGACACAGAGGTTAGTAATCCACAGGTAGGGATGGCTGAGGCGAAACAGTCGTTCCGAAGCTTTGCGAGATCCCGAAGCGCAGATGATTCGAAACACTGATTCGAAGCGTGATTCAAAAGACCCATGTCACGTGACTATGGCCAAACGAAGCCTCGAAGTGTTTCACTAAGTGTTTCATCAGGTGTGATCCGCCGAATCAGCGTTTGATTGACACGGTCGGAAACAGACCACACAATCGCACATCTGTATAAAGGTGAAATCAACGCATATTGACCTCGTGGGTTTTTGTGAGAGGAGTTTGATTTTGAGATTGCGGATTTTTGGTGATATAGTGACATTTATAGTGCGATTTGTTTAGTTATATTTAGGCTTACATTTAAATTTACACAACACATTGACTGATAGGCTAGAGACACAGAGTATACATATAGTGACACATTAATAGATACATATAAATATATATAGACAGCTAGATTAATAGATAGATAGATACATATATAGATAGATTAAAGATAGGCTACATGTATAAATACATCAGATTATAGATACATAGATTATAGATACATATCTAAATACATAGATAGATTGTAGATACATATATCTAATTACATAGATTAGAGATACATATCTAGATAGATTTGGATAGATAGATAAAATGGAGGCTCCCCAGAAGAGATGTCGTACATCTGTGGTGTGGGAGCATTTCCATTTAGAAACCCCAAATAAAGTGAGATGTGTGTGTGGTGATCGGCTGCTCGCCTACTGCAACAATGCATCATCCATAATGTGCCATTTGAGGAGCACTCATACTGCCATTTTGCAGGGTGCAGAGGATGGTATTCCCCCTGTACCTAGGCCTGCTACTGACACTGCTGGGCCATCTAAGCAATGCATTGTTTGAAACACAGTAGAAACACAGGACAGTTTATGGGAACTTTTTGATACTTGTATCCATCAAACCCAGATGATACAAAATGCTACAGCTGATGCCACAGTGGAAGTGAAAAAATACATCAACGATGCGTATTTGCCCAGAACTCATGATCCACTAACTTACTGGAAAGAGAGAGCAGTAATCTTTCCTCATTTGTATGTCCTAGCTAAAAAAACATCTTTGCATGCCAGCAACAAGTGTCCCTTGTGAGAGGATTTTTTCAAATGCTGGAGAAATTATCTGTAAAAAAAGAAGTCCTTCCATAGCAGAGAAATTAATATTTTTGAATAAAAATGTGTAAAAACGTGAGACATTGTGGCTTGATTTATTTTATTAATATTCATTTTGCATGAGCAAAATAACCTTATGCACAGTAAGAAGCCTTTAGGTTACAAGATTCACATATTAGAAAAGTGCAATAATAAAAAAACAACAAATTTTCATGGCTCGTCAAGGTTGTTTTCAGATCAACACCTGCCAGTGACCACTAGGTGTCATCGTTGAGACGGGTGTCGGATTGTTTCGAAGCCTCGAAACAATATGAACCATTTGGTTCAACTGTTTCATAGCTTCACAAAGCCTTGATCTGCCCATCACTATCCACAGGTGAGTATACATTACTTGTCGGGTGTTGACAGCATAAGAGAACTCGTGCAACTGGGGTAATGGTCTGTTCCTGTTGGAGGCTTGACAAAGACTGAGTGTAAGCTGGATGTTTTTATGGAGCTGGTTGTTGATTGGGAACAGGTGCAAGTGATTAGAATTCAGGAGAGAGTGATCGTTGTGTGGTGTGAGAACTCGAGTCTAATTGGTTCCTGACATGCACCTGGTTTAATCAAAATGTCATTGATCTATGTGATGATGAATTTGTCAAAATATATATTGATGAAATGAAATTTCATTTATTAAATATTGGAACACTGCTGTTGGGTTGGCCAAGTCGTAGGGCAATGGTAATCAAATGGCGGACAGCGTTACGTTTCCGGACCCCTGGGATATAATTGCGCCATTTTCCCGTTTTTAAAGATCTGAAGAGCTGCAGATGACACGTTATTTTAACAACAGTAGCAGAAATGTGGTGAGCAGCAAAATAGATACTTTTGCTAAGACATTGCAAAAAAACGAGAATGCCATAAATACAATTAATCTATCTGTCATACAGATGACTCTTCTGTTAATGACCAATAAACAATGTTTATATAATAAATTGTAAAATTATTTAGAGATGGCAAGGGAAGTCAAACAACCTTTAAATTTTACAGTTAAATTACCTATTAAATAGACCTATTATGCCCCTTTTCACAAGATAATAAGTCTCTGTTGTCCCTAGTCTATATGTGAAGGTTTACATTTACATTTATGCATTTGGCAGAAACTTTTATCCAAAGCGACTTACATTTCATTTCAAGGTACACATTTTACATCAGTTCTAACTCATTATTTTAGCTCAAAATACCCTACAGCATATTTTTAAAACATGTTAAAATTGCCACTTTTTGGGGGTGAGCAAAAACGCACTGTTTTTGTGTGTGTCCCTTTGAATCAAACAAGCTGGTGCTCCCGGCCTTTTTCAAGAAGAGGGTGGAGCTTCAAGAGCTCATGCAACAACAAAACAGGACAATCTCACGCACTGAAAATGTCAGAAACTGTCACTAGCATCACTTACAGTGATTTTCTGGAGTGAAACAGATGCTTCATCATTTATGTGAAATACAATAAACTTTTTGGGCATCATTTGGATGGGGGCCTCTACAACAGGCTTGTACTAATAGTGGATAAAAGCAAGATGACAACATAAGTTATACGTGTAAAATTGATTTGCACAAAATAAAACTAATAAACTACAGCGTCTTCAACGACTCTGATGTCGGCAGTATAAAAAGACTGTTATGTTGACTCTTACATCTAACAACAAGGCACCTGAATGGCTTACAAGACATTCTTGTCGCTTCAACTGCTCCGGCCTGGAGAAAATTGCTGACATTGTACAACTTGCTCAGAGCGGGGTCTATGCTAAGACAGCAGAGTCCTTCAGCAGTCGTGGGTGGGGCCTGTACAAAGTTACGTCACTTTGCAATAGGTTTGTTCTGAGACACTGCTTAAGATTTATTTTAGGATTTAAAATAGGAGTCAGTAGATTTTTATTTTTATAGAGTGGTTGTGTATACAGTACACATTGCCAAAACACAGTGGCGGGCCGTGCATTTCACACCTAGGCCTTCTGTCCTATCTGAATTAATAACTTTTAATAGTGTAGCAGCGCAAAAACTCTCTGTAATTGTTGCTTTTATTCTGCACCGGCAGTTATAGGGTTAATGCGGTGAGTTCGGAAAAGGCCGGTAGAGAGAAACGAGCGCGTGAGTTCGGCTGGTGTGTTTGTGTACAGTTCTTGCGTTCCGAATCCGATTATAAGTTCAGAAACGTAGCCTCCCTTACCTTGTCGTTCAAGGGTTAGTCCCTTTTCAGACGTTACAATAGTATGAATGTTTGAAAAAAAATTGAGTTTCGATCATAAATTTAAAATAAAAATGAAGAAGAAAATCATATTCACCACGGGGGAAAAAAGCATTATACTCACCAAAACTACTGATTATTTTTTACAGAAAATCCATCCTTATTTCTTTCCTCAAGAAGACTTCAATTACAGTTGTACAGGTTATCTAACTGCGTTCCAACAATGTCGTGTCTGTCCCGTCATATTTGCATAAGTTTTAATTCGCTTTATGGCTGAGAGTGTCTGCTCGACAGAAGCAGTGGACAGTCACCGCAAAACATGACGATGTGTACAGATGACCATGCTCTCTCACACAGAGTTTTGAACGAAATCAATGAGATCAGCTAGACTTTTGCCTTCAAAAACATTCGTGGCATAACTTACATTAGTCAGTTCTGTTTTTACCCGGAGAGATCGAATAGAGTTCCGTTGCGTTAAGCTCGGGTTGAATAAGGGACTTTTTCCGGTAGGTTTGAACCTGCTGGGGTCGAGGAGGGAAAGAAACATTAATTTGTGGGTTGAAAAACTATTAAATCTACAGGAATAGCCTATTTAGTTTACGCAGTTACAGATGCGGATAGTACCAGTAATAGTACGCGCTCTGAGCATCCAATCAAAGAACGAGAAAATGACGACGTTATTGAACGCCTGCTAGATGGCCCCGCTGCAGTCATAGCGAAATCTGATTGGCTGATTAAATCTGACTGATTATCTGATTGGATAAAGCAACAGTTTCATTGCCATTCATTTTAAGTTACAGGCGCCCGCACTGTCGATTCTGAAGGCCTCCAGGCAGATTTATTTGGCCATGGCAACGCATGATGGCTGAAATATGATTGGATAAAAGCACTAACATAAAAACACACTACTGGAAGCAGCGCAACCAAGAGAAAAGCTATGAAATTAAGAGAATGTACTATTGGGAATAATTTAATACTCATTCTTGGAAAAAATATAATATATTAAAGTGCAAGTCAGTAATTCTGATAGTGTTTAGGCCAGCAGAGAAGGCCTTGCTGGCCCTGACGGCCCACCACTGCCAAAACACATTTATGTAAAATAATACTACACGTATGTTTATTATATTACCATGTAAAAGTGAATTTTCTCGAAGCGTCGAGTCGTCTCATCACAGGTGTTGGGGCATCTGAAGTCTCCGTGAGAGGCTGGATACAAACTGGAGCTGACGAACGCTATTTACCAGCAGAAAGACAAGATGGGAAATAATTAGCATAGCTGATGTTCATAATATTAATGAATTCGAACTGATTCAGAAGTAGTAAAAAAAGGTAAGCATTAAGTGAATGCTTGGTTAAAGAGATGCGTCTTTAATCTAGTTTTAAACTGGGACAGCGAGTCTGAGTCTCGAACAATATCAGGAAGGCTATTCCAGAGTTTAGGAGCTAAATGTGAGAACGCCCTCCCTCCTTTAGTGGACTTGGATATCCTAGGAATGACCAGAAGCCTCGAATTTAGTGATCTTAAAGAGCGCGATGGATTGTAGGGCGATAGGAGGTCTGTTAAATACACAGGAGCTAAACCATTTAGGGCTTTATAGGTTAGTAGCAATACTTTGTAATTGATACGGAACTTAATAGGTAACCAGTGTAGAGATGATAAAATTGGTGTTATATGATCATATTTTCTTGATCTAATAAGAACTCTAGCGGCTGCATTTTGCACTAACTGTAGCTTGTTTATTGAGGATGCAGGACAACCAGCTAATAAAGCATTACAGTAATCTAGTCTCGAGGTCATGAATGCATGAACTAACTTTTCTGCATCAGAAACAGATAGCATGTTACGTAGCTTAGCAATGTTTTTAAGGTGGAAAAAGGCTGTTCTTGTAACATATGAAATATGATTTTCAAAAGTCAAGTTGCGGTCTAGTATAACACCCAGGTCTTTTACTGTAGTGGATAAAGTAACAGGACATCCTTCTAAATTAAAGTTGTATTGTAAGGGATTTTGTGGGTAGTTTTTTGGACCAATAAGTAATACCTCCGTTTTATCTGAATTTAATAGCAGGAAATTACACGTCATCCAGCATTTTATATATTTTAGACATTCTGTCAATTTAGATGAGTTAGTGTTTTCATCTGGTCGTGATGAGATATATAATTGAGTGTCATCAGCATAACAGTGGAAATTAATTCCATGTTTTCTTATAATATTACCAAGTGGCAGCATATATATTGAGAATAGCAGAGGGCCTAGGACAGATCCTTGCAGCACTCCATAGTCCACTGATGTTATCTTCGATTTTTCCCCATTTAAACAGACAAAATGGTAACGGTCTGATAAGTACGATCTGAACCAGCTTAATGCCTGTCCCTGAACACCAGTGTAGCTTTGTAGACGATCCAAGAGTATTTTATGATCTATAGTGTCAAACACAGCGCTAAGATCAGGTAGAACTAGTATTGAGATACAGCCTTGGTCAGAGGCTAAAAGTAAATCATTTGTAATTTTAACTAGCGCAGTTTCTGTGCTATGATGCAGTCTAAATCCCGACTGAAATTTTTCATAGTTATCATTTTCTTGCAAGAAAGAGCACAGTTGAGCGGACACAATTTTTTCTAGTATTTTAGACATAAATGGAAGATTTGAGATGGGTCTGTAATTTGCTAGGTTATTTGGACCTAATTGTGGCTTCTTAATAAGAGGTTTTATAACTGCCAGCTTGAATATTTTTGGAACATGACCTAAAAATAAAGACGAGTTAATAATATTGAGAAGAGGCTCTTCCACTACAGGTAACACTTCTTTAAGTAGTTTAGTGGGTATTGGATCTAATAAACATGTTGTTGGTTTAGATGCAATGATAAGTTTATTTAGTTCTTCCTGTCCTATAGTTGTAAAGCGGTGTAGTTGTTCTAGAGGGGCCATAATTGAGGCTGAGTCATAAGACACCATAGAGGATTGTACATTTATAATTGTGTTTCAGATGCTTTCTATTTTCTCATCGAAGTAATTCATAAAATCATTACTACTATATTGTAACGGAATATTTTGCTCTGGAGATGTCTGATTATTTGTTAGTCTAGCCACGGTGTTAAATAAAAACCTTGGATTATTTTGGTTATTTTCTATTAGTTTGCGGAGATGCTCAGCCCTGGCTGATTTTAGAGCCCTTTTATAACGTGACATACTGTCTTTCCACGCGATTCTAAAGACCTCTAAATTAGTTTGTTTCCATTTACGCTCTAAGTTACGAGTTTCTCTCTTGATAGCATGCGTAGCACTGTTGTACCATGGTGCTTTAGTTTTCTCTCTAACCTTTTTTAATCTATTTGGTGCAACAATATCTAGTGTACTAGAGAAAACGGTGCTCAAACTGCTAGTCATTTCCTCTAATTCATCTGTTTGTTTGGGTTCACTGAGCAGCTGAGATAGATCAGGTAAGCTATTTGAGAATCTTTCTATAGTGGTTGGAAGGATTGTTCTGCCTGGTCAATAACGTGGTGCAACATGACAAATTTCAGCAGTGCGTATTATGCAAGTTACCATGTAATGATCAGTGAGATTGTTACTTTGCGGTATAATATCTATATCGGTTGGATCGGTTCCATATGTTATAATTAAATCGATTGTATGATTAAGACGATGAGTGGGACCACTGACGTTTTGCTTCACCCCAAAAGATTTTAATAAATCTGTAAACGCAGCCCTTAACGCATCATTTGTATTATGTACGTGTATGTTAAAGTCGCCAACAATTATTGCTTTATCGACGTTGACCAATAGGTCTGAGAGAAAGTCTGCAAAATCTTTTAGGAAATCAGCATATGGCCCTGGAGGTCTATATACCGTAGCCAAGGCTAGAGATAATAAGGATTTCTTTCTTACATCTAAGAGCGTAACATTTAGCACAAGTACTTCAAACGAATTAAACCTATGACGAGTTTTCTGAGTAACATTAAGAATATCTCTATAGATTGTTGCAAACACCGCCGCCACGACCGATCAGACGGGGCTCATGTTTATAACAGTATCCTGGCGGAGTAGACTCATTTAGACCGAAATAATCATTTGGTTTAAGCCAGGTTTCAGTAAGGCACAGAACATCAAAATTATTATCTGTGAACATTTCATTTACAATAACCGCCTTAGGTGTGAGCGATCTAATGTTTAGAAGACCTAGCTTTAGAAATTGTTTTTGTTCACTGATATTTAGATTTTCTGGTTTAATTACAATAATATTCTTGCTAGATCCTACAGTAGATTTATTGTTTGGCCTCACTAAGCGAGGAATAGACACAGTTTCTATATAATGTTCTACATTGGTACTTATATCAATTAAGTTGGGACAGCAAAGACTGTGATTTGGACTTTGACTTACTAGTCAGATGGTGTGTAGCGTCTTGGAGATGTTGTCCGACAGAACAGCCGCTCCGACTCTACTGGGGTCCAGGCTATTACCTCTGAAGGCCAATATTCATAATTATATGTGAAGTCTCCGGGTCGGATTTACCGCGACGTCCAACGGATGTGACGTGCATGCACGCTCCCGAGCCTCTCTCCTTATATACAGTCTATGCGACCGACAGCACTGCAGCGAACTACATGGAGTCTGATAACACCCCAAAACGACCTGCCTCCAGCACAACACACACTCCAACACAAACTCCACAAAAATATAAAAAACAAAACAAAGTTTTATCTGCTGAAGCTCGTCAGGCCAAACGTGATTCTGATCGACTCAGGACGAAAACACGGATCAACATCGGCAGAGCTTTTGAATTAGTAAACTCTAATGAAATAGCAAGGTAAACTACATGAGACATGAAATGAATACAAAATACTGTTCCAGGATAACAAAAAGTAGCTAGGTGTAACTTATTTTATTGAAGGGGGTGGATTGGAATCCACTGCTGCTTCAATGTATATGTAATGATGAGCAATTATAATCAAGGTATTAATCAATATTTTTTCTTTCTAAATATTAAATGATTTCTCTAGGCTTGTGAGATTTTACTTTGTTATAGAAGTTACCAGTATAATTACTGAAATGTTCTTTTCATGTATACTCTAATGTCTGTATTTGATATCTGAATGCAGTAAAAGTGCTTGCTTATTTATCCCGGCTTCCAGAAATGAAATAGGGACTTGTTTTGTGATTGAGAAAGGTCTTCAACGTGTTAAAACATATAGGGGTCATTGAAGCCAATAGTTTAAGGGACCATTTCTTTGTTAAAGCCTTAGTTTCCTCTAGGCTAAAGTTGAGAGAAAGAATGCATTATCTTGATGTTTTGAGAGGACTCTCATGTTTATAATTTGAGTCTGGCCAAATCCAACCTTGGAAAAGCTGTGTGGCGGTGTGTGTGTTAGTCTTCTTGGTTACAGGTTAAGGAACCAATGGCATTATTGGAGATTGAGTGAATTGTTGTTTGAGACAGGCTGGCGCTCAGCAACCCAAATCTGCGACCTGGAAGGTCATGACTTGGGTCCGAATGTGTCCGAATATGTCAGCTGCATAATCGATGGAGATACGCTTCCGTCTATCTGTATATGTGTGGAAAATTACTGTGTTTATCTATTTCTTAGCCAATGAGAATCATTCAACCTGTAAGCAATGACGTAGCTTAGACCTTGGAAATGGTATAACTGCTGTGATCTTTGTAAATGTAAGTGAGGCGGCCTACGAACTCCTGTGTGAGTATTGAAGCTGACTTCTGCTGATGAAACTGCAAACTATCTTCAGTAAAACTTTTCTTCAATTTTTTATAATTCTGACTCCGGGTCTTCATTCTTCATATCTGGTTCTGTGTCTTTAACTGTATACCCCTTACATTATGTACTAGATCTACTGTCTAACGTTACTCATCATATTGTTTATAAACATATCCAGACACGTTCAGTAGGCTACAGTAATGCTACTTCCTACTGTCGTACTGTTATTGTTATACTGACATTGTTCAGTCTAGTTCACCGTTTTCGTTATCATATTATACATTCACCTATGTTGACATTGCTGATTGTGAAAGATACACGAATAGTTAGTGAAATGCCTTATGCTAGATAACATCACATGTCGGCTAAATGCAGTCAATGTAACGTTATCATGGTACGAGCATGGAGCATTAGTTCAACGTCAAGCTGATAAAAGTAGCCTATTATTGTAACGTTACAGTGGGAGTTTACATGAGTTTCCAGCATGTCGGTGTTGCCAGGTCCGTATGCCTGCACTGTTTCCACGGGTTGTTTGTGTAGTGCACGGGTTGACGCGATTGTTTTACCCACTGGAACATGATTGTTATTGGGGAAACACCCGGGAACGCTATTTGACTATTTTTGGCCGTGATTGGGTTAGTTTTGATGAGCAATTGGGCTGGTTTTGTTGTGCAGACCTGGGAACCCTGTG
The DNA here is from genome assembly GCA_036326025.1 of Chrosomus eos. NCBI lineage: Eukaryota > Metazoa > Chordata > Actinopteri > Cypriniformes > Leuciscidae > Chrosomus > Chrosomus eos. Next base: position 31,385,111 of record CM070834.1, on the reverse strand, counting down.
TGTGATGCTTTCGCCGTTGCTTTGAAAGTCTCCGTGTGGCCGGTAGTGAATGCTCGCTCTTGAGATCGAGCACATACACGCACACGAGCACGAGCACTCTTGTTGCAATCTGAAACATCACCGCTAGAGGCCGCTAAAAATACAAAGAGCACCTTTAAGTAAACTCGGCACTATGTTTTTTCAGCCCCAATGCATTCGATGTGCCATACACATAATATATTTATATAAATAAACACATATATATTTATATAAATAAAAATAAAAAGCCTGATAAAACATCTGATCTTACACTTTTATGTATATAAATCCATATATGTATATATCCAGTTGGAAGAATATTTACTTTTTTATGGGTAAATATTAAAAAAAAAAAAAAAAAAAAAAAATATTTGGCATTACTGCTTTGGCTCTTGGGGCCCAATATTTCCATATTTGAGTAATATTTTGAGTGTCTAGGATTTTTCTTTTACAAAGTACTACAGCTGCCCAGATGGAAATGTACTTTTCCAAAAATATTATTGTCCGGAACTCCGATGGGAAAAAGGAACTTTAATTAAATATCCCTGCCGAGAAGCATAAACTGATATGCTCTCTAGTGCCTTCTACTGGTGAAAAAAGCTGTCTTCCATTTCTCCCCCTTCCGGATCATGATTAGGTTGTTTGTACTTCTTAAATCTAGGTTTGTGAAGATTCTGGATTTTCTTAATTGTTCTAGGGCTGCGGGGACAAGAGGAAGTGGATATATATTGAGCTTCCTGTGAGTTGGAAGATGGCGCCAGTGCACTCGGCTTGCCGTCACTCTCGCTTGTTGCAGTTTGTTGTACCTATGGTACCTGTTCGTCTGACATTTGTACTGTTTGTATTTTACACAGTGTTACACTGGTATCATGTAGTCTCAGTGTTGACTTATGCTCGTCAAGACTTACTTAATATTCAAAGCCGTATGGGAGATTTCCGTGGATTTTGTCCTGCTCTGCATTTTTGTTCTCAATCCTCGTCCAACCATCCTGTGGTTGAGTGCGCTCGCCGGCTACCTTGCTGCGTTCCCCCTCCAAGGAAGCGCCGCAGGAAGAGAGGTAGTCGTGGTGGTGTACGGGTGAGAATCAGACGGGCGATCGTTTCTTCCAGACAACCTACGACGGAGTTTCCCTCGGCTTCTATAAGCTTGGAGGGCCTTCATTTGACGCGACGCTCATGGGATTATAGATATGCTTTTCATCTTCCTGTTTTCCCGGCCTTCACACACTCATCTACTTACTCCGCTCGACCGCGTTTACGGATTCGCCAGAGAGGAGTGAACTGTCAAAATCTACGTCAACTGGACTGGATTCATTGGGATTCGGCTTTGTCATCACATCCACCTATGAACATGGCCCTAGTCAATGCTAGGTCCATATGCAACAAAACTTTTATTCTAAATGACTTTTTCACCAGACGTAACTTGGATATTTTATTTCTGACGGAGACCTGGGCCGCCGTTGGTGAGTTATCAGTCTTTAAGGAACTTTGTCCTTCAAACTGTTGCTTTATTAGTACCCCAAGATCTGCTGGTAGGGGTGGTGGTGTCGCAATGGTTTTTAAACAAACAGTTAAAATTAACACTGTGTCTGTTCGGAGCTACTCGTCGTTTGAGGTACAGTGTGTAACATTACAGTCTGCCTCCTTTGTGCTATTCTGTGCTCTTATTTACAGGCCACCTAATTCGGGCAGTGCTTTTGTAAATGATTTTTCAGATTTTTTAACTTCTGTTGTTCCGTTATATGACTGTATGTTACTATTAGGCGATTTTAATGTGCATGTTTCCTGCCCCGGGCGTCCCCTGGTTGCTGAGTTTTGTAATGTCCTGGAGTCATTTGGTTTTATTCAACATATGAACCAACCAACACACGTCCTTGGTCATACTCTAGACCTTATTATGTCATTTGGGTTCTCTGTCGATAATTTATGTATTGAAGATCATTCCTTTTCTGATCATAAGCCCATTGTTTTTACGATTCCCATTGTGAGCTCTGTTGCAGTGAATAGATCTGTAGGCTCTTATTCTCGCTTCAGTAACTCACTTACAGCCTCTCAGTTTAGTGAGAAATATTTAGCTAATGCCGTTGAAGGATTGATCTTGAATGCTGAGCCTTCCATCGGGCCTGACGATTTAATCTCTCTTTTCTATGTATCTTGTTCTGATATTTTAGATTCTATTGCCCCTTTTAAGTTAAAACAACCAAAGCAAAAATCAAAATCGTACTACTGGCTGGATAACGATACTCGCTGTCTCAGACAGGCGTGTCGTAAAGCAGAGAGGAAATGGAAGCATGATCGTTTAACTGTATCATTTGAGATTTTCAAGGAGTGTTTGGTTAACTTTCAGAGTGCTGCTAAGTTAGCTAGATCTAAATATTTCTCTGATTTAATTGATAAACACTGTCATAGACCTAAGATTTTATTTTCTGCGATAAACTCTGTAATTAGACCAAGGTGTCAATATCGCAGGGAACCCTCGGCTGAACGTTGTGAGACATTTTTAACGTTTTTTGCTAATAAAGTGTTAGCTATTCGTTCATCTTTCACTTTACAGTTTTCAGATCAGTCTTCAAACTCGCTGTTAAGTCCGTTTTTCTTTTATAATTTTGCGCATGTCTCTTTAATGGAACTCTGTGAAGTGGTTAACAAGATGAAAACAACTACCTCCACAATTGATGTAATACCTACTGATATTTTAAAAGTGGCTTTTCCTATAATTGGCCCCAGTGTCCAAGCGTTGATTAATTCGTCTTTGGACACTGGGATAGTTCCGAATAGTTTCAAGCATGCGGTTGTTCAGCCTTTGCTTAAGAAACAAGGTTTGGATGAGGGTTGCTTTAATAATTTTCGGCCTGTCTCTAAGTTATCATTTTTGTCAAAACTTTTAGAAAAAGTTGTCCTGTCTCAACTGCACTCGTTTTTAAATGCCATCATAGTACAGAGTCTGCATTGCTAAAAGTGTTCAATGACATTCTACTCGCAGTTGACGCCGGTAAAAATGCCGTTTTGATCCTACTTGATCTTACGGCTGCCTTCGATACTGTAGACCATAGTATTCTTATTTGGCGTTTGGAGCATTTCTTTGGTATCAAGGGTATGGCCTTACAGTGGTTTAGATCTTATCTTGAAAACAGGTCTTTTTCAGTGGAGATGGGTACATTTTCTTCATCTTCTGCTCCTATTATTAGTGGAGTTCCGCAGGGCTCTATTTTGGGTCCCGTTCTTTTTAATTTGTATATGCGTCCATTGGGTGATATTATTCGGAAACACAATATATCATTTCATTTTTATGCAGACGATTCACAGCTGTACCTGCCGTTGAAAGCTGGTGATTCAATTCAACCTTTGTTGGAATGCATTGGTGACATTAAGAAGTGGCTAGCGCTTAACTTTCTCCAAATTAATGAGGACAAAACAGAAACAATTGTTTTTGGTTCCCCAAAATTGAGGAGCAGTACTATTATGGAGCTAAGCAATCATTTCCCCTCTGTTTCCTCCCAGGTTAGGAACCTTGGCATCATCATGGACTCAGAATTGTGCTTAACTAAACAAATTAATTCTGTTGTTAGGAATAGTTTTTATCAATTGCGGATTATCTCAAATATTAAATCGTTTCTGTCAGCACAAGACTTGGAGAAGGTTATTCATGCTTTTATTACCTCACGCTTAGATTATTGTAATTCTTTGTATCTGGGTCTTCCTCAGTCATCTCTTGCTCGACTCCAGTTGGTACAAAATGCAGCTGCAAGGCTGCTGACCGGGACAAAGAAATTTGATCATGTCACCCCAATTTTAGCGTCCCTTCATTGGCTCCCGATCCATTTTAGAATTCAGTTTAAAATCTTGTTGTTTGTTTTTAAAGCTCTTAATAATCATGCTCCATTTTATATTACTGATCTTCTTACTCCTCTGCCACCATCCAGATTAAGATCTGCAGACAAGGCGCTATTATCAATTCCCCGCTCCCGTTTAAAAACTAAGGGAGACAGAGCTTTCTCAGTTGCCGTCCCCCGTCTATGGAATCAATTGCCTCTAGACATCCGCCTTGCACCTTCCATTTGTACTTTTAAATCAAAATTGAAAACATATTTTTATTGCCTGGCGTTTGATACTTAATATCCTGTTTCAATGTTTTATTTTTGTTTGATGTTATGCCTTTGTGTTTTTATTTTTTATTTTACATTACTTTGTTCAGCACTTTGGATAGCTTCGCTATGGTTAAATGTGCTTTATAATAAAATTTACTTACTTACTTACTTACTGTATTAAACTGTAATTGTGTTGAGCCCTCGGTAGTCGATGCATGGATAGTGTCTCCGCCATCTTTCTTTTCAATAAAAAATATATACATACACATATATATATACACACACACACACACACACACAATATATATATATATATATATATATATATATATATAATATTTGTAATTTTGTCAAACATAAAGAATATATATATAAAGAATATATATATATATATATATATATATATATATATATATATATATATATATATATATATATATATATATATATATTCTTTATGTTTGACAAAATTACAAATTACATTTGACCATATATATATGTATGGTCAAATGTAATTTGTAATTTTGTCACCATATTGTGTGGTGGTGGTAGATGGTAGATGTGAAGCTACATGGATCAAGCAAAGCTACTGATAGGTTAACTGTTTATGTACAACAGGCTTCACTTCTCAAATGACAGACTGGCCTCTGGACTCTTGTGCCAATGCCAAAAGAACAGCTATAAGCAGCTTTGAGACAGTTTAAAATTGCTGGACCTATGAGATGAATGGCTATTTATAGCAAGAAAGAGAATGATCGAAAGCAGAAGAAAGCACTCAGATGGAAGATAAATTGAAAACAAAGTGAAAACACTGGGGTCTATGCCTAAAGAGAAAGATGAAAACTGATTTGTTATAGTTAAAAGAAAGAAAAGAAAGAGCAGAGCAAGCAGCAGACAAACAGATGAGACAATCCGGAAGAGAGAGAATATAATTTAAGGAAAGGAAAAGAGAATGATTAATGGAACAAGAAATGGGTTGGAATTGAACATTGGCCTCATGATGAGAAATTGAACCATTGAGATCTCATTGGCTTTTACCGCAGGGGTTGTGGGGTCACACAGTCACAGCTGAAAAAGTGGTGTGATAGTAAGAGCGTGAGTGGTGCCTAACTACAGACATTATCTAACAGAACTCGCTCTACAGACCAACACTGGATACTGGCTATTATACAGATTTTTTACTGTATTTCCACAGCAGATCGAGTTGGACACTGACCTCTGTGCTCTCTTAGGTTCACTTGTTTTGGAGCATGGAATTACAAACAGATTGGCGTTGATGTGATTTACCTTAGTGGGAAGAAGGTCCTACACCGGCCATTTGCTCATTTGAAGTCTCGCCTCCACTGTTGAGAGTGGCTCAGAGTTTTGATGATAGGGATAGTAGTCAAGTCAAGTCATCCTCATTTATATAGCGCTTTTAACAATGTAGATTGTTTCAAAGCAGCTTTACAGAGAAAAATAATTTAAGGTAACAGATTGGTTTGGTTTTATAGCGGTTCTTGAATAATATTTCCAGCTAAAGTTAATTTTGATTGATTCACTTCCATCGAAATTATCATTTGTTATTAAATTAGGTGCTGCTAAGACGACACCGTTCTCTCTAAACAGGCTTTAAACGTGAACATGTGATAAACGCTGATGGAGTTCACATGCGCATTACGAATTGATTCTATAGTTATGTGCATTTGAATATATGTGCGCAGGTTAGTAATTCCCTACAAACCATGGCTAAACAAACAACTTGTCTTGCCTATAAATTTTGATTTTATTTTATCACTTCAGGGTAGGTACGCGAACCGAAATTTTCACAACGCTTTATCTGTAGAGTGGTATAGGGATCCTCCATAGGGAGAGGCTAGTTGGCACTTCAGCACTGCGTTGTCATCGGGTCCAGGTGAAGGTGCGGGAAAACCTTGGGATAAACAAAGACACTAAAATTAGCTTAGATGCCATTCTTCTTATGATGTAATGAGTACATCAGGATTTAATAGGGAGCCAATGCAGTGTTGACTGAACCGGGCTAATATGGTCATACTTCCTGGTTCTAGTAAGAACTCTAGCTGCTGCGTTTTGGACCAGCTGTAGTTTGTTTTTTAAGCATGCAGGGCAACCACCCATAAGAGCATTACAATAATCTATGAACTAACATGAACTAACTGTTTCGCATTGTTCATTGAAAGCATAAGTCGTAATTTAGATATATTTGCGGTTTTACAGATGCTAGAAACGTGGCTTTCAAATGAAAGATTGGTATCAAAGAGCTCACCCAGGTTCCTAACCAACGATGAAGACTTGACAAAGCAGCCATCAATTGTTAGACAGTATTCTAGGTTAGTATGTTGCAGAGGTGTTTGGTCCAATCATTAGAAACTCTGTTTTTTTTCAGAATTAAGTAATAGGAAATTTCTAGTCATCATCCTTTTATATTAGCTATCAGTTCATTTCTTGAATTGGTAAGTTTCGTTGGGGCATGAAGAGATATATAGCTGAGTATCATCGGCATAACAGTCAAAACTAATTCTATGCTTCCTAATGATATCTCCCAAGGGTAGCATGTACAGAGTGAACAGCAACGGTCCTAGTGGCGGCAGTGGCTCAGTGGTTCATGCAGATTGTCTGCAAACCGAAAGGTTGGTGGTTCAATCCCCGGTTCCACCTGACCAAGTGTCGAGGTGTCCATGAGCAAGACACCTAACCCCAACTGCTCCCGACGAGCTGGATGGCGCCCTGTATGGCAGACACCGCCGTCGGTGTATGAATGAGTGTGTGAATGGGTGAATGTGAGGCAAATGTAAAGCGCTTTGGGGGCCCATTGGGTCTGTGAAAGCGCTATATAAATGCAGTCCATTTACCATTTAGTACTGAGCCTTGTTGTACTCCAAACTGAACTTGTGATCGATAAGACATTTCTTCATTTACAGGATTAGTTCACTTTTAAAAAAACTTTTGCTGATAATTTACTCATAATATACAAATATACAAACAAAATTTACAATCATTTGAAGTGCGAGAGTAACTGTGGAGTTAGATACCGTAAGAGTATCGGAATATCATTGTTTAGTGCAGAAGATGCGCTTTTAACGAATATGTTGCCGCATACTGTCATAATAAAAGATCATTACGCCAGCCACTAGGTGGTGATGGCAAATTCCGACAATCCAAAGTTCGCGTGCAGTGGAAAGGCACTGTGTTTATGTGAATACTCTCCAAGGCGGGCATTTTGACATAATTTTGTGTGTATCTGGCAGTTCCCCGCCAAACAGTATATCAAATTTCATTATGATATTGATGATGATGACACCTATTGAATCTAGGCTATTCAACAAGAATAAAACGTCATCATCATGCACTAGTGGTAAACAAATCAATCGCACTTTGGCAAATGTGGTTTTCATGTGCGCTGAAAAAAAGAGAGGGGGGGGGTATGGACACGGTCATGGCTAGGGAAAAGAGTCCAACTTGCAAATGGAGCTTGAGGTAGCTTTCATGTTGCATTTTCATTGGCTAGTTAGTGGACATAGATCGTAGCAGCAAACACACTGTAAGATGATCATGCTAAATTTCTAACACTGTCAGAAATTATCACTGACTATTTTTTAACTTCTCACTGTACGACATAGGACCATTGTTTTAGGAGCCACTACCACAGAAATCGTCACTATTGGTCACCTGGGACAGATAGCCCAAAATCGTGCAATGTGTACTGGGCATTAGGAATATTGAATGTCTCCTTTTGTGTTTCTAAAGAAAATAAGATGTTACAACAGTATGGGATTAAATTCCTGCTAAATGTATGCGGCCACGGATCAAAATATAATAAGAGTGAATCAAAAAATAACAAGCATGAAAAAAACTTTAACCACATTAAAAAATAGTTTTAACAAAACTTAAACTTGTGTTCATGCTTTCTTTAAAATTATGTTATCCTTGGTTTTTTTACTCTGTACTTTGCACTCTCTTTCATTTTCTGCTCATAATTTATTTTTTTTGTACGCTTGGCTGTTTTTCTCTTAGCTCTTTTTTCCATGTTCTGTGCTTGCTCTTCCAAATTTTGCAGTTCAAGTTTCATGTAAATTAGGGTGGGCTTTTAAGCATTGGTCCACTAGTTCAAACAACAACAACAACTAAAATTTAAAATAAACCTGCAGCCTTTGTAAAAGGAAAAAAAAAAAAAAAACGCACAGCCTACCTGGTGATCCGTTACAGTTAAATACGCCATCCTCAAATATATTCTTAATTGTTGTTGTTAAGCGATCATATAGCCTAGCCCGGTAAATTATTGAAAAGATTATATATTCAATAATTATATATATATACTGTATATATATATTCTGTATATATATATTCTGTATATATATATATATATATATATATATATATATATATATATATATATATATATATATATATATATTTTGAGGGATCCGCGTGCATATGGTGACGCAAAAGTGTGTGAAATTCAATGTAGTATGCACTAGTGATGTAGTACTCGAGTCCGATTTCTGCTTTCTCGGACTCGTCTCGGACTCGTTCCTTCAAAGACTCGGTCTTGACTCGGACTCGACCCTTCAAAGACTCGGTCTTGACTCGGACTCGGACCACAGTGGGAGAAGGACTCGTAATTTCAGACTGAGTCCTCGAGATTTTTTTTTCCACTGGGGTGATATTAAATCATTAATATCAAAACTGACATGTCGAGACAAAATCTCGATTTGGACTTGCTTCCTCAAAGACTCGGACTTGACTAACGCCCGTTTCACATAGTGTGTATGTGGTGCGTGTTGGGGTGCGTATACGGTAGGCTACAGCAGCAGCACGCGCTATAGAGCTTTTCATGCTGCGTTTGCAGTGCGCAACTGATCCGCGGCTGTAGGCTACCACAAACAAGCATATTTACTCACTATAATACTTATTTGTATTTCAAATTCAGAAGTTATCAGCAACTTTTATTTAAAAAAAGTTGTTACCAGTGCGATTCTCTTTGTACACTCATGTTTAAACACAATTTAAGCAACGAATTATTCAATGCATTACTTCTATATAGATTATATATTATGTTGCTCAAGCAAGGTAACATACTGAACCATATGTAGGCTACTTATATTAAAATCGCAAACATTTTAAATTAAAACTTAAAATTGACAAAAACAGCAGACTCATATACCTTTTCTTTTGCATAATTTAAATCTTTATACAATAAATCTTGCATCACAAAGAACTTTTTTTCCACCTCGACGAATGTCGTTCATTATGTCGCCTTGCTGAAGTAAATTGCAGTTTTCCTTGTTTACCCCAGTCTTAAAGTAAAAAGATGACTATGAAAAATAGTAGTATTTAATTAAATGCATTTATGGTAAAATTACTATACATTTTATTTAATTAAATACATTTATGATGAAATTACTACATTTTCATGTCAATTTGTGTTCATTTTGACCACAAACTATGCGCTGTCACTTTAATTCAGCGCGTACAGCACAGAAGAAATAGACTTTGCGTTTTTACCCATTAGACGGGAACGCGACGATGGAGCGTTTTTAAGTTCTCTTACGAGAGTATCTCTCGTACTGCGTAATAGCTTACGCTATGGGGAAAACTCTTTTCATCGAGATATTGAAGCCAAAAAATTATCCTTAATTTTTAATCAATGTAAAACGCTTTGCAGCAGCAAGCAGACATAGGCGAGACAGCTCGCGCGCCTATTGGCTGTCTTGCGGCAAAAGCAGCAGCCTATCGAGAGAGGCTCTGTGTGACGTCATGACGAATGGGGGCACTTCGCGCCCATATCGTCACGTCCCGCCAGAAAGGGCGTGGTCTCGCCCTATAAACAAACTCGATAAGCTGCCATACACTGATTTTTCAACTCTTCAGCGAAGCTCACGCATCGCTGGATCCGGATGAGAAGCCGCGCCGTCGACCTGTAGCCTTCAGCGGGACGTGCCTTTGAGCCTGGAGTCGCTGGCCTCGCCGCCTTCAGCCGCCGTACCTACTGCGCTTTCCGGCGTACATATCCTTTCCTCTGACTTAGAGTGTGTGTGTTTGCTTATTTGCATTTTTCTCCCACTACCTCTAAAAGAGCTGCGTCTTTTTAAAGATGCCTTCCTGTGGCTCTTGCTGAGCCCCACTCAGCGATGAGGACCGCCACGTCATCTGCGTGTCCTGCCTGGGTGAGGATCACGCGGCCATCGCACTCGCTGACGGCGGATGCCATCATTGTGAGCGGCTGCCTATGGTGACTCTGCGGACTCGCCTGGCGTCGTTCTCCGAGCCTGCATTCCAGCCCGCCGTGATGCCGCGCCACAAGAAGCGCCACGCCCAGCGCGCTCCCGAGCTATCTTCAGCCTGCCAAAGCTCGCCGGTTCGCCCGCCAGCTTCGCCGGTTTCGCTCGAGTCGCTCCAAAGGGACAACGGCCGCCGTCTGCCGCCGCGTCCGCACTGGAGCTCGACGAACCTACCGGAGCCGGCATTGAAACTGAGCCGATGCGTCCGCTCTCTCAAGCCGTGGATTACATCGGCCTCGACTAAAAGGCGCCCGCGCAACTAACGCGCAACAGGCTGGACGGACGCTTTCTCGGGAAAGACGAAGCTCCGTCACAGTCGAGACCCTTCCTCCCTGAAAGGTGAGAAACATTTGTGGCTAACGATATCCGAGATGACGGAAGCTGAGCGCTCCGTGTTCCTCGACGCTCTCGCTCTGCTGGACGCCGCCCCCCTCAGCGCGGGCCCCGGCCGAGGATTGAGATAAAGCCCGAGGTCTCAAGGCCTTCCTAGTCTCTCTAGGAAAGCGACGGTGTTCAGTTCCCGCTGAGGCCGGATTTCCACCAAAACTTCTCGCTCGTTCAGTTCCAAGCATTGTGACTGTTCCAGTGTATTTCGCAGTGAGCTAGCTGGTTCCACAGCCCGCTTGACTGCGCACAAAGGCCGTCGTTTCGGCTAACCAACAGCGCCGCCAGGCCCGAGATCAAACACCGCGCTCTCGCTCTGCTGGACGCCGCCATCCTCAGCGCGGGCCCCGGCCGAGGATTGAGGTAAAGCCCGCTGCGGCCGGATTTCCACCAAAACTTTTCGCTCGTTCAGTTCCATGCGTTGTGACTGTCCCAGTGTATTTCGCATTGAAGCAGCCGGTGTCTCAGCCCGCTTGCCTGCGCACAAAAGCCGTTTCTATGGCTACCCAGGTAAATCCAATAAAGAGTGCATTTTCTGGTGTTCCGGCCACGGCCGATGGTGTTACGAGTGTTGTAAGAATGCCCACGTCCCAGTGCCCATTCCCACACCCAGACACAGCCCGCCACGGTGCAGGGCTAGCACAAAAAAAAACGACTCAGGCCGGTTGTGCAGAAAATGTAGTGAACGCGCCCATACAATGCCCGCTTACACTACACGATGCGTGTCCCTTGGTTTCTGTAAAAACGAAACTAACACACATTCAGTCGGCGCGAGCCGACAGTGTTCTCAGTGCAGTAAATGTGCCCACTGTCCCGTGCCCGCATTTCCTCACTGACACGCCGAATCCCACGGGATTCACCCCCGCTCGCTTTCTCTGCACAACCCGTCACAGAGAAGCTGAGCGCGGGCAGGCTGCCCGCTGTGATTAGCGCGCACCCCGCCTCGCACGCTGTAAACAGCGTTGATTCAGTCGGCGCGAGCCGAGTGTTCTCAGTGCAGAAAATGTGCCCGCTGTCTCGCGCCCGCATTTCTCACAGACACGCCGAATCTCACGGGATTCGCCCCCGCTCGTTTTCTCTGCACAACCCGTCACAGAGAAGCTGAGCGCGGCCAGGCTGCCAGCTGTGATCAGCGCGCGCCTCGCACGCTGTAAACACAACAGTGATTCAGTCGCGGGAGCAGACAGTATTCTCAGTGTAGTAAATGTGCCCGCATTTAGTAAATGTCTCTCACACACGCCGAATCCCACGGGATTCGCCCCGCTCGCTTTCTCTGCGCGTCCCGCCATAGAGAAGCTGAGCGCGGCCAGGCTGCCCGCTGTGATCAGCGCGCCCCCCGCCTCGAACGCTGTAAACACGGTGTTGTGTTCCCAGTACACAGGGGCTCTCGAGCCGCCGTCCTGCCGCGGCCAGAGCCCAGATTTCATTCTACCCCTAGCTATTCACGCAGATGCGTGGCCAAGGCTTCCCGGGGTATCACAATGTGTGTTGAACACTATAACGAGAGGCTATTCGCTACAGTTCGCTCGACGCCCCCGCCGTTATACGGCGCGCGTCAAAACTACGGTGAAAAGCGAAGTGTTTCATCTACTTCGAGCCGAGATAGCGAAACTACTGAGAAAAGGGGCTATAGAACCTCTATCTCAGGGCGAAGGGGGCTTATACAGCAGTTTTTTTTCTGGTACCGAAAAAGATGGAGGGCTCAGACCCATTCTAGATCTGCGACTGCTGAACAGAACGCTTGTGAAGCGCCAGTTCAAAATGCTTACGACCAGGAAAATCCTCGCACAAGTGCGCCAAGGAGACTGGTTCATGTCAATAGATCTGAAAGACGCCTATTTCCAAATATAAATAGCGTCCCATCACAGGCGATTCTTGAGATTCGCCTTCGAGGGCCAGGCATATCAATTCACAGTCCTGCCGTTTGGCCTGTCCCTGGCACCCCGTACGTTCACGAAGTGCATGGACGCGGCACTCGCCCCCCTGAGACTTCAGGGCATGCGAGTTTTGAACTACTTGGACGATTGGCTGATTCTAGCTCGTTCACGAACAGAGCTCATAGAACACAGGGCCGCATTACTCGAGCACCTCGAGGAGCTGGGCCTTACAGTCAATTGGGCGAAAAGCTCACTGCTCCCCAGTCGGAATATTTCCTTTCTGGGAACAGTGTTGGACTCGCTATCCATGACGGCACGCCTGTTACCGAAGCGCGGATTAAACATTCAGCACATCGCGAAATCCTTCCGCCACGGCTCTATAGTCCCGCTCAGAAGGTTTTAGAAAATGCTGGGTCTGATGGCCTCAACAGCCTCCGTACTCCAGTCTGGCCTGCTCTGCATGCGCCCACTGCAGCTATGGCTAAAAGCACGAGTTCCCCCAGGGCGTGGACCGCGGGTCTATTTCGCTTCAAGGTCGACCTTCAGTGCGTTTCAGCTCTGAAACCGTGGAAAGTGACCGACTGGTATCAGTCAGGTGTGAGTCTGGGGATCGCCTCGAGTGTGAAGGTGGTGTCTACGGACGCCTCCACATCGGGGTGGGGAGCGCTGCTCGAGGGCAGACCGCTAGCTGGCCTGTGGTCAGTACGGGAGAAGCTCCTTCACATAAACTGCTTGAAATTAATAGCAGTCGACAGAGCGCTACGGCGCTTCTGTCCCCAGATAAAAGGCCACCACGTCCTGGTCCGGTCGGACAACATGTCAGTGGTGGCGTACATAAATCGCCAGGGCGGCGTCAGGTCCCGAAACCTTTACAGGCTGACGGAACGCCTCCTGGTCTGGGCTCAGCACAACCTGCTCTCGCTGAGAGCGGCGCATATGCCTGGTCACCTAAATGTGGGGACAGACAGGCTGTCCAGAAACAACGTCCCAGCAGGAGAATGGTCGCTGCACCCGCAGACGATCCAGCTGCTGTGGGAAACGTTTGGCAAAGCGCAGGTGGACCTGTTCGCGTCCCAAGAAAACGCTCATTGCCCGAGATTCTTCTCGAAAAGCCGGGATGCGCTGGCCCATGTTTGGCCCCGCCGCCCCCCATATGCTTTTCCCCCTGTCTCACTCCTGCCTCAGGTGTTGGAGCGAATCAGGAGGGAGGGATGCCCAAAGCTACTCATAGCTCCGCTCTGGACAAACCAGTCTTGGTTCCCTGTCCTGATGCAGCTGACCAGCGCTGCCCCATGGCCTTTACCGTTGAGGAGAGACCTCCTCTCTCAGGCGGAAGGCTCGATTTGGCATCCTCGCCCGGATTTGTGGTCCCTGCACGCATGGGCCATCAACGCGTACCCGCTGACCTCCCAGAGGGAGTGTTAAACACGATCGCGCAGGCTACTCCTCGAAATGGTCTGTGTTCTCTGCTTGGTGTCAAGCGCAGGGCTTTTCACCTGTAGACTGCGGGGTTACGGAAGTGCTTTCCTTCCTTCAGGAGCTACTGGATAAGGGCAGGACCCCATCCACGCTCAAAGTATACGTGGCGGCCATAGCAACGTTTGCAAAACCGGTGTCTGGCCAGTCACTGGGAAAGAACGACTTAGTCGTGCGTTTCCTTAGAGGAGCTCGGAGGCTAAACCCTCCCAGGCCCCCTTCAGTCCCGACATGGGACCTTTCCACGGTCTTGGAGGCCATGAAAGGTGCCCCATTCGAGCCAATCCAGTCGTCAGATATGAAACACTTGTCTTTCAAGACAGCGTTTCTTACGGCTCTCGCTTCAGTGAAGCGCGTAGGGGACTTACAAGCGCTTTCAGTAAGCGCGTCATGCATGGAGTTTGGGCCTAATGACTCAAAGGTCATACTCAAACCTAAGCACGGCTACGTGCCGAAATCCCTCAACACACCGTTCAGGGCCCAGGTGATTTCCCTGTCTGCCCTTCCGGTTCTCAATGAGGAGGAGGACGCGAATCTTCTTTGCCCAGTCAGGGCATTAAGAGCTTGTGTGTCCCGCTCGTCTGGGTTCAGACAGACCGAGCAGCTTTTCGTTTCGTATTGCGGGCTTTCCAAGGGGCTTGCCGCTTCGAAACAGAGCCTATCCAGATGGATAGTCGATGCCATAGCGCTGGCTTACACTTCCAAGGGCTTGCAGTGCCCCTTGGGTGTCAGAGCGCACTACACGAGAGGCGTGGCCTCGTCGTGGGCATGGTCTAGCGGGGTCACCCTGCAAGATATCTGTACGGCCGCGGGCTGGGCCTCGCCGTCTACATTTATAAAATACTATAACCTGGAGGTGCCTGCCTTACAAGCTAAGCTTTTGGCTATCTAGACTTCAGTGCTATCTGCCCGCTGTGCGGCTCGGATGCTGAGTGTTTGGAATGCACATCGTTCAGACCGATGCAGCAGCTCCATGAGTACTGGCACAAGTAGGGCCACCCAGTTTAGGCTGAAAGCTTTAACCCTGGCTGCGTGGTTTAATGGTCATATGGTTAGCCCCTGTGGGTCTATCTATAAGGAGAAATGCTTCTAGCCTCTCCTCCTTTACTCTCTGTGAGTGTGGGGTGATTATGCACTACATGAGCCCTGGGCCTTTGCCCCTGGGACTTTGGTGTTGGATCCCTATCCGCACGGCGTGTTACACTGTGTTCCCCATAGCGTAAGCTATTACGCAGTACGAGAGATACTCTCGTAAGAGAACGTACTCAGTTACTAACGTAACCTCGGTTCTCTCTAGAGAGGGAACGAGTACTGCGTATCTTGCCGTGCTTGGAATACGCTCTGGTTCGCTTCGGCGATGAAAAATCAGTGTATGGCAGCTTATCGAGTTTGTTTATAGGGCGAGGCCACGCCCTTTCTGGCGGGACGTGACGATATGGGCGCGAAGTGCCCCCATTCGTCATGACGTCACGCAGAGTCTCTCTCGATAGGCTGCTGCTTTTGCCGCAAGACAGCCAATAGGCGCGCGAGCTGTCTTGCCTATGTCTGCTTGCTGCTGCAAAGCGTTTTACATTGATTAAAAATTAAGGATAATTTTTTGGCTTCAATATCTCGATGAAAAGAGTTTTCCCCATAGTGTAAGCTATTACGCAGGACTCGTTCCCTCTCTAGAGAGAACCGAGGTTACGTTAGTAACCGAGTACGATTTCCACTCTGGAGGGTGGTTTTTACTTTGTGTTTTTAAGCCCCCAAAACAGGGGGGTAAACAGGGCCTTAATTTACACGGCTGTCGCCGTGTAAACGAAAGGCACATCCGATAAAATATTATGACGTTTTCACCTGGAATCGTTCTCGGGTAAACAGGGCCTTAATCTATAAAGCAGTTCTGATATAATATATATATATATATATATATATATATATATATATATATATATATATATATATATATATATATATATATATATATATATAATATTAGGGCCGGGACGGGACTCGATTAAAAAAATTAATCTAATTAATTAGAGGCTTTGTAATTAATTAATCGAAATTAATCGCATTTTAATCGCATAAATATTTGACCTGAGAACAGTGAGAAGTATTTTTTTTTTTTTTTACATGGATTAGTATACTGACTAATAATGAAAATAAATAATGACTGAATACATAAGCTTAAGCAACAACGTATTGTTTATTTTTGTTCAACCAAGTCCAGCAGACCAGTGCAATTTGTGTTAACCTTTCCTGCTTCTGTCTCCTAACCGTGGTTGGGAGACACAGGGGAGATTCGTCTTCTCCAGGGCCGGTAATTCTCCTCCCAGGGTAACTCCCTAAACTTCACGCTGTTTGGTGTGATGGTAGCATGTAAAAGGACAACGAGGCCGTCTTGCAGAAGAGTTTAGGTGCTTTATTTGACTGACTGCACTGAAATACACTGCACATAGCTACCTGCACGGATCACCGTAATACTCTCACACACACTCATCCGCTGCTTCACGGGGAACAACAACAAAGGGGCGCGCGCGCGCCTTTGACAAGCGCACTCGCTCACACACACACACGGAGCTGTCCCGAACTGAACACATTAAAGAAACATCTCACAACAAAGTTAGTTTTTTGGCCACGGGGCCAACCAAAGCGATCTAGGCGATCTATGAACATGTCTATGAAGCGCGATCCCGTCAGCTTCTTCATCAGATCATGAACGCTAGTTGGTGCGCCAGTATAATCGGTCCGCCAAAAATCATCCAGTGAGAAACGTTCCGCGGTGCAAAAATAAGTGCGATTAAAATAATTTTTTGTGTTAATTAACGCGTTAAAGTCTGTAATTAATTAATCTTAATTAACGCGTTAAAGTCCCGGCCCTAAATATATATATGTCTGTTGTCTGTATTTTTAAAATGAACTTTTTAAAAATTAATCCGTTTATTTATCAAAATTAACAGAAAATTGTTATTTGCCATTAAAACTAAGCAGTGGCGCGGGAAGGGGGGCCCTGGTGGACTATAATATTAAACGTAAGAAAAAAATGTAAAATAGAGACATAACATACTGTGTTTGATATGGGATAAAAATAATGGGCAGTGTATTAG
Organism: Chrosomus eos; assembly: GCA_036326025.1. Lineage (NCBI taxonomy): Eukaryota > Metazoa > Chordata > Actinopteri > Cypriniformes > Leuciscidae > Chrosomus > Chrosomus eos. The sequence goes on along the minus strand of CM070834.1, from coordinate 31,367,895 downwards.
ATATAAACGAATGATTAATTATTTTAATATTTCGTGAATCGTTGATAGCCTGCGCCTCTGCAGTTGCTTCCGTCACCCGACACTCGTTTGAATCTCTCGTTCGGAGATTCATCAGCAACACACCAGAACGCAAGGCCATGTTTTGTGCACTTTAAATAGAGGTAAGAAATGGTTTTAAATCCCTTATACTGCCGCCAAGCATTTTAGCTTTATTTATTCCTGTATTCTGTTGCCTATTCATCGTAGTCCAGTGGCTGAAGAAGCCTAGCATTGGGCAGCACATCAAATAATATGCATGTATAGTGATTAAATATGACATTAGTTACATTTTTATTTTTCAGATAATTTCTGAAAAATAAAAATTTAACTAATGTCATATTATTAGTTACTATTCTCACATATTACCACATCCCCGTACTCAGTGGCGTTTTCTACGGGAAGCCAAGGGAAGTCAGGCATCCAATCTCGTCCGACAATCACTATTATCGTAAATAAAACATTTTATTTGACACAGTGATGTTTGTGTCTTGGCCTCTCATTTCACGTGATTGATTATTGATGAAGTGGGCATCAATGGACAGCGTAGGCACAAGCTGAGTTTCGGCGCCCTCCAAGTTCACGTGCAATGCAAGTGATTGTGCCAGCGCCTTATTGCATTGTCTGTATATTTGCTTCTTATTTATTAAATACAGGCAATTGGTTGATAAAACATTGATCAAAATTAAGATATAATTTATATTAAACGAAAATATTTTAAAAAAATTCTTTCTACATAACAAAACTCAATGAAGTTGTTAAAATCATGTCTTACGATCAATGTCTCTAGACATATTGCGCATCTCATGATGTAGGCCTATCATATATTTCTCATGCTGCATGCTCACTTTCAAAATCAACATTGATTAAATAAAAAAAATAACATTAGTCTATAATATTTAAACATAAATATGATACTAAATATGTTTATTTTAATGGCTACAACACGTAGCCTATACTGTACAGAAAAATGTCATGTCTTGTCGTCAGTCAGCCACAACATAATGACGTCATATTTTTCAACCCATCCCTCAGCCCCCCTCGCATGAAACAGCTTCCTGCGCGCCTGATACTATGCACAACATGTTACTTTAGCAAAAGTATTTATTTCAATATTGGGTGCTTTTACTCGTCACTTCATACATTTACACAATTTTTAAACCAAATAAACTACTTTTATGATTTTATTTTGCCACAAAAATGTTGATCCATCAATGTTGAATGAAAGCATTTTTTCCCCCTGCAAACATACACAATGGGACTAGTGTGCCTTTAAGGTGTGCCGTTGTACTGTGTGGGTTTTGAATTCTGAAGCAAATCAGAGCTGCTGAATTGAGTCCACCTTCTGCCGTAATCCAGCCCTGTGAGTACAAAAACAGAGTGAAAGTTGCCACCTCCGTCTGTGCTGAAGCACATAAGAGCGGCTGACCTGAGCCCACTTTCTGCCGTAGTCCAGCCCTGTGAGTACAAAGTACAGAGTGAACGTTGACACCTCCGTCTGTGCTGGAGCACATCAGAGCTGCGAACTGAGTCCACCTTCTGCCGTAATCCCGTTCTGTGGAGTACAGAGCCAACGGGTGGTAGAGAAACACGAGAAGAGACTGCTTGATTTTAAGAGACATTCCTTTAATAAATAAAAGCTCTAATTGTATCTCCTGTTGTCCGGCCTCTTCTGTCTTGCGGGGTAGCTCCTCAAGGGGGTGTGGTAGTTCGGGGGGGAGGGGGGGGGGATTGTTGGCTGGCTCCATAGCAGCAACACTTTGGCCTGTGACACTTGGCGTAGTCGGCAGGATTATTCCCTTGAGTTGAGCACCCGTATTTCGGGAGATGGCGGACGAAGAGGCACCAGCGGTTAGACCCCAAGTTATGCCGGTCTTTATGGGAGCACCTTGGGCGCAGAGGTTCGGAGGGCCTGGATCAGAGCTAAGTCTACATGAGTGGAAAACCCAGACCGAATACTTGCCTGGCTTACAAGGGCTGAGCGAACAGCAGAAGTTGCAATTCGTGCTGGGGTCCCTGGAGGGGGAGGCCAAGAGAGAGGTCCAAGCCGCTCCCAGGGTTGCACGAGCCAATGCAAAGGCTGTCTTCGACTTCCTTACTGAATTGTATGGGGATGCCACCCCGGTGGCTGCTCTCCGGGCCCAGTTTTTCAACTTCCGGCAAGGTCCTCGACAGAACCTCCGGACATACTCTTTACGACTTCGAGAACAGTATACTCGCCTGAAAGAACGACGCGACCACGGGCTGGGGGACGAAGATACCCTGTTGCGGGATCAATTCCTCTTGGGGCTCCGCGATGGACCAATTCGCCAGAGTCTACGGCTACAACTCCGCCAGGACCCCACATTGTCTTTCGAGGCTCTCCGACGGGAGGCCTTGGCCCAGGAGATCGACCATACCGAGGCCACCGACCCGCCCGCTTGCATGGCCGCCAGTGGAACCTGTACCCCCGCGGCTTCAGTACCAGTTGACTGGAAGCAGGAGCTACGTGCAGAACTTATGAAAGACGTTAAAGAGCAGATGGCTGAGCTCTCTAAGACCCTTTTGGATGAACTCCGCCAGGGCCGGTCCGGTGGAACGCCTCCACCCCGAGAGCGGTCCTACTCTGACGGGAGTCGGGAGATGGGGCGGCGCCCTGGACGGCCGGGTCAGGCCAGGTTCCAGTGGGACGAGCAGGGGCGGCCGATCTGCAACCACTGCGGGGAGTCGGGACACATGAGTCGTCAGTGTGGTCCAAGACGTGGTTCGCAAGGGGGTTTTTAGTTTTACCGGCCACTGCGGGTCAAGTGGTCGGGACCCCTTCGATTGACCCCCCCTCCTTGCCTGCTCCTAGAGACAAACTAGTCGGGCGTTGTCCTATAGTCGAAATTCAAGTTAACGGTAAGAGACTCCAATGCTTGGTCGATACTGGCTCCCAAGTCACTTTGTTCTCGGAAAGCCTTTCCAAGGAGCTCTTTGGTGGATGCCAAAGCCAGGGGACCGAAGCGCCCTGGCTTACTCTGCGGGGGGCTAATGGGCTCGATATCCACACTGGGATTGTCGGGCTGTTGAGGTTGCCCGGGGGCTTGCTGTAGTTCGCCGAGGGCGGGTGTCTGTGAGAGTGCGGAATACCAATCCATATCCGGTTAGCCTCTATCGTCATCAGCAACTGGTCCGGGTGACATCAGTGGAACCTCAGCAGGTGCGAGAAAGCAGAGATGTGTGTTTCAGCCGAGTGGATGCTGCGGTGGTCGAAGTGGCCATTACGCAAGAGGATCAGCGAACAGATCCGGTCGAAGGCGGAATACCGGACCATCTGGCAGGGGAGTCCCTATGGGGAGAAGGGTTAGAGGAGGACCAGCGGCGTCAACTCCAGGACCTTTTGAGCAAGTGGCAGCATGTGTTTTCCACCCATGAAGAAGATTACGGCGGTACCAGCATTGTGAGACACCAGATCCCCACGGGGGACGCAGCCCCAAGTCGGGAGCGGTATCGCCCAGTACCACCGACCCTATACTCGGAGGTTCGTGCCCTGTTGCTGGGAATGCTGGAGGGAGGCATTGTCCGTGAGAGTAGTAGTCCCTGGGCGGCCCCTATTGTCCTAGTGCAGAAGAAGAGTGGAGCTTGGAGATTCTGCGTGGACTACCGGAAGCTGAACAGTGTGACGAAGAAGGATGCCTTCCCACTACCACGAATTGAGGACTCCCTCACAAGCTTAACCCAGGCTGCCTGGTACTCCACGCTGGACTTAGCCAGTGGGTACTGGCAGGTCCAGGTTGAAGAGAGGGACAGAGAGAAGACCGCTTTTACCACCCCCTTCGGCCTCTTCGAATGGGATAGGATGCCGTTTGGACTCTGCAACGCCCCTGCAACCTTCCAGCGGCTCATGCAGCAGTGCCTGGGAGGACAACTGGTCGATTCTACGCTGGTATACTTGGATGATGTGATTGTCTTCTCCCCGGACTTTGCAGCTCATTTATCCCACCTTGAGCAAGTGTTCCAAGCGATGGAAAGGTACGGGCTGAAGTTACGGCCGGAGAAGTGCCAACTGTTCCGCCGGGAAGTGAAGTTCCTGGGTCATTGTGCCAGTGCTGCGGGAGTTTCCCCCGACCCAGAAAAGGTATCGGCGGTACAAGGGTGGGAGCCCCCTAAAACTGTTCGGCAGGTGCGATCTTTCCTGGGCTTTGTGGGCTATTACCGGCGTTTTATTAAGAACTTCTCAAAAATCGCCAAGCCCCTAAACCAACTGCTCATGGGCACTGCACGCCCACGGGGCCGGGGGTCTCCCGCGGTGACTTGGAGTTCAGCATGTGAGGTAGCTTTTCGGAAACTTCAGCAAGAGTTGCTACAGGCCCCGATCCTCGCCTATGCTGATTTCTCTCAGCCGTTTATCCTTTATACCGATGCAAGCAATTTAGGGCTGGGAGCCGTACTAGCACACCGGCAGCAGGGAGTGGAAAGAGTAATCGCATATGCAAGTCGAAGTCTTCACCCAGCGGAGCGGAATGATTCGAACTACAGCTCCTTTAAGATCGAACTCCTGGCAATGAAGTGGGCGATGAGTGAAAAATTCAAGGATTATTTGTGGGGAGCCAAAGTGCTAGTAATAACAGATAACAACCCCCTTGTCCACTTACGCACGGCTAAACTGGGGGCCGTCGAACAGCGTTGGGTGGCCCAGTTGGCAAATTTCGATTATCAGCTGCAGTACCGTCCTGGTCGGGAACATACGAATGCGGACGTACTCTCCAGGCTCCCGGGGATTGATGCGGGGGTGGCACCTCCCATGGAGGTTGAGGAGGAACTTCTGGTGGGGGTGGTGGAGGCCCCAGGATCAAGTACTATCGATGTCCCCGATAGCTGGGGATGGGACCCGAGGCGGTGGAGGGAGCTGCAGGGGAGAAACAGAGATCTGGTGGTGACCGGTCCTGCTTGGTGAAGGGCTCCCCGCCACAAGCCGCGGAAAGACAGGCACAGACGGTGAGGTTACTCCATGGACATTGGGAGAGGCTCTGTTTAAAGGCAGGAGTAATTTGCCGCTCTGTTCAGGACCCAGCCACCCAAAGGCTGGTATACCAGGTGGTGGTGCCCGAAGACCAGGTCCAGCCCTTATTGCACGCTTACCATACCCAGATGGGGCATCAAGGCCAAGAGAGGACGTTGTCCTTGTTGAGGAGGCACTTCTTTTGGCCCAGGATGGAGGCAACGGTTGGATCCTTTATTCAGGACTGTCCCCGCTGTTTGCTTTTTAAGACCCAGAAGGAGGTGAGAGCTCCATTAGTCCCGATGCGGCCACGGGCCCCTTTACATATCGTGGGTGTGGACTTCCTGACATTGGGCCGACAAGCGGACCGCTTTCAGAACATCTTAGTGGCCACAGACTTGTTTACCAAGTATTCTTGGGCGGTTCCCACTCTCGACCAGATGGCGACTACCACTGCTACGGCCCTCTGGAAGAGCGTGTTCCAGCCTTTCGGATGCCCAGAGATCCTCCATTCCGACCAAGGTCCTAACTTTGAGTCAAGGGTTATCGCAAAACTGTGCCAGCTTTACGGGTGCCATAAGACTCGTACTACCCCTTATCACCCCCAAGGGAATGGGGGGTGTGAAAGGTTTAATCAGACCTTGCTAAATCTATTGGGGACTCTTGATGCGGAGCAGCAGAGTTCGTGGGTGGATTACCTCCCCTCTTTGGTGCATGCGTATAACAACAGCATACATAGTACCACAGGCTTTGCGCCATCCTTTCTGATGTTTGGGAGACACATACGTTTACCCGTCGACCTACTCTGGGGTACTGCTTCGGCGGCAGGGGCCCCGAACGCCACTGAATGGGTGAATCGGCACCATCAACAGCTCCATTTCGCCTATGGGAGGGTCACGGACCGAATATACAGAGCTGCAGAGAAAAACAAGCGATTATACGACCGAACAGCTCGAGAAGCCCCTTTGCTGCCTGGAGAGCGGGTACTGGTTCGGGATAGTCGGCGTCAAGGAAAAGGCAAGTTGAGTGATCGGTGGGAGGCTATGCCGTATGTGGTGGAACGACAGAGGGACCCTGACGTACCTGTGTATACCATTCGCCCGGAAGGGAGGTTGGGCCCAGAACGGGTGTTGCACCGTAATTTGCTTCGGCCCTGCCCTAACTATTCGAGGCCTGCGGTAGAGATTCCAACGGCCCTTGGGACCCCGGAACCACCGGGGATGGGTTGGGCAGTGGTCCCAGAGGGACTGGAAGTTGTGGCAGCAGGGGAGCCTCTACCACCTCCACCCCGACGCTCACAGCGAGATAATCGGGGGCAACCACCAGCGAGATACGGCGAGTGGACCTCCGGTCAGGAGTACTAGGGACTAGCACTCATTGGTGGGGGAGGATGTCACGGGGTGACCAGGGCCGGAACCTTTTTGCACGAGAGTTGTTGCCATGGAGGAACACTTCCGGTGCAACACCATGCCGGTTCCGGTGTCTCACGAACGGTGCGGAAATGCAGCGAGAGCTGATCGGGCGAAATCATCGGCACGTGTGAGGAGAAAATCCTAAACGGTGATTGGGGCGTGAGAAGCATAAAAGAGGCGGACATGGGAAGTAGAGGAGCGAGGGTAGGAGGAAAGAAACAGCGGGAGACGCAGAACAGATGGATGAGTAGGGCTGAGGACGGAGGAAGCAGGATTCTTACAGCTAAGTGGCTAACTTCCTTTGGGCTGAATATCACGTGAAGAACGATCATATCTCTATATTGCCTAAGGGGAGAGTATGGGGAAAATGATTCTGTTCTAAGCCAGCGTATGAAGATTCCATTGATCAAGGGTCCCTTTGAGCCCGAACACTGCCTTATCCAGTGCAAGGTTTGGAATGATTTGCGGTGCTGATTTGATGTTTTCACATGTGGAGTGAGTGTTTTGCAGTGTACACACGAGTGTGGGACCCCCGCGGACTGTTCGGGTGATCGAGTGAATAAATACCCTTGATGTAACTACGCCAGCTCATGGAATCCAGTCCTGTGAGAACAAAATACAGAGTTAATGTTGACATCTTCGTCTGTTCCCTCGTCTGTGCTGAAGCACATCAGAGCTGCTGAACAGAGTATATTTTCTGTGGAATTGAGCCCATCTTCTGCCGTAAACCAGTACTGTGAGTACAAAATACAGAGTTAACGTTGACCGCTTCATCTGTTCTCTCGTCTGTGTTGAAGCACATCAGAGCTGCTGAACTGAGTATATCTTCTGTGGAATTGAGTCCATCGTCTGCTGTAATCCAGTCCTGTGAGTACAAAATACAGAGTTAATGTGGACATCTTCATCTGTTCTCTCGTCTGTGTTGAAGCACATCAGAGCTGCTGAACTGAGTATATTTTCTGTGGAATTGAGCCCATCTTCTGCCGTAAACCAGTACTGTGAGTACGAAATACAGAGTTAACGTTGACCTCTTCATCTGTTCTCTCGTCTGTGTTGAAGCACATCAGAGCTGCTGAATTGTGTATATCTCCTATTGAACTGAGCCATCTCCTGCCGTAACCCAGTACTGTGAGTACAAAATACAGAGTTAACGTTGACATCTTCATCTGTTCTCTCGTCTGTGTTGAAGCACATCAGAGCTGCTGAACTGAGTATATCTTCTGTGGAATTGAGTCCATCGTCTGCTGTAATCCAGTCCTGTGAGTACAAAATACAGAGTTAATGTGGACATCTTCGTCTGTGCTGAAGCACATCAGAGCTGCGGAACCGAGTATATCGTTTGTGGAATTGAGTCCCTCGTCTGCCGTGATCCAGTCCTGTGAGTACAAAATACAGAGTTAATGTTGACATCTTCATCTGTTCTCTCGTCTGTGTTGAAGCGCATCAGAGCTGCTGAACTGAGTCCACCTTCTGCCGTAATCCAGCCCTGTGAGTACAAAATACAGAGTGAACGTTGACACCTCCGTCTGTTCCCTCGTCTGTGCTGAAGCACATCAGAGCTGCTGAACTGAGTATATTTTCTGTGGAATTGAGCCCATCTTCTGCCGTAAACCAGTACTGTGAGTACAAAATACAGAGTTAATGTTGACATCTTCATCTGTTCTCTCGTCTGTGTTGAAGCACATCAGGGCAGCTGAATTGTGTATATCTCCTATTGAACTGAGCCATCTCCTGCCGTAACCCAGTACTGTGAGTACAAAATACAGAGTGAACGTTGCCACCTCCGTCTGTGCTGAAGCACATAAGAGCGGCTGAACTGAGCCCACTTTCTGCCGTAGTCCAGCCCTGTGAGTACAAAGTACAGAGTGAACGTTGACACCTCCGTCTGTGCTGGAGCACATCAGAGCTGCGAACTGAGTCCACCTTCTGCCGTAATCCCGTTCTGTGGAGTACAGAGCCAACGGGTGGTAGAGAAACACGAGAAGAGACTGCTTGATTTTAAGAGACATTCCTTTAATAAATAAAAGCTCGAATTGTATCTCCTGTTGTCCGGCCTCTTCTGTCTTGCGGGGTAGCTCCTCAAGGGGGTGTGGTAGTTCGGGGGGGGGGGGGGGGGGTGGATCGTTGGCTGGCTCCATAGCAGCAACACTTTGGCCTGTGACACTCGCGCGCGTTTGTCCTCGGGGTTCCCCCCACACATCAGGATTTCTGCATGTTGAATATTTACGATTCGCGATCGGGGCGCCTCCAACGTTCTTCCGAGCAGGTTCGGACACTATTAACACACCTCACACCACAGGAATATCTGATAAGATAATCTGTAGAACCATCAAGATAATCGGGACATAGCTAGGATTGTCGGAAGGGGGGAAATCGGCCCAAAATCAGCCCGATTATCTTTTGGTGTGTACCCAGCATTAGACAGTTGACCTTCTTAGGCTTAGGAAGGGTTGAAGTTCTCAACTTAATTAAAATTGACCATTGCTTATTACAGTATTAATATATGAACATTTAATATTTACCCAATGACTAATTATGGGTTAAATATTTATCTACACCATTACAGACATCTTCAGCTCAGAGTTATTTTCAGCTGCTCCAGTGCCCTTGCAAATGAGGTCTCCACATGAGTAGTAAGGAGATGTGCAGTGAAATCAAGGATATTACTTTGCACAGCAGGTATGCAGAGTCTGTCTGCTTTAATCTGATTATGTCCTCAGGACAAAACAAAAACAGAGATACTGTCAGGACAGAAAGGAAAATATATTCAATTCAATTCAATTCAATTCAAGTTTATTTGTATAGCGCTTTCACAATACACATTGTCTCAAAGCAGCTTTACAGAAAGTGCATTTCAGAAATGTACAAAGAAAAATACAGTTAGTTAATCATGTATAAATTTAGGCATAACATATCGCCGGTATTTAGTCGTCTCTTCACAGGCGTCGAGTCGTCTCTCCACAGGCGTTTAGTCGTCTCTCCACCGGCGTTTAGTCGTCTCTCCACAGGTGTTGGGCCATCTGAAGTCTTCGTGAGAGGCTGGATACAAACTGGAGCTGACGAACGCTATTTACCTCGGGACTAGCGTCCCGAGATAACAGCAGAAAGACAGATGGGAAATAATTAGCATAGCTGATGTTCATAATATTAATGCATTCGAACTGATTCAGAAGTAGTATAAAAGGTAAGCATTAAGTGAATGCTTGGTTAAAGAGATGCGTCTTTAATCTAGTTTTAAACTGGGACAGCGAGTCTGAGTCTCGAACAATATCAGGAAGGCTATTCCAGAGTTTAGGAGATAAATGTGAGAACGCCCTCCCTCCTTTAGTAGACTTAGATATCCTAGGAACGACCAGAAGCCTCGAATTTTGTGATCTTAAAGAGCGCGATGGATTGTAGGGCGATAGAAGGTCTGTTAAATACACAGGAGCTAAACCATTTAGAGCTTTATAAGTCAATAGTAATACTTTGTAATTGATACGGAACTTAATAGGTAACCAGTGTAGAGATGATAAAATTGGTGTTATATGATCATATTTTCTTGATCTAGTAAGAACTCTAGCGGCTGCATTTTGGACTAACTGTAGCTTGTTTATTGAGGATGCAGGACAACCAGCTAATAAAGCATTACAGTAATCTAGTCTCGAGGTCATGAATGCATGAACTAACTTTTCTGCATCTGAAACAGATAGCATGTTACGTAGCTTAGCAATGTTTCTAAGGTGGAAAAAGGCTGTTCTTGTAACATATGATATATGATTTTCGAAAGTCAAGTTGCGGTCTAGTATAACACCCAGGTCTTTTACTGTAGTGGATAAAGTAACAGGACATCCTTCTAAATTAAAGTTGTATTGTAAGGGATTTTGTGGGTAGTTTTTTGGACCAATAAGTAATACCTCCGTTTTATCTGAATTTAATAGCAGGAAATTACACGTCATGGAGCATTTTATATCTTTTAGACACTCTGTCAAGTTAGATAAGTTAGTGTTTTCATCTGGTCGTGATGAGATATATAATTGAGTGTCATCAGCATAACAGTGAAAACTAATTCCATGTTTTCTTATAATATTACCAAGTGGCAGCATATATATTGAGAATAGCAGAGGGCCTAGGACAGATCCTTGCGGCACTCCATAGTCTACTGATGTTATCTTTGATTTTTCCCCATTTAAACAGACGAAATGGTAACGGTCTGATAAGTACGATCTAAACCAGCTTAATGCCTGTCCCTGAACACCAGTGTAGTTTTGTAGTCGATCTAAGAGTATTTTATGATCTATAGTGTCGAACGCGGCACTAAGATCAAGTAGAACTAGTATTGAGATACAGCCTTGGTCAGAGGCTAAGAGTAAATCATTTGTAATTTTAACTAGCGCAGTTTCTGTGCTATGATGCGGTCTGAATCCCGACTGAAATTTTTCGTAGATATCATTTTCTTGCGAGAAAGAGTACAATTGAGCGGACACAATTTTTTCTAGTATTTTAGACATAAATGGAAGATTTGAGATGGGTCTGTAATTTGCTAGGTTATTTGGATCTAATTGCGGTTTCTTAATGAGAGGTTTTATTACTGCCAGCTTGAATATTTTTGGAACGTGACCTAAAAATAAAGACGAGTTAATAATATTGAGAAGAGGCTCTTCCACTACAGGTAACACTTCTTTAAGTAGTTTAGTGGGTATTGGATCTAATAAACATGTTGTTGGTTTAGATGCAATGATTAGTTTATTTAGTTCTTCCTGTCCTATAGTTGTAAAGCGGTGTAGTTGTTCTAGAGGGGCCATAATTGAGGCCGAGTCATAAGACACCATAGAGGATTGTACATTTACAATTGTGTTTCGGATGCTTTCTATTTTCTCATTGAAGTAATTCATAAAATCATTACTACTATATTGTAACGGAATATTTTGCTCTGGAGATGTCTGATTATTTGTTAGTCTAGCCACGGTGTTAAATAAAAACCTTGGATTATTTTGGTTATTTTCAATTAGTTTGCGGATATGCTCAGCCCTGGCTGATTTTAGAGCCCTTTTATAACGTGACATACTGTCTTTCCACGCGATTCTGAAGACCTCTAAATTAGTTCGTTTCCATTTACGCTCTAAGTTACGAGTTTCTCTCTTGATAGCATGCGTAGCACTGTTGTACCATGGTGTTTTAGTTCCCTTTCGTCCTGGGAACTCCGACGTGTCGTCGGGGGAGTTCCCTGACGAATTGGGATCACGCTAGGGAGACCAATCGACTTCGAGTGAACTAAAACGAGCCAATAAATATTGGCATGCAAGATTTGCATTCCGCGACCCGCCTGCCAGTGCGGGTATAAAGGGCGGAAGCAAACGCATACACAATGCTTTTTGCTTCGGAGCCGACCAGTTGTGTCCTCTGAGTGGAATGAGCTTGTAGACTGCGAGTCTGCTGTTTCCTGAGATGACTCTCTGTGCTGGTGTGACGGCGCTTCAGCGGTCTTCGCGATCTCCCGTCTGCTGTCTGTCTGTTACTACACGCGCTGTGTTTACAAAGAGCTGTTTTAACAGCTGGTATACGGTTGAATGCACGCAGCGGGCTTGCAGTTTCCCCGCTCTGTTGCCGCGTTAATCCCTGTGTGCTTCAGCACAACTAGAGAGTATTTTTCTCTGAAAGAGCAACACGGGTGAAGATCGCGTCCTTTTCAGGATGACGTTTCACCTGTGTGTTTCTGGATGCGGTCGTTTCCTGTCCTCATTGACGGCCACGATCACTGTTTCACATGCCTGGGCTTAAGCGTGTTGAGACTGCGTTCGTGGGTGGTTCGTGTTCTCTCATGAGAACATGACCACGTCGGCGCGTTGTTCGTCTCCCCTTTCTCGTAAAGGCTTGAGCCGTTCAGCGTGCCGTGTGCCGTCGAGCCGCCGGCTGACAGCGCGGTTGTCACGGCAACCCAGCGCGCGTCATTCAGCGCTCTAGATGCGCGGTCAAGACTCAAGTGCCTCAAACGAGGTGGAGTCCCTTTGCATATTCCCCGATCTAGTTCCTCTTCTGCACCAGAAGAGGGCTACTTTGGCTAATAGTATTGGTGATCTGAGGATTACAGTGGGGGTACCCCTCACTCCTCTAGCGCATCGCAAACATGCTGAAACTGTGTTCGTGGGTGGTTTATGCTCTCTTATGAGAGCATGACCACGTCGGCGCGTTGTTTGTCAAGTCAAGTCAAGTCACCTTTATTTATATAGCGCTTTTTACAATACAAATTGTTTCAAAGCAGCTTTACAGAGATAACAGGAAAACAATGTTGTAATAGTATTGTTCAATTAAAAATTAAATGTCCCCAACTAAGCAAGCCAAAAGGCGAAGGCAACAGTGGCAAGGAACCAAAACTCCATCAGGTGACAGAATGGAGAAAAAAACCTTGGGAGAACCCAGGCTCAGTCGGGGGGCCAGTCCTCCTTTGGCCAACGAATGAACAGTGTATGATTATGAGTTAGGCAGCATAATGTCAGGAGTCAGATGGGATCAGAACTTTCACGATATTATCCAGTTCATCTGGTTGGGTTGGGTCATCCGGCCGGTGAGGAGATGAGTGGTGAGGTGTCCATGGGCCTTCACAGCCCTGATAATGCGTGTCGTCGTGTCCATGTGATGGTCCTTCATCAGATCTGGATATGCCCTGGATCCGGCGGTCTGCGGTAAACCTCGGGATAAACAGAGAGACTAATATTAGCGTAGACGCCATCCTTCTTATGATGTACAAAGTACATCAGGAATTATGGGAAGTGTTCCCGGTTCCGGCTGATCTAATCTATGCAGCCTAACATTGAATTATAGAAATCTATAATGTGTTATGTGTATGCTAAGCAAAAGAGATGTGTTTTTAGTCTAGATTTAAACTGACAGACTGTATCTGCTTCCCGGACCGTGTTAGGAAGATTGTTCCAAAGTTTTGGTGCTAAATAGGAAAAGGATCTACCGCCAGCAGTCGATTTTGATATTCTAGGTATTATCAACTGGCCAGAATTTTGAGATCGCAATAGACGTGAAGGACTATAATGCGTTAAGAGCTCGCTCAAGTACTGGGGAGCTAAACCATTTAGTGCTTTGTAAGTAATCAGCAATATTTTAAAATTTATACGATGTTTAATAGGCAGCCAATGCAGTGTTGACAGAACCGGGCTAATGTGGTCATACTTCCTGGTTCTGGTAAGAACTCTAGCGGCTGCATTTTGAACTAGCTGTAGTTTGTTTAATAAGCGTGCAGGGCAACCACCCAGTAGAGCATTACAATAATCTAGCCTTGAGGTCATGAACGCATGAACTAATTGTTCCGCATTTGTCAGTGAGAGCATATGACGTAATTTAGATATATTTTTAAGATGGAAAAATGCGGTTTTACAGATACTAGACACGTGACTTTCAAATGAAAGATTGGTATCAAAGAGCACACCCAGGTTCCTAACTAACGTCGAAGACTTAACAGAGCAGCCATCAAGTGTTAGACAGTATTCTAGGTTATTAGGTGAGGAAGTTTTTTGTCCAATGATTAGAATCTCTGTTTTTTCAGAATTTAGTAATAGGAAATTACTGGTCATCCAATTTTTTATATCAGCTATGCATTCCGTTAATTTTGTGAATTGGTAAGTTTCGTTAGGTTTTGAAGAAATATACAGCTGAGTATCATCAGCATAACAGTGAAAGCTAATTCCATATTTCCTAATTATATCTCCTAATGGTAGCATGTACAGAGTGAAGAGCAGCGGTCCTAGTACTGAGCCTTGTGGTACGCCATACTGAACTTGTGATCGATAAGACATCTCTTCATTTACTGCTACAAACTGATATCGGTCAGATAAGTATGATTTAAACCATGCTAGTGCAATTCCGCTAATGCCAACATAGTTTTCTAGTCTATTTAAAAGAATGTTGTGGTCGATAGTATCAAATGCAGCACTAAGATCAAGTAACACTAATAGAGAGATACAACCACGATCGGATGATAGGAGCAAATCATTTGTGACTTTAATGAGAGCAGTCTCAGTACTATGGTACGGTCTAAATCCGGACTGAAAATCCTCGCAGATATTATTTCTTTCTAAAAAGGAACACAGTTGTGAGGATACTGCTTTTTCTAGTATCTTTGACAGAAAAGGCAGATTCGAGATCGGCCTGTAATTGACTAATTCTGTAGGATTAAGTTGCGTTTTTTTAACAAGCGGTTTAATCATAGCCAACTTAAAGGTTTTTGGTACGTATCCTAATGACAAAGATGAATTAATGATATCTAGAAGAGGATCTATGACCTCTGGAAGCATCTCTTTCAGTAGCTTAGTCGGTATAGGGTCTAGCATACAAGTTGTCGATTTAGATGAATTAACAATTTTGCAAATTCTTCCTCTCCTATAGCAACAAATGAATCAAAATGTTCCTCACAGAGACTACAATATACTCCCTGATGCGATACTGTAGTAGACGGTTGCATAGTTATAATTTTGTCCCTGATATTATCAATCTTATAAGTGAAGAAGTTCATAAAGTCATTACTGCTGTGTTTCTTATAAACTTCTGGGCTTGAAGCTTTCTTTTTCGTTAGTTTAGTCACTTGTTCAAATAAATACCTAGGATTATGTTTATTTTCTTCTAATAGGGTTGAAAAATAATTAGTTCTAGCATCTTTTAAGGCCTCTCTGTAAGCAATCGAGCTCTCCTTCCATGAAATCCGAAATACCTCTAGTTTTGTTTTCTTCCAGTTTCGCTCCATTTTTCTGGCTGCTCTCTTAAGGGCCCGGGTGTGCTCATTGTACCACGGCGTTGGACTATTTTCTTTGATCTTCTTTAAGCGCAGCGGAGCAACTGTGTCTAAAGTGCTGGAAAAGAGAGAGTTAAAAGTTTCTGTTGCAATATCAAGTTCTTCTAAGCTATCTGGGATGATGAGATTATGAAACTGATTTGGAAGATTATTGATAAAGCAATCTTTAGTGGCAGAAGTGATAGGTCTAACATATTTATAACACGGAGTCGGCTTTGCAGCCTTGGCTAAATGTAATTTACACGAGACTAGATAATGATCGGAGATGTCGTCGCTCTGCTGCAGAATTTCAACGGCATCAACATCTATTCCATGTGATAATATTAGATCAAGAGTATGATTACGACAATGAGTAGGTCCTGACACGTGTTGTCTCACTCCAATTGAGTTTATAAAGTCTTTAAATGCCAATCCCAATGCATCTTTTTCATTATCTACATGTATATTAAAATCACCAACAATTAGGACTTTATCTGCAGCCAATACTAATTCTGATAGAAAGTCAGCAAATTCTTTGAGAAAATCTTTATGGTGCCCTGGTGGCCTGTATACAGTAGCCAGCAGAATTCTCAAACGTGATTTATTGTTTACACTATAAATTTTGACATTAAGCACCAACACTTCAAAAGAAGTATATTTAAAACTAGATTTCTTAGTGGTTTTCAGAATATTACTATAAATTACAGCAACACCTCCCCCTTTGCCTTTCGGACGAGGCTCATGTTTATAACAGTAATCTTGCGGAGTGGACTCATTTAAAGTAATGTAATCGTTTGGTTTTAGCCAGGTTTCTGTCAAACACAGCACATCTAGGTTATAGTCTTTAATCTTATCATTAACTATGAGCGATTTTGAATTAAGGGATCGAATATTCAGCAACCCAAGCTTTATCGTTTGCTCATCTGTATTATATCTGTTTTTTATTTGTTGAACATCAATTAGATTTTTAACCTTAGAAAGGTTTGGCAGTTTTTTGGATTTCCAAATTCGGGGAACAGACACAGTCTCTATATGATGATATCTAGGTGAAAGAGTCTCTATGTGATGGGATTTATCTGACCTTGGTGACGTGAGGCCGCTAGCAGACGGTCGGTTTAGCCAGCTTGTCTGCTTCCTGACCTGAGCCCCAGATTGTCATGTTTTATCTCTAAGACTATGAGCCAAATTACTAGAGAGAAGACCAGCACCATCCCAGGTGGGATGAATACCATCTCTTTTCAACAGGTCAGGCTTGCCCCAAAAACTTTTCCAATTGTCTATGAATTCTATATTATGTTGCGGACACCAATTAGACAACCAGCCATTGAGTGAACACAATCTACTAACTATCTCATCACTCCTTCGAACAGGAAGGGGGCCAGAGCAGATTACAGTGCCTGACATCGTACTTGCGAGTTCAAACACCTCTTTAATATTAATTTTGGTGATCTCCGACTGGCGAAGTCGAACATCATTAGTGCCGACGTGAATAACAATCTTAGAGAATTTACGATTAGCATTAGCCAGCACTTTTAAATTTGATTTGATGTCAGGCGCTCTGGCTCCCGGCAAACATGTGACTATGGTGGCTGGGGTCTCTATTTTCACGTTCCGTGTAATAGAATCGCCAATTACCAGGGCACAATCAACAGCATTCTCAGTGGGTGTTTCACTGAGAGGGGCAAATCGATTTGTTATGGTAACCGGAACAGAAGAGTGGTTTTTTGATCCGCTACTAGAGCGATTTCTCACCGTCACCCATCTGCCTGGCTGCACAGGCAATAACTCAGCCGGAACCGAATCATGTAAATGGTTCACTATGCTAGGCGCATCCAAAGTAGTATCTAAAGCTCGAGCACACTTACTATCCTCAATTAAAGTTTGGATGCGTGTCTCTAATTCTGAAATCTTCTCCGTCAGCCTGACTGTCTCCTTGCATTTATCACATATAAACCCTATGCCGACGGGGAAGGCTATGGTAAACATATGGCATGATGTGCAAGTGACAATAACAGGACAAGACATTACTCACCGTGTTTGTTGACTGATTCTTACTCACCTGGGCTTTTTATGAACTCAGATGTGCGGGCGCGCACGAGAAAAATAAATAAATAACTGAGCGCACGGGTGGCGCCTTAACAGGCTAGCGAGATACTAGCGTGTTGTGCTAACAATAACGGAAGCTAGCGATGTTAGGTAAACTGTAATTAGTAGTATAAACAACTAGAAATGATAGTAAACGATGGTTCAAAACAGAAAGAAATGCGAGGCTTAGACGGAGCTAACAGCCTCGGAGCAAACACACTCACACACAACAGCAGGCAGCGAGGCAGACAGGAGCAATCGATCGGAAGCTCTTTGTCTTGAAAGAGCTTTCAACGTGCCGTGTGTCATCAAGCTTGATGGCCACGTTCACTGTTTTGTGCATGCCTGGCAGCTTACGGATGGAATTACTGGTGGTTCTCATGAGGAACCAAGTGTTTCATTCGGGGCTCCAGGGGAGGATCAGATGTCGATCGCTGCATCGGAGAGAGGGCTGTTACACTCTGGATATGGTGATACTGAGTCCCACTGTAATGGTGTGTGCACTCATGCTAAATCAGGTCCAGACTTGACAGCCACACTTCCCGGGCTACTCTGGGGGCGCAGTGCAACGCGTGTCGCCTTGCCCCGCCCCCGTGCTTGCCTGGATGTGTGTGAAAAACTTTTTGCAGTATGGAGGCATATTGGTGCCAAAATCTGTGAAAAATTTTCCTCTCTCACTACCCTTGATGGTGGTTTTGCTAATAGCAGACCACCTCTTCCCTGCATGTGATGGTCAGTGTAGACCAAAAAACACGCAGTGCACAAGGGTAGTTCTGAGTCGGGGTTGAGCTGTGCTTAGTGACTACCGTTATTTTAGTCACAGCACTGGCCCTCGGTCAGACGATGTTCACACTGTGGTCCAGAAGTTTCCCGGGGCTAACCTTGTAGATGTACGAGACATCGCCAAAGTTTTCTTTCTCGATGCTCCTATTTCTCAAGGTTTGCCCTGTTTCGGTGACACTGTTGGAGACTGTGCCCAGCGGCTCTCCACAGTTCAGAAGCAGGCTGAGGAAACTACGAGCTTGACTTGATGTGCTTCCGAGTCCCTCATACTCCTCCTCAGTCTGTTTGTCGCCAAGGGTGTCAGTCCCCTGTGGAGGCTGTCACAGCTAGCTCTACTGTGACGTCTAGCTTCGCAGGAAGACGGCGCCACCTGTCTCGGCAGCCCTGAGACAGGTGACCCAGCGTTGTAGGGAATTGCTCTCTCGGAGACGGTGCACGCACCTCTCCCTCCCCCCGGAGGAGGACGGGGTGGAGTATCTTTCATTCTGTTCCGCCGCTGGCTCCCCGGAGTCCAGTGGTACCCTCATTTCTAGAGCAGTTTCTTCCATCTCTGGGTCACGAGGGTGCGGACTGCAGTGAGCAACGCTCCCATGCCTTGCCACTCCTTTCCCCCTCTTCCATTTCTTAGATGTCAGTGACGCCGCCACGGCCTCGTCACTCTCATCTCCCGCTGGGCAAGGTGGTGCGAAAACCTGGACTCGACGCCCTCGGGCCTCGCTCCTCGTTTCCCCTCCTTTCTTCGCCTCGGGACAGCCCGCAGCCGAACGCCTCCGAGCCTTCCCTGCCGTCTGTTCCTCTGTGGAAGCAGGTAGGTGTTGCCCCGCACACCCAGACCTCTCTCTCGGCCGCAGTAATGCCTCCGGAGTCTGGTCCCTGCCTTCCACCTCGCTGCCCCTCCGCTGGTACGCCGGTGGTCCGGGTGGGTTCGTTGGTACAATTCTCAGAAGCCTGGCTAGCGCTTCTGAGGCCGTCCCGCTGGCTCACCTGTTCTATCCGGCTCGGCTATGCAATTCAGTTTGCCCGCCGGCCTCCCAGGTACAGTGCCCCTGTCCTGAGGAAGGAGATCGACGTCCTGCTGGCGAAGGACGCGGTCGAGCCGGTTCCTCCAGCCGAGATGAGGTCTGGGTTTTACAGCCCTTACTTCATTGTACCCAAGAAGGGTGGGGGGTTACGGCCAATCCTGGACCTGCGAGTTTTGAATCGGGCCCTGCACAAGCTCCCGTTCAAAATGCTCACGCAGATACGCATCTTCGAGTGCATCCGTCCCCAGGATTGGTTTGCAGCGATCAACCTGAAGGACGCGTACTTTCATGTCTCGATTCTCCTTCGACACCGACCTTTTCTTCGGTTCGCGTTCGAAGGTCGAGCATACCAGTACAAGGTCTTACCCTTTGGCCTGGCCCTCTCGCCCCGTGTCTTCACGAAAGTCGCAGAGGCGGCCATTGTTCCCATGAGAGAACATGGCGTTCGCATTCTCAACTATCTCGACGACTGGCTCATAATAGCTCACTCGCGAGATCTGTTGTGCGAACACAGGGACCTGGTGCTCCAGCACCTCAGCCGCTTGGGTCTTCAGGTCAACTGGGACAAGAGCAAACTCTGCCCAGTGCAGAGGATCTCTTATCTCGGTGTGGATGGATTCGGTCGCTCAAGTCCAGTCAGTGCTCATCTGCCTCAAGTCCTTTCAAGGCAGATTAGCGGTCCCACTGAAACAGTTTCAGAGGCTCCTGGGGCATATGGCAGCCGCAGCCGCAGTAACGCCGCTCGGCCTGCTTCATATGAGACCGCTTCAGCGCTGGCTTCACGATCGAGTCCCGAGATGGGCGTGGCAGAGCGGCACGTTCCGGGTCTACATTACCCCGCACTGTCACCTTCAGTCCTTGGTCAGACCCTGCGTATCTACGGGCCGGAGTGCCCTTAGTCCAGGTCTCCAGGCATGCTGTGGTTTTCACAGATGCCTCTGCCAACGGATGGGGGGCCACGTACAACGGGCATGCAGTTTCAGGTCTGTGGACGGGGCCTCAACTGCATTGGCACATCAACTGCCTAGAGTTGCAAGCAGTACGCTTAGCCTTGTCTCGCCTCAAGGGGCTGCTTTGCACAAGCACGTACTGGTCCGTACGGACAGCACTGCGACCGTTGCGTACATCATCCGTCAGGGTGGTCTACGCTCCCGTCGTATGTCGCGACTCGCCCGCCATCTCCTCCTGTGGAGTCAGGAGCATCTGAGGTCGCTTCGAGCCATTCACATCCCTGGTGTACCCAACCGTACAGCCGACGAGCTTCACGGCAGCCACCTCTTCCGGGAGAATGGCGACTCCACCTCCAGACGGTTCAGCTGATATGGGAAGTCTTCGGAGCCTCTCCGGACATGACTCATTGCCGGTTGTTTTACTCCCTGACCGAGGGTTCTCTCGGCACGGATGCACTGGCGCACAGCTGGCCCCTGGGTCTTCGCAAATATGCGTTTCCCCCAGTGAGCCTTCTTGCACAGATCTTGTGCAAAGTCAGGGAGGACGAGGAGCAGGTCCTGCTCGTTGCGCCGTATTGGCCCAACCGGACTTGGTTCGCGGAACTCATACTCCTCGCGACAGTCCCTCCTTGGCCGATTCCTCTGAGGAAGGACCTCCTTTCCCAGAGACGGGGCACCTTGTGGCACCCGCGTCCAGACCTCTGGAGACTCCATGTGTGGTCCCTGGACGGGACGCGGAGGTTCTAGGTGGCCTACCGCAGGGTGTGGTAGACACCATCACTTCCGCCAGAGCCCCCTCTACGAGGCGCCTCTATGCGTTGAAGTGGAACCTGTTCGTTGAGTGGTGTTCTTCCCACCTGGAAGACCCCCGAACTTGCCCGATCAGAGTCGTTCTTTTCTTTCCTGCAAGATGGGTTGGAGCGAAGGCTGTCTCCCTCCACCCTCAAAGTGTATGTTGCCGCAATAGCCGCTCATCACGATGCAGTAGAAGGTAAGTCATTGGGAAAGCACGACCTGATCATCAGATTCCTTAAGGGTGCCAGGAGGCTGAATCCACCTCGTAGTGTGCACCCCTTACCCTCTTGGGACTTGTCTCTAGTGCTTAGTGCACTCCAGAGGCCCCCGTTCGAGCCCTTGCCTTCAGTCGAGTTAAATATCTTGTCTATGAAGACAGCTCTCCTGTTGGCTTTGGCTTCTTTTAAGAGGGTAGGGGATCTGCAGGCATTTTCGGTCGACGAATCGTGCCTAGAGTTCGGACCGGGCCTATCTCACGCTGTGTTGAGACCCCGGCTCGGATACGTGCCCAAGGTTCCTACCACCCCGTTTGTGGATCAGGTAGTGAACCTGCAAGCGCTGCCCCTGGAGGAGGCAGACCCAGCCCTAGCTTTTCTCTGTCCCGTCCACGCCCTGCGCTGTTACGTGGACAGAACGCAAAGCTTCAGGACCTCAGATCAGCTCTTGTTTGTTACGGAGGCCAGCAGAAGGGGAAGGCTGTCTCCAAGCAGAGGTTGTCCCACTGGCTAGTGGATTCTATCGCCCGGGCTTATGAGTCCCAGGGCGTGCCTTGCCCACCTAGGTTGACGGCACACTCTACTAGGAGTGTTGCCTCCTCCTGGGCTTTGGCGCAAGGCGCCTCTCTGACAGACATCTGTAGAGCTGCGGGCTGGGCGACACCTAACACGTTCGCTAGGTTTTATAGCCTCCGTGTTGAACCTGTTTCCTCCCGCGTACTCGCTACGGCCAGTAGAGCAAGGAATTAGGTTATGTCGGCTTGCTACGCCATTCCCGCCCCGTGGGCCGGATACGTGCGTCTTTTACTCCGTTGGTTCCCCAACATACGGCTAACCTCGTGAGTTCCTCCATCACCCCTTCGGCATCAGGCGAGGCGGATCGCCGGTGCCAGGTCTATTACCTCTCGTAGGAGTTGCTATTAGACTGGGTGGCCTTGACAGTGGTCCCTTCGGCGACCCATTTTTTCCACGTTCCAGCTACCCTCCGGGTTAGCTCCGTGTCTTCCTCTCGACAGATCCCTCTGTCGTCCTTGCTGAGTACGCTCCCACCCCTCGGGCTGGGACTACCTCAAGGACTTCCGTATGTTTCACTACCCCACGGGTTAGTACATACGTGTATTCCAGTGCCTCCCTTCGGGCGGGCAGGGGCTCCGTAGCGTTCCCTCCTACGGGTTGGGCACGCTTTCCCAGTGTTATCCAAATCCACTGAGTGGGTCTTGCGGAACAGCAGTGTGATTTTCCCTAGCTCGCTCCCGCATCTTGTTCAAGAAACTGCTGCAGGGTAGCTTAGCTGGGCGCTGGAAGGGGTCAGCACCATGGCGTGTTTGTAGGGATCCCAATTCGTCAGGGAACTCCCCCGACGACACGTCGGAGTTCCCAGGACGAAAGGGAACGTCTCGGTTACATATGTAACCCACGTTCCCTGAGTACAGGGAACGGAGACGTGTCGTCCCTTCGCCATGTTGCTGTACCTTCGCGGAGGGCTGGACACTGTTCGGCTCCTCAGCGAAAAAGCATTGTGTATGCGTTTGCTTCCGCCCTTTATACCCGCACTGGCAGGCGGGTCGCGGAATGAAAATCTTGCATGCCAATATTTATTGGCTCGTTTTAGTTCACTCGAAGTCGATTGGTCTCCCTAGCGTGATCCCAATTCGTCAGGGAACTCCCCCGACGACACGTCTCCGTTCCCTGTACTCAGGGAACGTGGGTTACATATGTAACCGAGACGTTTTCTCTCTAACCTTTTTTAATCTAATTGGTGCAACAATATCTAGTGTACTAGAGAAAATGTTCCTCATACTGCTAGTCATTTCCTCTAGTTCATCTGTTTGTTTGGGTTTACTGAGCAGCTGAGATAGATCAGGTAAGCTATTTGAGAATCTATCTATAGTGGTTGGAAGGATTGTTCTGCCTGGTCTATAACGTGGTGCAACATGACAAATTTCAGCAGTGCGTATTATGCAAGTTACCATGTAATGATCAGTGAGATCGTCACTTTGCGGTATAATATCTATATCGGTTGGATCGGTTCCATATGAAATAATTAAATCTAGTGTATGATTTAGATGATGAGTGGGACCACTGACGTTTTGCTTCACCCCAAAAGAGTTTAATAGATCTGTAAACGCAGCCCCTAACGCATCATTTGTATTATCTACGTGTATGTTAAAGTCGCCAATAATTATTGCTTTATCGACATTGACCAATAGGTCTGAGAGAAAGTCTGCAAAATCTTTTAGGAAATCAGTATATGGCCCTGGAGGTCTATATACGGTAGCCAAGGCTAGAGATAATAAGGATTTCTTTCTTACATCTAAGAGCGTAACATTTAGGACAAGTACTTCAAACGAATTAAACCTATGACAAGTTTTCTGAGTAACATTAAGAATATCTCTATAGATTGTTGCAACACCGCCGCCACGACCGATCAGACGGGGCTCATGCTTATAACAGTATCCTGGTGGAGTAGACTCATTTAGACCGAAATAATCATTTGGTTTAAGCCAGGTTTCAGTAAGGCACAGAACATCGAAATTATTATCTGTGACCATTTCATTTACAATAACCGCCTTAGGTGTGAGCGATCTAATGTTTAGAAGACCTAGCTTTAGAAATTGTTTTTGTTCACTGATATTTAGATTTTCTGGTTTAATTACAATAATATTCTTGCTAGATCTTACAGTAGATTTGTTGTTTGGCTTCACTAAGCGAGGAATAGACACAGTTTCTATATAATGTTCTACATTGGTACTTATATCAATTAAGTTGGGACAGCAAAGACTATGATTTGGACTTTGACTTACTAGTCAGATGGTGTGTAGCGTCTTGGAGATGTTGTCCGACAGAACAGCCGCTCCGACTCTGCTGGGGTGCAGACCATCAGGACGGAAGAGCCTAGGTCGCTCCCAAAACAGATTCCAATTATTTACAAAGAGCAGTTTCTGTTCATTACACCATGACATTAACCATTCATTTAAAGCAAATAATCTACTAAACCTTTCTTGTCCAAGTCGGTACGTGGGAAGCGGTCCAGACACGACGATCGTTGCTCTAGGCGATGTGCTGCGTACTGTCTCGATCAGGCTCCTGTAGTCCTTCTTCAGAACCTCCGTCTGCCGCAGCCTGATGTCATTCGTCCCCGCGTGCAGCACGACAGCTCCGACGCGCTCGTCACCGTTCAGGATCTCGGGAACCTGCGCAGCGACATCAAGAACACGAGCACCAGGAAAGCAGTGAGTGCGCACCTTACCTTTACCCGAGGTAGCACGGACATGGCGGACCATGGAAGTGCCGATGATCACGGCGTCGTCGCGTTCCGACTCGCGAAGAGGGGAGAAGCGGTTCCGGGTGGAGATCTCGAAGACCGGGAGGGGGGGAGAGGTTCTTGCTCTGGTCCTGGCTCGTGTCGTGACCCAGGGTGCAGGAGTGATTGAAGGCAGAGATGATCGCGTCCTCCTGGGCAGAGAAACGCACGGAGTAGACGAAGTCGGAGTCAAAGTCACAAAGTTACTAACCACTGACTTGTGAGCATCGGCGCGTGATGTTTCAAGCGCTGATCGCCGATCTCGCAGCTCGGCTTGCTTCTCCAGCAGAACACGAATCTGCTTCTCCACCGACTCCAGCTCCAATCGTACCGAAATCAGCTTGAATGTGTCCTCACCTGCACTCAGAGGTAACGTTAGACACACATCCGATATGTTCGCCATTATAACAGATGAACAGTAAATTAGTAGTAATAGTAAACAGTAAAGCAATCCGATTGTTTTTTTTTTTATAAGGAATAGTATCGAGGATAAGTTCACATGATATAAAAATAGAAAGTGCCTGTTTACAATTGAGTTGTAAAGAAGAAAATCAAGGATTAATGAATCAATTCGACGGAGCTCCAAACACAAACACAGACCGCACGCAGATGTGCTTATGCCCCGTTGATGCAGGCTCTAAGCACAATCAACGTGTGTCTGTACTTTCAGAGAAGCTTTCAGAGAAACGGGTGTAAAAGATGAGACGACGCTCGATAGGCGCGAGGCCACGCGTGAAATGCTAGCGGGCTAAAGGCTAGTAGCCGAGATTCGGAAAGTTGGATCTAAGTAGCGATATCAAAGCAATCCGATTGTTTTTTACAAGGAATATTATCGAGGATAAGTTCACACGATATAAAAATAGAAAGTGCCTGTTTATAATTGAGTGGTAAAGAAGAAAATCAAGGATTAATGAATCAATTCGACGGAGCTCCAAACACAAACACAGACCGCATAAATATATCACATTTATATAATTTATGAAGCACATAGTTCCACCCATCCATCTATACATTCTCCAAACCACTTGTCCTCTCTATGCTGGAGCCCAACCCAGAGTATTGGGCTGCAGGCAGGGAATCTGTGAAGCTCAAAGTTGTATAAAATAAAATGGTTATTCATGTAATACTCACCAAAGTCCTTTTTGAATTTAATTATGGAAATACATCAGCCATTGCCATTGCTGTGTTGAAGTAGGAATTCACTCCTTGTTGGAGAAATAATCCATAGAGGAAGTGCTTCCTTCCCAGAAGGATTCCAGGTTTTACATTACAGTATTTTCTGGTGCCAAAAAAGGATGGTGTTTTGCAGCTGAATTTCACACTCAGGAAGTGCAGTTTCATAATATTGATACTGAGACACATTTTGTCTAACAGGAGGTTGGTTCGTAACTATCAATCTAAAGAATGCATATTTTATTTTCAGATCATCTAGATATAGAAAGTACTTTAGGTTTGCATTTGGCTAAGCTTACCGGTTTAAGGTTTTTCCTATCAGCCTTGGTGCTATATATGTTGACAAAATGGATACCGCTGTCAAGTCACCTTTATTTGTATAGCACAATACTGATTGTTTCAAAGCAGCTTTACAGTGATAACAGGAAAATAATGCAACAGAGTTTGTTTTAGCTGTAGATCAGATCTAGAAGAAAAAAGGGTCATATTCCAGCTTAAGTGTGTTTAGTGATGGTTTAGTTATGTTGTGAAAAAAGTTATTAATGTAGTTAATTTATCGAGACAGTCACTCTAGAGAAAACAGTGATGTCATCATCCAGCTCAGTTAAGTTCTCATATAATGGTGTCAATGCAGGCAGATCAATCAAATTGTTTAATATTAAGTGTCCCCTACTAAGCAAGCCAAAGGGACAGTGGCAAGGAACCAAAACTCCATCAGGTGACAGAATGGATCATTTGACTGACTCATATGTGTTTCAGTATGACCCCTCAGATACACAAGAGTCAGCTGGTCTCTTCTAAAACTGCATTTACACAGGTCTTGATGCCCAAATCCGATTTTCTGACTATATCCGATTTTTTTGACGACCCGCTTACATCATCACTGCTGAAACTACCAAATGTAGACGTTCTGACCCGGAAAAGGAAGTAAAACAGCATGAAATGCAATGGCTGCAGATGCGGAAAAAATTATCCAGTGTTTTGCGTTCACTTTGTATTTGTTTTTTAAGCTTTTTATCTTACGTTGGCTCTGTAGCCACAAGCGCTTAAAACCGTGCCTCTCCATATCTCGTGAAATGTCTTCAAACACGGATTTATTTCTGTAACAACCCTGCATTTTTGCCTGAACTGTCTCTTCGCCCCAAACACTCAAAAGACATGAAACCTCCACATTGCTCCACTGTGTGTATCCTTCGTCCTCCATCGCGCCTATAATAAGTCATGTGATCTCAGTTGGTGGAGTCCACCTGAGTTGACATCACTTTTTTAATAGCGTACGACTCGCATTTACTGGGGAATATCCATTTTGTCTGCTTACATGGCACACGCAAATGCACGTATCTGATTCAAATCAGATTTATTACCACATATGTGACCCTGTATCACAAAACTTAACTTACTTGTCTTAAGTAGCACAGGTAGATTTGTGGCAATAGCCGACATGTATGGGTCAAAATTATAGATTTTTCTTTTATGCCAATAATCATTAGGATATTAACTAAGTAAAGATCATGTTCCATGAAGATATTTTGTAAATTTCCTACCGTAAATGTATAAAACATTTATTTATGTGAGTGAATGCAGCTGTCACGGCTCACAGAGGGAACAGGCTGGATAGTAAGTTTATAAAGTTTTATTGTGCAGATGGGTTTTCAGTCGGAGATAACAGGTGAGGATCAAATGACTTAGAAACATAAACAAGCTTAGCTGATAAGTAATGTCCTTTTCTCTCTTGTAGATGGTTTGGTAGCAGACACATGGAAGATGGAAGGTTTCAGAAGGATCGGAAAGCAGGTAAGTTGCAGGTTGGATGACGGAGAGTCTGTGAGTCATGGATTGACAAGATCAGACAGTGACTGCAGGGAGAGTGAGTGTTTTATAGTCCATGCTGGTGATGGGACACAGGTGACGGTGATCATGATGAGGTGCAGGTGCAGGTGATGATGACCGGGAATGCTGGGAAGTGTAGTGAAGACACAGATGAAGGAGGTGAATGTGACATAACTCCCCCCTCCCGCTAGGCGCGACCCGCGCCGTACAAGGCAGAACACGGGAGGGGGGGTGGGCATCCTGGAGTCCGTGACGGGATGGTGGACCAGGTGCAACTGGACGGACTCCAGGATGGTCCAGGCGGAGCAGGATGAGGGTGTGGCCAGGGCGGAGCAGGATGAGGGCGTGACCAGGGCGGAGCAGAACGTGGGCGTGGCCAGGGTGGAGCAGACGACCCCTCGGGTGTCCAGGGCGGAGCTGTTGGACCCTCGGGTGTCCAGGGCGGAGCTGTTGGACCCTCGGGTGTCCAGGGCGGAGCTGTTGGACCCTCGGGTGTCCAGGGCGGAGCTGTTGGACCCTCGGGCGTCCAGGGCGGAGCTGTTGGACCCTCGGGCAACCACGGCGGTGAGGACCCTTCGGGTGGCCACGGCGGAGAGACCCCCTCGGGTGGCCATGGCGGAGAGACCCCTTCGGGTGGCCACGGCGGAGAGACCCCTTCGGGTGGCTACGGCGGAGAGACCCCCTCGGGTGGCCACGGCGGAGAGACCCCCTCGGGTGGCCACGGCGGAGAGACCCCTTCGGGTGGCCATGGCGGTGAAGGATAGCCCCCCCCCCCCAAATTTTCTTGGGGAGAACCCCCACCTGCTTAGGAACAGTCTCTGGCTGGATGCGGCTGACGTGAAGCACAGGCTTTGAACTGGGCAGGACCAGCGGCGAAGTGGGCTTGGTGCTGGACGGCACCATTGGCGAAGTGGGCTTTGACCACACGGTCAATGGCTGGACGGTCTCTGGCTGGACGGTCTCTGGCTGGACGGTCTCTGGCTGGACGGTCTTTGTTGCAGGATCTGTGCTGGACGGGACCAGCGGTGAGGGCGAAGGCTCAGGATCTGTGCTGGACGGGACCAGCGGTGAAGGCTCAGGATCTGTGCTGGACGGGACCAGCGGTGAGGGCTCAGGATCAGTGCTGGACGGGACCAGCGGTGAAGGCTCAGGATCAGTGCTGGACGGGACCAGCGGTGAAGGCTCGACTGGGCTGGACGGGACCAGCGGTGAAGGCTTGACTGGGCTGGACGGGACCAGCGGTGAAGGCTTGACTGGGCTGGACGGGAACAGCGGTGAAGGCTTGACTGGGCTGGACGGGACCAGCGGTGAAGGCTTGACTGGGCTGGACGGGACCAGCGGTGAAGGCTCTGGGGGAAGAAACTCAGGTCGTCAAAGGGCTCGGCCATCTTGGGTGAAGTAAGGAACACAGAGTTCTTGGAGAGGCATGCAGGCACGGCGTGGCGGGACCTCACCAACCCAGGATCAAAGAGGGGCCAGAGTGGAGAATGGTGTCGGGACTCCTCACGACCACTGCCTCTACTGCGGCCTCCACGGGTCCCGCAAAATATGGCCAGACGGGTTCCCTCGAACAAACTTCCACGGGCAAAAGGTGGGAGATTTTGGCTCTCCTCGGCCAGGACGACAAAACTAACCCTATCGTCCATTTTAGGGTGGTCTGATCTTCTGTCAGGGCTCACAGAGGGAACAGGCTGGATAGTAAGTTTATAAAGTTTTATTGTGCAGATGGGTTTTCAGTTGGAGATAACAGGTGAGGATCAAATGACTTAGAAACATAAACAAGCTTAGCTGATAAGTAATGTCCTTTTCTCTCTTGTAGATGGTTTGGTAGCAGACACATGGAAGATGGAAGGTTTCAGAAGGATCGGGAAGCAGGTAAGTTGCAGGTTGGATGACGGAGAGCCTGTGAGTCATGGATTGACAAGATCAGACAGTGACTGCAGGGAGAGTGAGTGTTTTATAGTCCATGCTGGTGATGGGACACAGGTGACGGTGATCATGATGAGGTGCAGGTGCAGGTGATGATGACCGGGAATGCTGAGAAGTGTAGTAAAGACACAGATGAAGGAGGTGAATGTGACAGCAGCACAATCGTGAACATAAATGGACAACTTTAAAGACGATTTTCTCAATGTTTCGATTTTTTTGCTCCCTCAGATTGCAGATTTTCAAATAGTTGTATCTCGGCCAAATATTGTCATATCCTAACAAAACACACATCAATGGAAAGCCTATTTATTCAGCTATCATGTGCCGTATAAATCTCAATGTAAAAAAAATTACCCATGTGACTGGTTTTGTCATCCAGGGTCACAAATGAGTGAGGCCTGAATCCGATCTGAGAAAATCGGAATCCATGCGTTTTTTTTCCTGCTAACACATTCATGGGTCATATCCGATCTGTGCCACATGAGAGGTAAAAAATCGGATTTGGGTCACTTGAACCATGCAGTGTAAATGGGGCCTAGGACGGAGAGTCATCTCCCCCATCTCTACCTGAATTGCTGCCACTGACGTGATATTAATTGGTCCACAGCATAGCCTCAAACCTTGGTTCTGAATTTACATCTAGTTTCTTTAATGATGATTTACAGCAGATCCAAACAATATACACTCATAATCAAATACCGATCTCATCAGCCCAGTAGAAATGGCTTTCAAAGCAGGTCTACCTTGATTCAAAACATCTCATTACATTTATCAGAAAATTATTGATAAATGCAAGAAAGTGTTCTTGCATTTATCAATAATTTTCTGGATTTTCATTGTCCAAGTTAATCTTTTGTCAAACCAAATTCCCAAATATTTTAAGAATTCCACTCGTTCTAATTATGTCCCAGATAATTAAATTTTTACATTCAAACCTATTTTCTTCCTAGAGAAGAATAAAGTCTTTGTTTTGTCTATTGAAAAATTTTAAACCCCCATTGAAGGGCCCTCTCATGGACTCTGTTAACTGCCTGCTGCATCTTATACACCACAAAATCTATATTTCTTCCCTTTTTCCACATTGCTCCATCGTCTGCAAACAATGCTACCCCGAATGAATTTTGTATATCCTTAAAAACATCAGCTGTGTCCCAATGTGAAGGCTGCATCCTCCGAAGGCCGTGTTTGAAGGCCGATTGGCCGCATTTGAAGGCCGCTTGCGTCACAGTGGCGCGACGAAGGCTGTCCCAATTCAAAGCCTGCATCTTCGAAGGCCACATTTGAAGGACGATTGCGCCACCGCGGCACGATGAAGGCTGTCCCAATTCAATTCCGCATCCTTCGAAGGCCGGTTGCGTCATCGCGGCATGACGAAGGCTACCCTGATTCAAAAGCGACGCCAAATGCACCCTTCGTTTCCCCATGAAAGGAAGGATACATAAATTGATCCTTAGCGGGCTATCCTACCCCATAAGTCATTGCGCGGCGGTGACGACAGCATTTTTTTAGTGCAGCATTTGGTGTGTAGCCTACAGTTCAAATTCAAATGTTGGTGTTCAACTTTGCGTTTTAAAAATCATTTCATTTTTCGTTGTTCAATTACGGGTTAAAAAATTAAAAAAAAAAAACGAATGGATGCAAATTTACACGGACTATCAAACTAAAGATAGTTTAGTGATAGTTATCACTATTTTTAGTGATAGTTTTTGATTTTACTAGTATTTTGATTGACTATCAAACTTTTCTACAAATACATTATTTTAAATATTTAATAATATAAGGTACTTTTGCGTCCATTCGTTTTTCTTTTTTTTTAACCCGTAGGCTTGCCGCGATAGACGGTGTTGACGGTGTTACCGGTTTTCAGCCCCATCACCGGTGACATCACTTTCCCACCGTGACACCGCGATGTCTTGACTTTTTTAAAGTAGGATATTCGTTTTTGCTATTTGTGTTTATTGTGTTAATAAACACAAGATTTGTACGCATAAACACAAGATTTGTACGCATATCCAAGTGTTTAGGCTATGCCAAAGAACGTATATTGCTATGCGGAGTGTGGAGCGTGCACTGCATGGTAGGGAGGCTCGGGCGTGAACACTTGCATTTTCCTATCAACATGGAAACAACTTAAAATACATTTCTGGCCATACATAAAATAATAATATATTATTCGCAACTACTTTTATTTGTCTAAACTCAAAATAACAAGACAACGTTGTGCTTTTGTAAAATAAAATAAAACAATCAGGCGCGGTTTCAAGGTCTCCGTGAACTGGAGCGTGAGAACTGAAACAAAATATCTAGCCTAGGCTAAAGCTTGAAATGTCCGCTTTAAAACGAACAAATTCGAATCGAAAGCTAATACCTTCTGATGATGTAGGCTAATCCGAATGAAAGATGCATTTCTCTCTAGAAAGATGCATCCGTTACAGCGGAGATGGAGATATGTTTAACCGACCCTGTTTAGAACACTAGTTTATTAAACACTAGTTTATTAATAAACAATTAAAATGCCTCGTTATTTTTTCAGACACATTTATTATTAGCCTATAAATCACCTTTCTGTAGCCTATGCTGTGGTTCCAGAGACATAGGCCTATATTTTTCCCGCAGTGCTGAATGAGAAGAGCCATAGGCTATAGCCTATGGCTCTTCTCATTCAGCACTGCGGGAAAAATATCATTTCCAGGTTCTAATTTGGCCTTAGAAAACCAGTCAAATCTAAAAAAAATCATATTAATTTGTGAATATTTTAAATGTTTAATAAAGGGGTAAAAGTCGTAAACAAAAATCCGAAAATCCGTTAATATAGGCTAGGCTATATATATATATTTTGCGCAGCATTTGGTGTGTACAGTTCTAATTTAAATTTTGGTGTTCAACTTTGCAAATACAACAACCGTTCATTTTTTGTTTTGCAAAATTACGGGTTAAAAAAGGAAAAACGAATGGACACAAAAGTAGGCCTATATGACCGTTTGGACAGAATACGAGACATATTTATTAAATTCATAAAAAAGAAACAATAATTACAGGAATAGCCTACCTAAACCTCAAAGAAATGCCAAAATCAAGACATCGGAGCAGAAATGGAGGAGAAACACCCAGAAACTCCTGAGTCCTGGCTATATGCCGTTCGCAGCCCTGCCATTAATTATTGGATAACACACCACGTCTCCTTCCATTATTAATAAAGCCTACTAGTAATGTCTTGTCTAGTGGGGTGGCTGTGATATAGGCTATAAACCTCCGTTGCCATGATTTTTAGAATGACTTTTCGCGAGAGGAAAAAAAGGACGTTTTAGTCGCATAACATCGGTTAGCCTAATGGAAACGCCGTCATTTCGCAATAGTTTTTACTCAGTCTACATGTTCTTGACTGCAAGTCTGTCTTTGTCTCACCTGTCATGTTCTTTGACTCTACTAGACTGCAAGCAATGTTAATAAATGCCAATTTATAGTGTTTTTTAGAGTGCTGTCATTTATATAGGCTAAGGTCCTTTTTGAAGTTTTTATTTTATATTCGTCTCTTATTTATTTGGTTTTATCTTATTTAAACTTTGTGTAATTTATTTAGGCCTATTTTTTCTTATTAGTTAAAAAACGTTTTATGGTTCTTATTTGTTTGGGCCCACAGTTTGCCGATTTTCACTTTTTTCAGCGCATGGGGTTATTTTTATTCATTCGTTATGCTAATAAAAGTTCTGTCTATAAATAAAGTTTTATTATCAGCGAGTTTTTTTTTTTTTTGGTCCATTCAAGCAATTGACGCTGAATTGCCAATTGACGCTATTGAAAGCTATTTAACCCCCCCCCCCCCCCAACCCCCCCCCCCCCCCCCCGCCCCGCCCCGCCCCCCACGGTGACACCGGGATTACCGGTGTTGTCACACGTCGATTAACCGGTGGGAAATTTTCCTCACCGCCGCAACCCTATTAACCCGTAATTGAAAAACTAAAAATGAACGGTTGTTGTATTTTTAAAAGGCAAAGTTGAACACCAACATTTGAACTGTAGGCTACACAAATGCTGCGCATAAAAAAATGACTTTTTGACCCTTTATTAAACATTTAAAATATTCACAAATTACTATGGAAAAAATTAGATTTTTTTTTCTAAGGCCAGATTAGAACCTGTAAATTATATTTTTCCCGCAGTACTGAATGAGAAGAGCCATATGTCTCTGGAACCATTATTTATGATAATAAATGTGTCTGAATAAATAACGTGCCATTTTAATTGTTCGTTTAAAAGTGAAAATTTCAAGCTTTAGGCTATATTTTGTTTCAGTTCATTTGAGACGTGCTCCAGTTCACGTTTTCTTGTTATGCGAGTTTGGACAAATAAAAGTAGTTGCAAATGATGTATTATTCTTTTCTGTATGGCCAGAAATTATAGAGTATTTTTTGAGTTGTTTCCACTGTTGATAGGAAAATGCAAGTGTAAGCGCTGGCGCCTCCGACATGCAGTGCGCGCTCCACACTCCCACACACACTTGAGTCAAAATCTTGTGTTTATTTGTGATAATCTTAGCCCTGTATTATGACTGACATTTGACGAATTTCTTTGTTCCTTTTTTGGATAAAAGCGCATTCTAAATGTGTAGCCTAAATGTAGACTAATAATAATAATATTATTATCATTTGCGTTGAGTTCACTAAAGACAGTAGGCTAATATGTTAATCATAAAATAATTTATGAATGTTTTATTTTTATATAACCTAACCTTGTGTTTGTGTTATATTTCTTTTTTATATGTGAAGTCTTTTTTTGGTTATTCTATTATACTGAGCTTTTTCCACCTATTAAATTTGACTTTAAAGACAAATGGCCTAAATGTCGTTTTTTAGAAAATTCAAGAAATATTACATTTAAACATAAGTGAATGCATCCAGCATAAACAGGAGGCCAGGTTGGCACAGACTCGGGGAGAGGTCACAAATCCGTGAGTTTACAAACCCTTGGGAACGGATTGAAAAACCGTCGCCACGGATTGTTTTGTTTTTGCCCCACAGAAGACTTCCCGGGCTCCGTATTACGGGGTTGAAAACCTGAGTAGGCTACCGTAAATAAATTCACCATGGTCCATTTATGTACATAAAAAAAAGAATACAATAGCCTTGAACCTTTCATTACACTATTTACGTAAATTAACGCCCAATAATTGAACAGTTTAAAGTGTAATCCGGCAATTCAGGAGTCAGTAGGCTACGCAGCCTCTGAATTGGGATGCAGTAAACCAGCTCTGGCCATGGTTTTGGCTAAGCCGAAAATACATGAGTGAAACATCCTCACCATGTCCAGTAAAATATAAAACATAAAAATTACAATAGCCAATTCTGGCTCCATAGCTGTTTACTCAATTATAACAAATGAATGATCAGGATGGCAGCTGTACTCTCGCACCGTTGCTTGGCGCCCGGAGCGGTAATCGGGAACACCTGGATGCGCAATTAGGAAATCCTACGAAGGCTACATGGTGCGGCGTCCTTCGAAGGACGAATAGGCTGCATCCTTCGAAGTCCGCGGCCTTCAGAGGATGCAGCCTTGACATTGGGACACAGCTATCATCAATCATTATTGTAAATAATAGTGGACTGATAATGCTCCCTTGTGGGTCCTGACAAAAGACGACTTGGACTGAACTTTTTTTTTAAACTTAAAATAACTAAATAAAACTATTAATAATACATTTTTATTCCCATCATTAAAGAAAAAATATTAAATATTGCTCTATACCTCACATGCCCTGAATTCATTTGTAATATTTCCAATCAAATTTTTTCTGTACTTAGCCTATCTTTCATAATCATCCTTTCCTATGTGTATCTAGGATAATTAATAATTACATGTTCTATTGACTCTATACTATTACACTGCTCACACAACCCAGTTTCATGTTTCCCAATTATTTTAATCCAGTATCCCCAAATCTCATTCTCGAAGTAATGTCCTCTTTTTTTATTTCTATTATTTTCTCTCATTCCTCCTACCTTCTTCTGGATACTGGTTCTACAGTATCCAGAAGAAGGTAGGAGGAATGAGAGAAAATTCTTGCTTTCATTTCCATATTCCACTTCTCATGCCACTTTTTAATTTCTGCTTTGATTATGCTTTTAACTTCCGCCTTAATATAATTTACTGCCATATTTACCTCTTTTTTTTTCTTTTTTTTTACTTTTTGCATATTTGTCTGCCAATTCATTTGACTACTCCTATACGGGCTGGAATCCAGAAAAACTTCACTATTACTCCTACTTTATTGATTATGTAAACAGTTAAATGTAAAAAGCTATTCCAACATAAAATGTCCTGTCTTGCTTCTGACTGCTTGTTTTTGAAACTGGTTAGCACATCTACTTGAATCTGACCCTATTAACACTTTGCTTGGCTTATTTTCTACCCACTCAAAGGCTAAAAGAATTGCCAACAATTCTCCTGTAAACACTGACAAATAGTGTTGCTTTCGTCAACGAAAATTATGACGAAATATCGTCGTCAACGAACCTTTTTCACGTGACGAAAACGAGACGAGACGCAACGTAAATGCTGGTCATGTGACGATGACTATAATTAAATGTATAATGTAATATCGTTGACGAATAAAAACGAGACTAAATGTGGTTTACAAAATAAAAACTATGCTAAAATGTCTCTTCATTTTCGTTGACCAAAACGAGACGAGACGAGACGAAATGTTATTTAACGTTATTTCGTCTCGTTTACTTGCGTTATTACCGGTATGCAGCATTTCTGTTTCCTGTGTTTCACTTCAGGCCAGGGCAGGGGCTGCATCAGATCGCACTGCGCAGACGCAGGCGACATCACATCCTCAAGCCCCATTCGCGGCATTATTTAGAAGATGCAGCTGCGTGAGTTACGGTTGTTTCACACATACTCCGTGTGTAGTGCGTATGCGGTGCGGTGTGTATGCAGGAGCAGCTCGTGCTATTGTGTTTTCACATGTGCTGCGTTTGCAGTGCGCAGCTGATCTACGGCTGTAATACCACAATCACAACATTTATTCTCTATTTTTTATTTCAAATCAATATTTCTAGCCTACATCCATTATGTCACGTTGTTGAGGTAGGCTACTGTGTATGCACGCACCGCTCCCGCGTGCGGTGTGAGCGCTCTAAACTAACATGGGTGCGGGAAAAAATACACACCGCAAACGGAGTAGGCTATGTGTGAAACAGGCGTTAGCATAAACGACAACAAACGCAGTTTGGGATTCGTCTTTGGGAGAAAAAGAAGAAATGACATTTAATTTCATCGTGTGTAGGCAACATGTTTGGTTGGTAAAATAAATATGTTCTAAATTCATATCAGAGCGTCTTCTGTGTCTGGAATAGCATTCTTGAGTCTATAAGGTAACAATAATATAATAAGATAGACTAACAATAATAAGATAAGATTTTTTGAAATGGGTTTGGCTAAAAGAAAATGTTGGTTTCGTCTACTACTAGGTATACATATTGACTGGGTTAAATAGAATTGCATTACTAAAAAGAGACTAAAATACAATTTTCATTGACTAAAACTAGACTATGTCTTTCGTCGACTAAAACTAGACTAAAATGTCATCAGTTTTCGTCGACTAAAACTAGACTAAAATGGGTAACACTTTATTTTACGACCCGCAAACAACTGCGTAAGTACACCGAAATTACGGTGTACGTTTCTGTAATTATAGCGTACTTCCGTGTAGGTATAAGTGAACAATATGTTAAGTTTTGGGTAATAAAGGGGTAACAAGCAGATATACAACCTGCAAATAACTTCGTAAGTAAATCGAAATTACGGTGTATGTTTCTGTAATTATAGTGTACCTCCGTGTAGGTATAAGGGAACAATATGTTAGTTTTGGGTAGGCTAATAAAGGGGTAACAAGCAGATATACAAGCAAATTATTTGTAATTATTTTAAAACTAACAGGTACCTATTATGTTAATATATTCCAGGCAAAAATTGTACGTTTGTTCTATATAAAAGTTATCATCACATTTCTGGCAAAATATGTTCTTGTGCAATTTTACAGGGTAATTTTTACATCTGTGGGTTGAAAATGAAACGTGTATGGCTGTATGTAAGCACAGTATGATAAAAAAATTAATTTATTGGCTTTTCTTACTAGATTAATTAATGTTAAATCGACCTACAGATGCCAAAATTAAATGTAAAATTGCACAAGAACATATTTTGCCAGAAATATGATGATAACTTTTATATACATCAGACGTACAATTTTTGCCTGGAATATATTAACATAATAGGTACCTGTTAAAATAATTACATTATAAATAATTTGCTTGCATAGCTTTTTACCCCTTTATTACCTTATACCTACACGGAGGTACACTATATTTACAGAAACGTACACCGTAATTTCAGTTTACTTACGAAGTTATTTGCAGGTTGTATACTATCTGCTTGTTACCCCTTTATTACCCCAAACTTAACATATTATTCCCCTATACCTACACGGAAGTACGCGATAATTACAGAAACGTACACCATAATTTCGGTTTACTTACGCAGTTGTTTGCGGGTTGTAAAATAAAGCGTTACCCTAAAATGTCATCAGTTTTCGTCGACTAAAACTAGACTAGACTAAAAAGAGTATGAACGTGACTAAAACTAATAAAAACTAAAATGACAGCTTGTCACAAAGACTAGACTAAAACTAAAATTAAAACAGGCCGCCAAAAACAACACTACTGACAAACTATCACTAACTCTTTTATTTAACATAACATTTTATTCTGGTATAATGAATGCAGCTCCTACTCTATTATTATCTGTTTTTGATGCATCAGTGTATATTATCTTAATAAACATAGAATAAGGTTACTCTAAATATCTAATAACCTGAATCTATACTTCTCTCTTTTTTTCCACTCTAATACCTTCCCCTAATGAGATGAGACCTGGGCTGCGTTCCAGTCCACTTTTAGACACGCACTTGCGAACTTCCCTAAGCACTTCCCCTCGGGGGAATCCCTGCCGCCATTTTGAAGTGCGTTCCACTTCGTGAAGTGGACGAGGCAAGTTTATATGGACAGACACTTGTTCCCTCGATTTAGACCGAGGGAGCGAGTCTACTTCATATGTACACTTCAGACACCATATGGCCCACAATGCAGTATGATTGTGACGTCACCACAGATCTCGTCTAATCACAACCACAACAAACAACTCTATGATCTATTAATTATATTTTGTAATGTAAAACAACCCAAACACACCTATATACATTTGAATGCTGTATTAAACAAATTCTTAAAGTGAACTTTTTTTAAAATAATAAATCAACTCCATAGCTGATTCCAAGTGATCAAGGGCTTAGGACGTTCCAGTTCAGCCCATTGCAGTTTCCGCCAGTAGTGGGCACTCGTGCAACGTAAGCAATGATGTACATCCGAGTGAACGAGACCGAGGGAAGTCAGCGAGTGAAGGGCATGTCAATTTTGGACTGGAACGCAGCCCTGACAAAAGACTTCTTCTTCTTCTTCTTTTTCTTTGTCATTTTACGGCGGTTGGCATCCAACATTAATAGTGCATTACCGCCACCTACTATACTGGAGTGTGGACCGGAGATAAATAAATAAACCATCTAAACAAAACTAATCTTTTAAAACATTTTCCTCTTTTCCTTTTTTCTCAAAAAAAAAAAAAACTATAAACAAACTATAGAACAACCTAAATCCTTTCTGCCAGTCTTGTTTCCTTTAAGAATTGAAATACCAATGTACTCATACCATTTAACAATTTCTCCAGCAATTCCCTAAGTGAATTCCCTTGCCCCCCTTCTTATGCCCTCTTTCATCTTTTCCCTTTCCCTCTCATATTTCTGACACTCAAAAAATCACATGCTACACAGACTCAATATTTTCACAAAATTCACACCTACCCGATAAGTGCTTACCCACAATATGTAAATACTTATTTAACCCACAATGTCCTATTCTTAATCTTGTGAAGATCATTTCTTCCCTTCGTTTTCTTCCAGTGACCCTCTCTGTTCCAACCTTTTGTTGAATGTTATATAAATGTCTCCCTTTCTCCTCCGCATCCCAGTGTGCCTGCCACTTTTTATTAATTTTTGACTAGATTTGTGCTTTAGCTTCTGCTTTACTTATTGTAATTGCTATTTCAACCTATTTTCGTTTACACGCTTGCTTTGCCAATCTATCTACCATTTCATTACCCTTCACCCCCACATGTGCTGGAAACCATGTAAACTTTACCGTTATCCCCATCTGACAAATCCGTGAATGAAGTTCTAGTACTTCATATATTATGTCCTGTCTTGCTTGTGACTTAAATGATTGCAAACTTTTCAGAACTGCACTAGAGCATATGACAACTTTGTCTGGTTTAACTTCCTCTACCCAATGCAATGCCAACCAAATAGCCACCAACTCCACTGTGAATACTGATAAATTATCAGAGATTCTCTTCTGCATCGTCACCCCCATCTTTGGTACACTGAAAGCAGATCCAGCTTTTCCCGACTTAGGGTCTTTAGACCCATCAGTAAATATGACCGAATCTTCACTATACTTGTCACTCATTCTATCACAAAATACTTGACAAACATCCACCTCCGCTCTATTTCTTGATTGGGTATTTAAAATCTCTAGGTCCACACTAGTCTGCCATGAAGCCAAGGTGGTCTGACTGGCAGCGGAACTGTTGGGCTAAATTCATTTCCCTCTAATCCCATCTCTTTCCCAATAGTATCATCCACCCATCCAAAACTCTGAATTGTAACCCTTTCATGTTCCCAGCATACCTGCATAACTGCTCTTGTAGGGTGAGACCTGCCCTGTCCTTGCAGGTTTGCCCAATAATTGGCTGCCAGCTGTTCTCTTCTTAATTGTAGTGGCATCTCACCCATTTCTACCTGCATTGCAACTGCAGATGACGAACGAAACGCCCCAGTACATGTTCTTAATGCTTGTGTTTGCACCACATCCAACTTTGCCAATGTGGTTCTAGCTGCATCTCTGTAAGCTATACATCCATAATCAATTATTGATTTAATCAGTGCACCATATATCCTCTTCAGTGCTTTTCTATTCGTGCCCCAGTCCACTCCTACCAAACACCTCATCACATTTAATACCTTTTTACATTTAACTATAACTTTCTCAATATGGCCGGCCCATGTCAACCTAGCATCAAACACCATTCCCAAAAACCTAACGGACTCAACCCTCTCCAGAACATGTCCATATAATTTAAGATTGATCTCTTCCCCCACCTTTTTCCTTGTAAAGAAAACCACCTTCATTTTTTCCCTTGAAAATCTAAAACCCCATCTCAGTGACCACCGCCCTACTAGATCTATTGCTTCCTGGACCTTTCTAACTGTATAATTTATGTTCCTTCCCCTTTTCTACATCGCCCCATCATCAGCAAACACACATGCGATGTTAAAGCAATTGGCCTATAGCTAGTAGGTTTTGTCGGATCCTTCCCTGGTTTCCTAATTGGAACTACAACTGCTTCCTTCGAACTCTTTGGAAGCTGCCCATCCTCCCAAACTCTGTTATATAGCCTAAGCAGTCTACCTAATGCTACTTCACCCATACATGAAAACATAATATAGCACATTTCACCCTCTCCTGGTGATGTTAAACCTGCTCTAGCAATTGCTCTCTCCATTTCTGCCTTAGAAAATAGAGCACTCAGTCCATCTCCAACTTCCTCCCTTTTTTTCAAGACCCCAGGATATGCCTTCAGTGTTATTTCCCTTCCTTTCCTCCACTCGCCCTACAGGTTGTCAAAGCTATGTATTGCCACAAAAGCTTTAGCCATCATCTCTGCCTTCTCTACATCAGTTACTGCCTTCTCCTCCCCACTGACCAGTACAGGGTAGTCCCACTCCCTCCTAATTCCGCTCATCTTCTTAATCATCCCCCACACTTCTCCCACAGGTGTCTTTCTTCCTATTGAGCTACAGAACCCGTGCCAATATTTCCTCTTAGCATGGCGTACAGTTTTTCTTACAACTGCTTGAGCCCTTTTATATTGGAGTAAATGCTCAAAATTATGAGTACGTGATTTTGATTGATTCACTTCTGTCGAAATGATCATTTGTTATTAAATTAGGGGCCGCTAAGACGACGCCGTTCTCTCTAAATAGACTTTAAACGTGAACCTGTGATAAACGCTGATGGCGTTTACATGCGCGTTAAGAATTGATTCTATAGTTATGTGCGTTTGAATATATGTGTGCGCAGGTTCGTAATTCGCTACAAACCATGCCTAAACAAACTACTTGTCTTGCCTATAAATTTTGACGCAGAATTTTATTTTATTAATTCGGCGTAGCGACGCGAAACTGTAATTTCATAGCGCTTTATCTGTAGAGTGGAATAGGGATCCTCCATAGGGAGAGGCTAGTTGGCACTTCAGCACTGCGTTGTCATCGGGTCCAGGCGAAGGTCCTTCGTCAAATCTGGTAACGGCCTGGATCCGGCAGGCTGCAGGAAAACCTCGGGATAAACAAGTCAAGTCAAGTCAAGTCACCTTTATTTATATAGCGCTTTTTACAATACAAATTGTTTCAAAGCAGCTTTACAGAGATAACAGGAAAACAATGTTGTAATAGTATTGTTCAATTGAAAATTAAATGTCCCCAACTAAGCAAGCCAAAAGGCGAAGGCAACAGTGGCAAGGAACCAAAACTCCATCAGGTGACAGAATGGAGAAAAAAACCTTGGGAGAACCCAGGCTCAGTCGGGGGGCCAGTCCTCCTTTGGCCAACGAATGAACAGTGTATGATTATGAGTTAGGCAGCATAATGTCAGGAGTCAGATGGGATCAGAACTTTCACGATATTATCCAGTTCATCTGGTTGGAGGTTGGGTCATCCCGCCGGTGAGGAGATGAGTGTGGTGAGGTGTCCATGGGCCTTCACAGCCCTGATAATGCGTGTCGTCGTGTCCATGTGATGGTCCTTCATCAGATCTGGATATGCCCTGGATCCGGCAGTCTGCGGTAAACCTCGGGATAAACAGAGAGACTAATATTAGCATACACGCCATCCTTCTTATGATGTACAAAGTACATCAGGAATTATGGGAAGTGTTCCCGGTTCCGGCTGATCTAATCTATGCAGCCTAACATTGAATTATAGAAATCTATAATGTGTTATGTGTATACTAAGTCAAAGAGATCTGTTTTTAGTCTAGATTTAAACTGACAGACTGTATCTGCTTCCCGGACCGTGTTAGGAAGATTGTTCCAAAGTTTTGGTGCTAAATAGGAAAAGGATCTACCGCCAGCAGTCGATTTTGATATTCTAGGTATTATCAACTGGCCAGAATTTT
This sequence comes from Chrosomus eos, assembly GCA_036326025.1. Lineage (NCBI taxonomy): Eukaryota > Metazoa > Chordata > Actinopteri > Cypriniformes > Leuciscidae > Chrosomus > Chrosomus eos. The sequence continues at coordinate 31,325,297 of CM070834.1, read as the reverse complement.
GAGATCGCAATAGACGTGAAGGACTATAATGCGTTAAGAGCTCGCTCAAGTACTGGGGAGCTAAACCATTTAGTGCTTTGTAAGTAATCAGCAGTATTTTAAAATTTATACGATGTTTAATAGGCAGCCAATGCAGTGTTGACAGAACCGGGCTAATATGGTCATACTTCCTGGTTCTGGTAAGAACTCTAGCGGCTGCGTTTTGAACTAGCTGTAGTTTGTTTAATAAGCGTGCAGGGCAACCACCCAGTAGAGCATTACAATAATCTAGCCTTGAGGTCATGAAAGCATGAACTAATTGTTCCGCATTTGTCAGTGAGAGCATATGACGTAATTTAGATATATTTTTAAGATGGAAAAATGCGGTTTTACAGATACTAGACACGTGACTTTCAAATGAAAGATTGGTATCAAAGAGCACACCCAGGTTCCTAACTGACGTCGAAGACTTAACAGAGCAGCCATCAAGTGTTAGACAGTATTCTAGGTTATTAGGTGAGGAAGTTTTTTGTCCAATGATTAGAATCTCTGTTTTTTCAGAATTTAGTAATAGGAAATTACTGGTCATCCAATTTTTTAAATCAGCTATGCATTCCGTTAATTTTGTGAATTGGTAAGTTTCGTTAGGTTTTGAAGAAATATACAGCTGAGTATCATCAGCATAACAGTGAAAGCTAATTCCATATTTCCTAATTATATCTCCTAATGGTAGCATGTACAGAGTGAACAGCAGCGGTCCTAGTACTGAGCCTTGTGGTACGCCATACTGAACTTGTGATCGATAAGACATCTCTTCACTTACTGCTACAAACTGAAAACGGTCAGATAAATATGATTTAAACCATGCTAGTGCAATTCCGCTAATGCCAACATAGTTTTCTAGTCTATTTAAAAGAATGTTGTGGTTGATAGTATCAAATGCAGCACTAAGATCAAGTAACACTAATAGAGAGATACAACCACGATCGGATGATAGGAGCAAATCATTTGTGACTTTAATGAGAGCAGTCTCAGTACTATGGTACGGTCTAAATCCGGACTGAAAATCCTCGCAGATATTATTTCTTTCTAAAAAGGAACACAGTTGTGAGGATACTGCTTTTTCTAGTATCTTTGACAGAAAAGGCAGATTCGAGAATTCTGTAGGATCAAGTTGCGGTTTTTTAACAAGCGGTTTAATCATAGCCAACTTAAAGGTTTTTGGTATGTATCCTAATGACAAAGATGAATTAATGATATCTAGAAGAGGATCTATGACCTCTGGAAGCATCTCTTTCAGTAGCTTAGTCGGTATAGGGTCTAGCATACAAGTTGTCGATTTAGATGAATTAACAATTTTGCAAAATTCTTCCTCTCCTATAGCAACAAATGAATCAAAATGTTCCTCACGGAGACTACAATATACTCCCTGATGCGATACTGTAGTAGACGGTTGCATAGTTATAATTTTGTCCCTGATATTATCAATCTTATAAGTGAAGAAGTTCATAAAGTCATTACTGCTGTGTTTCTTGGAAACTTCTGGGCTTGAAGCTTTCTTTTTCGTTAGTTTAGTCACTTGTTCAAATAAATACCTAGGATTATGTTTATTTTCTTCTAATAGGGTTGAAAAATAATTAGTTCTAGCATATTTTAAGGCCTCTCTGTAAGCAATCGAGCTCTCCTTCCATGAAATCCGAAATACCTCTAGTTTTGTTTTCTTCCAGTTGCGCTCCATTTTTCTGGCTGCTCTCTTAAGGGCCCGGGTGTGCTCATTGTACCACGGCGTTGGACTATTTTCTTTAATCTTCTTTAAGCGCAGCGGAGCAACTGTGTCTAAAGTGCTGGAAAAGAGAGATTTAAAAGTTTCTGTTGCAATATCAAGTTCTTCTAAGCTATCTGGGATGCTGAAATTATGAAACTGATTTGGAAGATGATTGATAAAGCAATCTTTAGTGGCAGAGGTGATAGGTCTAACATATTTATAACACGGAGTCGGCTTTGCAGCCTTGGCTAAATGTAATTTACACGAGACTAGATAATGATCAAAGATGTCGTCGCTCTGCTGCAGAATTTCAACGCCATCAACATCTATTCCATGTGATAATATTAGATCTAGAGTATGATTACGACAATGAGTAGGTCCTGACACGTGTTGTCTCACTCCAATTGAGTTTATAATGTCTTTAAATGCCAATCCCAATGCATCTTTTTCATTATCTACATGTATATTAAAATCACCAACAATTAGGACTTTATCTGCAGCCAATACTAATTCTGATAGAAAGTCAGCAAATTCTTTGATAAAATCTTTATGGTGCCCTGGTGGCCTGTATACAGTAGCCAGCAGAATTCTCAAACGTGATTTATTGTTTACACTATAAATTTTTACATTAAGCACCAACACTTCAAAAGAAGTATATTTAAAACTAGATTTCTTAGTGGTTTTGAGAATATTACTATAAATTACAGCAACACCTCCCCCTTTGCCTTTCGGACGAGGCTCATGTTTATAACAATAATCTTGCGGAGTGGACTCATTTAAAGTAATGTAATCGTTTGGTTTTAGCCAGGTTTCTGTCAAACACAGCACATCTAGGTTATAGTCTTTAGTCTTATCATTAACTATGAGCGATTTTGAATTAAGGGATCGAATATTCAGCAACCCAAGCTTTATCGTTTGCTCATCTGTATTATATCTGTTTTTTATTTGTTGAACATCAATTAGATTTTTAACCTTAGAAAGGTTTGGCAGTTTTTTGGATTTCTAAATTCGGGGAACAGACACAGTCTCTATATGATGATATCTAGGTGAAAGAGTCTCTATGTGATGGGATTTATCTGACCTTGGTGACGTGAGGCCGCTAGCAGACGGTCGGTTTAGCCAGTTTGTCTGCTTCCTGACCTGAGCCCCAGATTGTCATGTTTTATCTCTAAGACTATGAGCCAAATTACTAGAGAGAAGAGCAGCACCATCCCAGGTGGGATGAATACCATCTCTTTTCAACAAGTCAGGCTTGCCCCAAAAACTTTTCCAATTGTCTATGAATTCTATATTATGTTGCGGACACCAATTAGACAACCAGCCATTGAGTGAACACAATCTACTAACTATCTCATCACTCCTTCGAACAGGAAGGGGCCAGAGCAGATTACAGTGCCTGACATCGTACTTGCGAGTTCAAACACCTCTTTAATATTAATTTTGGTGATCTCCGACTGGCGAAGTCGAACATCATTAGTGTCGACGTGAATAACAATCTTAGAGAATTTACGATTAGCATTAGCCAGCACTTTTAAATTTGCTTTGATGTCAGGCGCTCTGGCTCCCGGCAAACATGTGACTATGGTGGCTGGTGTCTCTATTTTCACGTTCCGTGTAATAGAATCGCCAATTACCAGGGTACAATCAACAGCATTCTCAGTGTGTGTTTCACTGAGAGGGGCAAATCGATTTGTTGTGGTAACCGGAACAGAAGAGTGGTTTTTTGATCCGCGACTAGAACGATTTCTCACCGTCACCCATCTGCCTGGCTGCACAGGCAATAACTCAGCCGGAACCGAATCATGTAAATGGTTCACTATGCTAGGCGCATCCAAAGTAGTATCTAAAGCTCGAGCACACTTACTATCCTCAATTAAAGTTTGGATGCGTGTCTCTAATTCTGAAATCTTCTCCGTCAGCCTGACTGTCTCCTTGCATTTATCACATATAAACCCTATGCCGACGGGGAAGGCTATGGTAAACATATGGCATGAGGTGCAAGTGACAATAACAGGACAAGACATTACTCACCGTGTTTGTTGACTGATTCTTACTCACCTGGGCTTTTTATGAACTCAGATGCGCGGGCGCACACGAGAAAAATAAATAACTGAGCGCACGGGTGGCGCCTTAACAGGCTAGCGAGATACTAGCCTGTTGTGCTAACAATAACGGAAGCTAGCGATGTTAGGTTAATCTGTTAGGTAAACTGTAATTAGTAGTATAAACAACTAGAAATGATAGTAAATGATGGTTCAAAACAGAAAGAAATGCGAGGCTTAGACGGAGCTAACAGCCTCGGAGCAAACACACTCACACACAGCAGCAGGCAGCGAGGCAGACAGGAGCAATCGATCGAGGACTCACACTCGAAAGGGATACACCTACATACTTGGTATCAGACAGAGGGGTACAATTCACTTCTCAATTACTCAGTTCAGTCTGCAAGCAATGGGGGGTTATTCAGAAATTAACAACCGCTTACCACCCACAAACCAACCTTACCGAAAGGGTTAATCGCAACCTCAAAACATTGATTGCTTCTTATGTCGGTGATCAACATCGACTATGGGACAAATGGATAGCAGAGTTTCGTTTTGCTCTTAACACTGCATGGCATGAGAGCACAGGTTTCACCCCTGCAGAGGTTGCATTGGGACGAAAATTGAAAGGACCCATAGAAAGAGCCATCCACAAACCCCCTGATCCAGATAACCCTGCATATGTTCTTCTCGACAGACAACGACAACTCATCGACCTGGTGAAAGCTAACGTTGAACGAGCCCAAGAAAAACAGCAAAGGTACTATAATCAGAGGCATAAACCAGTGCAGTTTTTGGTGGGAGATGTGGTTTGGGTCCGGACCCATCCCCTTTCCAGAGCAGACGAATACGGCATATGGCTAAGTTGGCAGCCAAATGGAAAGGCCCTGCCAAGGTGTTAAAAGTACTTGGACCTGTTAATTGTTCTGTGATGTACATTGATAATCCTGATATGGTGGAAACTTTACATGTACAAAATCTGAAGCCATGTTATGGTTATAGCCAACCTTCTTCTTAGGGGGAGGGTATGTAACAGTCTTGTCCTGTCACATTTGGTATGTAAGGCTACTACCTGACACTAGGGGGAGGTAGTGTGCTTATTGATCTAGGATATCAGTAAGGCAATGATAGAAGAAGTTAGATTTGTTTGGGGACGAACAGCATGGTGTCTGCGTGCCACTCTTAGGAGTCCAGACTGGGAATCTAGGGGATTTTCTGCTCAGTCAATGTAAGATTTGATGTTTTATGTTTTATTTAAGGTTATTTTTGGCCTGTGTGGATTCACATATAGTGATGGCCAAATGAAGCGTTTCGAAGCATTCTTGCTTTCCGATACAATTGTGTCGAAAATGGTTCATTACTCGAAGCTTCATTCAGATAGAAATTGCAGCACCATCTCCTGGTGAAGTAAATGTAATGCAACAAAGCTGACAACCATAAAATGCAAGTAGGCTTATGTTAACGCCCCGTTTATGACGTGTTTACCGAGGCGATCAAAGCTGAAACAGTGTTAGTGCTGTGAAACTCATTTCATGTGTTCACCTTGATAATAAAACATTAAGCATGTTGTGTGTGTGTGTAATTATTTCTTTAGGCAAGGACAGAAGATCAGACCAGCTTAAAAAAAGTTGGAAACCATCACAGAAATTCTAATGGTTTCTATTAAACTGGCTTTTACCATTTAAACCACTACAGAATTATTTTTGTAGTGTGTTTGGCACATATTCCATTAGGATTTAATGCCCCCACCAATAGAACCCAACACATAATCAGTAGAGACCCACAGACACCACTATAATTTCCATTATAACCAATAAAATTCCCATGAAAACCATTAAATCCAATATAATTTCTGTAATGGTGTCTATAGTTTTTTTTAGCAGGGCAGTATCATGTGTGAAAGCTTTATCTTGTTTAGCTGTGGGAAGCATACCTCTATAACTTGTTAACTGGTGGGACTGATATTTTTGTATGTTGAAAAGGATGTGCTTGTGTAACTGGTTGTAGTTGTATAATGTAGAGTTTTTGAAGTTTCTGTCTTTGATGCATATTTTTATGTAACAATGTTCATATGTTCTCAAATTAATAATAATAATAAAATATGTCAGAGGGTGTGCTTTAGGTAGGCTACATCATACAGAAGGCTTATACAAAGTGTTCATTAAATGGTATGGTTTTTATTCAGAAATATTATTTTCTCCACAGTCTTTGGTAAAAGGCGATTTCTTTTTTTTTTAAAACAATTTCACCAGCTTTAGAGAATATCCTCTCGCATGGAACAGATGATGCAGGAGTACACAAAAACAGCTTCACTTTTATAAGAAATTCAGCCGCCAGGTTTCAAACCTGTCGACACTGGATTGGCCTGTCAAAGCAATCGGGTGGTTCACTACAGGAGTGAAGCAGTCTGTTTGCTTCAGACGTCATTTTCACGTGACTAGTGACGTAATGATACAAGCTCCGAAGCAGTGGTTCATTGCAACGGCCGTTCGAGTTTGAAGCAAGCTTCGGAGCGTCGGTGTCAGACGTAACATCACTATTCACATACAGTATGATGTTGATGTTTGTTTGCTTGTTTGTAGAAGGACTCTTTGGTCCTTACTGATAATATCCAGGAGGATTGTTCATCAAAAGGACTGTTTAACCCCAGGACACCCTACTGCTATCCTCCTCGTTATCTTCTGGGTTGGGGTACAAGGAGAAAAGTCTGGTTGTTCGCATGACTTTTGTTGGATTATATCGGACTGACTCCAGCCATTGCGTTTCCAGACTTTCGTGCACTTAAGTACAGCAGAAAGGACTTTTTTGCTTATCCAGATAAGAACTTTTGCACTTCTTTTGTAAATAGTGTTGTTGATGTGTGACTTGTTCCTACTATGTTGAAATGCTTTGACTCTGGCCATGATATGTGTGATTTCCTCTCATGTATTGATGGTGATATGTATTCTTTACCTCGTTCTTTTGTGAATAATACTCACTTTTGCATCTATTTTCTTGTCTTACTGAGTATTTAGACTAACACAGAGTATAGCCGGCGGTTCCCTCCCTAATATACATTTTGTGGCAATTAGTCTGGGTGTGAATACTAGTCGAATTGTTACAGCGTGTCTCTAATTCTGAAATCTTCTCCGTCAGCCTGACTGTCTCCTTGCATTTATCACATATAAACCCTATACCGACCGGGAAGGCTATAGTAAACATATGGCATGAGGTGCAGGTGACAATAACAGGACAAGACATTACTCACCGTGTTTGTTGACTGATTCTTACTCACCTGGGGCCTGTTTCAGAAAGGAGGTTAAGTGAAAACTCTGAGTATGTTAACCCTGAAATGAGGGAAACTCTGGGTTTTCCGTTTCAGAAAGGGAGGTAAGTCAAACCCGAGAAAGCAGAGTAAGTCAAGCCTGTTTCTGAAAGAGAGGTAACTTATACTCAGAGTCAGTTACCATGGTAACTTACTCTGTGAACCTAACCTGGTCCGGAGCAGGTTTTCTTCAGTAAACCCAGAGTTTCTTGCAGTCTCCTCCCCTTTTTTAAAGAGGAAGTGGTGTTTAAACACCAACAATAATACTAAAATGTATTTAAACATTATTTAAGGAATATATATTGTTTGTCCATGGTTTAATTGACTAAATCTGTTTTGAGCACTTTGCCAAAAAAATAAAAGGATTAAAACGTTTGCTAAACTTTTATTTGATTACCACCGTTTTTGATAATATATTTGTTTTAAATCATAAAAAAAAAAAATCGGAATAAAAAACATTTCATAGAACTTAATTATTTTTTAAACATATTAAGTTAAAAAATAAGTTGATTAGATATGCTTTATTGAACAAATGTTTAATTTATTTAACTGTCATTTTAACTGATTATAATAATAACCGTAATTTAATAATGCAGTTTATATATTTAATAATTGTTTAATACCATAAACCGTGATATTTTCTGTGACGGTTATCATACTGTGAAACTCTCATACGTTACAACCCTACATGGGAGAGTCCCCCACCCCCGCTGTTAAAAAAGTAACTCAGCAACTTTTACTCACATTTTAAATTAGTTACTTTTTTACTTGAGTAGATTTTTAGACTGGTATTTTTACTTGCACTTAAGTAAAAATTTATCAAAGTAATACCGGTAGTAGCCTACTTTAGGTTGAATAACATTCTTCCAGTTTCACCTCTGATATTATAACAGTAAGTTACTCTTAAATAGTTATGAATTATTAACTACAAATGACATATTCAACAGTGGAATTAGATTTATGTAATAATTGCTATCTTTAGAAAGTATTGGTCTACATATTACTAATTACTAAATCATATATCAACCTCAACTACTTGAACAATTCAAGGAGAGACAAGAAACTGCACTTTTAATGCTTTCAAATTAACAATATACAATTGCATGAATTTATTTTTAAGTGTGTAGAGGGAGAAGGTTATATAAAAAATATACCTTTTAAAAATGTATGTTAAATCCACTATAGTTTTATACTGAATTGGTCTATAGTCTATGCAGTAGCCTATTAAATGTAATTGCATCATATTTATTTTAAATTACAGAAGAATTAAGAGTAATCCCTTTAATTAAATTACAATATTTAGATTACTTGGTAATTAATTACACCCAATACCTCTTTTTGTCTGGCGCTGTTGCCATGGTGACTCATAATATCTGCGCTCCATTGATAATGGCTTTTTATAGTTGTGGTGCACGCGCTTAACTCAGAGTCAGTCAACTCAGAGTTGATTGAACCAACTAATTTCACCTGTTCTGTAACCGAAAACTCAGAGTTTCCCATCTCAGGGTAAGTCAACTCAGAGTTCAAGTTTTAACTCAGAGTTGGTTGAACCTCCTTATTGAAACAGGCCCCTGGGCTTTTAATGAACTCAGATGCGCGGGTGCGCACAAGAAAAAGAAATAAATAACTGAGCGCACGGGTGGCGCGTTAGCACTAACGGCTTGCGAGATACTAGTGTGTTGTGCTAACAATAACGGAAGCTAGCGATGTTAGGTTAATTTGAGATGTTAGGTAAACTGTAATTAGTAGTATTAACAACTAGAAATGATGGTTCAAAACAGAAAGAAATGCGAGGCTTAGACGGAGCTTACAGCCTCGGAGCAAACACACTCACACACAGCAGGCAGCGAGGCAGACAGGAGCAATCGATCCTATAATAATATCTATGAACGTACTATACTCTCTTTCACTCTCCATATCTCTAACCTCCCCAGCTAACCTCTCCTCACTTAACTCCTTGAATTTGTCACAATTAGCCTTACTAAAGACCCATCTCCCTCTTCCCTCTCCAAACATTTTTCCACCCTCATTCTAATTGTGCATAAAATAGGAAAATGATCACTCCCTACTGTCGACTCCCATACCTCCCACTCACAAAACCTTGCTAGATCATGAGATGTGATGGTAAGGTCTAGTGCTGACTCATTTCCTGACCCCATTTCGATCCTTGTCCCTCTACCATCATTAATACACACCAACCCTTTTAAATCCATCAACTCCTCCATCACTCTCCCATTTTCATCCAATCTCTTTCCCCCCCAAAGTGGATTGTGAGCATTAAAGTCTCCACACCACATTACCTTTCGTCCTTCCTGTCCCTCTGCCCCTTCCATTAAATCTAATTCTAATCTTTTACATGGATTGTAAAAATTGATTATAACTAAATTTTCCATTCCTACCCACACCTCCACCACGACATACTCCAACTCCTTCCCTAATCCCAAAACTCTATATGGCAGCCCCAGTTTAATAAATGTAGCACAACCTCCCCCACCTCCTGTGCTTCTGTCTCGATGAACACCCACATACCCTTGTATCACAAAATCCAGATTTGGCCTCATCCAGGTCTCTTGAATACAAATAACATCTGGCTCCTGCAACATTTCATCAATAACTCGTTTAAACTCTTGTTCATTTGCTACCAGGCTTCTGGCATTCCATTGTATTATTAACACCATGATAAATATTAACCAACCCATACTTCCTGACTAGACTGATGTTTGAGATCATCTCTCACTGTTTCCCATGTCAGCCCTGTTACATCTAAATGCCGTACCGCTGCCATCACTATCAGCTGTATTCTTTCTGTCTTTGACTTTACATCTGCAGTACCATTAATTACACCAGCAATAAATGTCACTAACTTTCTGACATCCATTTGTATTATATTTCCCTCATTCTGCTTCACTTGCCTTGCTTCATGTCTCACATTATCCTCACTTCCACCCCCTGCTGTCAGGTTCTGGACCTTTTTAACTGCTTCTACATATGACACTTTCTGTCCCATTCTCACTTGCTACACTTGCACCGCTTCCTTCATCATTGTACACCCTCCATAAGCCACACTATGAGCACCCCCACAATTACAACATTTTGGTGGTACACCTTCCCCACATTGACCATAACTATGATTTCCTCCACATCTGGCACACCTCCTTGTCTCATTGCACATTACTGCTACATGTCTAAACCGCTGACAGTTATAACATCTAAGCGGTTTAGGCACGTACAGTCTGACAAAGTAGCTCATATACCCACTTGTTACTTTCCCTGGAAGGAAGGGGTTACTTTCCCCTTCCTCAAACTGTAACAAAACTGACTGACTATCTTCCTTAATGCCATCTCTTGTTGTTTGTAGTCTTTGTGCACTCATTAAATTCCCCCCCCCCCCCCCCCCCCCCCCCTTATATTATTCTTAATCTCTTCCATCTGTACACACACCGGAATACTTGTAATCACCCCCTTACTCCATCTTTTCCCTCCCTGATCTTTTACTACATTTACCACCTGAAATTGTCCCACCTTTTCTAGCTTCAGTACCCGCTCTCTTTGAATCTTATCTTTACATGTAACCACTAAACTACCATTTCTTAGCACCCTTGCTGCAACTATATCACCTATCACATTCTTTAATGCCGATGCCAATCTGACCGGATTTACACCTCCTACTCCGCCTTCCTCTCGAAAATTGATTACTACTTTATGCTCGTCAATCTCACAATCCTCTTGTGTAGATACCTCACTCTCCTCACCACTCCTACTACTCATTCCTAATGTGTTAGCCTTCCTTTTCTTAATCATACTTTCATTTCCACTTCCTACCTGCTTTTCCTTCCCCCCCCTTTGCCCTTTTCTCGTCCTCCTCCACCTCCTTCCTCTATCTCCGGTCCAGTCACAGCACAGCCGTACTGAACCGCCGATCGGCACTTCTGTTGTTTTTAAGTTAACTGTTTCTACCCGGTTAATCTCTTGTATTATTGTGCTCAGAAGGAGAAAATCTGCCGTCACGTAGGGATGGCTGACGCGAAACAGTCGTTCCGAAGCTTTGCGAGATCCCGAAGCGCAGATGTTTCGAATCACTGATTCAAAGCGTGATTCAAAACACCCATGTCACGTGACTATGGCCAAACGAAGCCTCGAAGTGTTTCACTAACTGTTTCATCAGGTGTGAGCCGCCGAATCAGCGTTTGATTGACACGGTCGGAAACAGACCACACAATCGCACATCTGTATAAAAGTGAAATCAACGCATATTGACCTCGTGGGTTTTTGTGAGAGGAGTTTGATTTTGAGATAGTGGATTTTTGGTGATATAGTGACATTTATAGTGTGATTTGTTTAGTTATATTTAGGCTTACATTTAAAGGTTCTCTAAGCGATCCTGGGTGACATCACTTCTTGTTGACGTTCGAACTATTGTCAAACAAAACGGAGGCTAGCTAGACACTCCCTCCTCCTCATCCGCGCACTAACCCCTCAAACCCACCCCCAAACCGTTCTTGTCGGTTATTGGCTGGAACAGTTTGTTATGTTTCGCAGAGCGGGTCGCTAGAGTTTGTTTTTGTAGCCGTTTGTGGAGCCTGGGGTGTCCGCAGAGACCGCGTTTTTTTTTTTACAGTGTGTTCAGGGGACAGGCAGCCAGTGGATAGTGAGGAGATGTTTGCTGTATGTCACAAAAAATGTTTTGGCCTTAAAAACGCGTGACATCGCTTAGAGCACCTTTAAATTTACACAACACATTGACTTATAGGCTAGAGACACAGAGTATAGCGACACATATAGTGACACATTAATAGATACATACACCGTTCAAAAGTTTGGGGTCAATACGAATTATTATTATTTTTAAAGAAATTAATACTTTTCTTCAGAAAGGAAGCATTAAATTGATCAAAAGTGACAGTAAAGACATTTATAATAAAGCAAAATATTACTTTTTTAATTAAATGCTTTTCTCTTGAACTTTCAAAGAATCCTGAAAAATAATGAATCACGGTTTGCACAAAAATATGAAGCAGCACAATTGTTTTCAACTGATAATAATCATAAATGTTTCTTGAGCATCAAATAATCATATTAGAATGATTTCTGAAGGATAATGTGACACTGGAGTAATGATGCTAAAAATTCAGCTTTGATCACATGAATAAATTACACTTTACAATATATTCACATAAAAACAGCTGTTTCACATTGTAATAATATTTCACAATATTACTGGGTTTGTTTTGTATTTTTAATCAAATAAATGCAGCTTTGGTGAGCAGAAGAGACTTCTTTTACAAACATTAAAAATCTTACCGACCCCAAACTTTTGAACGGTAGTGTAGATATATATAAATATTTTTGTATTATTTTTTTTTTTTTTATTTATTGGGACAATGCATATTCATGAACGTACAATCGAAGTTGAACGTAAATACGCCAGATTTAGCACAATGCTAATTTCCATCCGTAGTCCCAAACATAAACAAATACAAACCAAAAAACAAACGAACAATATACATATCAACACACACAACACATATGGAGAATAAAAATAAAATGAAAAATAAAGTTCCTATACCTTATAGAGAATTTATTGTAATATCCATTTAGAGTACATAATTGCCTGTGCGTAGACATCCCAGAGTGCTTATTATAAATATATAAATCATCTACCTATCAAATTCTACCTTCATACCAAATGATTACATTTTTGATTGTTATTCAGCCATCTTTTAAGATGTTTCTTAAATGAAACAAAAGTGGGACTCTCTCTAATTTCCTTTGGAATACTATTCCAATTTGTGCAGCCTTTAATAGAGAGGACATTTTGTGCAAACGAAGATTTTCTAAATGGTACTTCACAATCCCCCCGGGTAAATGATCTAGTCCTAGTGTCACTATTTCTCTTTTTGATAAAATCCCCCAGGGGTGGTGGGGCGATTCCATTCGTAGATTTATAAATTAGACAGCTACTTTTAAAAAATTTAAAATTTTCAAAATTTAGGAGTTGATACTTCTCAAGAATTCGACAAAAGTGAAACGACTGTGGTTTCCTGTCAAATACCTTAACTGCTTTTTTATATAGTTGATTAATGGGTTTTAATGCAGTAACTCCAGCAAAGGACCAAACTGTGAAGCAGTATTCAATGTGGGATAAAATCATACAATGGAGATAGGATTTAGCAGCGTCGGTTGTAATGTAGGACCTAATTTGTTTGTAATTTTGTAAATTAAATTGTATAGTATTGGTTACCTTTTGTATGTGCTTTTTGAAAGTGAGGTTTGAATCTAGTATAACCCCAAGGTACTTGAACTGGGCTACCAACTCCAATTCCTCCCCTCCCAAAAAAAACTGAAGATCTACTTCCTGTTGGCGATTGTTCAGTGAGTGCCTTACATTCAGTTTTTACAGTATTTGGCTTCACAGGGTTTTTTTTTGTAAACATCATCACAACGGTCTTTTTGTTATTAAGAGTGAGACAAATTTGATTTAGCCAGTTTTGAACCTTAATTAGTGAATTTGTAAGATTTGTGGCTATTATATTTTTATCTTTACCATGAATGAAGATCACAGCGTCATCCGCATACATCTGCACATTACAGTCTGTAAAGATTCTGGGGATCTAATCCCTGGGGAATTTGCATATCATAATTAATAATTGGTAATTAATAATTATTCATACATGTTTGGATTAGATCAGTCTTACATGTTAATAAATCTCCCTCTAAGGGAGAATCTGTCATTTTACCTGTATGCATACATGTGAAATCCTTTCATTTTAACGACAAGTTGATTGCAGTTAATTACACAGATCACGTCTTACAAAGCAGGCAAAATTAATTTAGCTCAATTGTCAGAAGAATATTGTGGGGTTTTCCCCAATATCATCTTACTTTATAGGATTGCAGGAAACGCAATTCTCTGGCCAGAAGAATTGGGCTTCCTGCCCCATAACGAGTACTCTTTAAAATATTAATTATTTAAATAATTAATTCGTAAAGCTTGTAGCATAAAGATCTTCTTGGCACTTAAGGGACTTGAGAATGAGCAAAGAGATTGAATCAATCAGTCAAGTGAATATGATGATTTAATAAGGCATGTCTACTTATACATTTACTACGTTTACACGGGAGATATATGTATTTACAAACACATAGAAGTACACAACAATAAGACATCAATGAACGAGTGAGTGTGTGAGATATAGAGATAGGGATAACTTACACGCGTGAGAGCGAGTAAGAGAGAGAGAAAGGGAGTTACATCCACCTAGACAGACAACCCCTCCGAAACAACACAAAACACATTCTTAATGCTCTGAAAACAGGGTAACCTAATTTTACTTGCATGTGGAATGGTTCTCTCAGGTGTTGCTGTGTTCCTTGAGCGGCTTGCCTGGTCTAGCCGCGTTTTGGACGGCAGATCTTTTGTTCTCCGTGCGCGTGCGTGAGCTGAATCCTTGGTTCCTTGGATAGTCACGTGATGCGGCGCGAGTCTTTGAACAGCGGTTGGAAGTCTTTGAGTTAACATTACCAACGGAAAATAGTTCGACTGAGTCCGTTTCACTTTGTGGAAGTGAACAGAGTCGACTACGAAAACAAAACTTTGACTAACAAAGAAAAAATATAAAGATCGGATCGGGTCTCCGAAGGAGGCCACGAGATCGGGTTGCATGGTGCAGCCTGGTGAAGAAGCGCGTGTCTCGGTTTCGCGCGTCACGTGCGCGCGTTCCTCCTTTCAGAACGAGCGCGCGCGTTTAAAAGTCCTTGGTAGGTGGATTTGCTGAAGAGATATGCCACGCAGTGTTCCTTTCCTTCGTCGAGGGGAATTAAACACGGAGGCTTATCTAGACTGAAAACACAAACTAAGCTAGCAACACATAAAAGAAAGGCGAAAAGCTCGCCTAGAGACGAGACGTTACATTCTGACACCAGGACGAGCACGTAAGAGATTGGGCGGAGCTGCGCTCCTACATTTATCACCTTAGCGAAATCCCTCCCCTTCCTGTTCACTGGGCCAATCGGGGAATGGATGTTGCACACGGGAATGGTGGTTTATTGTCCTTTGTTTGGGAGAACGTGCCCCTCGTGGTACAGGGGTGTGTTCAAAGAGGGTGTATAGTTTAACAGTTTGAATCTTCAATGGCGGTAAAACATATTAAAAATACACTTTACTTTATATCTCTGTGCATATTCAGATAGCCCGTTCCATGAGCATTTTAGAGGCGTCAAAAACATCAAATGAAAGTCAAAGGAAAAATACAGAGGTATTTAAAATGCATAAAGAAGGTATTTCTAATGTCTATTTATGCCACGGCCAAACAAAGATATTTCACTGTGACATGGGGGGAAAACACATACATTTAACAACATGTATTTAATGGTTTTTATGTCTTTAAACAACAGAAATGTCCGTCTCTTTGTTCAGAGACATTCTGCAACATTCCGATCAGTCATAAAACCTCGTAACAGGAAACCAAACTCGAACAATGTTAGCTTGGTTTGGGGGGAAGCTTCATGGTACGTGTGTGTGGTGGAATGTGTGTGTGTTTGTGTGGGTTTTTCCAAACTCCAGTCTCTTTAAAGACATTGGGCTTTTAGTTATTCAGTCAATGATTCATCCAAATACCCTACAAGTCCAAACAAGCAGCCGGAAGATCATTAATGTACATTGAGAACAATAAAGGACCGAGAATCGAGCCCTGTGGAACTCCAACATGATTGCTAAGGGAAGGAGATTTAACACCATCTATATGAACACATTGTATTCTGTTTGATAAATATGGTTGGAACCATGATATAGCATCTCTAGAAAAGTTAAAATGTGTAAGTTTAGTCAACAGTACTTGATGGTTGACTGTATCAAAAGCCTTTTTACGGTCTAAAAATACAGCTCCTACACAAGGACCCCTATCCAATAAATACTTAATCTGTTCAATCAGAACGCAATTTGCTGTCTCAGTGGAGTGATTGGGCCGGAAACCGAACTGCATACGATGCAGTGGGGTAAAACCTTTATATAGACAGCTAGATTAATAGATAGATAGATTCATATATAGATAGATTAAAGATAGGCTACATATATAGATAGATTAAAGATAGGCTACATATATAAATATTATAGATACATAGATTATAGATACATATCTAAATACACAAACAGATTATAGATACATATTATACACATATCTAAATACACAGATTATAGATACATATTATATACACATCTAAATACATAGATAGATTGTAGATACAAATATCTAATTACATTGATAGATTAGAGATACATATCTAGATAGATTTGGATAGATAGATAAAATGGAGGCTCCCCAGAAGAGATGCCATACATCTGTGGTGTGGGAGCATTTCCATTTAGAAACAACAAATAAAGTGAGATGTGTGTATTGTGATCGTCAGCTCGCCTACTGCAACAGTACATCATCCATGATGCGCCATTTGAGAAGTCCTTCCACAGCAGAGAAATTTATATTTTTGAATAAAAAAGTGAGACATTGTGACTTGATTTATTTTATTAATATTCATTTTGCAGGACCAAAATAACATCATGCACAGTGAGGAGCCTATATAGGTTACAAGATTCACATATTAGAAAAGTACAATAATAAAAAAACAACAAATTTTCATGGCTCGTCAAGGTTTTTTCAGATCAACACATGTAAGTGACCACTAGGTGTCACCGTGGAGACGGGTGTCGGATTGATTCGAAGCCTTGAAACAATATGGACCATTTGGTTAAACTGTTTCATTGCTTCACGAAGCCTCGATCTGCCCATCACTACCGTCACGCGCACACACTTCCTCCACTCCTTCTCATCCGTTGTCAGTTCTGCCCTGACAAAAGACTGAACACAAGAGGATCTAAAATAGGGTAGATTAATGAGGGATTAATTAGCAACAGGTGTGACATGAAATCAATAGATAATTAAGGATAATGAGTGGGAGGGGAAACGCCACAATGACAGTGGAGCACATGGCGAGCTGTCAAAACAAATGTACTCAAAGAAAACAAGGCACACAGACACTGACACACAGACACAGACACAATATCAGGGCGAAAATTATAACTATGCAACCACCTACTACAGTATCGCATCAGGTAGTGCATTGTAGTATCCCTGAGGAAAAAGCAATTAATTCATTGCTATAGGAGAGGAATAATTTGCTAAACTCGTTAAATCATCTAAATCGACAACATGTATGTTAGACCCTATACCGACTAAGCTAATGAAAGAGATGCTTCCAGAGGTCATAGATCCTCTTCTTAATATCATTAATTAATCTTTGTCATTAGGATAGATAACAAAACATTTTAAGCTGGCTATGATTAAACCGCTTGTTTATAAAATGCAATTTGATGCTACAGAATTAGGGGGCTTTTACACTGGGCTTGTTTGCTGCGGTTCGAGCCCGAGCACGTTTGTTCCCGGCGCCCCCCGCAGCGTTTGTCTGGTTTCACATTCAACTTGATTCTATCGAACCCTGGTGCGTTTGCGTGCATATGATGTCATCGCAAACGTGCACGGCGCATGATAGAAAACAGAACGCAGGTCAATATTGTGTTTTTTTTTTTATTAATTCGCTCCTATTATGCGCAGTTGAGTGAACAATACAGGTTTACTGTGCATGTGTCACATAAGGTGGACTTCTGCTGCTTGCAAACAGACTCTTTTGAGGAGACAGTGGATTTCCAACTTTGTTGCCATGATTCCACGCGCAATGCACGAATACAATGCAGACTCACTCTCACTCGTATCCAAGGTAAATCATCAACACTATCATCCCTTACAAGTGTTGTATTTAACTGAATACATCACAATAAGCTAAAACGCATGCGCAGGTTACTTTACTTCCTGAACAAGTGCGCACCCGAGCCCGTGTTGCTTTCACATTCACGCGAACCGCGGCACGGTTCAGTAGCAACTGAACTCAGACCACCTCTTCCAGGTAGTCTCGGGTCCCATGACAGCGTTCACATTAGCGATTTTTCATGCGAACCGTGCCCCGTTCCGAACTAAACTGCCAGTGTGAAAGCCCCCTTTGTCAATTACAGGCCGATCTCGAATCTACCTTTTCTGTCAAAGATACTAGAAAACGCAGTATCCTCACAACTATATTCCTTTTTTGAAAGAAATGATATCTGCAAGGATTTTCAGTCAGGATTTAGACCGTACCATAGTTCTGAGACAGCTCTCATCAGATTCAGAAATTATTTGCTCTTATCATCCGATCGTGGTTCTATCTCTCTATTAGGTGTTACTCGATCTTATTGCTTCATTTGATCATACTTATCTGACCGTTATCAGTTTGTAGCAGTAAATGAAGAGATGTCTTATCGATCAAAAGTTCAGTATGGCATACCACAAGGCTCAGTACTTGGACCGTTGCTGTTCACTCTGTACATGCTACCCTTAGGAGATATCTTTAGGAAGCATGGCATTAGTTGTCATTGTTATGCTGATGATACTCAGCTCTATATTTCTTCACGCCCTGACAAAACCTTCCAATTCACAAAATTAACGGAATGCAGAGCTGATATAGAAAACTGGATGACTAGTAATTTCCTACTACTTAATTCTGAAAAAAAAAAACAGAGATTCAAATTATTGAACAAAAAACTTCATCACGTAATAACCTAGAATACTGTTTAACACTTGATGTGTTCGCCCAGTTTGAACTCTACCGCTGCTGAAGGGAGCACAGTGATATATAAGTGACGTAACAATTGAGTCTTCCTGGCAGAACGCTAAAGCTTTAATTTCTGGCATGAAACTAGATGGTGCAGGCTAATAGATCCTTTTACTCACCTGTTCGTAATCAAATCGTTATCTATAGGGTGCAGCTTATTGGTTCCTGCCGTATCAGTAGCCAATGAGCTCGCTGCTCAACCTTTAAATACTAGGGAAGCATTTGCTTTAGCAGTGCAGCATGCTTTCAGAAACCCTCCACCTTTCCAAGTTCCACCTGTATAGATCTGCTACGTGTAATTCATTTACGCTAAATTATACAGCAGAAGCAGCATGTCTTGCTTGCTCACAGCAGTGTGTCGTGTAAAGTCCTGTACTTGCTCTGCCGCAGCTGCAGCAGCAGCAGCAGCAATAACCTACGGAAGCAGCAGCAGCGTAGCAGATCTATTCCGCCAAGACCAAACATTACCATGCCAATCACTCCGAGAGTTGTCATAACAGAACTACCTTTAAGTTGTAGAAGAGCAGTCCTCACATTCCCCACAGTCCCACACACACAATACAAATTTAAACAAGCTGTATTGTTAAAAGCACTATATAAATTAAGGTGACTTGACTTGACATTATTGCCAAAAAAAGGGGATCTAAATGTTTTTTTTTTTTTTTTTTTTTTTACTGGAGACCTTAGAGCTTGATGTGTACTGACTATACGTTACTTTCCAAAGTCCTGGCAAATAGACTGGGTGAAGTTCTAAGTCAAATCATTCATCCTGACCAGACTGATTGTGTTCCAGGGAGATGAATCTTTGAGTGGGGGAATACCCTTATGAGTGGGGGAATAATATTTGGCCGGCAAGAGTGCGGGCCAGTGTGTGTGTAATACATAAGCACATAGTGGGAAGGGAAAGCGGCGGTGCCGGTCTGTGTGGAATGTGTCCCATCAGTGCAGCTCACCAGGGGAGCTGTAGCGTTTTAAACCGCTAGTAGTTTTGCCTGCAGGGCGGGCACTTCCAGACTGACAAAGGTGGAGGGGAAAGCCCAGCCCGCTGCCACACATATGTCGTGAATGGAAATCCCGTTGGACCATGCCCACGAGGAGGCCATGCCTCTAGTGGAGTGAGCCCTAACGCCTAACGAGCATGACAGGTCTTTTGACGCGTACGCAGCAGCAATAGCGTCCACTATCCATCTAGACAGTGTCTGTTTCGAGGTGGCGAGACCCTTAGTGCGCCCTCCGGACGAAACGAAAAGCTGCAAAAAAAGCTGAAAAATTGCGAACGCCGCGACGGGCGCCACGTATACTTTGAGTGTGGATGGGGACCTGCCCTTATCCAGCAGCTCTTGTAAAAACATGAGCAGCGACGGCACCATTTTGAAAACACAGACCATTTGGACACGTAGAGTCTTCTCGTGGAAGAGGCTCTAGCGTGTATGATAGTGTTTATTACTCCTTCTGGCAAAGCGACGGGTAGTTGATCACCCACGCGTGCAGCGCCCATCGCTCTGGGTGGGGATGCCAGATCGTGCCGCGAGCTTGAGAGAGGAGATCTGCTCTCACTGGAATGGGCCACGGGGCTGTCAGTGACACCTGCGTAAGCTCCGGGGACCATGTCTGATTCTCCCAGTGCGGGGCTATGAGGTGCACCGAGTGGCGCGTTTCCCTGATCCTCTGTATTACTTGTGGAAAAAGCGAGACGGGAGGGAAGGCGTAAAGCAGGCGGTTGGGCCAGTCCTGGGCCAGCGCGTCCTCACTTTTCGAGAAAAATACTGGGCAGTAAGAGTTCTCCTCTGACGCAAAGAGGTCTATCTCTGCTCTGCCGAAAATGCGCCATAACTTCTGGACTGTTTGAGCGTGCAGGGACCATTCCCCTGGGGGAATATTGTCTATGGACAGTCTGTCTGGGCCGTCGTTCAGGTGGCCTGGCACATGCGTCGCCCTTAGCGAGCGCAGATGGCACTGGGACCAACTCAGTATGTGTTCTGTCAGATGGAAGAGGTTCCTGGATCTGACGTGCCCTGACGGTTTATATAGGATACCACAGATCTGTTGTCCGAGCGGACCAGGACATGGTGACCCTGAATGATCGGGAGGAAGCACACGAGCGCATACTCGACCACTATCATTTTCAGACAATTTATGTGGAGGAGCTTTTCCTGAACTGACCATAGGCCAAAAAACGGTGAGCCCTCGCAGGCCGCGCCCCAACCCGTGTTGGACGCGTCTGTCGAGATGACTTTTCGGCGAGATACAGCTCCTATCGTCACTCCCCGCTAATACCATCCGGCCACTGTCCAGGGCTGCAGAGCTGAGATACTGGTCTGAGTCACTCTGATCGGCTGGCGGCTCGTGGCCCAAGCCCGGCGAGACGCGCGGGTGTATAGCCAATGTTGAAGCGGGCGCATGCACAGTAAACCCAGCTGGAGTACTGCTGAGGCCATGTAACCTAACATTCTCTGAAAATTTTTCAGAGGCGTGAGGCTGTTCATCTGAAAAGATGCGGCTAGTCGCTGAACATGGCGCGCGCGCGCTGTGTCGATAAGCGAGCCGTCATAGCCACGGAGTCTAGTTCTATTCCAAGGAAGGAAATCGCCTGACTGGGCTGTAGTGAGCTCTTGGTCCAATTGACTGCAAGACCCAAGCTGTTCAGATGACTGAGGAGAACTGTCCTGTGAGACAGGAGCTCTGTATGTGATTGTGCCAAAATCAGCCAATCGTCCAAATTGTTCAGGATTCGCAAGCCCTGACTCCGCAGACTCCAACCGTCGAAGGCGAATCTCAAGTATGGCCTGTGACGTTGACTTATCTGAATCTGAAAGTAGGCATCTTTCAGATCGAGAGAAATAAACCAGTCCCCCTGGCGCACATGCGCAAGGAGTTTCCTGACTGTAAGCATTTTGAACGGTCTTTTTGCAAGCACTTTGTTTAAAAATCTGAGATCTAATATTGGTCTGAGGCCGCCGTCTTTCTTGGGGACAAGAAAATAACTGCTGTAAAACCCAGACTCGCTCAGAGAAGGCGGCACTCTCTCTATGGCCCTTTTGCACAGAAGGTTTGCTATTTCTGAACGAAGCATGCCGGCTGCTTCCGTGTTCCCAGTAGTTTCGAGCCGTGCTCGGAAGCGGGGAGGGCGGCGATCGAACTGTAGCAAATAGCCCTGTTTTATCGTGCTTAACACCCATTTGGATATCCCTGGAATAGCTTCCCACGCTTTGAAGCTAGTGGGTGAATGGCCAAATCGCCCTGATTGCCGCACACAGCGAGCTGAACAGAATGTGTAAGCGCGCTTACTGTGCTTATGCATGACTGCTCGCAGACAGCAGGGACAGGCTGTTCTGTGAGTGACTTCCCGATTGAGGTGAATGGGTCACATCTGTTAAGTGATGTGGTCTGCGGCGGCTGTCTGAGCGCGATATGGGCGGCCGGAAGTAGTTCTGCAGGCTTTAGACGGGAGCACAGGCTTAGACCGCCATCTCGCAGAGGGCGGGCAAAGGTGTGCTGCTACCGAATCCTCGACCGGGGGGATGGAAGAGTAGCCCTTCTCGGCAGCGCCATCCATCGAAGAGAGAGAGGTGGAGACGTGGGACCGGGCCCTGGCCGAGAGAGGCGCTTTCCACGATTTAGCGAGCTCGGTGTGGATTTCCAGCAGGAAGGGAGCGGCCCGGGCCGCGGGCGCCACGCGGCGACGGCTCTGAAGAAAGCAGCCGTCGAGTCTGTTGGAAGCCTGCTCAGGGAGCGGTGACCACTCGACCCTGAGGCGGTCGACGGCCTGTGTGAGGAGGCGCATTAGTTCCTCTTCGACTCCGGCGCGTGTCCTGCTGGATTCCTGGGCCGAGGAGGAGGCTTGGGAGCCTGAACACTCCTCGCTGTCCGAAGCCATGGGGGAACAGCAGCCCTTTTCCTCCGACTCGTCCTCCGAGATGGCAGCAGTGCGGCCGCTCGGCGGCAACTTCGCGTCCCGGGGGGGCGGGGAGGGTGAAAGCGAGGCTCGAGGGAGAGGCTCCGGCGAGACAGTCGCTTCTAACACCGGTTTGGCAGCCTTTGGGAGCGCCGCTTCTTCCTGCGCGGCGAGACGAAAGGCAGCGTGGCGGCTTCGGTCTTGGATGCTTTGAGTCGAGCCCGCAGGGTCGAGGTCGGAAGCTCCTCGCAGGGGTCGCATCCTCCGTCAGCGAGGGCGAGCTCTGCATACTCCAGTCCCAGGCAGAGAGCGCAGATGAGGTGGCGGTCTCCGGGGCTGAGAGGGGCGCGGCATGAGCCGCAGGTGGTGCGAGGCATCTTTACAAAGACGCTCGTTGCTCTTTTGTGAAGTTCGCTGAGGAACTAGCTTGCTCGAAAAAAGGATACGTCGCCAGATGGCGTAGCTCGCAGGATGGCTGAAGGTGGCGAAGACGGCCGGCTTCTTCAAGCGCTGTCCAAGCTTGCTAGATGCCCCTCTAATGGCGACGCAGCTTCTGCAGTTTAGAGATGCGAAGAGCTTCGCTGAAGAGATGAAAATCAGGGATTCAGCCTATGAACTTCGCTTATAAACACTCTAGCCACGCCCATTCTGGCACGCTATGATGCAATGACGGCGCGAGCACCTCTCATTGGACGCGAGTTCACTCAAGTTCGTCTATAGGCTGCAGCAATTGCCGCAGAGCAACAATGAGCTCGCTAGCTAGCCCGCTCAAGGTCTGCAGCTGCTGCACTGCGTTGACAATGGATTCAAAAATTAAGGATCATTTTTTGGCTTCAATATCTCAGAAAAGATTAATCTTTCCCGTAGCGTAAGCTAGCTTACGCAATACGAGAGAACCTCTCGTAAGAGAACCCCTCTTAAACAAATTAAGAGCAGAATTGTATGGATTGCGTGTCCCAAGATGTACAAATGTTTTTATCCATCTAGGGGAGAATGTTAAATCAGAATGGAGAGCATTATATAAGTCACCTTGCCAAAGAAAATGTGAGACTTACAATGGAGAATTCTTTATGGTGCTTGTCACAATTATGTTCTGTCTTGTCTGCAACTGTTCTCGTTAGTCTCTATGGTTTCCAATCAGTTAAGTTTTGTCAGCTGTTCCTTGTTTAGTCCGCTTGTGTATTTATACTCCCTGTTCTTTCCTATCCCTTGTCGTTTATTGTTTGTTTCAAGTGCACACTGTCTCATACTTTGGCTTGTTATCTTGTTTGGAATAAATCCTCTTGTTATTTGAATCTGCATTATAATCATCGTCTTCATTTGGGAACCTAGCGTTACAGTGCTATTGCACTGAATGCTCATTTCGGTTATAAGCCCTGGTTTTAGTGATGAATTGCTTCTAGAAAGAAAATATAGTCGTATAGTATGCATTGTTTCAGGTTTTAACCTAGAGAAATCCAGAATTTTAATTGACTTTTATTGGTATTATAAGGCTATGGGGATATTATGTCTTGAACTGATTTGGTGTTGTAAGGGGGCTATGTGTGACTTTATTAATGAGAGTTTACAGTTTACAAAAAAAAAAAAAAATTATATATATTTCATTTATATTGATTTTTGATTGGGTATTTGATATGAATTGTGTGTGTATATTTTATGTTTTAGATAGGACTTGATTGTATTAGTTTAGAATAATTGTAATAAAGATGTGTTGAAATCCAAAAACATTCTCTCTCTCTTTCTCTCTATCTCTTTGTACTTCCAGAACAAAAGCACTTGTGCAGAATTTGGAGTGATCACATACTAATTCTCTTAAGTATTTTCTCAGTGAACTCTGGGAGCTTATCTTGCCAATATACAATGCAAATGAGACCTAAGCCAAAAGTAACAGTTGTATCAGTGTGGGTCATGTTGGACTTGTAGTTGGGATCCTTTGCTAATGCTGACATAAGCCTAGGCTGTGATTTAGAAACTCGGGTATTGGTGTAGTAGCAGGGATCGATGGCATGTGATTGGGGAAGCAGCATGCAGCAGTCCCTACTGTGAGATCCCTAGCACAGATATGGGCATCAGAAATCAGGGCCAATGGTCTGGCATCTCCCAATGCAGAACTCCGCAACCGTTTTCTTTTTGTGTTGGTGTCAGTAGTTCCTTTGCTCTTATAGGATATTTAAATGGACCACAATGCATTGTGTTTGTTTGCTTATTTATTTTTGTAACACTTTATTTTAAGGATCAATAAACATGTGGTAGTTAACCATTAACTCACCAGTAGTTAATGATTAACTGAACATAAATAAAAAAATTAATATTAGGCATTGTGTATGCAGTAGAACACACCAGAAATTGTCTTTACTGGCAACTTAGCCATAATTACTGGCTTATTCTAGTGAATAAACGGTAACACTTTATAATAACTGCACGCTATTAATCATTAGTTAAGCATGAGTAAACAGTTAATTCATTTATAAAACATTAATATACATTAATAAGAAGCTTATAAATACAGCTATAAATGCTTTTTTTCTTGATTTATAAGCGTGTTTAATAATTGTATTTTCATACTTTGTTAATGATTAATTAATAATTTCTAAATGAAGTATAGCATTATTTACAAACCAGTTATTTAAGAGTTGTCAGTGGTTCGTAAGATCACTTAGAAAGTGTAAGTAATTTGAGTAAATTCAGGTAGTTATAAAGCATTTATTAGTGGTCAGTTAACTATTTTTGTGAGCTTATCTAAAGTGAGGACTATTCATGCCTTGTAAAGCATTTATAAAGGAGGATTAAAGACTCAGTTATCTTCTAAACAGAGAAATGAAACAAACACAACACAGTGATACAAAACATAGAAATATTTAACAGCCTTTAAATCTCCTTTATAAATGCTTTACAAGGCATGAATAGTCCTCACTTTAGATGAGCTCACAAAAATAGTTGACTGACCACTACTAAATGCTTTATAACTACCTGAATTTACTCCATTAACTTACACTTTCTAAGTGATCTTATGAACCACTGACAACTCTAAAATAACTGGTTTGTAAATAATGCTTACAAAAATCACAAAAATAGTTAACTGACCACTACTAAATGCTTTACAACTACCTGAATTAACCCTGAATTACAGTATAAATACATGTTAATAAAGCATTTATTAACACACTAAGTAACTATTACTATATTTCTGAATAATAAGATGTATGAATGTACGTTTAAATAGTTTATTAATCATTTACTTACACTTTCTAAGTGATCTTATGAACCACTGGCAACTCTTAAATAACTGGTTTGTAAATAATGAAATACTTCATTTAGAAATGATAAATTGATCATTAATAAAGTATGACAATACAATTATTAAACACATTACAGATATGATTTTAAATCAAGAATAAAGCATTTATAGCTGTATTTATAAACTGCTTATTAATGTTTATTAATGCTTTATAAATGATGAAATAACTGTTTACTAATGCTTAACTAATGATTAATAGCGTGCAGTTATTATAAAGTGTTACCGAATAAACTTGAACAACACTCAATGAGTGCCATACAAATCAATAATTAATGTGGATATACTTTTCACTAGGGGTGTAACGGTACACAAAACGACGGTTTGGTACATACCTCGGTTTTAAAGTCGGTTTGGTTCGGTTCAGTACAGCAGGGGGAGGAAAATTCGATACTTTCTTATCGAAAGTAACAAAACACAGAGCTTATTGCTATTATTGGTGGTTAGGCTACAATGCTGTATTGTTCGTGAACTGCTTTTGTCTTATTCACCTGTCTTTGTCCGTTGTTGTAATTCACCGGGAAACTAAAGTGTTCCAAAACAGGAGACCTTAATGTTGCAGTGTAATATATTCGGTAAACATGTGCACCATACCGGAAGTCCTGCACCGAAACAGTTCGGTATGAATACGTGTACCGTTACACTTTTCCTCTGTACCTACTTTTCACTTTAGATCAAATTGTCTTTATTACACAATGTTAGTAATGCAGGGTTCTCAAGTTTTATCAAAAGCTTCGAGTGAGATCACATGCGGTTAGGGGAGGAGCCTTAATGAAGCCCCGTCCCCACCCATCCCTGCCCCCCAATTTTACCCATTGTTCATAATTAACCAGCAGAAATTGAAATTATAACAATTGGTAAATCTGAGCAATTCATCACATCAAATATACTCTTTAATGTTATATTTCAAAATTACAAATTTATAACAAATTACTCCAAACAGTTTGGAAAAACAATTATTTTTGCACTTTTCCCTGACATCTTTGAAAAATACAAATGCAATGGCAATGGTTAATGTATGTTTTGACAGGATATAAAATATTACCAAGAGCACTCTGCTTTAATACATGTAGCCTTAATGTAGAAAAAAACAGTAAAATGACTGACAGTCTCAGCATCCATCTAAAAAGTTCTATGTCCATAGGCATATTAAAACAAATTACGGTGGCCGAGAGAGTTCAACGTGCTGCAACCTAAAGAAGACGCATGCAAATAGAAAAAAAACGCATGCAAATAGAAAAAAACACCCTCAAATTAAGAAAACATCATCATCAGTTTCACAACACACGTGTACTCCAAATACTCACAACACAACCAAATACAGAAACGCGCTGCAAAAGTTCACAACACAACCAAATACAGAAACGCTGCAAGTAACACAGACCACAACAGAAATGTTTCCGGGGAACCAAATAAGTGACGGACCCGACTGGGACGTGATAGACAGGAAGTGCTTACAGCAAAGAACGTGTATTGACAAGAAGTGAAAGCGTATATTTTTTATAAATTAACTATAATTTTAAAATAATATTGTAATATATTGTATATATAAACAATATTATAATATATTGTAATATTATACTTTTTTATAGTTCTTCTATACTCTTTGCTTACAGCCATAGACAGTATAAGAAGTGGACAGAGTCATCTCATTAGAACTTGGTTGAGACAGTTGAAGCCCATTTTTAGCGATTTTTGAGCACTTCCGTTCCTGACGCGCAGACTCAAACCGACTCTAACTAAGCTTGATGATGTAAGCAACCTGTCTGACAGACGTAAATCTTCTAGTAGCTGTGCGTGAAAATTGCCAACATTAATCTTGCAGAGACGGGGAACTTGAGTAAAGAGTTCTCATACCGAATTATTTCCAATTCCCCAAAAACGTTGTTGAAATATTTTGTCCCGTTGCTTTTATGGACTCATAATCTATGGGCTTCTCCCTTGACGGGACGTCCCCCCGATTGTCTGCGAGCTTCTCCTCCTGTCTGTACTGTATTTCTGTACAGCGCAACAGAGAGTCGAGTGGTTATGACGCAGTCGTTAGCCTATTTTTACAAAAACTGTTTCTACGGGGCCATAATGTAACATAGAAGGTAATGGAGCCCTTAATACATTGTCGTGTTTCTTTAGAAATAAATAATGGACAAATGGAGTCTTTAAGCGCCTCAGATGTAAAGTTATTCGCTGTCAAAGTGACGCCAAAATGAATGGGAGTCAATGGAAATGCTAACGCAAGTGAAGTTCTGCTACAAGATGGCGGCACCCGGCCGACTTCAACTTCCGGTGATGGATTACCCCCTTGCTTACAGATCAAAATTCTACTTTATTTTATTTTATAAAAAAAAAATCTTTCCCCCCCCCCGCAAAACACACAGAGATTCATTTTTTATGACATACAACTTGTATACAGTATACAAAATGTATTAACAATATGTAATCGACAGTACACTATCTTTTCAATCTCACATTAACAGCATCACACGGTTAGCTTATTTCCATCTCCGTAATATCAACCGTCTCCGCCCCTCCCTTGACTCTTACCATTGACTCTGCTTCCATCCTTGTTCACAGCCTGGTTACTTCACGTATTGACTACTGTAATTCTTTTCTTTTTGGTCTCCCTCATAAAACCCTACATAAGCTCCAGTTGGTCCAGAATTCGGCAGCACGTGTTATAATCAAACCTCCCTTTTCTCACCATATTACTCCTATTCTTCAACAATTACATTGGCTACCAGTTCAACGTAGAATTGAGTTCAAAATTCTCGTGCTTACTTACAAGGCCATCCATAATCTCGCTCCTCCTTATATCTCTGACCTCCTCCATGTTGTTACCCTGTCCCGTACTCTCCGTTCCTCTTCTTCCACTCATCTCTCTGTTCCTTCTGTCCACCTCCGTACTATGGGGAGCAGAGCCTTCTGCTCCTCTGCACCCAAACTGTGGAACTCTCTTCCATCTCACATTAGGAACATAAATTCGCTCACAGAATTCAAATCCATACTCAAGACTTACCTGTTCAAAATATCTTATCTACTGTGAAACATCCATTGTCCTGTTTACTTGTACTTGTGCTATGTTTTATTTTTTTTTTCTCTTTGTACTTTGTACAGCGACCTTGAGTGTCCAGAAAGGCGCTTTTAAATAAAATGCATTGGATTATGTTCAATGTCATCAGAATACAAATGAGAAAAGAACAATGAGCTGAAAACTAAAATATAAATAAAAAAGATAGAGAAGACGAACATGAGGGCAAGATATTAATCTATACATCAGTTACACTATACAAATTGTTTCATGTTATGTTTAAATTTTCATAAAGAAAAGTTTCATAAGAAATGTTAGTTAATATAGGTTCCAAAGTTTAAATAAACGCATATTGTAACATTTCTTTTTTGTAAAGGAAAAATAAACAAATACATTTATTTGCAACCGTTATATTAACAGCATTATATTTCTGTCGTCAGAACAGCTATTCAGCTGATGGACAACTGCTGCGTTGTCAGGAACATCCTAGGTAAAAATAATTACGTTGGAAATTACGTTGTCTTTCGTTACTCCCTTCATCAAGTGCGTTCCAAACGGCTACATATATGGCACGCTAGTGCCACGCTCACTCCAAAGTCCCACTTGAAGAGCTCTGCCATCTGCCCTTCGAAGGGAGTAGGGCATAGGGATGCTCAAGAGCAATAAGCACATCCCAGCCGGGTCCGTCACTTATTTGGTTCCCCGGAAACATTTCCGTTGTGGTCTGTGTTACTTGCAACGTTTATGTATTTGGTTGTGTTGTGAGCTTTTGCAGTGCGTTTCTCTATTTGGTTGTGTTGTGAGTATTTGGAGCACACGTGTGTTGTGAAACTGATGAAGATGTTTTCTTAATTTGCGGGTGTTTTTTTCTATTTGCATGCGTTTTTTTCTATTTGCAAGCATTTTTTTCTATTTGCATACGTTTTTTTTCTAATTGCATGCGTCTTCTTTAGCTTGCAGCACGTTGAGCTCTCTCGGCCTCCGTAACAAATAGATAAATCAACTCATCAACTTACAGTGTAACACTCATCTTCCATTGTCAACCCACGTGAGCGTCGCATCTGGGGATGAAGTATTAGGGTTCTGCCCTTACAGTCTTGTCTCTGTTCAATGTTTCTTTGTTTGTCTTGTGCCTAAGCACATGGGTTTGTCTTTGTTTGTGTTGGCCATGTGCTCCTCTTATACCGCCTCCTTGTTTCCCTTTACCACACCCCCTTGTTTAGTCCTTGTCTGGTCCTTGTTTCACTAATTGTGCTCACCTGGGGGTTGTTTCATAAAAGAAGCTTAGAAAAGTGGGGATTAAGCTCCAAAACCCGACTTGAATTAACCTAACAAATCAGTTGGGGCTTAAGGCGGTTTCATAAAAGGTAATTCAAGTTCACGCAATCTCACTAACTTGAAACAGGTTTATCTAGTCTAGATAATTGAGTGTGCACGCGTTTCTGAAGCAGCCCTAGAGGTCGATCGTGGATCAAATCGATCCACCATCAAACAGCATATATTTTGTGCTGTTTTATGCATTTGTGACATGTCCCCCCCCCCCCCCCCCTCCCTCAGTGCAAAACTTACATTATACAGTTATATTCTCCATCATGTAAATGTTAGAAAGTCGTGCAAATGTATCCATTTTGTATTGTATGTATCCATTTTTGAAACTAAATATATAAAGATACAAAATATAGTTTTGGGTATAGGATCTATGCTACGTAATAAAGATGATGTATACTTATTTAGAATGCTGAGAATTACAGCTTTTAATGCAATATTTTTTTTGAGAAAGCAAGAATCCCCAGTTTTAAATGAGTGGTTAGATTTAGTTTCTAAAGTACATTATGGAGAGGATAACATTAAATTAGGAACAAATGTATACATTTTGAAAAGATATGTGCAACTCTAAAATCAAAGATTATTCCATAAAATAAAGGAATATATATTAGCCTACATTAAATACATTTTTATGTAACCTTCCCTTTTATTTCTAGTTATTTGTTATTTTATTTATTTACTTATTTAATATTGAATATTTGATATTTGAATAATATTACTTCAATAACTATTAGGAATTATGTGTCATTATAAGATTTTGATATATGTGAATGTTATATTTTTATTTATTTATTGTTTTATTTATATGTATGTGTTGGTGGGTATTATCACAAAAGAAAAAAAAAGTAGAAGGAAAAATAAGGAATATTTATTGGGGGAAATATGATGTCTTTAAAGGAACTGTCCATTTGTATAATTGTGTTAAATGTGTTTGAATTGAAAGACATAAATGTGTTTAAATTGAAAGACATAATAAAGTACATAATAAATAATATGCTAAAATATTTGTTAGTTGGACATTATATGTGTCACGGATCCATCTGCTTTAGTGCCAGACACCATCACCCCGCCCACTCGTTCACTCTCCCCGGAATTCTGATCATCTTCACCTGCCATCACCATCTGTTCCCCATCACCAGTCACTTCCCCAGCACTATAAAGAACCCACACGTTCATTCAGTCATCGTCTGGTCTCGTTGCTACACTCGACTACAGACTCCCGCTACTACAAAGCGTCTACTAACCCGAATCCTACCTGACTCCAATCTTCATCCTCCGTCTTCATAGTCCTGTTCCTCCATCCTGTTTCCGTTACTCTGGGTCTCAACCACCACCAGCCTTCGCTACGATCTTCTACAAGATAAGAGACATTTATCAGTGACTGTTTACTATCCTGCCGATCTCTGTCGGCTAACTACTCACCTGCCATTCTCCATTGCGCCTTGTCAATAAACGTTTCAAACTTACCACTCTGTGTCTCCTGATCTCTGACAATATGTCCCTTATTTAGAATTTTAAACCTACAAGTGTATTTGGGGTAAATCAAATGTAGGCTAATATACTGTCAATTACTAAGCTCAGATTAATCTTACCAGTTAAAATTTATACTGTGCTTTTGTAATTATTTATTTTTTGATTTTGTGATTTTAACTTCTGCTTTAAAAAGATTTTTTTTTAGATTGTGTTCTAATGTTCTTCTAATGATCATAAACATGTACTACATTACATTTACATTTAGTCATTTAGCAGACGCTTTTATCCAAAGCGACTTACAACTGAGGACAAAACCAAGCGAGTCATCGTGAAAAGGCAAAAACAACGCAAGAAGTGCTCAAAGTACAAAGTTCACACATAGCTCGGAGTAGTATAAGCCAAGCAAGGGGCGATTTAAAGGAAAGGGAAAGGGTTTTTTTTTTTTTTTTTTTTTTTATGTTAAGTGCTCCCTGAAGAGATGAGTTTTCAGTTGTCTTTTGAATGCTGTCAGGGATTCTGCATTCCGAATAAAGCTGGGCAGATCATTCCACCAGCATGGAACCGTGAATGAGAAAGTTCTGGAGAGTGATTTTGTGGCTCGCTGTGATGGTACCACGAGCCGCCGCTCATTGACCGATCGTAGGCTTCTGGTAGGGATGTAGACTTGTAATAGCGAGTGAAAGTAGGAGGGAGCTGAACCTGTGGTCAATCTGTAAGCAAGCGTCAACACCTTGAACTTGATGCGAGCAGCGAGTGGTAGCCAGTGCAGAGAGATGAACAGAGGAGTGACGTGGGCCCTTTTGGGCTCGTTGAAGACAAGACGAGCTGCAGCATTCTGGATCATTTGTAGAGGTTTAGTTGCACATGATGGAAGTCCAGCAATAAGAGCATTGCAGTAATCCAGCCTAGAAATGACCAGGGCCTGGACGAGAAGTTGTGTTGCATGCTCAGTTAGAAAAGGCCTGATTTTCCTGATGTTGTGCATAGCAAACCTGCATGATCGAGCTGTCTTTGTAATGTGGTCGGTGAAGGTCAGCTGATCATCAAAGATTACTCCAAGATTTCTGACTGACCTTGATGGGGTGATTGAGGAAGAGTCTAGCTGGATAGTGAAGTCGTGTTGTAGAGACGGATTGGCAGGGAGGACGAGAAGCTCAGTCTTTGCCAGGTTGAGCTGCAGGTGATGTTCCTTCATCCATGCCGAGATGTCCGCCAGACAGCTTGAGATCCGTGCTGTTACTGTGGGATCATCTGGTTGAAATGAGAGGTAGAG
The DNA here is from genome assembly GCA_036326025.1 of Chrosomus eos. Lineage (NCBI taxonomy): Eukaryota > Metazoa > Chordata > Actinopteri > Cypriniformes > Leuciscidae > Chrosomus > Chrosomus eos. The sequence goes on along the minus strand of CM070834.1, from coordinate 31,292,226 downwards.
CTGGGTGTCATCAGCATAGCAATGGTAAGAGAAACCATGTGCCTGTATGATGGGTCCCAATGATGTGGTGTAGATAGAGAAGAGGAGCGGTCCAAGAACTGAACCCTGAGGAACCCCTGTGGTCAGTTGATGTGCTTTGGATACCTCGCCTCTCCATGTGACCCTGAAGGACCTACCTGTGAGATAGGACTCAAACCAGTGGAGGGCAGTTCCAGTGATGCCCGGTGATGAGAGGGCGGACAAGAGGATTTAATGATTCACAGTGTCGAAGGCAGCAGACAGGTCCAGGAGAATGAGAACTGATGATTTGGAAGCAGCTTTTGCGATCCGCAGGGCTTCTGTGACCGACAGTAGTGCAGTCTCGGTAGAATGTCCTTTTTTGAAGCCAGATTGGTTGACATCCAGCTGGCTGTTCAGAGACAGGAAGGATGATACTTGGTTAAAAGCAACTCGTTCGAGTATTTTCGCAATGAAAGGTAGGAGAGAGACAGGTCGGTAATTCTCTAGAAGTGATGTGTTTGATGTTGGTTTTTTAAGCAGTGGAGTTACCCGAGCCTGCTTAAATGCTGTAGGGAAAATGCCAGTGTGGAGGGATGAGTTTATAATGTGTGTAAGAGCTGGTAGAAGTGTGGGAGAGATGGCTTGTAGAAGGTGTGAGGGGATGGGGTCTAGAGGGCAGGTGGTAGGATGACTGGAGAGGAGAAGTTGAGATACTTCTTCCTCGGTTAGTGGAGAGAAGGAGGAGAGGAAGTTATTGGCTGTGGGAGAGGTTAGTCTGGGTTCCTGAGTGTGTAAATCTGAGAACTGACTGCTGATAGTTGTAGTTTTGTTAGTGAAGAAGTTAGAAAAATCATCAGCAGTTAGCGAGGAGGTGGGTGGTGGTGGAGGTGGACAGAGGAGAGAGTTGAATGTCTTGAACAGTGTTCGTGTGTTAGAGGCACTGTTGATCTTGTTGTGGAAATATGAAGATTTTGCGGTGTGAACATCAACAAAAAGGCAGAGAGCAGAGATTGATACCTACTGAGGTACTAAAACAAAAACCAGACAAACTGCCAAATAAAACCAGAGAGAAATGTATTCATAAATCTTCAAAACAATCTAATTAAATCTTGGGCACAAAACATTCAGCCAGTAAAAAAAAACAAAACCTGTAGTATGTATATTGTATTTATCTATCTATATATCTATATCTATAAATACAGTACATATATATATATATATATATATATATATATATATATATATATATATATATATATATATATATATATATATATATATATATATATATATATATATCCGTGTAGAGAAAGAATTCTCTGATAACCGAGGCACTCCTTAATTAAATGTCTTTATTACAAAAATGACATGTCCTAAACGGACAACTTTAAAACGCCTTATATATGTGTCTATATTGTCTATATTGTAGCCTTATTTAAGTTGATTTTCTGTATACTGTGTATTTATTTTTGGACTAATAGTGGTTAATAAAGTCCAATAATGGTATTAGAGAGTGTCAGTGGTAATATCATTGTGTTCTTGTAGGTCAGTGTTGAGGATCTGTGTAACAACTGAGGCTTAGCCTGACAGTTAGCCTGCCCTGGACCAGGCTAGTTTCCCAGCATAAGTTGCCAGGGTAACTGAGTTTGAACTTTAAGTTTGATTTATGAAACCGAATCTACCAAAAATAAGCCTGACTAACCGAAATAAGCCTGGCTTATACTCTAATCTTGTTTTATGGAACAAACCTCTGATCCTCATGTGCTCTGATCCCTTTATATTGTGCTCCTTTCCCTCATGCCTTTGCTGGTTCGTTGTGTGTGTGTATGAGATTGTTTGCTTGTCTACTGATCTTTTTAGACCGTGTTCCCTGCCAGTTCTAGTTGTTGCATTTTATTCTTTGGAGTTTGCTGTAGTCTAGTTCCGGTTAGTGATGGGCAGATCGAGGCTGCGTGAAACACTGAAACAGTTGAATCAAATGTGCCATATTGTGCCAAGACGTCGAAACAATCCGACACCCGTCTCCACGGTGACCCCTAGTGGTCAGAACAGTGTAAATGCAAAAAAAAGCCGGGTCAAACATGCATGAAAACACCTTTTAAAATCTATTGCGAATTTTTTACTGAAAGTAAAATCTTTCAAATGCAATTATCTAATCATCTAATAAGATTATCATGTGTAAACGTGTTATGTTATCAATTGTTAGGGTTTGTTTTGTTTGTCCTATGAATGGCTCAGCTAAACAGACAAATACGACTATTAACTACCTCATTTTAATTATACTAATGTCTAATTAAAAGTCTACAAATGTATAAAACTGATCAGATATCAGGTATACCCAGAGACACTTGTTCATTGTTGCTCATGAATCATGATTGCTGCTCATTGCAGCGGTGAACCATAGAAATTTTGATGTGTTTCGAAACAGTTATGACGTAATGAAGCCTCGATCACTGAAATCATGTGACTCTGGCAGTGTGATACACGCTCCGAACCATTGATTCGGAACAAAAGATTCGTAAAGGCTTCGAAGCTTCATGAAGCAGTGTTTTGAAATTGCCATCACTAGTTCCGGTCTTTTGCTCTAGTTTTCTCAAGCCTTATTTTTGGTTTATATAATAATAATAATAATTCATTACATTTATATAGCGCTTTTCTAGGCACTCAAAGCGCTTTACATAGAAGGGGGAATCTCCTCAACCACCATCAATGTGCAGCATCCACTTGGATGATGTGACGGCAGCCATATTGCGCCAGTACGCCCACCACACACCAGCTTACTGGTCGAGAGGAAGCTGGTTTCTTTTTTGATTGGGGTTTTTTCTCTGTTGTTTGTAGTTCCAGTTATTTATTCATAGTATTTTCCTTTTTGTTTATCAGTTTTATTATTTTCTATCTACAGTTAATTTAGCTTATTTATTTTCTCTAGTTGCTGTGCTGAGTCAGTTTATTTATTATCTGCTCGTTTTTTGTTGTTCTCTCTTATTGTCTTGTGTTCGTTCTTGTCCTCCATCCACCCTGGCTGGTGCTCCCTAGACCAGGCAGTGAGATGGCTACAGCTTCAGTTGCAGCTCAAAGTTTCCATCCTCTGGTTCCTCAAACTACTGCCTGGTCTCCAGTGTTGTCTGGTGAAACTCAATCTCCTCGGTTCTCCTGTCTAGCTTTGCTCAGGTCGGATCTCATCTGTTTTCCTTTTCTCCTGTTGACTGCCATGTCCTACTGTTTGGATCATCCTCACTCCTAACCTTCCCTATTGTGCCTTGTCTTGTCAATAAAATTCAATCCCTTGGTCATTCTCCATCTGAGTCCACTTTCTCAATAAGACTGCTGTGACAAAGCCTGACAGGAAGGGGAAAAAACCCTCTCCAATATTTGAATTTGGACTGTTGTCTAATCTCTGAATAAATTATTTTATTATTAGTTATTTTATTATTAATCGCCAATTTTTTTGTCATTTTACATAAATTTGTATGTAATTTAAAAAAATGAGAATTATTTGTAATTTATAGCATAATACTTCAAATAACAGCCGAGTTGTTAATTTTACTGATTTTGGTTGTAATTTAGAGAGTTGTGAGTACAATTTAAAACAAATGAAATAAACGCCTGTAAAAACAATTATTTTGTTATTTAGCTAGATATTATCTGGAAAATGTTATTACTATATCAAAATAATTGTTAATAGTTATAATTTATTTGTATATTGCCTTTTACAATAAATATTGGTTTATAGAAACCAGAATACCTTAACATCCCATAAAAACACATGCTCTAAAAATACCTTAGCAACTGCATAGCACTATGCCAGTGAGTTTTGCTTGGGTTAGCACCACTAATCTAGTTTATTCTGATAGCTGTCAAACAAGCTGATTCGGTAACCTATTTTTATCAAAGTCACTCATGTCCTGTAAAGCTGACTGCATATTAAATCATAGATGATCAGTTTTTTACACTCATGTTATCCACATTTCCAGCTTTTCTGAACAGATCATCAGAGGCCTAATTAAAGATTAAAATGTTTGCACATAATTATTATACTGAGGATTATAGCATCTGTTAGCATTACATTTAAACCCTCTTTTCTGCAGATTTTCTGCAGAAAAATCCTCAGTGTGTAACTTAAAGGAATAGTTCACCCAGAAATGAAGCCTCATGATTTACTCACCCTTCAGCCATCATATGTGTATATGACTTTCTTCATTCAGCCAAACACAATTAGAGATATATTAAAAAGGATGAGATTTTTAAGCCCCAAAAGGTGCAGACATCCATCATAAAAGTACTCCACGCGGCACCGCAGGGTTAATAAAGGCCTTATGCTAGTGAAGTGATGCGTATGTGTAAGAAAAATATCTTTATTTAAAACTTTATAAACTAAAATAACTAGCTTCTGACAGATGGCCGTACGCATCAATTTACGACGAAAGAGTAACCCCTTACCTGATGCTTGACGTATTGGCAAACACGAAAGCACAGACGATAGAGCAAAACAAAACATTAGTCACGAATTAGAAGTCTAAAATGAGAATTTTTAAAGAAAAATCCTCTATCACACCGTGGCCGGTGGAGCACCCATTGAGCGTGCTGGTCACCCTGCGCTGGACCGACCAGCCGTTTCATTCGGGGCCCCTCCAGAGGACAGGATGCCGATTGCAGCATCGGTTTGCAGCAATCGATTGCAGCAGTTATCTCCCTCTGGGAGTGGAATGTTGTCCGAGCCAGATCCAAAAATGTCAGCTATGCTGAAATGAACCGTCGAGGCTGACGGCTCGAGTGTTTGTTTGTTTTTTTAGACCAAGATGGCGCCGCGGACGGCTGCCTCGGTGTGGAGCTCTCCAGCTATTGTGTTGTTTTTGTTCGTTTGTTCTGCGTCTAGTCATTCTTTTACTATCAGTTTCACCAAAGACGAACTACTGGACATTAGGAAACACACACCAGAAAACTTTTCTACAGCTTTTGACTATTCGAACGTTTTGCTGGACATTTTCGTCGGAGGGGCTGCGGTGTTGTTCAAACGCGCGGTCAGACGCAAACGAGGGAAGCGAGCCGGCGCGCTGATTAAACTCCGCGAGCTCGGCCTCCGCACTGCACTCCCAAGTATTCATCTTGTGAATCTCCGATCCCTTCCCAACAAAACGGATGAACTTCTCCTCACCCGCATTAACAAGGATTTTTTAAACTCTGCTGCTCTGTGCTTCACTGAAACCTGGCTGAGTGAAGCCATTTCGGACAACGCAATACATCTGCCGGGCTTCCATCTGTTCCGAGCGGATCGTATCGCGGAGCTAACGGGGAAAACGAGAGGTGGTGGATTGTGTTTCTACATTAACGAAAGTTGGTGTTCAGATGTAACAACACTGAAGAAGATGTGCTCTCCTAATTTAGAGGCGATCTTCATAAACTATTAACCCTTCTACTCGCCATGGGAGTTTTCCTCGTTCATTCTCGTGAATGTTTACATCCCTCCAGACGCGTGTGTGAGCGCGGCACTACAACAGCTGGCTGAACAAATAGCTGAAACGGAACAAAGGTACCCAGACTCTCTTTTAATCATTCTTGGGGATTTTAACAAAGCAAATCTCTCTTGTGAACTGCCAAAGTACAGACAGCACGCTACATGTCCCACAAGAGACAGTAATATACTGGACCACTGTTACACCACAATAAAGAATGCGTATCACTCCGTCCCACGGGCAGCTTTGGGGCTATCTGATCACTGTTTGGTTCATCTTATACCGACCTACAGGCAGAAACTGAAATCAGCTAAACCTGTAATAAGGACTGTAAAAAGATGGACTAATGAAGCAGAGCAGAATCTACAGGCCTGCTTTGACTGCACTGATTGGACAGTCTTTGAAGCTGCTACCAACGATCTGGATGAGCTCACAGATACTGTAACATCATATATCAGTTTCTGTGAGGATACATGCATTCCTACCAGGACATTCTTATCATTTACTAATGATAAACCATGGTTTACTGGGAAACTCAAACAGCTTTGTCATGCCAAAGAGGATGCTTACAAAAGTGGGGATAAAATCTTGTACAACCAGGCCAGAAACAGACTGACAAAGGAGATCAGAGTAGACAAAAAAAGCTACTCTGAAAAGCTGAAAAAACAGTTTTCAGCCAATGACCCGAAATCAGTCTGGACAGGCCTAAGGAACATTACAAACTACAAGTCACCATCCCCCCGATCTGTGGACAATCAACACCTGGCTGATGATTTAAACTCATTTTATTGCAGGTTTGAAAAGCCCTCATTCACACACACACACCGGCTCTGACCTGCACTTCACACATCCACCATCACCTTCTGCACCCCTTCTCCTCCCCCCTCCTGCCATCCAACCTGAGCTTAAGGTCTGTGTGGAGGATGTAAGCAGAGTCTTCAAAAAACAGAAGACTAGGAAAGCCTCAGGCCCAGACGGCATCTCATCTACTTGTTCAAAAGCCTGCGCTGACCAACTGGCCCCAGTCTTCACGCAGATCTTCAACAGATCATTGGAGCAGTGTGAAGTTCCTTGCTGCTTCAAACGCTCCACTATTATTCCGGTCCCCAAAAAACCCAAAATCACTGGACTTAATGACTACAGACCTGTCGCTCTCACATCTGTGGTCATGAAGTAGTTTGAAAGACTGGTGTTGGCCCACCTGAATGACATCACTGGACCCCTGCTGGATCCCTTTCAGTTTGCTTACAGAGCAAACAGGTCTGTGGATGATGCAGTCAACATGGGACTGCATTATATCCTGCAACATCTCGACAGACCTGGGACTTATGCAAGGATCTTATTTGTGGACTTCAGTTCGGCCTTCAATACCATCATGCCTGATCTTCTCACAGCCAAACTGACCCAGCTCTCCATGCCACCCTCGATCTGTCAGTGGATCTCCAGCTTTCTGACGGATCGGCAGCAGCGATTGAGACTGGGGAAACACACATCCAGGACTCTCACAGTCAGCACTGGTGCCCCCCAAGGGTGCGTTCTCTCCCCACTGCTCTTCTCACTGTACACTAATGACTGCACTTCTAAAGACCCCACTGTCAAGCTCCTGAAATTTGCAGATGACACCACTGTCATTGGTCTCATCCAAAACGGTGACGAGTCTGCTTACAGACTGTAGGTTGAACAGCTGGCTGTTTGGTGCAGTTATAACAACCTTGAGCTGAACACGCTCAAAACAGTGGAGATGATCGTGGACTTCAGGAGGAACAGCCCAGCACTCCCCCCACTCAGCATCATGAACAGCACTGTGGAAGCAGTGGAGTCATTCAGGTTCCTGGGCACTATCATCTCTCGGGACCTGAAGTGGGACAATCACATTGACTCCATTGTGAAAAAGGCCCAGCAAAGACTGTACTTCCTTCGCCAGCTGAGGAAGTTCAACCTGCCACAGGAGATTCTGATTCATTTCTACTCAACCATCATTGAGTCGGTTTTGTGCACTTCCATCACTGTCTGGTTTGGTTCAGCTACCAAATCAGACATCAGGAGACTACAGCGGACAGTCCGGACTGCGGAGAGGATTATTGGTGCCCCACTGCCAACCCTCCAGGACCTGTACTCTTCCAGAGTGAGGAAGAGAGCAGATAAAATCATCACAGACTCCACTCACCCTGGACACCACCTGTTTGAACTGTTACCGTCAAGACGGAGACTCAGATCACTGGCCACAAGAACATCTCGGCACAGGAACAGTTTCTTCCCACATGCCATTTCCCTTCTGAACAGTTAACTTACCTCCAAGGCATATGCCTGTAAGTGCAATACTCCCACCGTTTAGTGCAATATCTTCTAAACTCAGCTGATTTATATTCATATTTATTCATACTATTCAAAATACTGTAAATATGTTCATAATCTGTAAATGTTTATTCCGACTAAACCCAACTGTGGCCTTATATTTTATAGTATTTTCATATTTTTTATAATTTTATTTTTAGAATTTGTATTACTGTTTCTTGTTGTATTTGTATCTGTATGTGCACTGGAAGCTTCAGTACCAAAGAAAATTCCTTGTGTGTGCAAGCACAATTGGCAATAAAGCTCTTTCTGATTCTGATTCTGAATCCTCCACTGTTTCTTGAACAGTCTCTGTTGGATGATTGGTATCTTGGAGCAGGCCGCACTTGTTCTCAGCTCGCCGCCCCAGTGCCTTTCTTTCCCAAAGTGCATGTAGAGCTTACCAGGTTGTGGATGGCACCTTTCTCTGCCAGAAATGGCCTGAGTAGCTCCTCCCCCTCACTATCCTTGACTGAGGAGCGGTGTAAGTTACGAGGCTATCCCTCCAGTGGAGCGGTCTGTCGCGACACAGGTGCACCTTTGTCTGGCAGCCGCTGCATTAGGCCTGTGAGTTCTCTTCCGCTCTGATGGGCAGAGCTTACAAAGCCTGTGGGTACGCCTGCTCTTCTTTGCATGTCATGGCGTTGCTACAGGTCTATCAGGCCAGGGCACTCATGGAAATGCACGAGGGTAGCCCAGACCATACGCTCATAGGTGAGCTCTGCACTGCAAGCAACCTCGCCCTCCGTAGTACGAGTGTTGTGGCATGCGCAGATAGCCCCAAACTATATCATCAGACTCGGCTTGCAATTCCTTTTCACTCGGCTTCCACCAAAGCTCAGTGATATTGTGATATGTGATATGTGATAAGTGATATGCTCAATGATATAACTTTAGGCACACCTGAGTGTTTAGCAAGGCTCCTGTCTTGTGTGCGCACTTCGGAGTATACTGACGAAGGACGCGATGCAGCCGCTCCCTCCAGCCGATTTGAAGTTCTGACTCCCTGGGCCATATGCTGTCATGAGGCTTGTCAGCGGCACGATTGAGCAGGCCAGAAGTAATAAGTGGTCCCAAACAGCTGGATCGCCTGGGGACGGAGACTCCACTCTCCCTGGGCCATATGCTGTCATGAGGCTTGTCAGTGGCACGATTGAGCAGGCCAGAAGTAATAAGTGACAAGCCTGATAAGTAATAAGCTGACAAGCCACATGACAGCATATGGCCCAGGGAGAGTGGAGTCTCCGTCCCCAGGCGATCCAGCTGTTTGGGACCACTTATTACTTCTGGCCTGCGCAATCGTGCCCCAGTTACATCTGTTGCCCCTCCCGACTCCTCCCTCCGTCAGTTGTTTTTTCTCCTGTCTGAGTGGACATCCCTCGATACAGAAAAAACTCTGGCCACAGCTGGCCCCGGACCCCCGCAGAAATGCATTCCCCAGTGAGCCTTTTTGCACACAACTGTGCTAAAGTCAGGGAGGAGATGGAGCAGGTCTTGCTAGTTGCCCCTTATTGGCCCAACCAGACCTCTCTTCTCGACAGCCCTTCCTGACTCCTTCCTCTGAGTACATTCTCAGGGATGGGGCATGATGGTACTCGCGTTTAGTACCTTGGAGAGTTCCAGGTCTGGTTCTAAAAAGAACGGGATGCGCAAGAATTTTTATGCCGTAAAGACCATCACTTCTGTCAGGTTGCTGAGGGGAGCAAGGAGACTGAATCCTCTTACCCTTTTGGGACTTATCTCTAGTGCTACTGCACTGCAGAGACCTCCCTTGAGCCCTGCAGGCAGTGAGTTGAAAATCCTGTTTTTAGAGAAATAGTTATCCTGCTTACTTGGTCTCTATCTACAGGGTAGGGACTTGCATGCATTTTTAGTCAACAAATCGTGCCTGGAATTCGGGCCGGGTATGTGCCCAAGGTTCCTACCCTTTCCTATGGGACCAGGTGGTGAGCCTGCAAGCAGTGCTCCTGGAGGCATGATTGGCATGATACCCATATATTTGCCCCAGCCCTTGCTTTTCTTTGGCCGTCTGCTCCTGCGGTTTTGCGGTTGCGGTTATTCGTGCTCAGAATGCAAAGCCTGGACCTCAGTCCAGCTCTTGTCTGTTACAGAGACCAGCAGAAGGGAAGGCTGTTTCCAAGCAGAGGTTGTCCCACTACATGTTGTTGCCTTCATCTTGGTGATTTCCCAAGATGCACGTGCCCACCTGGGTGGTGAGCTCATCCTAAGTGAGAGTATTGCTCCCTCCTAAGCGTTGACAAAGAATGCCTCGCTGAACAGATGTTATTAGAGTTTGGGGCTGGGCAACACCTATCACGTTCGCAAGAGAACTAGCCTTTGTGTCGAACCACTACTTCCCGTGGGCTCCCTTAACATGAAGCCAGTTTCACTGGAAGCCCAGTTCGAAGTGTCGGCTTGCTGCATCATTCCCCTCCTATGGACTGGATACATGTGCAATTCTTGCTCCAGTAGAGTTCCCCTTATTAGCCGAACCCTCTTGAGTTCCTCCATAGCTTTCGGCAATGGACGTGGTGGTACGTCTGAAGCCAGGCCTATCACTCGTATGCACTGGTGAAACCTGTGTCAGGCTGGGTCCATAATTTGTGATCCCTACGGCGATCCCATACATGTATTCTTCCACGGTCTTCCCTCGGTAGAGCCTGCTCTGCTGTCACTATCCGGTTGAGTCTCCCCCTGTCATAGGTTGGAGCCACCCCAGTGACATTCCATATGTTGTACTGCCTGGTCATCCGCCCAGTCCATATGTGTATTCTCCACGTTACCTCCCTTCGGGCAGGATGTGGTTTCCGCAGCATATTCCTTTCCATCGAAAGAGAGCGCTTTCCCAGTGGTCTTGTGGAATAGCAGTGACTTCGCTGACCTAAGCCCTGTCCCATCTCCGCCTCAAAATAATGCGGGGGGGATCAGAAGGCTTTTGTCTAGGCACAGGAAGGTGGCAGCACTAGTGGCATTTTAATTGGGATCCCAATCAGTTGAACGTGAGCGACTTAAAGGGAACGTCTCGGTTAAGTATGTAACCCTCGTTCCCTTAAGGCAGAGGTCTTCAATCCTGCTTCTGGAGGGCCACTGTCCTGCAGAGTTTAGTTCCAACCTACTTCAGCACACCTGCCTTTGTATATTTAAGAGATCCTGAAGAGCTAGATGAGCTGATTCAGGTGTGTTTGATTAGGGTTGGAACTAAACTCTGCAGGACAGTGGCCCTCCAGGAGCAGGATTGAAGACCTCTGCCTTAAGGAGTCCTGTCAGTACTATTGCTGGACCACCACTGACTCCGAGTTACGCTCGGCTCCTCAGCGAAAAACAACTAGTGCGTACATCCACTTCCGTATTTATACCCGCACCGCGGGGGCGGAGTGTGTAGTGCATTTCAGGCATGCCAATGTGCATTGGCATGAAGATGATTGGCTCCCTAAGCGTGATCCCAATTTGTCGACACGTCGACTACGTCTCCGTTCCCTCCTTCAGGGAACGAGGGTTACATACGTAACCGAAACGTTCTCTGCTCACTTTTCTGTGATTGGCGCTTCCCCTCAGCACATGTTTGGTACTGTTTTAAAGCGCAGCAATCAAACTTTGTGTATATTCATAGTGAATTCTTAAAGCTGCAGTCCGTAGCTTTTCCTCTTTGTCGCCATCTCTGTTCTAAATTTGTAATTGCAGTTATTCGCGGAATTATTAACTTTAGGTCAGTTGTACATCGGCATGAAACAACGCGGATGAACACAATGTTTTGAGACTGCGCGTCTGTCAGTCACCGCGCCGGTGTGGATACTGACATTCAGAATCACACATTCTACTTTTTGGAAGTACAGTATGACCATGACAACATACGAATTTTCATCGGAAAATGTAATCTGAACAAGTAACATCCACATCAACTAAGGGGGAAAAAGCCTTGCAGTAAATCACGCTGATTAAATATAACGATAGCTTATCATATCATGTCAAACCTTTTAAATTTTCCTTTGTTCTCAAATTGTTACCAACATCAGCATTGCGACTACATTTAATGTGTATTATTATTATCCTGTAGTTCAGTTTCTATTTCTGTGCAGTCTAATTTCTAATTGTCATACCAATAAATTAATGTTTCTTTACTGGGTTTTTTTGAGAAAAAAAGAAAAGAAAAAAAACAGGTATCTGTAATTCGATGCATATTTAAAACTGGAATATATATAATTTCGGAGGAGGCCGGTTTGGTTTGCTTGGAGTGGTGAACGTGATTTCACCAAGTACCACATGTTCCTGGATCAACATCGTTGTTGATCCTGGATCAACTTTCCAATCAACCAATCAGATTTGAGGGACAAGTTTACTGTTTATGTCAGGTTTAGGCTTAAAACCAGGATGAAGTACTTAAACATTAGTGTCAGTCACCTTTCATTACCCTCTGATTTTAGGGAAAAGTTATGGGTAGGGTTAGGTTTAGGGGTAGGGATTGGGTAAGGACTACATTTTGGGACAGGAATGTTGATCCAGGATCAACAAAATATGTTGATCCAGGACCATGTCTTACTTGGCAAAATCACGGTGACCGCTTGGGGTAGAGGTGAATTGCTCCCTCTCATAGATAGCACAAAATATTTACCATAATAGCGAAACGAATAAAGACAACAAAGGAAACTCCGTAACTGTGTGAATTAAGCGAACAAGTGTGCTACTGTTACATGATTGAACTATTGAAATGTCTTACCTGTCCTAAAAGAAAAAAAGCCGTCTCTGCGTCCGGTTATCCTTGTTTTCGCGTGTGCCAGTTGCAGTCTCTTTTTTTCTCTACCCACTCCGAAGTGTGAATGTCCAGTTGTCACTGGTGATTGTCATTTGAACCTTTCTTGATCTGCCATAAGTTTAATTATTTAAAGTGCTGTGAGAAAAGGCTAAAAATTTCCACCTCCAACATCCTCACACGCAATATAGCCTACTAGCCGGGACGCCTTCTTTATGTGTACAGACGTGACGTAATGACGCAAAGACATGCTCGAATTTCCAGCAGAAATCCACCAGTACCACTGGAATTAAAATCATTATTACAAGCTAACCGTTTTGAATCGGGCAAAAGCAAGCCGATATTTTTGAACACTGGCTGGTTATGTTTTTTTTAATTATTATTATTTTGGATAATTTTTAACCCCAAAAAGTTACGGACAGCAGCTTTAATGACAGAGTCTGAACCAATGAAATGTGATTTTCAAATCCATGCTGATGTAAACAAAATGATCTCGCACTGACTGACACGTCCGAAAAAGCATGCACACAAAGACGCCTCAGACAGTGTGTGATCCCGATATAGGCTACACGTATACACAGAATTACAGTATTTCTAAATATCTGTCTTGGCGAGTATTCACACAAACATTATATGTTATGCCTTAAATGTTTGGTTAACTGTTGGGGAAAAACATCAGATGTGTAACTTTATATTTGATCGATGCGGTACAGGTCTTAAAGGTATAGCGGAGGATCTTTCCGAATTTTAGAGAAGACCCGCCCTCTCCCGCCCTCTCCAGGGCTAGCATCGCTAATCATAGCTTACATTAACTTTTACTAGCAGTGATTTTAAATGGATTTCTCCAAATATGACAAACTTTACCTGTCTAGTAGAATCTTCGCGACTGCGGCATCAGTAGGAAGCCCAACCTGTGCTTTTAGTGCACGCCAGCCCAGCATGTGAAATATTCACCCAAAATCATCTGGTCTTGTTTCTATATTCTGCGGCCTTTCTCTTCTTATCATACACTTCGTATACATTTTTTCTTTTTCGACCCTCAGCCATTTTCAAAGGAATGGCTGAAACCGTAACCATAGACTGTAAAAAAAAAATAGACCGTAACTCCTATGCGTAACTCATCACACATAATACACCTGAAAGTGCGCATGCCCAGAAAGCGAAAACAACGGACGACCACGTACGACAGCCTTACGTAAACATATCACCAGAATGATTGACACTTAGGTGGACCAATAGTATAGGCTATCCACCCGGAAAAAGAAAATCCTCCGCTATACCTTTAATATAAGCTGTCTGTTTCATCAATGGGAAAAAAAGTTGAATATATATTTTTCTTATTGATATTTGGTTTTGACTTGGTATGTGCCCAATTTGGTGTTATTACCGGGGATTTTAAGGTATGGTTGCTAGGTGATTTCGTTTTGGAACCTTGAGTAAACTTTAATTAGCTTTTTCTCAAAAGTGACTTTGCTGACTCTATCGACTTCAAACAGGTGTAGCTCATTCATTTTTTTTCTGATTCCACAAAATCATACATCATCATTTGAAGGTTTTATTAGTAGAGAATGTGAAAATAAAAATCACAAATTTTTGAAAATGTGCTAATTGCAACTCATTTTGCCACCACGGGGTCACATATACTCTGAAGTCCTGTGACAGCTTTGTGTTTTATTTTTATTTTTATGACTTGAATGCACCTGTCATTATTCAGACTCCGTGTTTGGGAAAGAGCAGCCTGGATATTCCACAAAATTTCTCCTTTCTGTGTGCCACTGATGAATGACAGTCATATGGGTTTGGAATGACAGGAATGCTAGTTAAAAAACTTTCTTGGTGTGAATTCCTTATTCCCTTGAAAGAATTTTGGAATCCAAAAAAGCAGCAACATTAAATGTATGATATGAATAATTATACATGCATGTAGTGAAGCATTATAGTTGGATTTATTAATAGATTAGACTAGACTTGACAGCTTCTTGTTGTGTAGCCTGCTTACCGGGGCTCTGTTTGTTTACTGGCATATGTTTCTCGCTGTGATATGATTGTGACTCAAGAATGAAGCCTGGTTAGATATCTATTCATAAACCTGGAAGCTACGACTAGACTACCAGTATGTGTGTGTTTGTGTGTAGTAGTACTGTATGATTGCTTCCAGGGCTTATCTTCCTTTTTGTCATTTTTCAGCTACATTCTGCCAGCTTCTGCGATTTACCATGGACATGCATTCATTTAGCTCACTTAAGCTGGAAAATGTGTCTCCTCTGAGAGTCTCATCTTTACTCTGAAATATCATTGCACATAAAAAAGTTTTTGCACATTTTAATCAGGTAATGTTGCAAATGCCTTAAATAGACTGTGCTAAATTGTTCTTTGGATTATGTTGGTTAATAAATTTCAATCTATATTAAGCCTAATATACAGCACACACATACCCATATATTTTCCTGACTAGAGAACTTGATGAGCACTGCCAAGTTTAACATTAAGGTGTTGATAAATTGATACATTTTCAGAAAAGCAATAGCAAACAAGCAAGGAAGAAAGCCAATATATATATATATTATAGATTTAAATGAAACTGACACACACACACACACACACACACACACACACACACATATATATATATATACATTATATATATATATATATATATATATATATATATATATATATATATATATATATATATATATATATATATATATATATATATATATACCTGTGTATATACACAGGTACTGGTCTTATAATTAGAATATCGTCAAAAAGTTGATTTATTTCAAGAATTCAACTTAACAGGTGAAACAAATATATGATATAGACTCATTACATGCAAAGTGAGATATTTCAAGCCTTTATTTGTTATAATTTTGATGATTATGGCTACAGCTTATGAAACTCACAAAATGAAAATCCCAGAAAATTAGAATATTACATGAAATCACACAGTAATTACACAGGAATACCATGGTGATTGAACCAGGTTTTGGTTATTTTGGCAGTGTGAGCAGGTGCAAATCCTGCTGGAAAATGAAGGAAGCATGAAGTGCTCTGAAAATGTCCTGGTAGACGGCTGCGTTGACTTAATAAAGCACAGTGGACCAAATTTTAAAAAAGTAGAGCAAATTTTGCATCTCATTTGGAAACCAAGGTCCCAGAGTCTGGAGGAAGAATGGAGAGGCACACAATCCAAGATGCTTGAAGTCCAGTGTGAAGTTTCCACAGTCTGTGTTGGTTTGGGGAGCCATGTCATCGGCTGGAGTTGGTCCACTGTGCTGTCCACTCAACGCAGCCGTCTACCAGGACATTTTCAGAGCACTTCATGCTTCCTTCAGCCGACCAGCTTTATGGAGAAGCTTCCTTCATTTTCGAGCAGGATTTGCACCTGCCCACACTGCCAAAAGAACCAAAACCTTGTTCAATGACCATGGTATTCCTGTGTAATTACTGTGTGATTTCATGTAATATTCTAATTTTCTGGGATTTTGATCTTGTGGGTTTCATAAGCTGTAAGCCATAATCATCCAAATTATAACAAATAAAGGCTTGAAATATCTCACTTGGCATGTAATGAGTCTATATAATATATTCATTTTATTAATTCTTGAAATAAATCAACTTTTTGATGGTATTCCAATTATATGACCAGTACCTGTATATATGACAACAACAAGGGCTTAATATGGTAATTTCAGTTTTTGAGTGTTAAAACGTGTCTTGCTCACTAACTACCCACAGGTTAACCAAGTACCAAATGCACTGGAAATAATCTGCTGCATCTTCCACATAAGATATGTGAATTGCAAGGTGTAAAACACATTCAGCAGACATTCTGTGGACATGTTTGCACTAGTGCACCTGGTTTGCATAATCCCTTTAGTAAAATAAGTGCTAAAACAATGCAGATTGCACCATTATAAGTGGCGACAATTTATTCTTAGTACATTTCCTCCTGTGTATGACATATTCTGGCTTAATCAGTAATATTTTTATTTATGCGTCATTGCACATTGATTTGATTTAGATCTTTGGAACATTATATTTCATCACAAGCTTGAATAAGTTTGAATTTACCTTTCAGATCAGATGTGGTATCATTCAAGTTTTTCTTACCGCACCGAATGTGATTCCCTCCCCTAAATAAATAAATAAATAAATACAATCATATAAGTAGATTGTAAATTGTACACACATTACTAAAACGTGTCATATTTTGAGCAGTAAGATAAAACGGTAACACTTTATTTTAAGGTGCTTGTAATAAGCAGTAATTAACAGTTAATAAGACACTTATAAGACCTTATAAGATGCATATAAGCATTAACTACTTCATATAACTTCTGAGGACGCTTTGTTTCACTTTTCCCGCTCTACTCAATCGTGCCGCCGACGAGCCTCACGACTGTTACAGCCAGGGTGAGTGTAGACTCCATCCCCTGGGGTCCAGCTGGGTCATGACCACTCCGGGGCCGCTTAGTTGCCTCTCTGGGTTCGTCTTGTGCTTTAATTAACCCTTATATGAAGTAGTTAATGCTTATATGCATCTTATATGCATCTTATAAGGTCTTATAAGTGTCTTATTAACTGTTAATTACTGCTTATTACAAGCACCTTAAAATAAAGTGTTACCGATAAAACAGATGTACTAAAAGCTCCATCAGTAAGATGAATGTTTCACTTTTGCACAAAAGAACTGACAAGGTATACTTTTGCTTCTTTTAATAACTATTGCCCTAATTTTTCCTATTGACATTTCCACAGAGGCGAGAGTCGGCTTCCTTTTCCAAGAAGACCAACAACACTTTCAACATTGTGGGAACCACCTACAGCATGGGCGTAGCGAAAGATCCCGGATTGACAACCATTTCCAAGAGTGCCACATCCACATCCACATCCACCCCATCACAGCCGGTCCGAGAAATCCGACTACCCAAAATGGATGGTGAATATGTGCCGGAGGGTGAAAAAAAGTCATACAATCGCGTCAGCAAAGTGGACAAGATCTCTCGTATCATCTTTCCAGTGCTCTTCTTCATCTTCAACCTGGGTTACTGGGCCACTTATGTCAACAGAAAGCCGACCATCAACCGGTCCAGCCCACAGAAATGAACATGGCAACTGCCAAAAGAGAAAAACTGCCAGTCTACCATGCTACTGTTTTCATTTTCCAAATTTCCCATCATCCTTTTCCCCCCTACATTTTGTTGTAGTGCCAAACAACCATGTAGACACATAACCCTAGACAGTAGTTTTCCAAATTTGTATGTGACATTTCCTGTGTTGCATGAAGTATGAATAATTAATATTATGACTTTATAACGGTCTCGTATGGATGATCATTACTTACCCACTAAACCCTCCCTCATTCCACACACTGTCTATCATCAGGAGGAAAACTTCAGTCTCCATTGGCTGTCGGTCGCCATGACAAGTACCTGTAGCCTTTCAGCAGCCAGTAGAGATGTCTGCAGGCGTATCATTATTAACTATCTGTCCTTTGACACTCTGCAGACCCAGAGTAATATCATCTAGAGTTGTGTTCTCATCCCCATGGGTCGATGTATGTACATTTACCTGTCCAGTGACTCTATTGTTTAAACAGCCTGAGTAGGCTCCAAGATAAAGAATCTGTGTGCCTTTTTAATCACTCGCCATATAGATGAATAGTTTGGCACATGCTGACATTGTCTTCAAGCTTATGCCTGCCTACTGAAAAATGTCAGTGTTGATTGATCGCTCACAGGTTGGTGTCGTCCTGCATGTGAGTTGATTTAGAGTCGATGGTTAACCGTAAGGCTCTGCAGCAGCCAACGGTTCTTTGTTTATGGCCAATATGAGCAGCTGGGATCAGAGAAAGTAGTGAGTGAATTATGAATTAGTATTATTACTATAACAGGATATAAAGCTATTTTGGTTTTGAAGAATATGAAGACCAGATTTTAGATTTGATCCATTGCCACACAGGAAGGAACATGCATTTCCATTACCTCACAGTGAAGTGTTGGTGGTTTTGATCTTTACACTGATGATTTCTTGATTTATGTATTGTACAATACAGATTTCATGTTTGTGAATGCACTATTTTTATTGTTATCTGAATCATACAATCTTGTTAATTTGGCAACTGCAAGTCAATATTAATTTTCCTGTGTGAGATGTCATGTACAAAAAATGTAGAAGTAGTTTCAATGCCATGTTAATTTAAGCATATATTTTAGATAATCTTAGTACATACACTCATTGCATTTGTGCTGTTATCACCATTGGTTTAATTTTTATTATGCATCAGCTTTTAGAAGAAAAATCGGTAACACTTTCTATGAAGACCATGTTTATAATGAATTATAAATTAGTATAAATTGGGCTATAAGTTAGTATTACTATTCTATAAACATATTTATAAAGGCTTTTTTATATTTATATTATTTTTTATGATGCCTTATGTCATGCATTTGCTTTTTCGAAGTGCATGCTCATAATCAATTATACACTGATTTTTAAATACTTAAATATAAAATAGATCCAGAGACAAATGCTGACTAATGCTGTACCGATTAGTTATCAATTATGTCTTTAATGAAAAATGCTTGTATTAGAGGCTATGAATGGTAATTTGGATTTGTTCAAATCCATATCTCCTCAGCCATATGCATGGTATTGCACTGTCCATCATGGCCTCCTAATAATCCCCATATATACTGATTGGCTTCATCACTGTCTCCTCTCCACCAGTAAGCTGGTGTGTGGTGAGCGTTCTGGCGCAATATGGCTGCCGTCGCATCATCCAGGTGGATGCTGCACATTGGTGGTGGTTGAGGAGATTCCCCCCTTCTATGTAAAAGTGCTTTGAGTGTCCAGAAAAGCGCTATATAAATGTAATGAATTATTATTATTATTTAAGTGTCATTTGCTCAATTATGACATTTTTAATGCAAATATGACATTGTTTGAGATGACACCTTGACATAAACCAATACATCATAACCTGTCAGTGTCTTTGTCATGACAGCTTGACATTACTCAGATAACACAACCTGTCATAAACATGACATAGCAGATTAATTATCAAACTTAAGAAACCACTTAGCTTTATTGGTTAACATTACATTAAACTGACAGGTGGTTGGTTTTGACATTGGCTGTCATGAAGCCATTATAACTTTTTAATGACAAATTCAATTTGTACCACTGTAGTTGAGGTCACGAAAAATATTAATGACACAGTTATAATGGCCTTATGACAGCCAATGTCAAAACCAACCACATGACAGTTTAACTTAATTTAATGTCAAGTTGTCATGACAAAGACACTGACATTTTATGATGTTATGGTTTGTGGGCAAGGTGTCATAACAAAGACATCTTAAACAATGTCATATTTGCATTCAAAATGTCATTATTGAGCGAAAGACACTTAATGACAGTTGTCATAATCATGCATAAACCCTACTTCATATTCACAACATATGTCATTTCATGTCATGGTTATGAAGGTGTCATGTCAGTCTTATGCACACCCCTTCAAGTAAAGTGTTAGCAGTCATATACACCTAGGATGGAGTAAATCATGGGCTAATTTCCATTTGAAAGTGAACTAATTCTTTAAAGCCATCAATGATGCATTTATAGAGGTTAGTAACTGTATTATCACTCACAGTGAGTATTTATAAAAACATAAGACGGCTATCAATATCAATATATTTTCTTATTTGACAGAAATAAATCTGAATTACTAAAAAGCCATTGTAACTACAGTATAATATAATAACATAATAGCAATGCAGGTTGCATATTTATAAATACATTCATGGAACCCTACAACTGACTAATTAATACTTATAAAACAGTCTATAATGGATTATGAGCATGCACATTGAAAAAGCAAATGCAGTGAAGTCTTCATAAATGTATTTATAAAATAGTAATACATACTTATAAATAAGTATAAAGGAGCTATAATTCATAATAAGCATGGTCTTCATAGAAAGTGTTACCGAAAAATCTTTTGCATTCACTTAGAAAGTGCTAGGTTTACGTGTAAATTTAAATAGAGACATTTTTATAGATAAACTAAGAAGTTGCGTAAAGTATGTACTTATGTGACAGCAAGCTATAATAAGCAAAAAAAACATTAACTTTGCCATTTCACTAGTTTCATGAACCATTGATGTGGTTGTTGATCAGACAAGCAACATGAATTCTCACTCATCTGTTTAAGTGGATTTATTAGCAAAACAATAGATAGGGCTCTTGTTTATTTCAATATTCCAAATATGAATATTTTTATTTCGCCCATTTTTTAGGATGTATTAAGAATAAATGAATGCATGACAATCTTTCATTAGTTACATCACCACATGCTATATCTTTCTGAATGAGGCTTCAAGTTTTTTGTATCCCGTAAGGGCCCTTCAAATAGCCATATCAATATAGGCTCCTTACATTTCATTTGATCTATGGTAGAGCTAGATCAGCTGGTGTTGGTATTGATTGTTGACACAAGTAGTACAAATCATAAATAAAACCACATATAAGAAGTATATTTATATAGGAATTTCAATCTATTTACTTATACAGTAAAAGCATAGATAGGCTAATGTATGCTATCAGATAAGGCATATCCTTCAGTACAGATGTAGAAAAACAATATTGGGTAGAGCTATGCCGGATAGCACACACACATCTCCAAATCATGTTAAAGATCATCTCATTTGGAAAATATCTGTTGTATATAAGCATCTGATAACCAAATTTTAATATGCAGTTTTACATACATTCTAAATCATAAACATATTAAAGATATTTTCTAAATGTCTTTAACATCAGACAGTTTTTTTTTAGCAAACTAAAAAATACACCTTTCAAACATGCACATCAAATATACATCTCTGTTATGTAGCTTACGTGTGCTATCAGGGTAGTGTCTTAATAGTTTATTCAAATATAAGAACAAGTAAAAGATGTAATTTTTTTTTAGATGTTGTCAGCCAACTTAAAATAGGAGATGTCGGAAACATAGTTGTGTTAATTGCCACATTACTTATGTAAATTTTGTCAGCATAGGCTACTTGTCTAAAATGTGTGACATCTGTTTTTTTACATGCACGTTAAGGCTAATATTAGTTAGCTAATTGGTAAAGTAATCACTGACACATTCTAACTGAAAAAACTTGCTAAATTATGCTGATTTACTGTTTAAAATATTGGTGTTAAACTGATTACACATTTGAAGCCCCCCTTTTGCCCCCTTGTGTGTTTCAGATCTAAAATTTATATTTCTGGGTAATGTTGAACGGTTAGCATCTTTGCTAATAACACTAGCCTAATGCTAGATCTGCCAGATGTACCACATTGTGTGCACTTTTCTGAACATTTACTGTGAAGAGGCAGATGTACAATCTGTCAGGCTTCCTGTATATACTGTATCCAGAAAAAAAAAAGCAACTTTTTTTTTTTTTTTTTTTGCTGCATGTCCCAATTGCATCTGACACAACCTTGTGGTTTGTGGAGCCGTGGTAGATGTTATCTTATTCAGTTTTCTGATTTCTTTTCACAATGTCTGGGTTTGAAATGTGGCTTGTTCTTTCCAAAAAGCTTTATTCTTGATAAATGGTAGAAGGAGGCTTCTATTATTGTAATAGTGTAAGACGAACATTACCTTGTAAGGACAGTTGGTTTGTTTTGAAGACATCAATCTTGTGCCTCCTGGTGGTTTGTCACGTCATGCTTGTTGTACTCTGGCGCATGCTAGATATTTTGTTATGTCGTGTCACACTGTGATTCAATACCAAGTGGCTGATAGAACAAGGACATAGCTACATAGACCATGTCATAGGGAACGACTAAAATCCCTCTAAATCTTGTTAAGGCGACAGTACTTTAACGTGGGAAAGTTTTTTTCTCCTACATACTGGATGATTCAATGTCTATTATATTAGTGCAGTTGTGCGAGAACGGTCTCCTTTTGTCCCACAGTTACTTAGATATGCGTCATGGATATATGTTTGCAATAAAAGTTGTACCATAAATGTCAAAAAAAGAAAAAAAGTCAAAATAAATTTTAAGTAAAGTATTGTGCTGTAGCACAAGTGAATTGATGAAGCAGCCTGCCTCAAAAACTCTGCTACAGTATGTTTACAATTTGCTGCCTTGGCCATAAATCATGATTATAGCCAAATTATCAGCTGTGCCAAATGACCTTTAGAGAAAGTGTTGGGGGAATGATTTGCCCTTTGATATTGAGTTTCTTGCACAGGCATGTCAAGGGAGCATTTGTGATGGGTTAATTTGAGATAAGTTTCTTAAGCATAGCTTTTGATTTCCCAGCAATTTGCAAAACCCTGTAAAGATGGAGACTTTGCCCCAATGGTAGAACAACTAACCTATTTGACGCCATTACCGATTTATACCATTAGTGGAATAACAAGCTGATACACCTCTCATGGATCATCAGCCTAGCTCAATGCTATTGAGTCAAATACAGTACAGTGAATTTTGCCAAATGCCCCTGATTTTGTCAATGGAAACTAGAAAGGTTTGGTAGCCTAATTTTTTTTGCATTTTTTTTTGGTAACGCATTATTTCAATAGTCCACTTTTGCAACTACATTTCAAAAACCAGTCATTAAAGTATTAGTAGATTTTCTGCTTAATATCAGCTAGAACTTTATTGTGATGTACCCCAACAGATATTATATTGATTATAAATATGCAAGTACATGTCAACTTATTCTATTAACCCTAGCCAGAACCCTGATCTAACAGTCTCCAAATACTGATAGGGTTAACCCTACACCATTTTCAACTAAAAACTGAAAACTTTTTTATGCGTTTTGGCCATTAATTTAAGGACAATGGGGGTGTATGGGGGGGCTGAAAACACAAACTTTTGAAAAGAGGTTTCAAAGTGCAAATGTGTGAAAACAATACTGTCATTGTCTCCGTGTAAGTTACAAAAATGAAAATTGGTGAAAATGGTGATGCCATGTGCATACATATTACGTGTTCAGTCTAAAGGCGCATAGTTTCTTTACAAAGTGCCATCGCCAACTACTGGCCTGGTATGCATAATACAATGTTTTCATCTGCATGCAAAAACGCAAAGTAAAAAGTTTTCTGTTTTTAGTACATTGTTGTACATTGTTTAGTAGAATGTCTAAAGTGGACTATCGAAATATTATCATCAGAATTTTTTTCAGCATCTAGATTGTTCTTTTAATAGTTCATGGAAGAGGACTTACTATGCTAGTCATAGAAACAGAGTAATGACATATGACGCACGGAACGAGCTGTTGAATAAAGTGTCATCTAAATGAGTGTCCCATAATTCTAAAATTCTCATTTCACTCAGCGTCTGTGAAGTGAAGCAGGACAACATCCCACCAGTCCTTGTTTCAGACTCACATCCACAGACGACTTGTTTTGGGCGCGGGTTTTACTGCATGATAAATATAAGCAGCACGGCAAAACGGTTCATGCTCATTCTCTCCAAATCATGACCAGAGACGGATAAATATTAAGTCAAATATTAAGTGGACTGTTATTGATACAGTTTCCATGTGTTCGCTGCAATATATTAGAAAAATAAATTACCACCAGTAAAATAGTTGGTTTGTTGAAGGACATGCACTTGTTAATGCTGATGGTGAGGAATTACAGTTGCGTTATATTTCATATACCTCTGTGAGGTATATGAAATATATAGACTTTAACATTCGCAGTGTCTTATGTATGGCCAACTTGTACGAAGAATAGGAGCAACATTTTGTGAAATCTAAAGAATTTGTTTGGTCATTTGAATGATGGCCCTCCCTGCCACTGTGTAGCACTAAGAAAGACTGTCAGATATGTTGTTTTTGTTAAATCTTGATTTCAAGGTGTTGCTTTTATTTCCGTTGTAAAAGTTTGTTTGTGGAGCTAATGACAGTATTCTAGTGTTGTTTTCAATCTTTATGTGTCCTGGTTTGCTGTTCTTTACGTTGAATAAATATTCAGTCCTTTCATTTCTTTGTTGTTGCTGTTGTCTTATGTTAGCTATGACGCAGAGATTTGTGTGACCGGCTCTGAATATATGCGTGTAACATGTCAATGGAATTGACTTTGAACTTTTATAGCCTCGGACAGTGACAGCATCGGAATGCTCGCTTGTCGGAAGATATAATTAGATGTACCACAGGTGCATCAACAGGTCTTTTGTCTTCAGACCAAACTGCTTGTGTGTGTGACAAGCTCTCTCTGTCTCTCTGCATGCAGTTAGTTTTTACTAGGCAGTGCGCAGAAAATCTTTCTCTTTATCCTCGCACTCTGTCTCAAAAGTGAAAAAGAAAAGAGAAAAGACAAGAAATGAGCGATTTGCAAAGCAAACAGTGTGTGCCTCATGAATGCGACACACACCAGTATTGTTTTGTTCTCTTACGAGAGGTTCTCTCGTATTGCGTAAGTTTAGCTTACGCTACGGAAAAGATTCATCTTCTCGAGATATTGAAGCCAAAAAATTATCCTAATTTTGTATTCATTGTCAACGCAGTGCAGCAGCTAGCAGACCTAGAGCAGGCTGACTTGCGTGCTCATTGGCTGCCCTGCGGGCATCTGCTGCAGCCTACCACAGAGCCCCGCGTGATGTCACGCCCAATGAAGTTCGCTCGCGCCTTCATAGCGTCATAGCCCGCCAGAATGGGCGTGGCTTAACGCATAAGTAGGGGCTGTAGGCTGAAAATCCCTGATTTTCGTCTGTTCAGCGAAGCCTTTCGCATCGCTGGATCTGACAGAAGCCGCGCCGCCGTCGAACAGCGAACAGCCAGCTTAGGACAGCGCTGAGGAAGCCAGCCGTCTTCGCCACCTTCAGCCTTCCGTGCGAGCTACGCTATCCGGCGATGTATCCTTTTACCTATTGCATAAATTGTATTCCTTTGAACTCCTAAAAGCCCAGCGAGCGTCTTTTTCAAGATGCCTTGCAATTCCTGTGGCTCGTGCAGAGCCCCGCTCAGCGCTGGAGACCGCCACCTGATCTGCGCTCTCTGCCTGGGCCAGGAAGACGCTGAGCTCGCCCTCGCGTCCGGGGGCTGCGCGCTCTGCGAAGTGCTTCCGCTTTCGACCCTGCAGGCTCGAATCGAAGCCTTCAAACCGGGAGCAGCCTCTTCGCGCTCGCCGGAGAACCTCCCTCGAGCCTCGCCTTCCCCGCCTCCCTCCCCCGACGCGCAGCTGCCGCTCACAAGCCTCACTGCCGTTGCGTCTGAGGACGAGGCCGAAGGAGACGCCGCAAGAGACTGCTGCTCCATCCTGGCATCGGATAGCGAGGAATGGTCGCTTGACTCCTCCGCCTCTTCGATCCAGGAATCCGGCCGTACCCACGCTGGAGTTGATGCAGGGCTGTTGCATCTGCTGACGCGGGCGGTTGACCGACTCGGGCTCGAGTGGTCACTGCCGGAGCAGCCCGCGCCGAACAGGCTCGACGGATGCTTTCTTCAAAGTCGCCGCCATTCAGCCCCAGCAAGCCGGCCCGCTCCGTTCCTACCGGAGCTTCACACGGAGTTGACAAAGTCGTGGAATTCACCCTTTTCTTCAAGGCTTCAGTCTCAGACCTCCGCGTCGCTATCCCAAGTGGACGGCGCCGCCGAGAGAGGATACACGGCTATTCCTCCTGTGGAAGAGGCGGTCACAGCGCACCTTTCCCCGCCCTCCACGAGATGGCGGTCTAGGTCAGCCCTCGCGTCCAACGCATGCAGAGCCACGTCCGCCTTGGTTGGCCGCGCATATGCAGCCTCCGGCCAGGCCGCGTCTGCTCTCCACTCCATGGCGGTCTTACAAATCCTGCAAGCCGACCTCCTACGTGAATGGGGCGAGAAGGGCCGGGACCCAGCTGCGGTAACGGATCTGAGGAGCGCGACGGACCTCTCTCTCCGCGCCACCAAGACCGCAGCCCAAGCCATCGGACGAGCCATGGCTGTGTTGACTGTGACGGAGAGGCGCCTCTGGTTAACGCTCGCGGATATGAGGGATTCTGAGCGCGCCACCATCCTGAACGCGCCACTCTCCCCTACTGGTCTCTTCGGCCCAGCGGTGAACGGGATCGTTGACCGCTTCTCTGAGGTACAGAAGACCGGACCGCCGTCAAAGATTATTCCCCTGACAGTCCCCTTCAAACAGGCTACTGCAGTGACTCATTTAGCACCCAACGAGCCGGTTCACGTACCCTCTCGTCTGCACACAAACGCCGTTTTCACGGCGACCCAGAGAAATCTCAAAAAGAGTATAATGTCTGGTCCAGCTCACGCCATTGGTGTTTTAAGTGTAGTAAAAGTGCCCACGCCCCAGTGTTCACCCCTACACACAAGCACATCAAATCTCGTGTCACTCACAGAGCACACAATCATAAAGCGCAGAAAAGCCGCTCGAGTGTTGAATATAAGAAATGTGTCCACAGGTTTGTGCCCACTATCTGCCCGCTCTGTTACACGGTCAATAAAACAGGTTATGAATGTAAGTCTCGTGCCCACCGGAGAGCGTACACGCTTACTGATGCACACCTCCCCCCAGGCGCTGCCCGCGCGTTTAAATGTTACCACGAAACGCAAGGCATTGATAAGGCGCTCCCCATCCGTTATGATCGGGGCGTCAAATACACTTGTAAGTTTTGTGCCCGCGCACACGCGCTCATGCTTACAGAAAGTTTTTCCGCCCAAAGCTCTGCTCGCGCGTCAAAAAGTGAGAGTAAAAGGCTCCACTTCCCTTATGATTGGGACACCTCACATAAATCAGCCGGTCTCGGTTCTCAGCGAGCAGCCATTCCCCAGAACCGAGAGCGCGCGCGCCACGCCTTCGGCTCCGGTTCAGTTTCACAAGCCCGCAAATGGCAGCGATCTGAGCCCGAAGGCCATTCGCCCCCTAGCGGCTCGCATAGCCGCGTGGGAAACGATCCCAGGGATTTCAGAATGGGTTCTGAGCACAATAAAGCAAGGCTATACACTTCAATTCGTTCGCTGTCCCCCGCGCTTTCGAGCCCGGACCGCGACGATAGTGAATGCGGAAATAGCGAAGCTACTGTGCAAAGGGGCTATAGAAAAAGTACCGCCTTCTCTGAGCGAGTCAGGCTTTTACAGCCGATATTTTCTCGTGCCCAAGAAGGACGGAGCTTTCAGACCTATCCTAGATCTGAGACATTTGAACAAGGTGCTTGCAAAGAGACCGTTCAAAATGCTTACGACCAGGAAAATCCTCGCGCACGTTCGCCCGAGGGACTGGTTTATTTCTCTAGATCTGAAGGATGCCTATTTTCAGATTCAGATATTACCCCGTCACAGGCAATTTTTGAGATTCGCCTTCGACGGCCAGGTATATCAATACACCGTCCTGCCGTTCGGCCTGTCTCTAGCACCCCGTACATTTACATGTGCATGGACGCGGCGCTCGCCCCCCTGAGAACTCAGGGGCTGCGAATAATGAACTATCTGGACGACTGGCTCATATTGGCACAGTCAGAGACAGAACTGTTATCTCACAGAACAGTGCTTCTCAGCCACCTGGAAAGCTTGGGTCTCACGGTCAACTGGACCAAGAGCTCATTAATGCCCAGTCAGTCAATTTCCTTTTTAGGAATAGAGTTGAATTCTGTGGCCATGACGGCTCGTTTGTCGACACAGCGCGAGCGCCGTGTTCGCCATCTAGCCGCATCCTTCCAGAAGGGCAGCTTTCTCCCTTTGAAGACGTTTCAAAGGATGCTGGGCTGTATGGCTTCAGCAGCAGTGGTGCTCCAGCTTGGCCTACTGTGCATGCGCCCGCTCCAGCGCTGGTTGAATGCTTGCGCGTCTCGCCGAGCCTGGGTTTCTGGCGGCCAGAAAATCAGAGTGACTCAGACCTGCATAGCGGCTCTGCAGCCCTGGCTAGTGGCCGACTGGTACCAGCAGGGAGTGATGATGGGAACCATCTCTTATCGGAAAGTCATTTCGATAGACGCGTCCAACTCGGGTTGGGGTGCGCTGTTCGAAGGCAGACCGGCCTTTGGCCAGTGGTCAGACCGAGAGAAGTGTTTTCACATAAACTGTCTGGAAATGATAGCGCTGAAGCAATTCCTCCCATTAATACGGGACCAGCATGTTCTCGTCCGGCCGCACATGTCTGTGGTTTCCTATGTAAACCGTCAGGGGGCATCAGATCCAGAAACCTCTGCAATCTGGCGGAACCCATCCTTATTTGGTCCCAGATGCACCTGCGCTTGCTGAGGGCAGCGCATGAGAAGGCTCTACGCGTCTAAATGGTCGGTGTTCTCCAAGTGGTGCACCGACAGAGATCTGGACCCGCGGACGTGCGAGGCTGCGCATCTGCTCACTTTCCTACAAGAGCTGATGGATAAGGGGAGGTCCCCATCCACGCTCAAAGTTTATGTGGTGGCCATGGCGGCGTTCGCGGAATCGACGCACGGCCAGTCACTGGGAAGAAACGAGCTGGTCATCCGCTTCCTTAGGGGAGCTAGAAGGATGAATCCGCCGCGCCCCCCCCCTCGGTTCCTATGTGGGATCTTTCCTTGGTCCTCGAGGCCCTGAAAGCCTTCCCATTTGAGCCACTAGACTCGGTGGAGTTAAAATACCTGTCACTAAAAAACGTTTTTCTGACTGCGCTGTCATCAGTCAAACGTGTGGGGGACCTGCACGCGCTGTCAACCAGCGCGATGTGTCTTGAGTTCGGGCCGAATGACTCTAAAGTCATTCTCAAACCTAGACATGGCTATGTTCCAAAAGTGATGGGCACTCCTTTCAGAGCGCAAGTCATTTCACTGTCGGCCCTGCCAGCGTCAGACAGTGAGACAGACGTGAATCTCCTTTGCCCGGTCAGGGCGCTGAGGTTCTACACTACGCGCTCCGCCTCTTTCAGGCGCACGGGCAGCTGTTTGTTTCGTTTGGCGGGCGCACCAAGGGTCTCGCTGCCGTGAAACAGACTCTAAGCAGATGGATAGTGGACGCTATAGCGGCCGCATACGGGTCAAAAGGTCTGCAATGCCCTCTGGGCATCAGGGCTCATTCCACTAGAGGCATGGCTTCATCGTGGGCATGGTCCAGCGGGATTTCTATCCACGATATATGTGTAGCGGCGGGCTGGAGCTCCCCGTCTACCTTTGTCAGGTTCTATAACCTAGAAGTCTCCGCCCTGCAGGCTAAACTTCTGTCAGTCTAAGCGAGTTGTGCGTTCTGCCCAGATATATCATGCTCAGACCACTCTCACGTGACTCAGCTCTCCTGAGCTGCACTAGCAGGGATGTGTTATAAGCTTATACAGACCAGTGCTCTGCTCTGTATCCCCTATGTGTGCTTATGTACAAGTGAACTCTAGAGAGGGAACGAGTATTGCGTAACCGGCCGTGCTCGCGCCACGAGTGACTTTGCTTCAGTCGACGAAAACCAGGGATTTTCAGCCTACAGCCCCTACCTTTGCGTTAAGCCACGCCCATTCTGGCGGGCTATGACGCTATGAAGGCGTGAGCGCCCTTCATTGGGCGTGACGTCACGCAAGGCTCTCTGGTAGGCTGCAGCAGATGCCCGCAGGGCAGCCAATGAGCACGCAAGTCAGCCTGATCTAGGTCTGCAAGCTGCTGCACTGCGTTGACAATGAATACAAAATTAGGATAATTTTTTGGCTTCAATATCTCGAGAAGATGAAACTTTCCCGTAGCGTAAGCTAAACTTACGCAATACTCGTTCCCTCTCTAGAGAGAACCGAGGTTACGTTAGTAACCGTGTACGTTTGTTTGGGAGCATGCAGCCCTTTTGTGGAACAGGGCGAGCGTTTTTGAATTATTCACGGTTAAGATGCTATGCGCTCACCTTGGTTACTTCCATGGGCAACCACCCAGTTTGCCATTGTGGGGCTCCCATTGTGGGGACTGGTCTGTCCCTTTAGCTCGCACTCTATCCAAATCCAGATGTCTTTTTGCTCAATCCAGAAGTGCACTCCAACACCTCTTTGGCTCGAGCGGAGGACAATGAATCTCTTGGATCCAGTGTGGATTATGAGTTGCCTACCTCCGAGCATTCCTCGTGATGATAAAGCGTCTGAGGAATTACTTGAGGTGGTAACTTGTGCGGTGGCCAGGTTACAGCTAGACTGGTCACATTAACAAGAGACCCCCAAATGCTCAAAATTAGATGACAAATCTCTGTTTGGCTTCGACGTTGACATATTCAACCATCGTGGGTGCGAAGGCATGGGGGTATTCGATGATGCCACAGGTCGAGCGATGCTCGCGAACTATCTCTCTACTGGTTCGGCATTATCATTAAAGAGACCAACTCTCCCCACTAAGCCGTGCAGAACCACCTCAACACTAGTGAGGAAACCGTTTCAAGCAGCATGTCAGGCTGGTGCTGCGCTGCACACCATGGTGGTGTTACAGGCATACCAGGCTGATCTGCTAAAAAAAGAACTCTAGTTCTATCGTTGAGGAGTAATTTTCAGAGCTTCGTCGAGCTAGAGATTTTTCCCTCTGTGCAACCAACCAAATGGCTCGCGCTATCGGCCGTTCAATGGACGCTTTGGTCAGCATGGAGAGGCATCTGTGGCTGATCTTCACGAGCATCAAAGGAAAGGGGCCGGGTGTTCCTGCTTGATGCCACAATCTCACCTTCCAGCCTGTTTGGCGACTCTGTAAATACAGTCGTCAGCTGGTTTCAGGAGATGAAAAAACACGAGGAAGCATTTGTACAATTTCTACATCTCTGCACTCAATGGGTGGAGCTTCCAGCCACCCAGCCTCGCCCCAGTCCATCTGTGAGACGTGAGGCACAAAAGCAGAGTGTGGTGAGTCGCGTTCCTCCTCATCAAGACTGGGGACCAGCTCGCCGCCCTTAGCAGCCCCCATATAGCCAGATCTCAGGACCATTATTTCAAAATAGAAGAAAACCTAATGGTCTTGCGGCCATCTTCTGTGGGGGTGGCTCCCTTTGGGATGGGGCACGTAAAATTAAATCAGCCCACTCCTTCCTGGCATCCCCACAAAACTTCTGTACCATCCCCGCCGCCTCTGGTGTTTCGGGGGTCATAGAACATGTTCCCCTTCCAGAGAGAGAGTCAGGCTACTAGAGCAGATGCTTCCTGGTTTCCAAGAAGGATGGGGGGGTTGCATCCGATTTTAGATCTTCGAAGCTTGAACTGTTCCGACAGAATGCTCAAGATCAAGATGCTAACTGTCAAGATGATTATGTTGCAAATTCAAATTGGAAGTTCCTGAGGTTCAATATCAGGTTTTTCCATTCGGCCTAGCCTTACCCCGCTCATACTGTACAAGAAGTGCATGGATGCAGCACTGGCTCCACTGCGACTCCAGGGCATCCTAATGGCTAATATTAGCACAATCACAAGAGCTGGTGTCATGACACATAGATGTCATTCTAGCTCATCTAGTTTAAATAGGATTGAGACTCAGCGTCCCACACAGAGAACGACATACTTAGGGATTCAATAACGATGCGGGCACAGTTGTCTCCCGCTTGAGTGGAGACCATTCGTAACACCCTGAACAGTCAGGCTAGGCCAAGATCGAACTGTTCATCAGTATCAACGAATGTTGTGTCTCATGGCATCAGCATCCACAGTGATCCCTTTGGGCCTTTTTCACATGAGACCATTTCAGTTGTGGCTCAAAGCCAGAGGATTTCATCCAAGGACCAATCCCATATGAAGATAAGGGTTACAGTAGGTAGCCAACCAGAATGCCTATTGCCGCCGCGGCGTCTGCCGCGGTGAATTCACCGCGGCAAAAAAAACCCAGTCGCATTTCTAAGTCATTCGCGAAATGACCGCCAGGTGGCGCAAAGGGACATTTAGCGAAAGCAAAACGTATGTAAAAGTAGCCTACATTTTAAATAGAATATAGCAAACTTTTAGAGCAGAACATTTTATGAATCAAAATTTAAAAGAGGCCTATCTCGCAGTCAGTGAAAATAAATTAGGTGCAATCAATGATGCTAAACTATTGAGGAATGAGAAGATTGAAGAGTGCATCAGTCGTTTGTGGGCACACTGACGCTTAAACAGCCGAACTTGTGGTCGAGTGGAAGAGCTGAAGGTTTAAGCAGTACAAAGACACGGGTTCGAAACCCGAATAAATATGTTTTTTATATAATTACCATGCATTTCCATTTTACACTAAGGAACAAATCTCATCCAACAGATTGACTAAATTTACGTCTTCAAAAACAGTTCTGTTAAAAAATAAACAAACAAACAAACAAACAAAAAACTTCACGGACAGGACAGCAGACAGCAGGACTGGAATTCTTTCAGAAATAATTTTAAAAAACATGGTTAAGCAAGGTGCGATTTGCCGGTGGGTGATTTCCCCCCTCCACAGTAGGCTATAGCGAATAGGTCTACCCCTATATCAAATATAGTATATATATTTTTAAATATAGCCTAAAACACGCACGTTTAAACAACAAACAATAAAATCTGAACCAGCGCTTCTGCTCCTGTATTGAGAGATAACATGCAGCGCATTTCAGTTACAATCCTGGTTCCAGTGGCATTAATACATTCACGGCTTTTTAAAATGTCACAAAGCGTTTTGATGTGGTTTTGAACGAAATATTGAAGTTTATAATTAAGTATTTTGACACACCACGCCTAGTGCGTATTCTAAAATGGGGTTTTCTTCTGCCACTGAATTAAGTTCGACAAACGCAGCAGCGCGTTCACTTGAATTTATTTTTCTGCTAAAATAACAGGCTATAGCCTACTTCGTTATTTTTGGTCATATAGATAGGATATCATATTTTAAAACTGTAAAAGGTCTGTTTTATTCATGTAAAGTAGGCTACACTCACAGTAGGCTAACAACAAAACGTTCTCACTCATTTGAGCGAACACACACTGGTGAAATAAATGTTTGGGCTTTTCTCAGTGAGCTTCGACATGGCCGAGTGGTAGAGCTGACGGTTCATTAATCGGCAGACCTGCGTTCAAATCCCGAACAAACATGGACTTCTGTAAAAAATCTATATATTTTTAGGCTATTAATGTAGATTTGTTTAGTTCTAAAACTCTGTTACACCACATATTTTTTTGCTTATATTTATAAAATAATATTACCATGCATTTCCATTTTACACTAAGGAACAAATAGGCTATCCAACAGAACGACTTTAGATCTGTAGCTAATAATACCAATTGTTCAAAAGCAGTTTTGTATAAAAAAAAGATATATAGGCCTATATATATATCTATATTTGTTTTATTCCCTATAACCTACATCAGTGTTTCTCAACCTCTCCTGCAGGGACCCCCTGACAGGCCATGTTTCTGTTTTAACCCTGAAATGGCACACCTGATTCAATTCATTAGAGTAGGAAGAGTAGGAATTAGTCAATTAATCAATTAGTCAACTACTCATTAAGCCTTTAGTTAATTGAATCAGGTGTGCCATTTCAGGGTTAAAACAGAAACATGGCCTGTCAGGGGGTCCCTGCAGGAGAGGTTGAGAAACACTGACCTACATAGAGTTTTTAAAAACATGGTTTTAAGTAAAGTTTTCGACAAACGAGGCAGCGCGTTCATTTGATTTATTTTTCTCATAACAGCTAAAATAACTTAATAGGCTATAGGCCTACGTGATTTTTTTTGGTCATACAGATAAGAGTACAGTAGCCTACATCGTTCAAAACTGTAAACTTTTTTTAGGCTAATGACAAAAGTTTATATGTCGTCTCTCTCGGTCTCCGGGAACTGCGCGTCACAAAAATTAACCGAAAGCCACTTGCCTCAGCTCAGTCAAGATAGGAAATCGGCTATGTCTAAAGCCTTTAAATGTCTAAATATTTAGGTTAATAAATGTTATCTGATTATGTAATCCATATGAAAACGAGAGGTACAGAGAATCTGCTCAAATATGTTTATGATGTGATTGTGAGCGCCTCGCAATGAGAAAATGACAAGGTGAAAATCTCGTTTAATTGTAGAGACTAAATCGCCCTGAATTAAAATGTAAAAACAGATCAAATCATTTATTCGTCGAAGTGTTGCTATATTGTTTCATTTAAAGTTCATAATTATTATCTAAATGTTATTTAGTTTATCAGCAGTAGGCTACCACGAAGCACCGATATTTATTTGAATAATAATAATTTAAAAAATAACTAATTCACATTTTGCATGCCTGGACCCAAAGATCCCTGTAGAATTTAATATTGAGTTGAGCATTTTGTTCATGACAACAAAATGAACATGCGTTTGAAGATTAGGCTATATTTAGTTTTGCTTGGAAAAAGCTGGCCCAAACCAGTTTTATTTCTTAAATTATTTAAATAATGAAATATTTAGTAATAAACTTTTATGACAGAAATACCACATGTAGCTTAAATCATTTAATTCTTTCATTATCAACACTTTAATAGCCTAATGCTAGAAGAGCGATTTAAGTGTGAATTGCGA
The DNA here is from genome assembly GCA_036326025.1 of Chrosomus eos. Classification (NCBI taxonomy): domain Eukaryota; kingdom Metazoa; phylum Chordata; class Actinopteri; order Cypriniformes; family Leuciscidae; genus Chrosomus; species Chrosomus eos. The sequence continues at coordinate 31,257,274 of CM070834.1, read as the reverse complement.
CTTCCCTTTATTTTAAGTCAGACTCAGACTCAGAGAGCCTGTGGGGGGTTTGGAGGGACAGACAATAGGTGTTAATGTTCCTCATTCATATGGAGAGTGTCGGATAGCCAGCCCGATGGCAAAGGCAAAATTATTTTAAGGATAGGCTACATCTCTCGATGTGTCCCCATATTTGATTAAATTATAAATATTGTTGTTTATTTATTGTAGCCTATTTAAAGTGTTTTCACACACAAATTTAGATTGAAGTGTTCAATCCAGTTGTTTCAACTGGTTCTGTAGAGTTTAAGAATGTTTGAGCAAGGGAGACTAAATAAACTTGCTGAGATCCAGCGCGAGAGAGGCAAAACTCATGTCTTTAATTTATGTTGCTTTGGACTATTTTCGATTTGTACCGTTTCGTTTAATTTAGCTGCAATTTCTTTGGCAAAACAAATTTAAAATGTAGCAAGAATAAGATTGTGTGTTTCTTTTTTGCATGAAATAAAGTCTAAATGCAAGTTAGGTTGCCACCGGTCCCGGTTTTACCGGGATTGTCCTTCTTTTTAATAACCTGTCCCGGGAAATTTAAGCACTCTCCCGGGACAATGAATGTCCCTGTTTTCGAAAGGCTATACGTGATTATGCAAGTTCAAACCATAGACAGGTTCAAACTGTGTAGCGCGCGGCCGCTTGCACGGCAGAGAGAGGGAGAGACAGAACACCGGCTAGATCCCCCCTAACTACAGATGGTAGTTGCCGCTCAAAGTGTGGGGCGCGCCCCTCTATGGGTGGGAAATAGCCTAGAGAAGTAACAGGTTGGGCGCGCCAACGGGAGGAACTTTTCCTTTTTATGCCTTTATATCTTTATTCGTTCATGGCGAGTCTACATCGCATCTTCATCTTTGCAGCGACGCAGAAAACACCAGTTTATTAATAAACAATTAAATGTCTCCTTGCTATTTTTGTCTCCGGCTCGTGCGCTTGAGTGCAGCTTTATAACACTCACTCATTACCCTGTATAGCCTATTTAAGTTATTAAATCAATATAAAGGGGTGATTTGTCCACTGATGGCTTAAATAAACAACTAGGCTACTAGTTGACTAGAAAAAAACTAGTCGGAGACAGCCTGAGCGCGCGACCCTGAGCGGAATGAGCGAGCTGAGGAATATCCAGAAATGCTCTGATCGGAACAAAGGAATTTTGACATAATTAATCATTAGTTTATATCTCATGCACTGCCCATAATTTTAATCCCATATCAAACACATTAGCCTATGTTATGTCTGTTTGAATTTTTTAATTTTTTTGTCTTGCCAAATGGATTTCTCTTCTTTTCTTTTTTAACATTTTGACACAGCAGCACTTTTATTTTCTCTATTTTTGTTTTTGTTTGTTTAGTTTGTATTTAGATACTAGCCTACTTGTTACTTCAATAAATTGGAACATTTTAAGCTTGTTGCGTATTTCATTAGCATTGCGTTGGGGCGATGGGGGCAGTGGGGCTTGAAAATTATGAGTCTATCCATCGGGTGCAGAAAAAAGATAGCATGTGTGTGCTAGTGTGCGTGTGTTTATGAAGCGAATGTAAGAAGCCCCCCCTTACAACCCCCCAGCTCTACTGTAGCAATGTTGTAATATGCCATTGATTATTAAAAAAAACGCTTGACTTTAAATAAATAAACAGTTAATAAACTCGCAAATAAACAGTCAACTATTTAAGCATCAAGAACGGTTAAAGATTAATGCTGTCGGCCAACATGTTGTTATATTGAGATTCGATCTCGGGTCTCTTGGATCTCCGTGTCGTTGCGTTAACCACAGAGCCACCGCCTGAACGTTTACGTCAACGTCTTATGCTCTTCCAAAGCCTTGATGTAGCCTAATATGTTTCTATTGCAATGTTTTATATTGAAATGTTTTCATTATTTATTCAATTTAATTTAAGTATTGTGATGAATTATTTTAACTACATTTCACTTAAATGCATCTGCTACCAGCTTTCAATCGCTCTGAATGAGCCGCGACGCAGCGGCAGATTACGCAATAGAGAGAATAAACGGACACTTTTCAAAGTCTGTGATTGTAGCGCCTCTTAGCGGTTAAAGGCAGCAAACACACCCCGAATTTCACCGCCGCGGCAAAGCGGCGGCGTTGAAAGTATTATTCTGGTTGGTAACCTACTGTACGTGCCGAATGCTAAGAGGGTATGTAGCACCCGGCACGTAACCCTTATCTGCCATCAGTTTAGATGTGGTTCAGACCGGTTCTTTGCCTTGGGTCTCATTCTAGATTTCGTCTTGCCGTCGCAAAATGCTAATGACAGAAGACTCCCTGTTGGACTGGGGAGCGGTCTTAAGCAATTACCGCTTAAGGGAAATGGAGGGTCATCAGCTCTGTTGGCACATCAACTGCCTCGAGTTGATGTCTGTATTTCTTGCCGTGAAATACTTCCTTCTGCAGCTGAGAGCCTGCCATGTCCTAGTGCTGGTGGACAACACGGCAGCAGTCAGATTTTTCTTTGGCCTTAGGACAAGCTCCTGTCACTCTGAGCAGTCTACAGTCATGGTCAGAATTAATGGCACCCCTGGTAAATATGATCAAAACTGTCTGTAAAAAATAAATCTGCATTGTTTATCCTTTTGATCTTTCATTCAAAAAGTTTGCAAAATTCTAACCTTTCATTGAAGTAAAATAATTGAAAGTGGGGGGGAAATCACATTATGAAATAAATGTTTTTCTCTAAAACACGTTGGCCACAATTATTGGCACCCCTAGATTTCTTTACGAGTAAAAAATCTCTGATGTATATTCCCAATAATATTTACCTTTTTTAGCACACCAGGGTGACTAGGAACATGAAATTGTCCAGTTATGACTTCTTGTTTCACAGGAGTTTAAATATGAGGAAACACAAATGCCAAATCCCCTTAATCATCCATCACAATGAGTAAAACCAAAGAATATAGTTCTGATGTGCATCAAAAGATTGTTGAGCATCACAAAATAGAAAGTGGCTGTAAGAAAATAGCTAAAGAATTGAAAATTCCCATTGTGACCATCAGGGCAATAATTAAGAAGTTCCAATCAACTAAAGATGTTACGAATCTGCCTGGAAGAGGACGTGTGTATATATTGCCTTAATGCACGATGAGGATGAAAGTTTGAGTGGCCAAAGAGTCTTCAAGGATCCCAAATGGAGAATTGCAGAGATTAGTTGAGTTTTGGGGGTCAGAAAGCCAAAAAAAAAAAATACAAATCACCACATGTTGTTTGGGAGGGTTTCAAGAAAAATCCTCCTCGCTCATCCAAAAACAAACTCCAGCATATTGAGTTGTCAGACACGACTGGAACTTCAAACGGCACAGTCTTCTGTGGTCAGATGAAACTAAAAAAAGAGCTTTTTGCCAGCAAACACGCTAAATGGGTTTGGTGCACACAAGAATAAAAAGTACCCCATGTGTACAATTTAATATATCTTTGGATCTTTAATGTTGTGGGCCTATTTTTCTGCTGGAGGTCCTGGACTTCTTGTTCAGATACATGACATCATGGATTCTATCAAATATCAACAGATAAAAAACCAAAACCTGACGCCTTCTGCTAGAAATCTTATAATGGGCCGTGGTTGGATCTTCCATCAGGACAACTATCCAAAACAAACATCAAAATCAACACAAAAATGTGTTACAGACCACAAAATGAAGCTTCTGCCATGACCGTCACAGTTCCCTGACCTGATGATTGGGCTGAACTGAAGAGGAGAAGCATAAACATGGATCTGGGAATCTGAAGGATCTGGAGAGATTCTGTATGGAGGCAGACTGATCTCATGAAATAGCGTATGTATAACACGCCAATTCGTATTTCCATTTTTGGCGTGCTATCAACACGCATAATCGCTTTTTAGCGTGTTTTTGAACGCCGTTGACTTAACGTTACATTACTGTATATATAAATATATGACCTACCCCAACGCCGTCCCTAAATCTACCCATCACTCGGGTTAATACCATTAATAAGTGTTCCCCTACCATCCTAGGACAAAAAATATCGCTCACCAGATGTAGATCTAGGTTTTTCTTTGTTTTGCTCGAACATTTAACGGCGTGTACATACACGCGGAATCACTCGGACATTTAACGGCGTAGACATACACGCATACACGCGGATAGCTCAAAATGCGTATAGATAACATGCCCTTGACTTGACTTGAAAGTGGCGTGTATGTTTACGCAAAAGTCATGTTGTCATGTTGATGGAGGAATTGTCTCTGATCTTTTGTCAGTTGTTCTCCAAACTCATCAGGCATTATAGGAGAAAACTCAGAGCTGGTATCTTGTCAAAAGGAGATTGCAAAAAGTATTTAATAAAAGGGTGCCAATAATTGTAGCCAACGTGTTTTGGAGAAAAACATTTTTCATAATGTGATTTCCCCCCACTTTCAATTCTTTTACTTCAATGAAAGGTTAGAATTTTGCAAAAAATTTTAATGAAAGATTAAAAGGATAAACAATGCAGATTTATTTTTTATAGACAGTTTTGATCATATTTACTAGGGGTGCCATTAATTCTGACCTTGACTGTATATCCCTGGACATCTGAATATGGGATTAGATTTAATGTCCAGACAGAGAATACCAACGGGGGAGTATAAACTCCAACCCGAGGTCCTGAAACAAATTTGGGAAAGATTTTACGTAGCAGAGGTGGACTTCTTTGCCTCCCAACAGACAGCGCAATGTCCCCTCTTTCTTCTCTCTGAGTCACCCAGCTTCCCTGGGTCTGGAAGTGATGGTGCACACATGCGTTTCCCCCGGTTTCTCTGCTCCTGGGAGTTTTAGCCAGAGTTCACCAACAAGGGCCTTGTCTCTTACTGATAGTGCTGCGCTGGCAGAACAGAGTTTGGTTCTCTGAGATAATATGTCTCCTCCACGAGCTCTGGGTGATACCGGAAAGGAGAAACCTTCTGTCTCAAGCACAGGGGATACTTTTTCATCCCCGGCCCTAGCTGTGGAACCTTCATGTTTGGCCCCTGAAGGGTACCAACTGAGGGACACTGGGCATTCCGCACACAGGATCGATTGCTCCTGTCTGCCTCGCTGCCTGCTGTGAGTTTGTTTGCTTCAAGCTGCGTCTAAGCCTCGTATTAGCTTTGTATTTCTTTCTGTTTTGAGCCATCATTTACTATCATTTCTAGTTGTTTATACTACTAATTACAGCTTACCCAACATCTAAGATTAACCTGGCATCGCTAGCTTCCGTTATTGTAAGCACAACACGCTAGTAACTCGCTAGCCTGTTAACGCGCCACCGGTGTGTTCAGTTATTTATTTATTTTTCTCGCGCTCGCCCGCACCTCTGAGTTCATAAAAAGCCCAGGTGAGTAAAATAAGTCAACAAACATGGTGAGTAATGTCTTATCCTGTTATTGTCACCTGCACCTCATGCCACATGTTTACCATAGCCTTCCTTGTCGGCAATATAGGATTTACTGTATATGTGATAAATGCAAGGAGACAGTTTCTGACGGAGAAGATTTCAGAACTAGAGACACGCATCAAAACTTTAATTAAGGATAGTAAGTGTGCTAGAGCTTTAGATACTATTTTGGATGCTCCTAGAATAGTGAACTCTTTACATGATTCGGTTCCGGCTGAATTATTGCCAGTGCAGCAAGGCAAATGGGTGACAGTGAGGGATCACTCTAGTTGCGGATCAAAAAACCTCTCTTCCGTTCCAATTACCATAACAAATCGATTTGCCCCGCTCAATGAAACACCCACTGAGAATTCTGTAGATTGTGCCCTGGTAATTGGTGATTCTATCACACGGAACGTGAAAATAGAGACACCAGCCACCATAGTCACATGTTTGCAGAGCGCCTGACATCAAAGCAAATTTAAAAGTGCTGGCTGATGCTAATCGTAAATTCTCTAAGATTATTATTCACGTCGGCACTAATGATGTTCGACTTATTAAAATTAATACTAATTAATACTAAAGAGGTGTGTGAACTCGCAAGTACGATGTCAGCCACTGTAATTTGCTCTGGCCCCCTTCCTGTTCGCAGGAGTGATGAGATAGTTAGTAGATTGTGTTCACTCAATGGCTGGCTGTCTAAGTGGTGTCCTGAAAATATAATATAGAATTCATAGACAATTGGAAATGTTTTTTGGGGCAAACCTGACCTGTTGAAAAGAGATGGTATTCATCCCTCCTGGGATGGTGCTGCTCTTCTCTCTAGTAATTTAACTTATAGACTTAGAGATAAAACATGAGGGCTTACAATCTGGGGCTTAGGTCAGGAAGTAAGAATCGGTCTTACAGTCTTAGAATCAGGCTCACATAGAGCCTCTTTCAAACTGGCTAAACCGACCGTCAGCTAGGGGCCTCGCGTCACCAAGGTCAGATAAATCCCATCACATAGAGCCTCTTTCAACTAGATATCATCATATAGAGACTGTGTCTGTTCCCCGGATTTGGAAATCCAAAAAATGCCCAAACCCATCTAAGGTTAAAAATTTAATGAATGTTCAACAAATAAAAAACAGATATAATACAGATGAGCAAACGATAAAGCTTGGGTGTCTGAATATTTGATACCTTACTTCAAAAGCGCTCATAGTTAATGATATGATTTCAGATTATAATCTAGATGTGCTGGGTTTGACAGAAACCTGGCTAAAACCAAACGATTACATTACTTTAAAAAAGTCAACCCCACAAGATTACAGTTATAAACATGAGCCTCGTCCAAAAGGCAAAAGGGGAGGTGTTGCTGTAATTCATAGTAATATTTTCAAACCCACTAAGAAATCTAGTTTTAAATATACTTCTTTTGAAGTGTTGGTGCTTAATGTAAAAATATATAGTGTAAACGATGAATCATGTTTGAGAATTCTGCTGGCTACTGTATACAGGCCACCAGGGCACCATAAAGATTTTATCAAAGAATTTGCTGACTTTCTATCAGAATTAGTATTGGCTGCAGATAAAGTACTAATTGTTGGTGATTTTAATATACATGTAGATAATGAAAAAGATGCATTGGGATTGGCATTTAAAGACATTGTAAACTCAATTGGAGTTAGACAACACGTGTCAGGACCTACTCATTGTCGTAATCATACTCTAGATCTAATATTATCACATGGAATCAATGTTAAAATCTTGTGTAAACTTAATTTAGCCAAGGCTGCAAAGCCAACTCCATGTTATAAATATATCAGACCTATCACTTCTGCCACTAAAGATTGCTTTATAAATAATCTTCCTAATCAGTTTCATCATCCCGGATAGCTTATAAGAACTTGATATTGCAACAGAAACGTTTAACTCTCTCTTTTCCAGCACTTTAGACACAGTTGCTCCGCTGTGCTTAAAGAAGATTAAAGAAAATAGTCCAACGCCGTGGTACAACGAGCACACTCAGGCCCTTAAGAGAGCAGTCAGAAAAATTGAGCGAAACTGGAAGAAAACAAAACTAGAGGTATTTCGGATTGCATGGAAGGAGAGCTCGATTGCTTACAGAGAGGCGTTAAAAGCTGCTAGATCTGCTTATTTTTCAAGCCAATTAGAAGAAAATTAACATAATCCTAGGTATTTATTTGAAAAAGTGGCTAAATTAACAAAAAAGAAAGCTTCAAGTCCAGAAGTTTCCAAAAAACACAGCAGTAATGACTTTATAAACTTCTTCACTTATAAGGTCGATAATATCAGAGACAAAATTATAACTATGCAACCATCTACTACAGTATCGCATCGCATAAAATTTGATTCATTTGTTGCTATAGGAGAGGAAGAATTTTGCAAACTCGTTAATTCATCTAAATTGACAACTTGTATGTTAGACCCTATACCGACTAAGCTACTGAAAGAGATGCTTCCAGATGTCATAGATCCTCTTCTTAATATCAATAATTCGTCTTTATCTCTAGGATGTCTCTCCTAGAGGCGAATCTTGTCTTTCCAAAAACCTTTAAGCTAGCTATGACTAAACCGCTTGTTAAAAAAACGCAACTTGATCATTTAAAATTTTGTCAATTACAGGCCGATCTCGAATCTGCCTTTTCTGTCAAATATATTAGAAAACAACTGTGTTCCCTTCTTGAAAGAAATGATCTCTGCGAGTGTTACTTGATCTTAGTGCTGCATTTGACACCATTGACCACAACATTATTTTAAATAGACTAGAAAATGTTGGCATTAGTGGAATTGCACTAGCATGATTTAAATCATACTTATCTGACCGTTATCAGTTTGTAGCAGTAAATGAAGAGATGTCTTATCAGTTAAAAGATTAGTATGGCGTACCATAAGGTTCAGTACTAGGACCGCTGCTGTTCACTCTGTACATGCTACCATTAGGACATACCATTAGGAAACATGGAATTAGCTTTCACTGTTATGCTGATGATACTCAGCTCTATATTTCTCAGAACCTGTATTTCCTCAAAACCTAACGAAACTTACCAATTCACAAAATTAACGGAATGCATAGCTGATTTAAAAAATTGGATGACTAGTCATTTCCTACTACTAAATTCTAAAAAAAAAAAACCAGAGATTCTAATTATTGGACAAAAAACTTCTACACGTAATAACCTAGAATACTGTCTAACACTTGATGGCTGCTCTGTTAAGTCTTCATCGTTAGAAAATCACGTGTCTAGTATCTGTTGAACCGCATTTTTCCATCTTAAAAATATATCTAAATTACATCATATGCTCTCATTGACAAATGCGGAACAATTAGTTCATGCGTTCATGGCGTCAAGGCTAGATTATTGTAATCCTCTACTGGGTGGTTGCCCTTAATAAACAAACAGAAGCTAGTTCAAAATGAAGCAGCTAGAGTTCTTACCAGAACCAGGAAGTATGACCATATTAGCCCAGTTCTGTCAACACTGCATTGGCTCCCTGTTAAACATCGTATACATTTTAAAATATTGCTGATTACTTACAAAGCACTAAATGGTTTAGCTCCGCAGTACTTGAGAGCTCTTAACGCATATTCCTTCACGTCTATTGCGATCTCAAAGTTCCAGCCAGTTGATAATACCTAGAATATCAAAATCAACTGCTGGCGGTAGATCCTTTTCCTATTTAGCACCAAAACATTGTCCGGGAAGCAGACACACTCTGTCAGTTCAAATCTAGACTAAAAACACATCTCTTCGACCTAGCATACACATAACAAATTATAGACTTCTATAATTCATTGTTAGGCTGCATAGATTAGGTCAGCATGTCACATTTACGATCTTCAAAACTGTATTTATTGTTTGAATTTCAAAATAAAATTGACAGAATCTGAGAGCTGAGAATTTGTTTCATATCAAAAGTAACCTTCGCTGTCTTGTCTGTTGGTGTCAATGTCCTCTTTGCTTTGCAATTTTTCTCTGCATGAGAAAATGGATGTGTGGCGTGAGAGCGGGTGAAAAGTGTCAAGTGCGTGAGTCTCACGCTGAATGCGTGAGAGTTGGCAGCCCTGGACATAAATCTGAATTACTAAAAGAGAACATAGAGAATTAGTATTGTAGCATGTAGAGCAACGTAACTGATGTGCTACACCCAGTAATGATATTCAACATGGGCCACTATGATCAGAAGCAAGGAACGTCTACTGGAGGGAGGGAATGATGAAGCAGGTAAGTGAATAGTTGACTATCTTGTTCTATTTGTAGTTTGTTTCAATTCAAACGATTTACATGTGAACAATTAATCAATGACAGTCAGTAAATAAAATAAAAATATTGTCATCAACCCTTCTATTGTTTCTTCTAGGCTGAAAGATTCAACAACTCAACAGCTTCAATTCAATTAAGTTTCATATTTTTCACTCAATGTGTAAAGTGGACTCTCAAAACTCAACACTTTGTCTGTCTCTTTCACCTTAACCAAAGTAAATTACAACAATAAAACAAAATATTACATTCAAAATGTACAAAACCCAATGTACAAACAGTGTGATTTTATATTCAATTTGATCCAAAATAAATTCAGATATGGAAGTTCTTCCAATAATTCACTTTTCTTTCCAAAACAAAACTGTAATTTGAAATACAGAACCCAACAATTTGACTCGGTTAAACAAATGATCAAAAGACTCGGAGCTTGCGAATTAAATGGCACAGTTCAGAGAGTCATGTAACTCTTTCGATCGGTTTGAGTTCCAAAAAATAAAGTCTCTCCTTTTCAAGGGCAAAAATCAATTAATTAAAGGAAACAGTCTTTAGTGTCCAAAAAAAACAAGAAAAATCTGAATTGTCCTACCATTTGATGGTCAGAAAACATAGTTCAAAGTGGAAGGAACGGGTCCATGGGCAGCTAGCTCGCCATTTGTGTGCACACAATCATGTCATTTAATCAGACAATTCCTCTCCAGGGGATTATGTTTGGCACAAAGCAGGAATCTCTCGCAGATATGTTTATCACATAAACAGAAACAGACAAAAAAAAAAAAAAAATCCAGCCTTGCAAAAGACAAGGCAAACACAATAATCTCAGATTCAACCATTCTTGTAACAAATCACATACATGTCCAAAATAACACATAAGCATTGAGTTTAATAAATGTCAAAAGTTAGATTGATAACTCAATCACTCACATTTTGTGATGCAATTAGCATTTTTATAACGTTACATGTGGTAGCTTTAGCCCACGTGCTATTCGACTCAGCTCACGCATTGCATGTGGCCAGCTCAAACTCAACTTTTATCTTTCAATCATAACTTTTTTATGAATCAGATTAATATGAATTCACTCACCAAAACCAAATAGAATCGCTATCTCACAAAAGGAAGTTTATCCACATCGCTTTACTCTCAAATCCATTTTATCTGTTCTCCCCCTATATGCTTCACTCTTCTCTCTTCAACAACACTACTTCGGCTGACGCATCCAAAATCCAACTTTCCAGGCGATCTTAATGTTTGATGCAAGGAGTTTCTGAAGAAACACTCCAATTCTGTCTAATCTGCACTGATCTGACTCTCTCATCTGCTCTGCTCCTTGCTGGAAACAGCGCCCGCGTGACCTGTGGGCGGGCCTCCTCAACATGCCGCCACTATTGGCTCACCGAGGTGTCAGTCACCACAGCACAACGCGTGATTGGACACATGCCTTCTCCATCTAGAACACTTTTCTTTAACCCTTTACTGATAACTAATGTTATCTGGGTTACAGTATGGTCTGCTTTTGGTGCTTAAGACTTTATTGGCTATTTTGTGTTTCAATAATGAGATCCGAGCTTAAAGGGATACTCCACCCAAAAATGAAAATTCTGTCATCCTTTACTCACCCTCAAGTTGTTGCAAACCTGTATGAGTTTCTTTCTTCTGCTGAACACAAAGGAAGATATTTTGAAGAACGATTGGAACCAAACAGCTGTTTGGCACCATTCACTTCCATAGTAGAAAAAAAAAATACTATGGAAGTCAATGGTGCCAAAGTTCCAATCGTTCTTCAAAATATCTTCCTTTGTGTTCAGCAGGAGAAAGAAACTCATACAGGGTTACAACAACTTGAGAGTATCCCTTTAAGAATACACAAAGTTATTCAAATTTAAAATGTTTTTCACTATTTAACAATATTAAATTCCCTTTTTGATCACGTCTTCCCTCAGGTAGACTGCATGTTTTCTTGCGTGGCTGGATGTTGGACTCATGAACAATAATCACGTTGTTTGCATTTGCCCCAAACTGATTTGCAGAACTCAAAACGCGAACAGTGAAAGAAGGGATTTGGCTTGGACCAAACAGCGGGCAGAGGATTTTGCTTGGTCTAAAAGGCTTCAGCGAACGGCTATGTTTGCAAATATTCAAACAATAAGGAAATTAATTTGGAAATATTATATTATATATTATTATATGGTCTAGAGAGACTGTTGTCTGTGTATGTCTGCGTATACGGGACAAATTGCGTTGTGTAGCCTATGACTTTTTAGATGGCTTAAATAGGGAACGATTCCATATAATACGGAACTGTTTGCAACTCTCAGAAGACACATTCAGAGTTTAAGGCAGGGAACAGTTACATTAAATCAGACTCCTTTGTTCCCGTTTCTATTGGACTTTTGAATGACAAGGACAATGGACTATGATTGTCTCTGGTTTGGATTGATTACTTAACATTATCTATTGCTCTATACTATCTTTCTTTATATATATTATACTATACTATTTTTATTTAAATTGATCGAATTTAGGATATTTAGAAATTATCTTTATGGTATCTATTTTCTTTCTTTTTAATGTTTTAGTCTTATTCTGGAAATGCAGCATACACTGTGCCCAAGACAAATTTCCCTAAGGGGACAATAAAGTATAAAATAAAGTAAAGTATTAGCTCAGATTTCCATCAGACTCAAGCCTTAGCACAAGGCCACACACAGATGAGGGATGATAAGGTTTTGTGCACAGTGCACGTAAATGTCATGTCAAGTCAAGTCATCCTCATTTATATAGCGCTTTTAACAATGTAGTCAAGTCAAGTCACCTTTATTTATATAGTGCTTTATACAATACAAATTGTTTCAAAGCAGCTTGTTGTGAACTTTTTCCTTGCAGAAAAGTTAGAAGCTCAGGAGACCAGGAGACAATGGACGTTTTCCAAGCAGAAGTTCTTTATTGCTGGTAACTGCAGTCATTCCAACATTGTCTAAATTAAAGTAACTTTACATGGTGTATATTATAGGCATTGAGAAGTGACTTCTGGAGGTGGAGACAAATTCAAACAAAGCATGCAAATGTAGTATGAACACACCCTACTCTGAGGGCATTACCAATCCAATGGAATCAGCATAACTATTCAAATGCTGATAGTGGCCAGGAACTCTGGTTCCTTAGAGCCATCCCAGAGCCATTAAAGAAAAAAGGTGAAAGGCTCAGTGATCAGACTCATTTAACTTGCAATGGAGAAAAACAGGATTTGCCAGATTCTCTTGCTGGAAACTGTTTCACAGCTGACATCATTTACATTCCAACCTTAAATGTTACATTCAATGTTCAGAATATTTCTCAGTTTATATACTATTGTACTGGAACCTAAATTAAACATTTTGATAAATTTGTATTCCATCAGCAGCTTCACAGAGATAACAGGAAAACAATTTTGTAATAGTATTGTTAAATTCAAAATTAAATGTCCCCAACTAAGCAAGCCAAAAGCCAATGGCGTCAAAGGTGAAAGAGGCGACAAAGGCGAAGAGATGCGAAAAAGGCGACAGTGGCAAGGAACCAAAACTCCATCAGGTGACAGAATGGAGACAAAAACCTTGGGAGAACCCAGGCTCAGTTGGTGGGCCAGTCCTCCTTTGGCCAACGAACGAACAGTGTATTATTATGATTTAGGCAGCATAATGTCAGGAGTCAGATGTGATCCGAACTTTCACGATATTTATCCAGTTCATCTGGTTGGAGGGTGAGTCATCCCGCCGGTGAGGAGATGAGTGAGTTGAGGTGTCCATTGCCTTCACAGTGTTGGTGGGGCTGGCACTTCAGGGATGCGTTGTCGTCGTGTCCAGGTGATGGTCCTTCCTCAGATCGGGATATGGCCTGGATCCGGCGGTTTGCGGTAAACCTCGGGATAAACAGAGGGACTAATATTAGCGTAGATGCCATCCTTCTTATGATGTACAAAGTACATCAGGAATTATGGGAAGTGTTCCCGGTTCCGGCTGATCTAATCTTTGCAGCCTAACATTGAATTATAGAAATCTATAATGTGTTATGTGTATGCTAAGCCAAAGAGATGTGTTTTTAGTCTAGATTTAAACTGACAGACTGTATCTGCTTCCCGGACCGTGTTAGGAAGATTGTTCCAAAGTTTTGTAGCTAAATAGGAAAAGGATCTACCGCCAGAAGTCGATTTTGATATTCTAGGTATTATCAACTGGCCAGAATTTTGAGATCGCAATAGACGTGAAGGACTATAATGCGTTAAGAGCTCGCTCAAGTACTGGGGAGCTAAACCATTTAGTGCTTTGTAAGTAATCAGCAATATTTTAAAATTTATACGATGTTTAACAGGCAGCCAATGCAGTGTTGACAGAACCGGGCTAATATGGTCATACTTCCTTGTTCTGGTAAGAACTCTAGCGGCTGCGTTTTGAACTAGCTGTAGTTTGTTTAATAAGCGTGCAGGGCAACCACCCAGTAGAGCATTACAATAATCTAGCCTTGAGGTCATGAAAGCATGAACTAATTGTTCCGCATTTGTCAGTGAGAGCATATGACGTAATTTAGATATATTTTTAAGATGGAAAAATGCGGTTTTACAGATACTAGACACGTGACTTTCAAATGAAAGATTGGTATCAAAGAGCACACCCAGGTTCCTAACTGACGACGAAGACTTAACAGAGCAGCCATCAAGTGTTAGACAGTATTCTAGGTTATTTGGTGAGGAAGTTTTTTGTCCAATGATTAGAATCTCTGTTTTTTCAGAATTTAGTAATAGGAAATTACTGGTCATCCAATTCTTTATATCAGCTATGCATTCCGTTAATTTTGTGAATTGGTAAGTTTCGTTAGGTTTTGAAGAAATATACAGCTGAGTATCATCAGCATAACAGTGAAAGCTAATTCCATATTTCCTAATTATATCTCCTAATGGTAGCATGCACAGAGTGAACAGCAGCGGTCCTAGTACTGAGCCTTGTGGTACGCCATACTGAACTTGTGATCGATAAGACATCTCTTCGTTTACTGCTACAAACTGAAAACGGTCAGATAAGTATGATTTAAACCATGCTAGTGCAATTCCGCTAATGCCAACATAGTTTTCTAGTCTATTTAAAAGAATGTTGTGGTCGATAGTATCAAATGCAGCACTAAGATCAAGTAACACTAATAGAGAGATACAACCACGATCGGATGATAGGAGCAAATCATTTGTGACTTTAATGAGAGCAGTCTCAGTACTATGGTACGGTCTAAATCCGGACTGAAAATCCTCGCAGATATTATTTCTTTCTAAAAAGGAACACAGTTGTGAGGATACTGCTTTTTCTAGTATCTTTGACAGAAAAGGCAGATTCGAGATTGGCCTGTAATTGACTAATTCTGTAGGATCAAGCCGCGGTTTTTTAACAAGCGGTTTAATCATAGCCAACTTAAAGGTTTTTGGTACGTATCCTAATGACAAAGATGAATTAATGATATCTAGAAGAGGATCTATGACCTCTGGAAGCATCTCTTTCAGTAGCTTAGTCGGTATAGGGTCTAGCATACAAGTTGTCGATTTGGATGAATTAACAATTTTGCAAAATTCTTCCTCTCCTATAGCAACAAATGAATCAAAATGCTCCTCACGGAGACTACAATATACTCCCTGATGCGATACTGTAGTAGACGGTTGCATAGTTATAATTTTGTCCCTGATATTATCAATCTTATAAGTGAAGAAGTTCATAAAGTCATTACTGCTGTGTTTCTTGGAAACTTCTGGGCTTGAAGCTTTCTTTTTCGTTAGTTTAGTCACTTGTTCAAATAAATACCTAGGATTATGTTTATTTTCTTCTAATAGGGTTGAAAAATAATTAGTTCTAGCATCTTTTAAGGCCTCTCTGTAAGCAATCGAGCTCTCCTTCCATGAAATCCGAAATACCTCTAGTTTTGTTTTCTTCCAGTTTCGCTCCATTTTTCTGGCTGCTCTCTTAAGGGCCCGGGTGTGCTCATTGTACCACGGCGTTGGACTATTTTCTTTAATCTTCTTTAAGCGCAGCGGAGCAACTGTGTCTAAAGTGCTGGAAAAGAGAGAGTTAAAAGTTTCTGTTGCAATATCAAGTTCTTCTAAGCTATCTGGGATGCTGAGATTATGAAACTGATTTGGAAGATTATTGATAAAGCAATCTTTAGTGGCAGAAGTGATAGGTCTAACATATTTATAACACGGAGTCGGCTTTGCAGCCTTGGCTAAATGTAATTTACACGAGACTAGATAATGATCGGAGATGTCGTCGCTCTGCTGCAGAATTTCAACGCCATCAACATCTATTCCATGTGATAATATTAGATCAAGAGTATGATTACGACAATGAGTAGGTCCTGACACGTGTTGTCTCACTCCAATTGAGTTTATAATGTCTTTAAATGCCAATCCCAATGCATCTTTTTCATTATCTACATGTATATTAAAATCACCAACAATTAGGACTTTATCTGCAGCCAATATTAATTCTGACAGAAAGTCAGCAAATTCTTTGATAAAATCTTTATGGTGCCCTGGTGGCCTGTATACAGTAGCCAGCAGAATTCTCAAACGTGATTTATTGTTTACACTATACATTTTTACATTAAGCACCAACACTTCAAAAGAAGTATATTTAATAACTAGATTTCTTAGTGGTTTTGAGAATATTACTATAAATTACAGCAACACCTCCCCCTTTGCCTTTCGGACGAGGCTCATGTTTATAACAATAATCTTGCGGAGTGGACCTCATTTAAAGTAATGTAATCGTTTGGTTTTAGCCAGGTTTCTGTCAAACACAGCACATCTAGGTTATAGTCTTTAATCTTATCATTAACTATGAGCGATTTTGAATTAAGGGATCGAATATTCAGCAACCCAAGCTTTATCGTTTGCTCATCTGTATTATATCTGTTTTTTATTTGTTGAACATCAATTAGATTTTTAACCTTAGAAAAGTTTGGCAGTTTTTTGGATTTCCAAATTCGGGGAACAGACACAGTCTCTATATGATGATATCTAGGTGAAAGAGTCTCTATGTGATGGGATTTATCTGACCTTGGTGACGTGAGGCCGCTAGCAGACGGTCGGTTTAGCCAGTTTGTCTGCTTCCTGACCTGAGCCCCAGATTGTCATGTTTCCAGGCTTTATCCAGTCAAAAGCCCAGCTGCACGATGGACAGCGCGCTCAGCCTGTCAAGGACTCTCTTACTGTTTTGGTCTGTAACAGCCTGTGATTGAAGGAGAGAGAAATGGAATGTACCATTTTACCCGGAAGACTCTAAACAACGGGGGTGAGATGGCTTTTGAGTGTTGGAATACGGATTAGAATCGATATTTCTTTGAAACTGAACATGATGCGAACTCTATGTCGAAAACGCTCATAAAAACAGAGCAGGATATTTCATTTTTTCCCTATTTTTTCGTTGTTTTGGATTAAAAAGTGGGATGCATTTAGAAGACTGGACCCTTACACTGCAATGCATGCTGTTGTTTCATGGATTTGTCCGAACTGATATGAACCATACGAGATGAAAGATGAGTATTGCGTTTCATTTTGGTCATTTTCAAATGAAAAGTCCTTTTGCATTTAGTTTAACCCTTTCCTCTCTGGTGTATTAATAGCAAAAACAAAGTGTTTTAGCTTTCAAATGATGCATAGTTTATGATGGTCAGTTGAATATTTGTTATAAAACAAAGCTTTAAAAAGTAATAAAAGTATAGCCACGCCCTCGACGGCCCGCCCTCGGGCCGGTGCTTGAAAAGGGGTTAAAAACTCTTGATGTACTTAGCAAGTCTGTGAGGGGAGCAACTACCGATGAAAAGTTCTTGCAGAAGCCCCGGTAGTATCCTGACATCCCCAAGAACCGTCGAAGTTCACGTTTGTTGCAGGGTTTAGAAAAGTTTAGAATGGCTTCTACCTTAGCTTCCACTGGTTTTACAAACCCATTGCCCACCATTTTCCTCAGTTAGGTCACGGTGGCTTTTCCTTCCTCACACTTTGCCAGATTCAAGGTTAGTGAAGCACGGGTCAGCCTGTCAAAAACCATCTCCAATGTTTCAATGTGGTCTTCCCATCTCTTGCTATAGACCACGATGTCATCAAGATCTGAAATGTGGCTGGGGCATTTCACATCCCAAAAGCGAGGACCGAATATTGTAGGAAGTAGTCTGTTGTGGCAAAAGCAGAGATCTCTGAGGCACGGGCGGTCAGGGGCACTTGCCAGTAGCCTTTCAACAGGTCCAGCTTTGTAACAAAGGTAGCCGACCCCACTCTATCCACGCAATCCTCCATACGGGGGAGTGGAAATGAGTCCGGTTTTGTTACTGCGTTGACTTTTCGGAAATCTGTGCAGAAACGAGAAGTGCCATCTGCCTTAGGGACCAGCAAACAGGGAGAACTCCAAGGACTTTGACTATGTTGGGCCAGGCCATGCTGCAGCATATATTCAACTTCAGTTTTCATTATGTTTCGCTTGGTTGGATTAACCCGGTAAGGATGTTGTTTAATGGGTTTAGCTTGCCCAACATCAATGTCATGCTCTAGAACGGAAGTTCTGCCTGGGACATCAGAGAACAGAGATGGGTAATGATGCATCAACGTAACAACTTGCTGGATCTGCTCTGGGTTTAAATGGGCAAGAAAAGAAGGCAAGTCTTCCATTACAGCAGAGTTTTGCAATCTTCCACCAGTTTGTACACTGGCTTGCATGGTCTCCTCCACATCTGACACATCAACTGCCATTGTCACAGGTAGAGCAGCTATCAGGTTAGGTGGGGAGACAGGGTTTGAGTTACACACAAATCTCTTCAACATATTGATGTGACATACCCTAGTCTTCCGTCTCCTATCAGGAGTACTGATCACGTAGTCTGTATCGTTAAGTTTCTCTTTTACGTGATATGGGCCTGCAAACTTGGCTTGTAAAGCTGAGCCTGGTTCAGGCAGAAGTACAAGAACTTCCTCATTTGGCTGGTAACTACGAGAGACACTTCTCTTATTGTAGCGTTTCTTTATCTTTGACTGAGTTACCATCAAATGCTCCAGAGCAAGATTGCGTGCTTGGTGCAACCGCTCCCGAAATGAACTGACATACTCCAGGATAGTTACTGGTACAGCATTCTTTGCTAGTAATTGTTCACTAAGCATTTTGAGAGGACCACGCACTGTGTGTCCGAAAACAAGATCTGCTGGACTAAAACCAAGTGACTCCTGCTCCGCTTCTCTAATAGCAAACATTAAAAATGGTAAAGCTTCAGCCCAGTCTTTCCCACTTGAGAGACAGTACGTACGCAACATTGTTTTAAGTGTCTGATGGAATCTTTCCACAGCGCCTTGTGATTGTGGGTGATATGCGCTTGAGAGTACATGCTTAATTCCCAGCTGAGCTAATGTTTGAGTGAACAGTCTCGATGTAAAATTTGTGCCCTGATCAGTTTGCAAGACTCTAGGCAAACCAAAGGTAGTACAGAACTTGATCAGTTCGTGGATAATTACAGGAGCCTTGATAGAGCGCAGGGGAATAGCTTCAGGAAAGCGTGTGGCTGTGCACATAATGGTTAAGATGTACTCGTGTCCTGATTTTGACTTAGGTAAGGGACCTACACAGTCAATCAACAAACGTTCAAATAGTTCCCGCATAACAGGTATTGGGTGTAAAGGAGCAATGGGAAGCTTCTGGTTAGGCTTACCAGCTATTTGGCAAGCAGCGCACGAGCGGCAGAAGTTAGACACGGTGGATTTCAACCCAGGCCAGAAAAAGTAGCGAGACACACGTCGAAATGTCTTTGTGACACCTAAATGGCCGGAGAGCACATGCTCATGAGCAATTTTCAAAACATGCTCTCTATATGGTCGCGGCAAAACAATCTGGAAAACCTCGTTAAGGGCAGTACGGGCTTTTGGTCTCCATCTCCGCATTAAAACTTGATTGTCCCAGAAATACTCTACCTTATCATTGGATTTTCTTTTGAGACCTACAATAGACTCAATGCACCTAGTTAGCGAGGGGTCTGTTTTCTGAGCAGCCGCTAATCATTCTCTGCCTAGCCCTAAGACAGGATTCAGTTTTGGCACGGTCTCTACAATACCGTTTTGGTTCACATCAACCTTTTTGGCCGTTAACTCACGATCATTAGAACTGTTCAGAAAGGTTTCAGAAAGGTCAAGTACATCTCTGAATTTTTGTGCCTGGGCACGCGTCACTGCACACGCAGGGAAAACAGTGGAAAAGCATTGTGCTACTTTTGAACAATCACCAGGGTTCGGGTCACTAATTACCACTGGCCGTGGGAAAACATCTCCACCAGCGAGATCGTTTCCGAGGATTACATCTACTCCGTCGACGGGTAAACGTGAACAAACCCCAAGCCTCACAGGACCTGTAACCAAATCTGACTTTAAGTACAGGTCATGTAGGGGAAGGCTGAGACATTGCATACCGATTCCTCGTATCAAAACGTCGGCACCCGCATAATTAGACAGCAAAGGCAATAGGTCTTCCCGAACAAGTGACTGGACTGATCCAGTGTCTCTCAAAATCTTCACTGACTTCCCTTTAGAGTGAGATGAATGAGACACTGTGCCATCCAGTAGAAATGGCTGATACCCACAAGTAAGAGTGGTGGAATTTTTGCAGTCATTTAACGTGTGCACCAAAGCTGCACTTTTTGGACGTGACGCAGCAACTTTTTGTTTCCAAGCCCTACAATCGGAAATGAGGTGATTTGGGTCAAGACAAAAAAAACAGACTCGCTTATCAATACTTTTCTTACGAAGCGGGTAAGATGGGGTCTCAGTGTTAGCACGAGAAAAGACACGACTCTTCTCTCGAGCTAAACTCTCATCAGGGGAAGGCAATACCTTACGCTTCGCAGTGGTGAACACATTTCTATGCGTTAGTGCAAATTCGTCAGCTAACACGGCTGCATCAATAAGAGACGTCACTTTTTGGTCATTTAAATGTACCTCTACACTTTCGGGTACACAATTCTTGAACTCTTCAAGCAAAATTAACTCCTGAAGATGTTCAAGAGTGGTAATTCGACTAGAAAAACACCACTTTTCAAAAAGCGGGGGGGCTTTTCTCGGGCAAACTCAACGTACGTTTGTTTGGCAGTTTTAGCATGGGAGCGGAATTTCTGCCTGTATGCCTCTGGCACTAATTCATAAGCCCTCAAAACAGCGGCTTTGACGGTGTCATAGTCAAGAGACTGTTCAAGTGGTAACGCCGAGGAGACTTCCTGGGCTTTCCCAGTGAGACTGCACTGCAAGAACAGGGCCCAGATATCTTTTGGCCAGCTCAATTTTGTGGCTATCCGTTCAAACGTGACAAAATATGCGTCCGCCTCGCTCTCTCTGAACGGTGGAACAAGTTTGAGATACTTACTGACATCAAAGTTTGCATTTGCCTCCGGTGCATGCAAACTCTGAGGGGCAACTGATGACGAGCTACCAGAAGAAAATCGTGACCGAGGCAAAGGGATAGGTCTATCTGCCCGTTCCAGACCTATTACTCCTAACTGGCGTCGTCTTGAATCGCGATCAGTCTCTGCTTCTATGACGCGCAGTTTAACAAGTAATGTTTCATGCTCCTCTTGCTTGATACGAAGATCTAGCTCTTTCATTTTAATTGCCAATTCCTGATCGAAAGAAGCTACTGCAGGAGGGCCTTCGTCTAACACAGCTCCCAAAGCTATGTCAGGCGAAACCTTCTCCATAGCCGCGTATTCTGGTAAAATCCCAGTTTCCACAAGCCTATCACGCAACTCTTGCTTAATAATTTTCTTCGCTGCCTCCTTAGGGACACTAATATTAAAAAAGTCAGCTATCAACAATAAATCGACTTTTCTACAACGTTCAAAGGCCTCTATGGTAGGCTGGAGAGTGAATGCAATCAAATCAAAGTCCATTTACCACAGTTTCCTCACCCACTAAAAAAAACTGCCAAACAGCACCAACAAAGGAGACTTACCCCAAATAGATGAGTCTCTATCCAAATTAGTTTAACCAAAGAGACGAGCCCCCACTTGCTACGTTCCCCTCACCGTCTAGGGGTCGCGAGGGGAGGTAACCAAGAAAATAAAACAAAAATAAAAGCGAGAACACACTTCAATCCTCTGTCCCAGAGTGAAGACAAGTCCAGATGATATGTATATCAGAAAAAGGATTTTATTTACAGCAAAAAGAGGAAATAAGGAACAGATCAGATGATTCTAGGGAGCATTGGCTCAGGGGAGAGCAAGGCCTAAAATAACAAACAAAACACCCCACTAACTAATTTTGGGAGGAGTCCTAACTAACCTATGAAGGGTTAAACAAAAATAAATAAACAACACAAAACTTCCCTCAACTCCCTTACTATACAAAAACAGGGTCAAAACAGTATTAAACAAAAAAGGCACTCACCCCCTACAGCTAGTGATGTGACATTTGAAGCGAGGCGTCGGAGCTTGTGTCGAGCAAAAATGGGCGTCCCAGATGAAGCCGCAATTCGAGGCTTGTGTTGTTAACGTGAAAATCACGTGACTAATGACAAACGAGGCCTCGGTTTGTGTGGATACGTCATCGGTTCGGTCTGAGTGTCGTTTTCGGATAAAGGGGGTTCGAAACTCGCGCCACCTTGTGGGTGTTGTCAGGAGTAGTAGAATTAGTTGTAGTAGTGTTAGTGAGTCAGAGAGTCAGAGTTAGAGAGTTGTTTCATCGTCGTTATTGTGCAATATATTAGGTTAGATTAGTTATAGTATATATTGTTAGTATTAATTATAGATATATTATAGTATTGTTATATTAATTAGATACGATTATTTGGATTGCTTTGGATTTTTGGATTTGGACTGGACTGGTTTTTGATTTGGATTGCCCTTTTGGAATTGTTTGCTTTTTGTGACCTCCTTTTTTCTTGTAATGGAGCCAGCAAGAAAGAGGAAATCCTCCCCTGTCTGGGAGTTTTTTGAAATGGTTGCTCACAATAAGGTACAAACACATTTTGTATTATATATTTTACTGTCTTGATATAATAATCCGCAGTAGGCTATATGGCTGTATTATATTTAATGTCTATTAATTTATGTTTCTAGGTGAAATGCTTGCTGTGCCTAAAGGAGCTGACATACAGCAATAACACCTCCTCTATGCTCAGACATTATCGAGCACTGCACGAGCATGCACAAACTACTAACAATCCACACAGTAGTCAAAGTAATTGATAATAATCATTAAAAAAACATTATTTAAATAATGTTTTAGCCTCCTACAATACACCTGCATTTTATTTTATTATAGGTTCCAAAAAAGAAATGGTGAATGAGGCCCTGGTGAACATGGTCATCAAGGACTCCCAACCCTTTTCCATTGTGGATGATGATGGATTTAGGGAGCTCCTGCATGTGTTGGATCCCACTTATGTGATCCCAACTAGAAA
Source organism: Chrosomus eos (assembly GCA_036326025.1). Classification (NCBI taxonomy): domain Eukaryota; kingdom Metazoa; phylum Chordata; class Actinopteri; order Cypriniformes; family Leuciscidae; genus Chrosomus; species Chrosomus eos. Next base: position 31,234,174 of record CM070834.1, on the reverse strand, counting down.
GGTATGTGATTAATAAACTGGTTCATCATTATTTAAGAAGTTAAAAGTAAGAGTAACTGCATTTATTTCTATCCACAGGCTTTGAAGATCATGGTTGATCATAAGTACAAGGAGGCTAAGGAGAAGGCCAGAGAGCAGTTGCAGAACGTTCAGGCTATAAGCCTTACCTCTGACATGTGGACATCGCTAAACATGGATGCCTATCTAGCAGTAACTTGTCATTTTATAGACAATGACAAGCTCTGCACTATTTTACTAGGTGTACAGCATTTCCCTAAGAGCCATACTGCTGAGAACTTGGCTTCTGGACATGTCAAGCTCATGGAGGAGTGGGGCATAAAGGATAAAGTCAAGTGCCTGGTAACTGATGCTGCAGCCAACATGATAGCATGTGTACGATCACTGAATGTTAGGCATGCGATATGCATTGAACATGCACTAAACCTGATTGTGAGGAAATCTTTTGATGACATCAGTAGCTTCAACGACATTCGAACCAAATGTAGGAAACTTGTGACCTATTTCCGAACAAGTACTACAGCAAAAGAGAGACTGGCCCAAGTACAGGAGCAGATGGGGAGACCAGCTCTGAAAATGATAATTGAAGTGGACACTCCCTGGAACAGCACTTACAACATGCTGGAACGTCTCCATCAGCTGATAGAGCCAGTGGGGGCAGCGCTGGCCTCACTAAAGACCGACATCACCCCTCCTACGGCCCTGGAGTATGAGGCAGTCCAGGATGCTTTACATGTTCTTGCCCCTTTCCGCCAGGCTACAGTAGAGCTTTCGGGAGAAAAAAGGGTCTCTGCCTCCAAAGTGATTCCTTTGATGAAGATGCTGAATCATGCTGTAACGAGTAAGCTAGAAGGTCTGAAGTCCAATCTAACAAGGCAGCTGGGTGACAGCCTTGTACGGAGGGTCAGGGAACAAGCAGTACAATTAGAATCAATCAGTGTGATGACCATACCCACGTTATTGGATCCCAGATTCAAAAAACTGGGATTCTTAAGTCAAGGGAAACTGCAAGAAGGCATATCAAGATTAAAATCAGAATGTGCTACAGTAATCAGAAGTTCTGGTCTCCATTCTGCTTCCACCAATACACCCCCAACTCAGCTGCCAGCCTCGTCAGAAGCAGGCCAATCCACAGACAACAGTAAGTACTATATGTCTTTGTTGTGTGAATGTTCACATTAGTGATTAGTACTGTGAACCATTGTTAATGGAGTTTTATTTCTTTGTACCTCTATTATTAGGTGACCTGTGGCATCTGCTGGATAGCACGGTTGAACACGGTAGAAGGAGCTCAAGTGCAACAGCAGATGCTACTGTAGAAGTGGACCGATATTTATCTGAAGTGAATCTCACAAGATCTGAGGATCCACTGGTATACTGGGCTCAACATAAACACCAGTATCCTCATTTATACCAACTGGCCTTGGCATTTTTATGTTCACCAGCATCCTCTGTTCCATGTGAAAGGATCTTTTCCAAGGCTGGAGAGGTTCTGTCGAAAAAGAAGAATCGTCTAAGCCCCAACACACTTGAAAAAATTCTGTTCCTCAATAAAAATAATTTGTAATCCTTCCTTCGCTCCTCTGCGTCCCCAGTCCCATAAGCACAACACTGCACAAAAATAGTAACAGTTCAATGCACACAATCACCAGAAACAATTCTTAACCTTTACCACCCCACACTTTTCTGTTGCACTTTACTTTATTACACTCCCCCCACCATAAGCACTGCACTCAACAGTGTAACTTTTATTGTTCATACTGTCACTATCCAAACCATTTATGAATAATTAATTAAGTGTGTGTGTGTGTGTGTGTGTGTGTGTGAGTGAGAGAGAGAGAGAGAGAGAGAGAGAGAGAGAGAGAGAGAGAGAGAGAGAGAGAGAGAGAGAGAGAGAGAGAGAGAGAGAGAGAGAGAGAGAGAGAGAGAGAGAGAGAGAGAGAGAGAGAGATGTCTCTGCAGAAGTAAATTCAGACAGAGAAATATACATATTTTATTTTATACCCAGGCAATGGACAAATGTCTGCTCAGGTATTTTTATTATTGCAAATGAAAAGTTACAGACATTAACAGTGAGAAGAAAATAAATAAAACAGAACAGGGGGGGGGGGTATACGGACATCATAAGTCTGCTCAGGTCATTGCTTCAGAATTAAATAATTTGTCTGCTATTTCTTTGCACAGTAGCTAGGTGTCACTAGTGAGCAATACTGAATGAAGCTTCGAGTAATGAACCTTTGGGTGAAGCAATGGGCTGCGAGGTCTCAGTGGTTCAGGAAGCCTCATTTTGCCATCACTACCTACAGCTTCCCTTACAACAGCAAGTGGTAAACAGGAAATCAAAAAAACACGATTGCTTCTGCTTAGGTTTTAGGTGCATTGAGAACAAGATCTCTTACAACAGATTACTGCTAAAATGAGTTAGCCACTGCTAACCCCCACCTGCAGTCTATAAGTAACAACAGCAGAAAAAGGTAAGCTACAGTGTTCAATCTGGAGCAGGGGAGAAATGCGTCTCCCCCTGCAAATGCTGGACTGCATCCTTATACACTCCGTCTCAGGTACACTCACTAATGAGGGACAGGTGCTGATGATTAAGCCTGAGCGCGAGTAGAGAGAGAGAACGGGAGACAGCAAGCAAACACAAACACAGCACACATAACCACACCCACACTGTTGTTCAGAAACAAAGTAAATCAAAAAGGATCAGAGAAAAAATACATATAATAACATAAACAAATAAATAAATGAATGAATACGTCCTTGGACGTAAAACTAGTTAAATAACTGATTGAATACGTCGATGGATAACAGTCTGACATATTAACATGGAGTCGGCTTTGCAGCCTTGGCTAAATGTAATTTACACGAGACTAGAAAATGATCGAAGATGTCGTCGCTCTGCTGCAGAAATTCAACTGCATCAACATCTATTCCATGTGATAATATAAGATCTAGAGTATGATCACGACAATGAGTAGGTCCTGACACGTGTTGTCTAACTCCAATTGAGTTTACAACGTCTTTAAATGCCAATCCCAATGCATATTTTTCATTATCTACATGTATATTAAAATCACCCATCAATTAGTACTTTATCTGCAGTCAATACTAATTCTGATAGAAAGTCAGCAAATTCTTTGATAAAATCTTTATGGTGCCCTGGTGGCCTGTATACAGTAGCCAGCAGAATTCTCAAACGTGATTTATCGTTTACACTATATATTTTTACATTAAGCACCAATACTTCAAAAGAAGTACATTTAAAACTAGATGTCTTATTGGTTTTGAAAATATTACTATAAATTACAGCAACATCCCCCCTTTGCCTTTCAGACGAGGCTCATGTTTATAACTGTAATCTTGCGGGGTGGACACATAAAGTAATGTAATCGTTTGGTTTTAGCCAGGTTTCTGTCAAACACAGCACATCTAGGTTATAATCTGAAATCATATCATTAACTATGATGCTTTTGAAGTAAGGGATCGAATATTCAGCAACCCAAGCTTTATCGTTTGCTCATCTGTATTATATTTGTTTTTTATTTGTTGAACATCAATTAAATTTTTAACCGTAGATAGGTTTGGACGTTTTTTGGATTTCCAAATTCGGGGAACAGACACAGTCTGTATATGATGATATCTAGGTGAAAGAGTCTCTATGTGATGGGATTTATCTGACCTTGGTAACGCGAGGCCGCTAAAAGACGGTCGGTTTAACCAGTCTGTCTGCTTCCTGACCTGAGCCCCAGATTGTCATGTTTTATCTCTAAGACTACGAGCCAAATTACTAGAGAGAAGAGCAGCACCATCCCAGAAGGAATGAATACCATCTCTTTTCAACAGGTCAGGTTTGCCCCAAAAACTTTTCCAATTGTCTATGAATTCTATATTATCTTGCGGACACCACTTAGACAACCAGCCATTGAGTGAACACAATCTACTAACTATCTCATCACTCCTTCGAACAGGAAGAGGGCCAGAGCAAATTACAGTGCCTGACATCGTACTTGCGAGTTCAGACACCTCTATAATATTAATTTTGGTAATCTCCGACTGGCAGAGTCGAACATCATTAGTGCCGACGTGAATAATAATCTTAGAGAATTTACGATTAGCATTAGCCAGCACTTTTAAATTTACTTTGATGTCAGGCGCTCTGGCTCCCGGTAAACATGTGACTATGGTGGCTGGTGTCTCTATTTTCACGTTCCGTGTAATAGAATCGCCAATTACCAGGGCACAATCAACATAATTCTCAGTGGGTGTTTCACTGAGTGGGGCAAATCGATTTGTTATGGTAATCGGAACGGAAGAGTGTTTTTTTGATCCGCGACTAGAGCGATCTCTGACAGTCACCCATCTGCCTGGCTGCACAGGCAATAACTCTGCCAGGACCGAATCATGTAAAGAGTTCACTATGCTAGGCGCATCCAAAGTAGTATCTAAAGCTTGAGCACACTTACTATCCTTAGTTAAAGTTTGGATGCGTGTCTCTAATTCTGAAATCTTCTCCGTCAGCCTGATTGTCTCCTTGCATTTATCACATATAAACCCTATATTGCCGACGGGGAAGGCTATGGTAAACATGTGGCATGAGGTGCAGGTGACAATAACAGGACAAGACATTACTCACCATATTTGTTGACTGATTCTTACTCACCTGGGCTTTTTATGAACTCAGAGGCGCGGACGCGCACGAGAAAAATAAATAAATAACTGAGCGCACGGGTGGCGCGTTAACAGGCTAGCGAGATACTAGCGTGTTGTGCTAACAATAACGGAAGCTAGTGATGTTAGGTTAATCTGAGATGTTAGGTAAACTGTAATTAGTAGTATAAACAACTAGAAATGATAGTAAATGATTGTTCAAAACAGAAAAAAATACGAGGCGTAAACGGAGCTTACCGCCTCGGAGCAAACACACTCACACACAGCATGCAGCGAGGCAGACAGGAGCAATCGATCATGGAAAGCAATCGATCAGCAATCGCAAGAGCAAAGAGATTATTTAACTTCAGAATAATCTCAAAGAATGTAGGAATGTGGTTATCGATATGTGAATTCTGAGAAAGATAAAGATTTAGGAGGCTAAATGCAAGATAAAAAAAAATAAAACTCTGAAGCTGCAAATGAGTATAGATGAGACATCAGATTGCTTAAAGTATAAGTTCACCCAAAAATGAAAGTTCTGGTATTAATCACCCTCATGTTGTTCCAAATCTCTATGCAAAGGAGAATTGTTCTTTACTGCCCTTTTCCACACAATGATTTCCCACACTGTAAAAAAAAAACATGTGAAATCTACAGTAATTTACTGTGCTATAGTAATATACTGTAATGTACTTTGTGCACAGTAGGTCACATTAGAATACTATGTATTCAATCAAAAATTGCAGTAATGAAAGAAGGACTGTTATAGGTAGCACTGGCAGTGTGTGATCTGGACATATATGGAGGCTGTTCTCATTTGCCCAGAGTGCTATTGCCATGTTTTAATAATCTTGTTTTCCATCAATTCCACATAAATGGCTAAATTATCATGTCCTTATCTGCAAAATGAGCAAGTCAAAACAAGTCACATTTATTTATATAGTGCTTTTTACAATACAAATTGTTTTAAAGCAGCTTTACAGAGATAACTGGAAAATAATCTTGTAATAGTATTGTTAAATTCAAAATTAAATGTTAAATGTCCCCAACTAAGCAAGCCAAAAGCCAATGGCGACAAAGGCGAAAAAGGCAACAGTGGCACAGGAACCAAAACTCTATCAGGTGACTGAATGGAGAAAAAAACCTTGGGGGAAGCCAGTCAGGGGGACAGTCCTTCTTTTGGCCAATGAACAAACAGTGTAAGATTATGATTTAGGCAGCATAATAGGTCAGAAGTCAGATGGGATCAGAACTTTCACGATATTTATCCAGTACATCTGGTTAGGGTTCAGAGTCATCACGCCGGTGTGGAGATGAGTTTGTTGAGGTGTCCATGAGGCCTTCACAGTGTTGATGAGGCTGGCACTTCAAGGATGCGTTGTCGTCATGTCCATGTGGTGGTTCTTCATCAGGTCTGGATACGGCCTGGATCCAGCGGTTTGCGGTTTACATTATTATGTAAATAACAGGGGGCAATATAGTCAATCAATAATCAATTTTAAAAGCTTTGAAAATCACAACGTTTTATTTTGTGTCACCAGCCTAGGTCGAGTTACACTACTCGAGTAACTGTGTTTAAATAGGGAAAACGAGGAAGTGTTTGGTCACTTCTCTTGTTGGCCCATATTTAATGCACTGTGCTAGCTAAGTGCTAACATAGTTTTGCGGCAATACAGAGCGATTGAGCGCACGCACTGAGACGAGAGAGGTATGTATCAACTCGTCTTAGTTAAGGGAATGACATAGTTTAATATGAAAAACCAGTGTAGTATCCCTTTAAGTGCAACATGGAGCATGAAGAAGTAAAGAAAAAAAATTAAAAAGGAGAATTAACTTTGAGCAAGTATGAAGGAAAGTCGGAGGTATGGAAATATTTTAAACTAGTCGTGGGCAGTGACAACATATGTGTCGGCTTTGTTGAGTGCAAGTGCGGCGCGCTGCTCGCCTATGACAACAAAAAAAAACGGGGACTTCGACGATGAACAGACACATGAAGCAGGCTTGCCATGACAGAAAGGATGATAGTCAGCCTTCAATGTCCTTCATTCGGATCAGATCCATTTGCGATCCATCCATTCAGGCATGATTTTTACCACTTCATTATGTTTTGTCTTGTAGAAAGCCTTTCTTTAAAGTGAATTTCATTTTGTATAAATTGTATCTTAATTTTATTAACTTTTTCATTAACCAATTGCCTGGATTTAATAAATAAGAAGCAAATATACCAGACAATATAATCATGACATGGAGGCGCCGGCGAGCCGCGGTCACCATAGCACGTGAACTGGAACATCTCATCATAAATTAAATAAATTCTTGGCACTGTAGTGGAAATTTTTAATATTACCTGATTAATAATGGTCATTGCATTGAAATACCATATGATCTCTGTATTCCTGAGTATGAGAACAAATAACCCTGTTTTGTATTATAATGTTTACACAGCTGTGAGGTCATGAGTAAAGACAATCAGAAGATAGTTGGGGTGTCACCTCTGTTCTCAGAGGTGAGAAAACCCCTGGGGTTAGGGGATCTAAAGGGTGGCCAGTCCTTTTGTTCCTCTTATCTAAATAACAATTGACAAGAGATTGCTTTTAGGAGAACAGTATAAGGCTGCTAGCCAGAATCTTGCTCCTTGTCTTCACTCACCCCACAGCTGGACTGTGTGTGCGACTGGGTCCTATTCTTGCAAGAATAAATATTTTAAAATACAATTTGGAATCTCGTGTCTCTTGCGCTGTGATGCTCTTTGTTTAATTATTGATTTTGCCACAACAGCACGCTTGTCACCGAATTTACAAATGCACATCTTGCTTGTTGCACACACACATAAGTCGAAATAACATTATTAAAAGGGGGGGGGGGGGGGTGAAACACTCAGTTTCAGTCAATCTCATGTTAATCTTGAGTACCTATAAAGTAATATTGCATCCATCATATCTCCAAAAAGTCTTTAGTTTTATTATATTTATAAAAGAAAGATAGGCTGTACCAAGTCTTTCCGGAAAAAGCCGAGCGGGTGGAGGCGTGCCGTGTGGGCGGAGCTAAATAATCACGAACACAATGTCATGCGCGAGTTTTAGAACATTTGTGTGTCTACTCGTGGTTTATGAAGACATGATTTGGTTTTACAATAAACAAACAGACACCTACAGTAGCCACCTAAACAAATGTATTTAAACAAACACACACCATACATTGCGTGCTCCATAGATACATTAACTATACGTGATCATGTTGTTTAGCCGACTTGCTGTGCTTGAGTTACACGCGCGCCGATAGACACACACAGATATTTGAAGCAGTTCTACTCACCGCCTGCGGTTCCAACGCAAGACCGTTAACCTTTAGTGTTGGGACTGCTGCATCCCTGAGAACTAAAAGATTAGCAAATCCAGCTTCGAACTGGGCCTTGTTTATTAAAAAATCATCCTCGAAATGCATGGAACAAACAAGAACACTTTTACAACTGTGTTGATGTTCTGGAAAAACAAACTCCATCCACTGGTCCCTTAACGCTTGATTCTTTAACGTTCGATTCAACGCTTCTGTACAACTTAATTTTTGAAACTTTGTCCATGTTTAGCATGGTAATCCAACTCTCTAACAGTGTAAAAAACTCACTATGCATGAAATAGCATTTCTACTCCCCTTTAATAATAATGAATCTTTAAGAATATTTCATTGAATGCTGAATGTTGTGCTTGTTCAATTTAATGGAATTTTAACTTTCATTGTGATAATTAAAATAATTGAATATTAAATATTAAGTGGACAATTTTTGCACATTTTTATATATATATATATATATATATATATATATATATATAATATATATATATATATATATATATATATATATATAAAAATTGCACAGCTCCCCCTGTCAATGGTATAGCACCCATTCAGCACCTGCGTTAAAAAAAAACTATCTGGCGCCGCCCCTGGTTATAACGGTCCACGTATAAAAAATGGTCGGGTTTAAATCGGGTTCGGGCTCATAATTACAGTTAATGTGTCGGGCCGGGCCGGGCCGGGCTCGGACACAACATGCCCTTCCCCCCTCCCCCTCCCCCTTCCCTCCTTCCCCCTCCCCCTTCCCTCCTTCCCCCTCCCGTACCCTTCCCCCCCCCCTCCCCTCCTTCCCCCTCCCCCCCCCCCCCCCCCTGTCAATTTTTTTTGCCGTGAATGGGAATGTCATGAAAAAATGCCCGGCTGCCCGGTTCACTCGTGCCAAAAATCGCTACTGCTGATGCACTTCAAGCACTAGCTGGGTGGGGGAAGATTGATGTGGCGGACTGGAATGAGTTGGGGGACTTAGTTAAGTTTTTGTGGGGTTTTTTTGTGCTTTATTTAGCAATATTTGGAATAAAAAATATTACAATAGTATTAGTAAAACAAAACAAATCACTAATTTTGGCACCCCTATGTATGAGTGGCGCACCTAGCATTTGCCTATTCTGGTTATGCCGCGGGCCAGCCCTGTGAGCAAATACACATTTCCCCCAGTGAGCCTCAGTGCACAGACACTGCGCGAAATCAGGGAGAACAACAAGTCTTATTGGTTGTGCCATACTGGCCCTACCTGTCACAATTTGACTCTTTGTTTCCCCCTTTTTCCTTGTATTTTGGTTTAGTCTTGTTCAGTTTTCCCGCTCCTCATCATCCCTCAGTTAATTCACCTGTTTCTAGTTAATTATCTTCATTTGTGTCACCTGTTTCTGTTCATCAGTGTGTGTATTTAGTTTGCTTCTGTTCAGTCTGTCCTTGTCGGTCGTTGTATATGTTACCTGGTGTTTTGGTGTCTTCTACCTGCCTGTACCCGTTTGATTTTGGAATTAATGGAATAAATGTTGGAATTGGAACTCTCTGACTCTGCCTGCCTTCTACCCACACCACACCCGTGACACTACCAGTCTTGGTTCTCAGAGCTCACACTCATATGTGCTGCTGATACCCTAACGGTAATTCTCCATGATGAATTACAATAGTAACCAAAACGTTTTCTTTTGGTTTGGTGTGCATTTCATTAATAAAAAGTCAGGTAACAAAAAATATTTGTAGATTTTAAAGTATTTTTAACAAATTAATTTTTAATGGTATTTTGTTGTGCTACAACCCAACAACTTTTATGACGTTGCTTTGCAGACTTACTCCCATTCTAGTAGGTTAATGCTTAGGAAGAGTCTAAGCCTCACCAGGATGCAGGCTTCTGATTTAAAGACAACCGTAGAACCCTGGGAACATAGATCCACTCCCATTTAATCTGCTCTATAAATGTGGTAAAATAAGGATATCTTTTTTGGATTAAAATAAACAGGGGAATTTGATGGGTTGCTGTTATTTACAATGCTATAACCATGGCACATTGATTATATGCAAACAATTTTTCTTTTAGTGAAGCCTCTGATAATCTGTAAAGGGTATTTTTTTTCTTGTTCTGTATTAGATTTTGGTATGTTTTCGTAGTCCTTATTAAATAATAGTTGATAACTTCTATTAAACTTTAAGTGTGCTGCACATGTACGGCAAGAAAAACATCTGATGAATTGTCTGACAAAATCAAAGTAATCATGCTGGATTTTTAAAGGATGTCTATCTGTCCAGCATCTTTTTCTTTTTTATATTACATATACAGACACCATCTGGATCTGTAAAAGCTTTACTGCTATAATGGTAAAACATTAAAATTAAATGGAGAGACAACATTGCCTGTGCGACTATAAGATACAGTGGGAGTGTTACTTGGTTGAATTTTTTGTTGTTGTTGTTGTTGTTGTTGTTGTTGTTGTTGTTGTTGTTGTTTGAAAGCATTTTTTTTTAAATACTGTTTTGTTTCACCAGTGGCACTGACATTATATACTTTATTATATACAATTATATACCTTTAAGGACAGAGCAGAGTCATTGAGACTGTAATATGTGCAGCAGCCTGAATTGGGTTTGTGAGGTCCATTCAGTATTCTGTTTGCTCACACTGTGAGGGTCACAAAGAAAATGTTAATGTATGTGTGATATTTGTGGAGTGTCCAGATGGAAGCCGTGTAAAGGAGAGGGCCAAGGTCATAGGAACACACACACACACACACACACACACACACACACACACACACACACACACACACACACACACACACACACACACACACGTTGGTGCAACAGCATTGACAAACTATATATTATATCCCCCTACTCTGCCCCTATCCCTAAACCTACCTATCACAGGAGACATGCTTTTTAATTTTTTAATAAAACATAGTTTTTTATGGTTTTTAAGCCATTTGATTTAAGAGGACTTTTGAAATGTCCTCATAAACCACCCATAAGTTGTAATACCAGTGTAATACACATTATACAAATTTGTGTCCTCATAAATCACACACACACACACACACACACACACACACACACACACACACACACACACACACACCAGTTGGGTTTTCATGTTTTATGGGGACATTCCACAGACATAATGATTTTTTTACTGTACAAACTGTATACTCTATTCCTTAAATCTAACCCTTACCCCTAAAGACCCTCACAGAATACTGCATTTTTTTCCTGCATTTAATTATTATTTTTTAAATATTAATTAGTAACGTCTAGGGTTACGTCTCTGTGCTTGATTCAGCACTCTGGGAACATTTCTTCTGTGACTGGCTGGAAATATATATGTTTGTAACACATCAATGGAATTGACTTTGAACTTTTACAGCCTCGGACAGTGACGTCATCGGAATGCACACTCATCACAGGCTATAACTACATGTGCACAGGTCCATCAACAGGTATCATTTTGTATAAAGAGCAGTCCTGGGACATCCTCAGAGCGGCAATAAAGCGCAGCATCTCATTCCCGCTTTTTCAGGGAACAGGGTTACAGTCAAGTAACCTGAGACGTTACCTTTCAAAAGCTACACTGAATGCTGCACTTGATTCAGTGCTCTGGGAACGAGAATACCCACGGCACCGCACTGTGGGTGTCTGGACCCCCTAAAGGTTGTGTAGTGTGTGCTCACAAAAATGGAAAGGTCTCAGACACAAACTTGTGGTGTGGACTCAAGGACGTATGAGCCCTGAGTGGCATGAACATCCAAACTGTAAAATCTTATGAATGTCAAGTCAAGTCAAGTCATCCTCATAGCGCTTTTAAACAATGCAGATTGTTTTAAAGAGATAAACACATATAATTTAAGGTAACATAAACTCTGGGTTTTATAGCAATTCTTCAATAATGTTATTTCCAGATAAAGTTAGTTTTGATTGATTCACTTCAGTCGAAATTATCATTTGCTATTAAATTAGGGGCCGTTGAGACGACACCGTTCTCTTTAAATAGACTTTAAACGCGAACCTGGGATAAACGCTGATGGCGTTCACATGCACATTAAGAATTTATTCTATAGTTATTTGCATTTGAAATATGTGTGCAGGTTTGTAATTCCCTACAAACCATGCCTAAACAAACTACTTGTCTTGCCTATAAATTTTGATACAGAATTTTATTTAATTTTATCACTTCGGGGTAGGTAAGCGAACCGAATTTTCACAACGCTTTATCTGTAGAGTGGTATAGGGATCCTCCATAGGGAGAGGCTAGTTGGCACTTCAGCACTGCGTTGTCATCTGCGTTGTGGACACGGCCTGGATCCGCCAGGCTGTGGAAAAACATCGGGATAAACAAAGACACTAAATTAGCGTAGATGTCATTCTTCTTATGATGTAACGAGTACATCAGGATTTAAGGGAAGTGTTCCCAGTTCCTGTTGACCTGTTCTATGCAGCCTAACATTGAATTATAGAAGTTGATAATGTATTATGTGACTGCTAGGTCAAAGAGATGTGTTTTTAGTCTAGCTTTGAACTGACAGAGTGTGTCTGCTTCCCGGACAATGTTAGGAAGACTGTTCCAAAGTTTTGGTGCTAAATAGGAAAAGGATCTACCGCCAGCAGCCGATTTTGATATTCTAGGTATTATCAACTGGCCAGAACTTTGAGATCGCAATAGACGTGAAGGACTATAATGCGTTAAGAGCTCGTTCAAGTACTGGGGAGCTAAACCATTTGGTGCTTTGTAAGTAATCAGCAACATTTTAAAATTTATACGATGTTTAATTGGCAGCCAATGGACCAGCTGTAGAGTTTGTTTATTAAGCATGCAGGGCAACCACCCAGTAGAGCATTACAGTAATCTAGCCTTGAGCTCATGAACGCATGAACTAATTGTTCCGCATTTGTCAGTGAGAGCATATGACGTAATTTAGATATATTTTTTAGATGGAGAAATGCTGTTTTACAGATACTAGACATGTGACTTTCAAATGAAAGATTGGTATCAAAGAGCACACCCAGGTTCCTAACTGACGATGAAGACTTGAGCAGCCATCAAGTGTTAGACAGTATTCTAGGTTATTAAGTGAGGAAGTTTTTTGTCCAATAATTAGAATCTGTTTTTTTTCAGAATTTAGTAGTAGGAAATTACTAGTCATCCAATTTTTTATATCAGCTATGCATTCCATAATTTTGTGAATTGGTAAGTTTGGTTAGGTTTTGAAGAAATATACAGCTGAGTATCATCAGCATAACAGTGAAAGCTAATTCCATATTTCCTAAAGATATCTCCTAATGGTAGCATGTACAGAGGGAAGAGCAGCGGTCCTAGTACTGAACTTGTGATCAATAAGACATCTCTTCATTTATATATAGTGTATTCATTTACTGCTACAAACTGATAACGGTCAGATAAGTATGATTTAAACCATGCTAGTGCAATTCCACTAATGCCAACATAGTTTTCAAGTCTATTTAAAAGAATGTTGTGGTCGATAGTATCAAATGCAGCACTAAGATCGAGTAACACTAATAGAGAGATACAACCACGATCGGATGATAAGAGCAAATAATTTGTGACTCTAATGAGAGCAGTCTCAGTACTATGGTACGGTCTAAATTCAGACTGAAAATCCTCACAGATATCATTTCTTTCTAAAAAGGAGCACAGTAGTGAGGACACTGCTTTTCTAGTATCTTTGACAGAAAAGGCAGATTCGGCCTGTAATTGACTAATTCTGTAGGATCAAGTTGCGTTTTTGTAACAAGCGGTTTAATCATAGCCAGCTTAAATGTTTTTGGTACGTATCCTAGAGACAAAGATGAATTAATGATATTTAGAAGAGGATCTATGACCTCTGGAAGCATCTCTTTCAAAAGCTTAGTCAGTATAGGGTCTCACATACCAGTTGTTGATTTAGATGATTTAACGAGTTTGCAAAATTCTTCCTCTCCTATAGCAACAAATTAATCAAGTTTTTCATCATGGAGACTACACTGCACTCCCTGATGCGATTCTGTAGTAGACGTTTGCATAGTTATAATTTTGTCCCTGATATTATCGATCTTATAAGTGAAGAAGTTCATAAAGTCATTACTACTGTGTTTCTTGGAAACTTCTGGGCTTGAAGCTTTCTTTTTCGTTAGTTTAGTCACTTTTTCAAATAAATACCTAGGATTATGTTTATTTTCTTCTAATAGGTTTGAAAAATAAGCCGATCTAGCAGCTTTTAAAGCCTCTCTGTAAGGAATCGAGCTCTCCTTCCATGCAATCCGAAATACCTCTAGTTATGTTTTCTTCCAGTTTCGCTCAATTTTTCTGGCTGCTCTCTTAAGGGCCTGAGTGTGCTCGTTGTACCACGGCGTTGGACTATTTTCTTTAATCTTCTTTAAGCGCAGCTGAGCAACTGTGTCTAAAGTGCTGGAAAAGAGAGAATTAAACGTTTCTGTTGCAATAATATTGATATTATCAAGTTCTTCTAAGCTATCCGGGATGATGAAACTGATTAGGAAGATTATTGATAAAGCAATCTTTAGTGGCAGAAGTGATAGGTCTGTATTACGTTCCCCTCACCGTCTAGGGGTCGCGAGGGGAGGTAACCAAGAAAATAAAACAAAAATAAAAGCGAGAACACACTTCAATTCTCTGTCCCAGAGTGAAAACAAGTCCAGATGATATGTATATCAGAAAAAGGATTGTATTTACAGCAAAAAGAGGAAATAAGGAACAGATCAGATGATTCTAGGGAGCATTGGCTCAGGGGAGAGCAAGGCCTAAAATAACAAACAAAACACCCCACTAACTAATTTTGGGAGGAGTCCTAACTGACCTATGAAGGGTTAAACAAAAATAAATAAACAACACAAAACTTCCCTCAACTCCCTTACTGTACAAAAACAGGGTCAAAACAGTATTAAACAAAAAAAGGCACTCACCCCCTACAGCTTCCCTTACAACAGCAAGTGGTAAACAGGAAATCAAAAAAACACGATTGCTTCTGCTTAGGTTTTAGGTGCATTGAGAACAAGATCTCTTACAACAGATTACTGCTAAAATGAGTTAGCCACTGCTAACCCCCACCTGCAGTCTATAAGTAACAACAGCAGAAAAAGGTAAGCTACAGTGTTCAATCTGGAGCAGGGGAGAAATGCGTCTCCCCCTGCAAATGCTGGACTGCATCCTTATACACAGGGGTGCACATAACTTTTTCAGTGAGTTACTCAGGTGAGTACCAGGAGATGGTGTTTGGTACTCACCCCATGTAGCCTGGTCTTAATAAGTGCAGCCTTCCTCACTGTCCTCCTCAGTTTAGAAGCTGTCAATCATGATGTCACATTCCCGTTTTTATAGCATAACTAACTAAAGACCAAACTTATTAAAAAAAAAAAAATGAACACTTAAATTTACATCAGCGTGAAAAAAAAAACTACATAAAATGACAAAACATATTTGGAAAAAATTAATTTGAAGTGTAATTTGATTGTTCAATTTCCATCGCGTTCTTTAGACTTCATGGGGATGATTTTCAACAACTCACTGTAGCTGTGGCAGCCGGTATGCGATTTGTCAGTTAAAAATAGTCGATCTCCGAATGCAACTTAACAGGGAGGAAAGTAACAATGGAAAGCTCCTAAAGCTTATAGTTCCATATAAATTCATGGTTAATTTGTTGTTTTATCGTAAGTTAAAAACAAAATTGACCTTGTATTTGAAAAAGGATGCTCGTATAAGAAATAATACTAAAATTCAGAGTCAATTCATTCACGTTCGGAGATCGACTATTTTTGACTGACAAAATGCCTGCGGACACAGATGCAGTGAGTTGTTCAAAATCTTTCTTTTTAGTAAACTCTGTGTACACAAACAATGTTCTCAATGCTCGAGTTCATGTGTAGATCCCCTGGTGATACTTCAAGCAAAGTTTTATGGTGTGTCAAGCCTTCTTAGTGTTTTAAAAATTGCGATTTTTGATGCTATCATATACGTGCCCCTAGCTCTCCCATTCAAAAGGCAATTTGACCGAAAACGAAAATACGGTCAAACTTAAGTGGCGTTTTCATTCTAATTATGCTTTTAAACGAAAGTTTGCCTCGGGTAGATTAACAAAAAGACATTAGGTTGCATTTTGGCGATAGTTACCCTTAAAGTACGCAAAGGCGCGTTGTAACACAAGTGGCATTACGCATTCCTGATTTTTGTCGCGCATGCGTAGCTGCGTACCAGTTATGTGCACTCCTGCTTATACACTCCGTCTCAGGTACACTCACTAATGAGGGACAGGTGCTGATGATTAAGCCTGAGAGCGAGTAGAGAGAGAGAACGGGAGACAGCAAGCAAACACAAACACAGGGCACATAACCACACCCACACTGTTGTTCAGAAACAAAGTAAACCAAAAAGGATCAGAGAAAAAATACATATAATAACAAACAAATAAATACATGAATGAATACGTCCTTGGACGTAACACTAGTTGATTGAATACGTCGATGGACGTAACACCCCCACCATTAAGAATACAGACCAGGAACCAAAGTATTATCTACTTACATACTTTCAACTTTGTAGACTTATAAGTTTACACAACACTTAAATCTCCATCTCCCCAGTTCAGGGGCCTGTTTCAATAAGGAGGTTCAACCAACTCTGAGTTAAAACTTGAACTCTGAGTTGACTTACCCTGAGATGGGAAACTCTGAGTTTTCGGTTACAGAACAGGTGAAATTAGTTGGTTCAATCAACTCTGAGTTGAATGACTCTGAGTTAAGCGCGTGCACCACAACTATAAAAAGCCATTATCAATGGAGCGCAGATATTATGAGTCACCATGGCAACAGCGCCAGACAAAAAGAGGTGTTGGGTGTAATTAATTACCAAGTAATCTAAATATTGTAATTTAATTAAAGGGATTACTCTTAATTTTTCTGTAATTTAAAATAAATATGATGCAATTACATTTAATAGGCTACTGCATAGACTATAGACCAATTCAGTATAAAACTATAGTGGATTTTACATACATTCTTAAAAGGTATATTTTTTATGTAACCTTCTCCCTCTGGGGGGGGGGGGGGGGGGGGGGGGGGGGGGGGGGGGGGGGGGGGTGTTGACTCTCCCATGTAGGGTTGTGAGAGTTTCACAGTATGATAACCGTCACAGAAAATATCACGGTTTATGGTATTAAACAATTATTAAATATATAAACTGCATTATTAAATTACAGTTATTATTATCATCAGTTAAAATGACAGTTAAATAAATTAAACATTTGTTCAATAAAGCATATATAATCAACTTATTTTTTAACTTAATATGTTTAAAAAATAATTAAGTTCTATGAAATGTTTTTTATTCCGATTTTTTTTTTTTTATGATTTAAAACAAATATATTATCAAAAACGGTGGTAATCAAATAAAAGTTTAGCAAACGTTTTAATCCTTTTATTTTTTGGCAAAGTGCTCAAAACAGATTTAGTCAATTATGGACAAACAATATATATTCCTTAAATAATGTTTAAATACATTTAAGTATTATTGTTGGTGTTTAAACACCACTTCCTCTTTAAAAAAGGGGAGGAGACCGCAAGAAACTCTGGGTTTACTGAAGAAAACCTGCTCCTGACCAGGTTAGGTTCACAGAGTAAGTTACCATGGTAACTGACTCTGAGTATAAGTTACCTCTCTTTCAGAAACAGGCTTGACTTACTCTGCTTTCTCGGGTTTGACTTACCTCCCTTTCTGAAACGGAAAACCCAGAGTTTCCCTCATTTCAGGGTTAACATACTCAGATTTTTCACTTAACCTCCTTTCTGAAACAGGCCCCAGGAAAGAGCATCAGCCACAACATTATCAGTGCCCTTGATGTGCTGAATCTGGATATTGTAGTCCTGTAATTTGAGGGCCCAGCGCAGCAAACGCTGGTTACAAGAGGACATGTTGGAGAGAAAGGTCAAAGGGTTATGGTCTGTATACACCCGTTATGGGAACTGCACTGCTCCCAAGATACACTTCAAAATGCTGCAGGGCCCACAATAAGGCCAAGGCCTCCTTTTCAATGGTGCTATATGATCTCTGGTGTTTTAAGAATTTCCGAGAGAAGTAGGATACAGGGTGTTCAACACAGTGAGCATCCTCCTGGATCAGCACAGCTCCAGCACCAGAAGCGCTGGCATCCACTTGCAGCTTAAAAGGTAGTTCAAAGTTAGGTGCCGCCAGCACAGGAGCATTATATAGGAGATCTTTTGCTGCTTCAAAAGCTCTGTCACATTTACAATTCCATTTAACCTCTTAACCAGCGCCCCATTTTTTGAGAATTTTCTGAAAATGACATACCCAAATACAAATGTCTGTAGCTCTTAAACCCTATGGTCCACATTCATAACTCTGATCTTTTTTTAAACTAGACACTTGAAACGTTGTTACCCAAGAGTAATATATAATCATTATAACTCAAAGTAGCATAGGAACAGAGTAAAACAAGGTAAAATGTACATGAATGTGACTGACGATTTCTTTGAATTAACTTGTAGTTAAAATAATTCATCACAATACTTAAATTAAATTGAATAAATAATGAAAACATTTCCATATAAAACATTGCAATAGAAACATATTAGGCTACATCAAGGCTTTGCAAGAGTATAAGACGTTGACGTAATTGCGTTCAGGCGGTGGCTCTGTGGTTAACACAATGACACGGAGATCCAAGAGACCCGAGATCGAATCTTAATATAACACCATGTTGGCCGACAGCATTAATCTTTAACCGTTCTTGATGCTTAAATAGGTGACTGTTTATTTGCGAGTTTATTAACTGTTTATTTATTTAAAGTCAAGCGTTTTGATTAATATCAATGGCATATTATTGCTACAGTAGAGCTGGGGGGTTGTTAGGGGGGGGGGTTGTTAGGGGGGGGCTTCTTACATTCGCTTCATAAACACACGCACACTAGCACACACATGCAATCTTTTTTCTGCACCCGATGGATACTCATAATTTTCAAGCCCCACTGCCCCCATCGCCCCAACACAATGCTAATGAAATACGCAACAAGCTTAAAATGTTCCAATTTATTGAAGTAACAAGTAGGCTAGTATCTAAATACAAACTAAACAAACAAAAACAAAAATAGAGAAAATAAAAGTGCTGCTGTGTCAAAATGTTAAAAAAAGAAAAGAAGAGAAATCCATTTGGCAAGACAAAAAAATGAAAAAATTAAAATAGACATAACATAGGCTAATGTGTTTGATATGGGATTAAAATTATGGGCAGTGCATGAGATATAAACTAATGATTAATTATGTCAAAATTCCTTTGTTCCGATCAGAGCATGTGAGCATTTCTGGATATTCCTCGGCTCGCTCATTCTGCCCAGGGTCGCGCGCTCATGCTGTCTCCGACTAGTTTTTTTCTAGTCAACTAGTAGCCTAGTTGTTTATTTAAGCCATCAGTGGACAAATCACCCCTTTATATTGATTTAATAACTTAAATAGGCTAGACAGGGTAATGAGTGAGTGTTATAAAGCTGCACGCAAGCGCACGAGCCTGCAAAGGTGAATGTGTAAAAAATAGAAAGGAGACATTTAATTGTTTATTAATAAACTGGTGTTTTCTGCGTCGCTGCAAAGATGAAGATGCGATGTAGACTCGCCATGAACGAATAAAGATATAAAGGCATAAAAAGGAAAAGTTCCTCCCGTTGGCGCGCCCAACCTGTCACTTCTCTATTTCCCACCCATAGAGGGCCGCGCCCCACACTTTGAGCGGCAACTACCATCTGTAGTTAGGGGGGGATCTAGCCGGTGTTCTGTCTCTCCCTCTCTCTGCCGTGCAAGCGGCCGCGCGCTACACAGTTTGAACCTGTCTAAGGTTTGAACTTGCATAATCACGTAGCCTTTCGAAAACCGGGACATTCATTGTCCCGGGAGAGTGCTTCAATTTCCCGGGACAGGTTATTAAAAAGAAGGACAATCCCGGTAACCGGGACCGGTGGCAACCTAACTTGCATTTAGACTTTATTTCCATGCAAAAAAGAAACACACAATCTTATTCTTGCTACATTTTAAATTTGTTTTGCCAAAGAAATTGCAGCTAAATTAAACGAAACGGTACAAATCGAAAATAGTCCACAGCAACATAAATTAAAAACATGAGTTTTGCCTCTCTCGCGCTGGATCTCAGCAAGTTTATTTAGTCTCCCTTGCTCAAACATTCTTAAACTCTACAGAACCATAGTTGAAACAACTGGATTGAACACTTCAATTTAAATTTGTGTGTGAAAACACTTTAAATAGGCTACAATAAATAAACTACAATATGTATAATTTAATCAAATATGGGGACACATCGAGAGATGTAGCCTATCCTTAAAATAATTTTGCCTTTGCCATCGGGCTGGCTATCCGACACTCTCCATATGAATGAGGAACATTAACACCTATTGTCTGTCCCTCCAAACCCCCCACTGGCTCTCTGAGTCTGAGTCTGACTTAAAATAAAGAGAAGTCGCAATTCACACTTAAATCGCTCTTCTAGCATTAGGCTATTAAAGTGTTGATAATGAAAGAATTAAATGATTTAAGCTACATGTAGTGGTATTTCTGTCATAAAAGTTTATTACTAAATATTTCATTATTTAAATAATTTAAGAAATAAAACTGGTTTGGGCCAGATTTTTCCAAGCAAAACTAAATATAATCTTCAAACGCATGTTCATTTTGTTGTCATGAACAAAATGCTCAACTCAATATTAAATTCTACAGGGATCTTTGGGTCCAGGCATGCAAATTGTGAATTAGTTCTTTTTAAAATTATTATTATTCAAATAAATCTCGGTGCTTCGTGGTAGCCTACTGCTGATAAACTAAATAACATTTAGATAATAATTATGAACTTTAAATGAAACAATATAGCAACACTTCGACGAATAAATGATTTGATCTGTTTTTACATTTTAATTCAGGGCGATTTTAATTAAACGAGATTTTCACCTTGTCATTTTCTCATTACGAGGCGCTCACAATCACATAAACATATTTGAGCAGATTCTCTGTAGCTCTCGTTTTCATATGGATTACATAATCAGATAACATTTATTAACCTAAATATTTAGACATTTAAAGGCTTTAGACATATCCGATTTCCTATCGTGACTGAGCTGAGACAAGTGGCTTTCGGTTTATTTTTGTGACGCGCAGTTCCCGGAGACCCGAGAGAGACGACAGATAACTCTTGTCATTAGCCTAAAAAAAAGTTTACAGTTTTGAACGATGTAGGCTACTCTACTCTTATCTGTATGACCAAAAAAAATCACGTATAGCCTATTAAGTTATTTTAGCTGTTATGAGAAAAATAAATCAAATGAACGCGCTGCCTCGTTTGTCGAAAACTTACTTAAAACCATGTTTTTAAAAACTCTATGTAGGCTATAGGGAATAAAACAAATATAGATATATATAGGCCTATATATCTTTTTTTTTTATACAAAACTGCTTTTGAACAATTGGTATTATTAGCTACAGATCTAAAGTCGTTCTGTTGGATAGCCTATTTGTTCCTTAGTGTAAAATGGAAATGCATGGTAATATTATTTTATAAATATAAGCAAAAAAATATATGGTGTAACAGAGTTTTAGAACTAAACAAATCTGCATTAATAGCCTAAAAAATATATATATTTTTACAGAAGTCCATGTTAGTTCGGGATTTGAACGCAGGTCTTCCGATTGATGAACCGTCAGCTCTACTCGGCCATGTCGAAGCTCACTGAGAAAAGCCACACGTTTATGCAGTGTGTGTTCGCTCAAATGAGTGAGAATGTTTTGTTGTTAGCCTATTGTGAGTGTAGCCTACTTTACATGAATAAAATAGACCTTTTACAGTTTTAAAATATGATATCCTATCTGTATGACCTAAAATAACGAAGTAGGCTATAGCCTGTTAAGTTATTTTAGCAGAAAAAGAAATTCAAGTGAACGCGGCGTTTGTCGAACTCTAATTCAATGGCAGAAGAAAACCCGATTTTAGAATACGCACTAGTCGTGGTGTGTCAAAATACTTAATTATAAACTTCAATATTTCGTTCAAAACCACATCAAAACGCTTTGACATTTTAAAAAGCCGTGAATGTATTAATACCATTGGAACCAGGATCGTAACTGAAATGCGCTGCATGTTATCTCTCAATACAGGAGCAGAAGCGCTGCTTCAGATTTTATTGTTTGTTGTTTAAACGTGCGTGTTTTAGGCTATATTTAAAAAATATATACTATATTTGATAAGGTCTATTTAGGGTAGGCCTATTCGCTATAGCCTACTGTGGAGGGGGGAAATCACCCACCGGCAAATCGCACCTTGCTTAACCATGTTTTTTAAAATTATTTCTGCATCTGGAAAGAATTCCAGTCCTGCTGTCTGCTGTCCTGTCCGTGAAGTTTTTTTTTGTTTGTTTGTTTATTTTTTAACAGAACTGTTTTTGAAGACGTAAATTCAGTCAATCTGTTGGATGAGATTTGTTCCTTAGTGTAAAATGGAAATGCATGGTAATTATATAAAAAAACATATTTATTCGGGTTTCGAACCCGTGTCTTTGTACTGCTTAAACCTTCAGCTCTACCACTCGACCACAAGCTCGGTTGTTCACGCGTCAGTGTGCCCACAAACGACAGATGCACTCTTCAATCTTCTCATTCCTCTCATTCGAACCAGTTTAGCATCATTGATTGCACCTAATTTATTTTCACTGACTGCGAGATAGGCCTCTTTTAAATTTTGATTCATAAAATGTTCTGCTCTAAAAGTTTGCTATATTCTATTTAAAAATGTAGGCTACTTTTACATACGTTTTGCTTTCGCTAAATGTCCCTTTGCGCCACCTGGCGGTCATTTCGCGAATGACTTAGAAATGCGACTGTTTTTTTTTTGCCGCGGTGAATTCACCGCGGTAGACGCAGCGGCGGCAATAGGCATTCTGGTTGGCTACCTACTGTACATGCAGGGCTGGACTGGCCATCGGGCATACCGGGCATTTGCCCGGTGGGCCGACGTGCTATTTGGGCCGATACATCTCAAACGTAAAAAAAAAAAAAAAAATTTTTTTTTTTTTTTTTTTTTTTTTAAATCTGACCGGCCCATAAAACTCCTACATCGGCGGGCCATTCGTTTAGTTTTGATTAATTGGCGGCGCTGAGATCTTTGTACCGGTGCATTGGACAAAAAAAGTCAGTAGGTTTTGTTTTTCTCTCAGACCGGCCCATGAAACGCGTAGATCAGCGGCCCATTGGTTATTTTCTTGATTGACACTGGGCTGGTCCAATCACATCTTGAAACACCTAACCCTTTGGGCTTTGAGAGAGCCGGCGGTATCTGTTTAAATCGTCAGAGCGATGGAGAAGAAACGCAAGAAAAGTGCAGGGAAATAGCGTGAAAAAAAGAATCAGGCCCTTCAAGTGGCTGATGAGGAGTGAGGAGGATCAGGAGAGAAATGAGTGAGTGTAGAGGACTGTGGTGAGCAGAACTAGGCTACTTTAGGCTATGAGTGTAGAACTCATTAGCCTACATTATTTCCACATCTAGTTGATGATTACGCATTTTACTAATTGTAATGAGACGCGTTTGGAAAGCATGTTTTCCGCCAAAATAAAAGTTTGATGCAGTTTCTGTCAAAATAAAATATCACGTGTTTCTCTATAAGTATAGATTAGTACGAAACTAATTATGAAAGTTTATTTTATTTTTCAGTGCATTTGTTTTACAATAGGGGAGACCGGGGGCAATTGTAACATATTTTACATTTTCCTTAATAACTCACAAACTACTTGAGATAGACTAGTCATCTTTTGATACAAGAAACACATATATGTGCACTACTTAATAATACAATTTATATATTTTCACTTATAAGAACAAGACTAAAATATTTAATTAAATGCAAGAAGTCAGAGTGTTACAATTGCCCCCGCCAAGGGCGAAAATGCTTGCATGAACTGTCTATCACTGCAATCGATTTTAGTTGGCTAATACTGCCATCAATCAAAACGTAGCTCAAAGGACATTGGATAGCATTATCCAAGTCAAGTCAAGTCAAGTCACCTTTATTTATATAGCGCTTTTACAATACAAATTGTTTCAAAGCAGCTTTACAGAGATAACAGGAAAACAATGTTGTAATAGTATTGTTCAATTGAAAATTAAATGTCCCCAACTAAGCAAGCCAAAAGGCGAAGGCAACAGTGGCAAGGAACCAAAACTCCATCAGGTGACAGAATGGAGAAAAAAACCTTGGGAGAACCCAGGCTCAGTCGGGGGGCCAGTCCTCCTTTGGCCAACGAAACAGTGTATGATTATGAGTTAGGCAGCATAATGTCAGGAGTCAGATGGGATCAGAACTTTCACGATATTATCCAGTTCATCTGGTTGGGTTGGGTCATCCGGCCGGTGAGGAGATGAGTGTGGTGAGGTGTCCATGGGCCTTCACAGCCCTGATAATGCGTGTCGTCGTGTCCATGTGATGGTCCTTCATCAGATCTGGATATGCCCTGGATCCGGCGGTTTGCGGTAAACCTCGGGATAAACAGAGAGACTAATATTAGCGTAGACGCCATCCTTCTTATGATGTACAAAGTACATCAGGAATTATGGGAAGTGTTCCCGGTTCCGGCTGATCTAATCTATGCAGCCTAACATTGAATTATAGAAATCTATAATGTGTTATGTGTATGCTAAGCCAAAGAGATGTGTTTTTAGTCTAGATTTAAACTGACAGACTGTATCTGCTTCCCGGACCGTGTTAGGAAGATTGTTCCAAAGTTTTGGTGCTAAATAGGAAAAGGATCTACAGCCAGGTTAAAGGCCGCGTTTACGGAACAAGCCGGATTCCACCATATCTTTATGTATACAATATTAATATTTTACAATGTTATCCTTTTATATTTAATATTTGACATGTTTGTGTGCTGCTGCCATGTGTGTGTGTAATAAGTTGTTGACCATTCACTTTTGGAGCTCGATTGCTCCTGTATGCCTGCTGCTGCGTTGGTTTGCGTCTGTAAGCTTCGTATATCTTTGTTTTGAATCATTATTTACTATAATTTCCTGTTGTTTATACGGCTAAATATAACTTAATCAACATCACAAATTAACCTTACATTGCTAGCTTAAATCTAAATCGTTGCTAGCACAACACGCTAGTAATTCACTAGCCTGTTAGCATGACATCAGTGCGCTCTTTATTTATTTATTTATTTATTTTGATCACGCCTTTTACAAATCCTTTGAACAACTGTGGAGAGTATCAGTCAGTCAAACAAACCCGGTGAGTCATGTCATCTTCTCCTCTTATTGTCACTTGCATGCAACATGTATAGCATAGCCTTCTCTGTCAGCACAGGATTTACATGTGATAAATGCAGGCAGATAGACGGAGAAGATTTCAGAACTATAGACACGCATCCAAACTTTAATTGATGTTAATTGTAAGAGTGCAAGGGCCTTAGGTACACTTTTGCTGTAGTCGCGGGACAAAACACCGCTCTTCCGTTCCGATTACAGCATCAAATAGACTCACCCACTCACCCATTGAGAATCCTGTTGAATGTGCCCTAGTTATTGGTGAATCTATTACACGGAACGTGGAAATAGAGACACCAGCCACCAAAGTCACATGTTTGTCGGGAACCGGAGTGCCTGACATCAATGCAAATTTAAAAGTGCTGGCTAATGCTAAACGTAAATTATCTAAGATTATTATTCACTTCGGCACTAATGGTGTTCGACTTTGCCAGTCAGAGATCACTAAAATTAACGTTAAAAAGGTGTGTGAACTCGCAAATACGATGTCAGGCACTTCGAAGGAGTGATGAGATAGTTTGTAGACTGTCTCAATGGTGGCTGTCTAAGTGGTGTCCGCAAAATAATCTAGAATTCATAGACGATTGGAAAAGTTTTTAGGGCAGACCTGACCTGTTGAAAAGAGATGGTATTCATCCCTCCTGGGTTGGTGCTGCTCTTCTCTCTAGTAATATGGCACATAGTCTTAGCTCAAACATGAAAATCTGGGGCTCAGGTCAGGAAGCAGACAGACTGGCTAAACCGACCGTCTGCTAGCTGTCTCACGTCACTGAGGTCAGATAAATCCCATCATATAGAGACTCTTTCACCTAGATATCTTTGCCCGAATTAGGAAATACAAAAAACTTCCAAACTAAGGGTTAAAAGTTCAATTGATGCTCAACAAATAAAAAACAGATATAATACAAATGAGCAAATGATAAAGCTCGGGTTGATGAATATTCAATCCCTTTCTTCAAAAACACTTATTGTTAATGATATGATTACAGACTATAACCTAGATGTGCTATGTTTGACAAAAACCTGGCTAAAACCAAACAATTACATTACTTTAAATGAGTCCACCCCCCAAGATTACGGTTATAATCATGAACCTCATATGAAAGGCAAAGGGGGAGGTGTTGCTGTAATTTATAGTCATATTTTCAGAATTACTAAGAAGTCTAGTTTCAAATATAAATCTTTTGAAGTGTTGGTGCTTAATGTAACAATATTTAGTGTAAATGATAAGTCACATTTGAGATTTGTGCTGGCTACTGTATACAGGCCACCATACAGACTTTATCAAAGAATTTGACTTTCTATCAGAGTTAGTACTGGCTGCAGATGAAGTCCTAATTGTTGGTGATTTTAATATACATGTAGATAACAAAAAATATGCATTGGGATTGGCCTTTAAATACATTCTTAACTCTATTGGAGTTTTAATTTGCATGTAGATAACAAAAAATATGCATTGGGATTGGCCTTTAAAGACATTCTTAACTCTACTGGAGTTAGACAACACGTGTCAGGACCTGCTCATTGTCATAATCATACTCTAGATCTAATATTATCACATGGAATTGAAAAGGCAGTATCTTAACAACTATGTTCCTTTTTAGAAAGAAATGGTATCCGCGAGGAGGATTTTCACTCAGGATTTTTCACAAATGATTATCTCTTATCATCCGATCGTGGTTGTATCTCTCTATCAGTGTTACTTGATCTTAGTACTGTATTTGATACTATTGACCACAACATTCTTTTAAATAGACTCGAAAATGATGTTGGCATTAGTGGAATTGCCCTAGCATGGTTTAAATCATACTTATCTGACCGTTATCAGTTTGTAGCAGTAAATGAAGAGATGTCTTATCGGTCAAAAGTTCAGTATGGTGTACCACAAGGCTCAGTACAAGGACCATTGCTGTTCACTCTGTACATGCTACCCTTAGGAGATATCATTAGGAAGCATGAAATTAGTTTTCACTGTTACGCTGGTGATACTCAGCTCTATATTTCTTCATGCTCTGACGAAACTTACCAATCCACAAAATTAACGGAATGCATAGCTGATATATAAAACTGGATGACTAGTAAATTCCTACAACTTAATTCTAAAAAAAAGAGATTCTAATTATTGGACAAACAACTTCCTCACGTAATAACCTAGAATAGTTTCTAACACTTGACTGCTCAGTCAAGTCCTCGTAGTCGGTTAGGAACCTGGGTGTGCTCTTTGATACCAATCTTTCATTTGAAAGTCAAGTGTCTAGTATCTGTAAGGCTACGTTTACACATAGCCGGGTATTTAGAGAAACGAATACCCCCCCCCCCCCCCCCCCCCCCCCGTCCATTTTCAATAATAACATCGTGCACACAACCCAATCATAACTATGCCAAACCTATGGGCGGCAGTGTAGGGAGAAGGATAAAGCCATGCAAGCCAATCAGAATCATCAGAATCGACAAGAGAGAACCTAAGAATCTCTCTTGGTTCTCAACGAAGGCTGTCACATTTTCTCTCCCTCTCCCTCCCCTTACCTCCCCTACTTTGCTTCTCTCCTCACGTCTAGTCTACTGTCTTGTACTTTGAGAGACTCTCCCAGCACTGCTCTCCAAACTAAGAAATCATGGATTTGATCAACTGTTCTCTCAACGCAATTGACACCATCTTCTCGACGAGAAGCTTAGGTTCGGGGGAACCGACTGCCCTGCCGGAACGTTCGCAGCTGGCCGATGGACGTGTGGGAGAAGTGGCAGGTCATGTGTCTGGCGGCTCTTTCCGTGGAGGACGTTGAAGATATCTACCTATTCGGAACCATGATAACAGGTCTTCTGCTGATTGGATTAGGCATTGCCCTGGTTTATCGAGGAATTAAAAAGACTGTGGCAGCTGTCCAAAGCCTCACAAGGCTGCCCGTCATGATTGATACTAGGGATGCCACAATTCTCAATATAATATTCAACCATTCGGTACGACATCCACGGTTCAATATGCGCTTGTGAATTGCGTTTTTTTTGTTTTACGTTAAAATAATTTATGTGCGTTTTATTTATCTCCGTCTATGAGCTGAGATGAGGAAACTCCTCCCCGCGAGTAAATATTCAATCACTATGCTCTAAAGTTAGGGGGCGCGCGGCTTAACCATCATTCCACACTTTAACATGGCGAGCAGCTGTGAAGTGACGAGGCAACAGTACGAGGAAGCGCCGGCGTCTTTCAAATCCGTGGTGTGGGGACATTTCGGTTTTGCCGTTGAGGATAATGCCGAAGAAGATAAAACGGTAAAAAAAAATAACTGTGTGCAAGCATTGTTTTACACGTGTAGCCTACTCAAACGGAAACACTTCCAACATGACTGCACATCTGCGGCGCCATCACCCAGCAATATCACTATCTGAAAGCAGGATAGCAGAGCAGGTATAAAGTCTTTCAAAAAAACAACAGTCCTCGCTGAATCCTTCCAGCATACATACCCAACTGGTTCCAAGAGACACAGGTGTAGGATTGCGTGTATTGGTCATAATTTTACTTATTCATGCAGATTTTGTGCTTGCACCCAAAGTGTTTATAAAGCTGCCTCTCAGTACTAAATTGAGTTTAGCTGCTTATTGCGCTCAAACAGTCAAATACGCACAAAATGTCAAAATGCTGTCCTTGACAAGTATTCACGTAAACAGTCAGTTATGTTTTAAGTGAACGTAAACAGTTGAGAAAAAAAATGCATGTGTAACAGTATAATGGATCCATGCATCAGGTCTTAAAGTGACAGCAGCCTAATATATACCTGCTGCCAAATTATGAGATATTAAAATATCTGTATTGCAATTTTTTTCCCCATGGTATATACAGGTATGTCAAAATTGTGGCCAGTGAAAATAATGATTGGCTAGTAATTTTGGAAAACCACTAGCCGGCTGGTGAGCAAAAAAGTTAAAGGTGCCCTAGAATGGGGTTATTTTATTATTTTATAATGTTTCCTGGGTTGCCCTTATAGTGTTAGTATGTTTTTTAGATCAAAAATAGTCATAATTTAGAAATAAAAGGCATTTTTCCTAGCCTGATTTTAGCCTCTGATTTGAACACTCTGTTTGAAGGGGCGTGTCTGCTGTGAGACTTCAGTGTAACCGGGTCACTGCTGTGATTGGCTGACATGCTTGCATATAAAATAGCTACTTATTACATGTGAAACTCTCGAAAAATACTTTTACTACAGCTATTAAACGTTTTTACTATTACAGCTATCGAGATTAACGAATCGTGAGATGTTTATAAAGTATTTAAATCTATTTCCATCACATAAAATGTTGCAGTGATGAGCATTGAGCAAGCAGATGACAGTCTGTTGATCGCGAGACTGAAGATCTTATCATTGCAACACAGTTTCTGCACTCTCTATAATGCTTTTACCAATGCAAACACGATGATGTACATACATTAAGAGCTTCGTGGTGCAGTGTAACATGCGTCATTGATTTCATAACGAGTTTGTCAAGTGTCCAAATAAACTCGCGCTGTGTGGAAAGATTGTTCTTTGATCGCTTTCTGTATATCATTTATTCACTGAGAGAAGCTTGCTTGATATTGTCCCAGGTTAGAAAATAAGTCCGTGGTGAAATGGGCAGAGCAAACTAACAACTTCGAATTGAACTTTTGGTATCCGATTATAGATAAACATCAACCACGCCTGTTGACATTTTTTTTTGTGGGAAGGGTATGAAAAGTCCTCACCTCCTCTGCACAGCCTGGCTGGAAATAACATTTATCTGCCATTTTCCATATGATCCTCGCTTGTTTCTTCACCTGCAGAACTTCCGATGGTTCGACTGCGCAGTGCGTAGCAATGAACATGGGCTGGCATATGCAAATTTTTGGAGGCGTACATATTAATGATCCCGACTGTTGCGTCACAGTCAGTGTTATGTGGAGATTCGCCTGTTTTTCAGGGGTGTTTTTCAAAAACGAGATTTAAATAAGAAGGAGAAAACAATGGTGTTTGAGACTCACTGTATGTCATGTCCATGTACTGAACTCTTGTTATTTATCTATGCCAACATAAATTCAATTTCACATTCTAGGGCACCTTTAATGTCAAGCCCTGATCTTTAATCATTATTTTTCAAAAAGCTTTTGAAATATATTTTTCAAGGTAAAAAGTATTAAGAATATATATATTTTAAGGTAAAAGTAAGGTACCTTAAAATTTAAGGTACAAATATCATGAATTATTAATTCATAAATTCATAATATTCCTTTAGTTTAAACAGTATGAACTGATACATAAATGTGAAAAATATATACATTAAATGTGATGAGAGATGCTTTGGATAAAAAAATCTGCCAAATGCATAAATGTAAAATAAATATAATTGAGGTTTTAGAGACCATTATATTTTATAACTTAAAAATAATTAAGGGAGAATGAAAAAACTGCACCTCTCCTGGAAACATTTATTCTTGTAGTAAATTACATCATTTAAAAGAAGAGAACTTCAGCTTCATAAAGAGACAACTCTCGTATCTCTGTGACAAGTATTGACAGAGTTACAATTATTTTTTCGGACGCGTTTCAGAACGGACCTCACTGACAGAGACAAGGCAAAACGCGCATCGTTTATTTTTCTTTATTTGACGAAAAGCACAACACTTTGTTTTTATTGTGAGTAGCCACAAAAAAAATACACACTTAACAGGATCTAATGATGTACAACACTTATATTTAAGATCAAAATCAACAGAGTAATTTGATTCTCTTTTGCACTGATAAGGAAAAAATCCAGCAAAACGCGGGGACGCATTTTCCGACCCCTAAGGGTTAAAGTGAAAAAGAAGGTCAAGGAATAGCTAACACAACTCAAGCAGAAGAGTTGTTTAAAAACAGAAGAGGGCACATGTCAAGATTTCCCAACATAACAATATTTTGGTTTCCAAACATTCAGGGGCCTGTTTCAATACGGAGGTTCATCCAACTCTGAGTTAAAACTTTAGCTCGGAGTTGACTTACCCTGAGATGGGAAACTGAGTTTTCAGTTTCAGCACAGCTGAATTGAGTTAGTTCAATCAAATCTGAATTGGTTGACTCTAGTTGTGTCCCAATTCAGGGGCTGCATCCTTCAAAGGATGCATTTGAAGGCCAATTGCGTCACACTGTTGTCGTGCAATTGAACGGCCAGAACGCAATAAAAATGTTCTGTTTTCAGTTAAAACGGTGTCGTGTAAGCGCCCCCTAAGTTAATAACTAATGATCTTTGCAACGGTAGTGAATCAATCAAAAATAACTTTATCTGGACAATAACTTTATTCTAGAGCTGCTTTAAAGCCAAAACAATCTCTGTTACATTAATTTCCTATTATCACTGTAAAGCTGCTTTGAAACAATCTGTATTGTTAAAAGTGCTATATAAATAAAGGTGACTTGACTTGCCTTGACAGCAGCGCAATGAAGACTGTCCCAATTCAAAGCTGCATCCTCTGAAGGCCGCAGTCAAAGGCCACTTACGTCACCGCGACAAGGCTGACGAAGCTGACTTCAAATGCGCCTATTTTTCCTCACAAAATGAAGGATACATCAGATGGATAACTTTGTGGCCTACCCTACCCCATAATTTATTGTGCATCGGTGACGACAGGAGTTTTATTAAATGAAAATTTCGGGTGAGAGTTCTGTGGCAGCCGACGAATTCACATATAAATGTAAGTATTGTGTTTTAATTTACTCAAATAGCTAGCGAAACAAGTGTTAAAAGCCACGTTTTTTTTTTTTTAACTTCATTTGTTAGGTGGTCTGAGGCAAAACTTACACGTGTAAGGTGAGGTGCTAATATTTCATTTTGTTTTAGGGAGCAAGGAGCAGACAGCTCAATTTATTAAAATGAGGGCTAAAAATTATCATTTTTTTTTACCGGGGCGAAATACTCAGTGTCAGTGTGGCTTGGAGGTAAGACAATGTGGAGGTAAGACAATGACCTATTTGTACAATTTCCACTAGTCTCACTTGTGTATTAGAACAAATAGTCCTTACTCTATACAAAGTTCACAACAGTAAGACAACCAGTAGATAAGGCAATAGTCTTTCACTTTTTATTTTTATTTTTTAGTGCTGTCAAATTAATTGACACATCTGTCTTGTGCTGTTGTTGTTGTTGTTGTTGTTGTTAACAGGAATGGTTTATTTGGTCTGCCTTAGGATTGCAAGTGTCCTGGGACAGGTGAGGGAGTAAGTGGGAAACCCACTGCTGAAACTTGGCCGTGGTTCGTCCTCATGGATGATGTGTTGGGACAGAGGCATTCTAACAACCCCCCTGTATTGCCTCCATCCTTGAGGACACACCAGTGCCAAGTTCAGCAGTGGACCACCAAGATGAGCACCAGAACCAGCACCAGAGAGGAGAAAGCGAGACAGAGATGACAGATTCATGGATTTAATCAAGTCAAGTCAAGTCACTGTCATTTATAAAGCTCTTTTAACAGTATGGATTGTTTCAAAGCAGCTTTACAGTGTAGGATTGAAAATAATCCAAGAAGTTTGAAATGAACATTTGCTTTGCAAGACATATGCTTTACAGTGTTCCACCCCTCTTTCTACCACAAGGACCATTTGGAGTTCCCAAAGGCATAGAGGAGTTGCATGCTGGGTCTGATAGTGATCAAGGCCTGTAGGCCAAGATGTTTGTACTTTGGGGGTCTATGAATTGTCACACCTTTAGAACAATAGGGGAAGTGTAATTATCTGATTGGTCAGTTTGAATGTCTCACATTTGGGTTTTAGTCACATGGTCAGGGAAAGGATAAAACAAGATTGAACTGTTGCTCTGCCTCTTTCATGCTCTGGCGCTCTGATCCTCTGGGTCTCTCTCTCTCTTTACCTCCTCTCTCTCTCTCTCTCTCTCTCTCTTTACCTCCTCTCTCTCTCTCTCTCTCTCTCTCTCTCTCTCTCTCTCTCTCTCTCTCTCTCTCTCTCTCAGGTAACATTTTACATACATGCTGGGTACAATTAATTATATAAGTTAACATCATCTCATACATCTATTTTGTAACTATTTTAAGTGTAACCATAACCATATTTTGTCATTAAACCTTTTCAATTACAAATAATGTGCTAAATGGGTTTGATTTGGTATTGACTTTGAAGTGCTACCTATTGCAATACAATATTGTCACACATATAGCAACGCTCTCCCACATATTAAGCTATTGTAACTGCGCTTATTTCCGTCGTTGGTATAAGTGGCAGTGGGTGGAATAGACAAGAAATGTACAGTTTTCTACCATCTTGCTGATAACGTTTCTTTAGTCATTCGGCAGTCTTGCAGCTTGAACCCCTGCAGGAAATCCACCCTTACAGATGGTGCCGAAACCCGGGATCCCTTGCAGTGTGTTTTCTGAAATTCACTTTGATCAGTAAGAGGATCATTCACATCCGAATGAGACAATTTTTTCACAGTTGATTTTGTGAATGGATTAAAGTTGACCTTCTGACCATGGAATGGGTAAGTCTGTTTTCATTGTTTAATGGTATGATAGGAAAAGTCTCCATTTGAATTAATTGAATGAAACAGAATTTAGAAGGTTTTGAATAGCTTTAATAGTCACATTACTGTACAATTTGGGAATATTGTGAATATTCAGATCTCCTCAGGGATGGAAGGGAAAATTTCTGATAATAGTGACGTACTGTTTGCTTTATGGAGCAAGAAAGTTGAGCCTACCTTGTGTAAACTCAAGAAAGAGTACATTGATTTTAAATGTCCAGATGAGGAATTGCTCCAATGGTGGGACACAATTGGCAAACATCAAAAGAAATCAAAACATGGTGAATTAATTGAGGTTTTAAACTTCATACGTTTTACAAGGCTACGTGAGTTAACAACGTGTCTATTTTCAAGTATAGATGCTAAATGTAAAGAAGTGCAATCTAAAAATGCAGAGGCACAAGAGTCTGAGGCAAAGATTAAATATCTTCAAACACAGCTAGATAAATTACTAGTTGAGCAGTTAGCCCTGACTCAAAAGTGTAAAAATCACAAAGAGACCATTGCAGATCTGAAGGCTAAGCTAAATGCTAAAAAGTGCATGTCTCCCAAAATGCTTAACAGCGATGGGACTAAAAAGCATGTTCACTTCTTAGAGGAGGTGACTTGCTCTAATGAATCTGAAACATTGAGTTCAGAAAATGCATGTGCAACTGCTCAAGAAAGTGTGCCTATTTCAGTTCTTAAGGTGATGCAGCACCGTAATAGCGCAGAGTCATGTACCAGAACGCATGGTGAATTAGCATTAGAGAGTCGTGAAAATCCTCAAACTCCAGGAGAACATAGCAATCAACCCTATGGTAAAGAAAGCAGGTTTTGCAGTTCCTGTCAGAAAATAGGCCATAAAGAGGGAAAATGCTGGTCACTGGGTAGGGGCAGACCTCCTCCTTATTTTCAGAAAAATAGCAAACTACTTTCTAAGAGCAAAAATCAGCGATCTGCACGTACAGGTAAAACTCTTAGTGAGTTAACTGCTTTGTTCATGCAAGGCCTTCAGCTACTAACTTCACTTGCAAGTGGGATGGTAGCCTAATAGCAACAAGTTTAATATCCAAATTGAAATGATCCTGTTTGTATTTTCACATTTGTAATTGTGCGTAACACATTGCTCATAGAACACAATTTATAGTTGTTTGTGCTACTACAATGTAGACTAATTAAGTTTATTCTTTAAAACACATGATTGCTTTACTGTAAGTGTTGTATAGAAACACTTAGGTAAAAAGGTTGTAGATGCTAAGTATTCTAGGCCATGTATCTTGTGTAAACTGGATTAACTGTTTAACTGGAATTGCATAGCAATTTCAGATTACATGTGTGTGTCTATGTTGAATTTGTTTGTTTCCTTGGTGGAAAACTCTGCTATTTTCAATATAGCTAGATTAAGACCAGATAGAGGAACATAGAATTGCCATGTGGCTACAATGTGATTCACCAATGCATAACCATGAAAATGCTTTCCTCACAACAGGACTCAGTAACTCTGTACTTTGCACTTTTATCATGCTCCTCAACTGAAACATTGGTGTGTGAACATTTTGAGCCAGATCACACCTCATACTCATTCTCAAGCTGGCTCCCTGTTACAACAACAGGACCAAATTTGCATCACAATTGTAAAGCCTACTCACCTTTGTTTTGGGGCATGATGAATTTACACATAGCCACAGCTAAATGCAGCCATACAGATAACACCATTTGATCTTCACACAAAGTCAAATCTGAGGCTGATTCCTCCTCACAAAATGTAATTCATACAATTTTATTCAAGTCTTTACATCTAGGCTGAATTATAACTGTGAATTGCATCTAATAATTGTTTGTTTTGTTTTTCTTTGAATTTACTTTATCACGTACGTTATCATTTGTCTCACCAAGTTAAATTTTAATGTATGTCAGTATTTCTCATTTTTACCCAAGTACAAATATTTGTATTCTCTTTAATGGTTTTGATACATTTCTGAAATGTATTTGATTTCTGCTTATTTGTATTTTGTCCATTTTACTTTCAACAATGTTTTTATGTTTTTGGACATTAATTCAATTGAATCAATGTGTTTGGTTACACTGAATATTTTGCTGATACTCTTCATGAAATAGGGTTTTAAACCAGCATTTGTTGTTTTGTTGTAATGCAATTTATTTAAATGTTTCCAGAAACAGTGTAAGAGCTTGTAAGATCTTCTTTTATTCTCCCTTGACCATGTTTTTAAGTACATCAATTTAAGGGCTTTTTGCCAGAGACAAATTTTAATCTGACCATATCAAACATCTGACCAATGACAAATGTCGTATGCTTTTTCTGTTTGTTGTGCTATGCTCTTTTAAATCACAGGATCCCTGCTACCTCCCAGATTCAGTGCCTGTTCTTATGTTCTTCTCGGCTACTAGCCTTTAGCCCGCTAGCATTTCACGCGTGGCCGTGCCTATTCGAGCGTCGTCTCATCTTTTACACCCGTTTCTCTGAAAGCTTCTCTGAAAGTACAGACACACGTTGATTGTGCTTAGAGCCTGCATCAACGGGGCATAAGCACATCTGCGTGCGGTCTGTGTTTGTGTTTGGAGCTCCCTCGAATTGATTCATTAATCCTTGATTTTCTTCTTTACCACTCAATTGTAAACAGGCACTTTCTATTTTTATATCATGTGAACTTATCCTCGATACTATTCCTTATAAAGAAAAAAAAACAAAGAAAAAAAAAAAACAATCGGATTGCTTTACTGATTACTATTACTACTAATTTACTGTTCATCTGTTATAATGGCGAACATATCGGATGTGTGTCTAACGTTACCTCTGAGTGCAGGTGAGGACACATTCGAGCTGATTTCGGTACGACTGGAGCTGGAGTCGGTGGAGAAGCAGATTCGTGTTCTGCTGGAGAAGCAAGCCGAGCTGCGAGATCGGCAATCAGCGCTTGAAACATCACGCGCCGATGCTCACAAGTCAGTGGTTAGTAACTTTGTGACTTTGACTCCGACTTCGTCTACTCCGTGCGTTTCTCTGCCCAGGAGGACGCGATCATCTCTGCCTTCAATCACTCCTGCACCCTGGGTCACGACACGAGCCAGGACCAGAGCAAGAACCTCTCCGCCCCTCCCGGTCTTCGAGATCTCCACCCGGAACCGCTTCTCCCCTCTTCGCGAGTCGGAACGCGACGACGCCGTGATCATCGGCACTTCCATGGTCCGCCATGTCCGTGCTACCTCGGGTAAAGGTAAGGTGCGCACTCACTGCTTTCCTGGTGCTCGTGTTCTTGATGTCGCTGCGCAGGTTCCCGAGATCCTGAACGGTGACGAGCGCGTCGGAGCTGTCGTGCTGCACGCGGGGACGAATGACATCAGGCTGCGGCAGACGGAGGTTCTGAAGAAGGACTACCGAAGCCTGATCGAGACGGTACACAGCACATCGCCTAGAGCAACGATCGTCGTGTCTGGACCGCTTCCCACTTACCGACTTGGACAAGAAAGGTTCAGTAGATTATTTGCTTTAAATGAATGGTTAATGTCATGGTGTAATGAACAGAAACTGCTCTTTGTAAATAATTGGAATCTGTTTTGGGAGCGACCTAGGCTGTACCGTCCTGATGGTCTGCACCCCAGCAGAGTCGGAGCGGCTGTTCTGTCGGACAACATCTCCAAGACGCTACACACCATCTGACTAGTAAGTCAAAGTCCAAATCATAGTCTTTGCTGTCCCAACTTAATTGATATAAGTACCAATGTAGAACATTATATAGAAACTGTGTCTATTCCTCGCTTAGTGAAGCCAAACAACAAATCTACTGTAAGATCTAGCAAGAATATTATTGTAATTAAACCAGAAAATCTAAATATCAGTGAACAAAAACAATTTCTAAAGCTAGGTCTTCTAAACATTAGATCGCTCACACCTAAGGCGGTTATTGTAAATGAAATGGTCACAGATAATAATTTCGATGTTCTGTGCCTTACTGAAACCTGGCTTAAACCAAATGATTATTTCGGTCTAAATGAGTCTACTCCACCAGGATACTGTTATAAGCATGAGCCCCGTCTGATCGGTCGTGGCGGCGGTGTTGCAACAATCTTTAGAGATATTCTTAATGTTACTCAGAAAACTTGTCATAGGTTTAATTCGTTTGAAGTACTTGTGCTAAATGTTACGCTCTTAGATGTAAGAAAGAAATCCTTACTGTCCCTAGCATTGGCTACCGTATATAGACCCCCAGGGCCATATGCTGATTTCCTAAAAGATTTTGCAGACTTTCTCTCAGACCTATTGGTCAATGTCGATAAAGCAATAATTATTGGCGACTTTAACATACACGTAGATAATACAAATGATGCGTTAGGGGCTGCGTTTAGAGATCTATTAAACTCTTTTGGGGTGAAGCAAAACGTCAGTGGTCCCACTCATCGGCTAAATCATACACTAGATTTAATTATTTCATATGGAACCGATCCAACCGATATAGATATTATACCGCAAAGTGACGATCTCACTGATCATTACATGGTAACTTGCATAATACGCACTGCTGAAATTTGTCAAGTTGCACCACGTTATAGACCAGGCAGAACAATCCTTCCAACCACTATAGATAGATTCTCAAATAGCTTACCTGATCTATCTCAGCTGCTCAGTAAACCCAAACAAACAGATGAACTAGAGGAAATGACTAGCAGTATGAGCAACATTTTCTCTAGTACACTAGATATTGTTGCACCAATTAGATTAAAAAAGGTTAGAGAGAAAACTAAAACACCATGGTACAACAGTGCTACGCATGCTATCAAGAGAGAAACTCGTAACTTAGGCCCCATCCACACTACTACGTTTTCGTTTCAAAACGGAGACCTTTTGCTACGTTTGCACCTCCCGTCCACACTAAAACGGCAAAAACGAAGACCTAAAACGGAGAAGTTTAGAAACGCTGCAGACCCGTTTCGCGTTTTGAATCTCCGGAGGGCGTTTTAGTGTAGACGGGTCAAAACGGAGGACTTTAGAAACGATGACGCAAGACGCTCGCGCTCGGCTCTCTGATTGGGTGTCATCAGTCATAGCATATCCTTGCCTGGTGCTGTAACGTTAACTGCCTACATGCGCCGGGCCCGGAGGCAAGCTATTATTCCAGCGATCTGTGACAATTCCCGTGCCGTGTGCAGCGGCGGTATCGACCGTACATGGAGCGTCGGTTTTGGGTTAAGCCGGGAAGAACCAGCGCATGCGGGATAATTTTATCAATGAAGTTGTGGTTCCTGAGTAATGGTGTTTACACCGGCACGCGCATGCCCAGTGTAGGTGAATGGTCACGTGATGCGCGTTTTCAGTCGTTTTTATGTGGATGGAGATCGCAGCTAAAACGCTGGTGTGGACGGAGATCGTATTCGTTTTAATTCTCCGTTTTTAAACTAAAACGCAGTAGTGTGGATGGGGCCTTAGAGCGTAAATGGAAACGAACTAATTTAGAGGTCTTCAGAATCGCGTGGAAAGACAGTATGTCACGTTATAAAAGGGCTCTAAAATCAGCCAGGGCTGAGCATATCCGCAAATTAATTGAAAATAACCAAAATAATCCAAGGTTTTTATTTAACACCGTGGCTAGACTAACAAATAATCAGACATCTCCAGAGCAAAATATTCCGTTACAATATAGTAGTAATGATTTTATGAATTACTTCAATGAGAAAATAGAAAGCATCCGAAACACAATTGTAAATGTACAATCCTCTATGGTGTCTTATGACTCGGCCTCAATTATGGCCCCCCTAGAACAACTACACCGCTTTACAACTATAGGACAGGAAGAACTAAATAAACTAATCATTGCATCTAAACCAACAACATGTTTATTAGATCCAATACCCACTAAACTACTTAAAGAAGTGTTACCTGTAGTGGAAGAGCCTCTTCTCAATATTATTAACTCGTCTTTATTTTTAGGTCACGTTCCAAAAATATTCAAGCTGGCAGTAATAAAACCTCTCATTAAGAAACCGCAATTAGATCCAAATAACCTAGCAAATTACAGACCCATCTCAAATCTTCCATTTATGTCTAAAATACTAGAAAAAATTGTGTCCGCTCAATTGTACTCTTTCTTGCAAAAAAATGATATCTACGAAAAATTTCAGTCGGGATTCAGACCGCATCATAGCACAGAAACTGCGCTAGTTAAAATTACAAATGATTTACTCTTAGCCTCTGACCAAGGCTGTATCTCAATACTAGTTCTACTTGATCTTAGCGCCGCGTTCGACACTATAGATCATAAAATACTCTTAGATCGACTACAAAACTACACTGGTGTTCAGGGACAGGCATTAAGCTGGTTTAGATCGTACTTATCAGACCGTTACCATTTCGTCTGTTTAAATGGGGAAAAATCAAAGATAACATCAGTAGACTATGGAGTGCCGCAAGGATCTGTCCTAGGCCCTCTGCTATTCTCAATATATATGATGCCACTTGGTAATATTATAAGAAAACATGGAATTAGTTTTCACTGTTATGCTGATGACACTCAATTATATATCTCATCACGACCAGATGAAAACACTAACTTATCTAACTTGACAGAGTGTCTAAAAGATATAAAATGCTGGATGACGTGTAATTTCCTGCTATTAAATTCAGATAAAACGGAGGTATTACTTATTGGTCCAAAAAACTACCCACAAAATCCCTTACAATACAACTTTAATTTAGAAGGATGTCCTGTTACTTTATCCACTACAGTAAAAGACCTGGGTGTTATACTAGACCGCAACTTGACTTTCGAAAATCATATCTCATATGTTACAAGAACAGCCTTTTTCCACCTTAGAAACATTGCTAAGCTACGTAACATGCTATCTGTTTCAGATGCAGAAAAGTTAGTTCATGCATTCATGACCTCGAGACTAGATTACTGTAATGCTTTATTAGCTGGTTGTCCTGCATCCTCAATAAACAAACTACAGTTAGTGCAAAATGCAGCCGCTAGAGTTCTTACTAGATCAAGAAAATATGATCATATAACACCAATTTTATCATCTCTACACTGGTTACCTATTAAGTTCCGTATCAATTACAAAGTATTACTATTGACTTATAAAGCTCTAAATGGTTTAGCTCCTGTGTATTTAACAGACCTTCTATCGCCCTACAATCCATCGCGCTCTTTAAGATCACAAAATTCGAGGCTTCTGGTCGTTCCTAGGATATCTAAGTCTACTAAAGGAGGGAGGGCGTTCTCACATTTATCTCCTAAACTCTGGAATAGCCTTCCTGATATTGTTCGAGACTCAGACTCGCTGTCCCAGTTTAAAACTAGATTAAAGACGCATCTCTTTAACCAAGCATTCACTTAATGCTTACCTTTTATACTACTTCTGAATCAGTTCGAATGCATTAATATTATGAACATCAGCTATGCTAATTATTTCCCATCTGTCTTTCTGCTGTTATCTCGGGACGCTAGTCCCGAG
Organism: Chrosomus eos; assembly: GCA_036326025.1. NCBI lineage: Eukaryota > Metazoa > Chordata > Actinopteri > Cypriniformes > Leuciscidae > Chrosomus > Chrosomus eos. Next base: position 31,192,853 of record CM070834.1, on the reverse strand, counting down.
GTAAATAGCGTTCGTCAGCTCCAGTTTGTATCCAGCCTCTCACGAAGACTTCAGATGCCCCAACACCTGTGGAGAGACGACTAAACGCCGGTGGAGAGACGACTAAACGCCTGTGGAGAGACGACTCGACGCCTGTGAAGAGACGACTAAACACCGGCGATATGTTATGCCTAAATTTATACATGATTAACTAACTGTATTTTTCTTTGTACATTTCTGAATTGCACTTTCTGTAAAGCTGCTTTGAGACAATGTGTATTGTGAAAAGCGCTATACAAATAAACTTGAATTGAATTGAATTGAATTGAAAAGTATGAAATGTTCATGGATGATTTGCATATATATGAAAGGTGCAACAGCATTTGATGGAGCCTCCTCATGCAGGGCTGAAAGGAGAACAGAGACTGAAGACTGACCAGCCGCTATTGCAACAAGCTTGGACGAAATGTCTGAAGATGCAACTACATACAACAGAAAGCATGTCTTTATGGATTGTGCCACCTTTGGACTCCATGTGTGTGGCCAACGGTGCCAAGGGGGGATTTGTAGGATTGAAAATAATCCAAGAAGTTTGAAATGAACATTTGCTTTGCAAGACATATGCTTTACAGTGTTCCACCCCCTCTTTCTACCACAAGGACCATTTGGAGTTCCCAAAGGCATAGAGGAGTTGCATGCTGGGTCTGATAGTGATCAAGGCCTGTAGGCCAAGATGTTTGTACTTTGGGGGTCTATGAATTGTCACACCTTTAGAACAATAGGGGAAGTGTAATTATCTGATTGGTCAGTTTGAATGTCTCACATTTGGGTTTTAGTCACATGGTCAGGGAAAGTATAAAACAAGATTGAACTGTTGCTCTGCCTCTTTCATGCTCTGGCGCTCTGATCCTCTGGGTCTCTCTCTCTCTTTACCTCCTCTCTCTCTCTCTCTCTCTTTACCTCCTCTCTCTCTCTCTCTCTCTCTCTCTCTCTCTCTCTCTCTCTCTCTCTCTCTCTCTCTCTCTCTCAGGTAACATTTTACATACATGCTGGGTACAATTAATTATATAAGTTAACATCATCTCATACATCTATTTTGTAACTATTTTAAGTGTAACCATAACCATATTTTGTCATTAAACCTTTTCAATTACAAATAATGTGCTAAATGGGTTTGATTTGGTATTGACTTTGAAGTGCTACCTATTGCAATACAATATTGTCACACATATAGCAACGCTCTCCCACATATTAAGCTATTGTAACTGCGCTTATTTCCGTCGTTGGTATAAGTGGCAGTGGGTGGAATAGACAAGAAATGTACAGTTTTCTACCATCTTGCTGATAACGTTTCTTTAGTCATTCGGCAGTCTTGCAGCTTGAACCCCTGCAGGAAATCCACCCTTACAACAGTGACAATAGGAAATTACCGTAACAGATTATTTAGGCTTTACCACAGCTCTAGGATAAAGTTATTGGCCAGCTAAAGTTAGTTTTGACTGATTCAATTCCATTGTGAAGATCATTAGTTAATAACTATGGGGCCGCTAACATGACACCATTCTAACAGAAAAACACTTAACGCGCTCCGTCCACCCATCCGCATAAACAGTGCCTGGTCTCGAGAACGCACTGCGGGTTACACCCCTACTCTTTTTTTCCAAAGGACATCCTGGGATTATTAATGACCACAGAGAGTCAGGACCTCGGTTTAACATCTCATCCGAAGGAAGGTGCTCTTTGACAGTATAGTGTCCCCATCACTTTACTGGGGCGTTAGGACCCAGACAGACCACAGGGTGAGCGCCCCCTGCTGGCCTCTCTAACACCTCTTCCAGCAGCAACCTGGTTTTCCCAGAAGGTCTCCCATCCAGGTACTGATCAGGCTCAACCCTGCTTAGCTTCAGTGGGCAACCAGTCTTGGGCTACAGGGTGATATGGCTGCTGGTGTCTATATAATGTGTTATGTGTATGCTAGGCCAAAGAGATGTGTTTTAGTCTTGATTTAAAGGGCCCCTATTATGCTATTTTAAAGTTTCCTAATGTTGTTGTGGAGTCTCCTATAACATGTTTACGTGCATCAAAGGTAAAAAAAAACTGTTTAATTTCCTCATAATATACATTTGCACATCATCACATTTTCAATGATTCTCAAACGCCTCTGTTGTTTTACCTGCTGCAAAATTACACAATTTGTACAAAACAAGTAGAGCTATATTATCCAGTGTAATTTATCACTAGGCCTACCACTGTCTTGTTTTTTCTTATCCTCCTCTTCCTTTCTCTTCTTTCTTTTCTGGCTTCCTGAAGCATAATTCCACTTCATGATGACTGCCGAGGAGGTTTGTATTTTGCCGGCAGCAGAGATCATGTGGTTGGCTGGCTGCTGTCAGCGACTACTGAGAGGGGCCCCCTTGAGGGGGATACCGATAACAGTGTCATTGCACTTTACTGCATTGACTATCAAAGGTGCGATCAAACAGTTTGTTTGTTGCATTTTATTCTTAACCGTCGTTGTCTTGGGGCCCCAGGCCAGCTCGGGAAAATCCTCGCAGATATTTCTTTCTAAAAAAGGAACATAGTTGTGAGGATACTGCATTTTCTAGTATTTTTGACCGAAAAGGTAGATTCGAGATCGGCCTGTAATTGACTAATTCTGTAGGATCAAGTTGCGTTTTTTTAACAAGCGGTTTAATCATAGCCAGGATAAAGGTTTTTGGTATGTATCCTAATGACAAAGATGAATTAAAGATATTAAGAAGAGTACCTATGACCTCTGGAAGCATCTCTTTCAATAGCTTATAGCTTTTATATAGCTATTTTATATAGCTTATAAATAAACAGTTTATTTAACGTTAAGTAAATTTAACGTTAATCTAGTGACTTTCGTCACTACTCACTTAAAAATGTTGGGTTAAAAATAACCAACGAATAACCCAACTATGGGGTGGTATAGCACCTTCCCAACTGTGGGTTATTTTAACCCAATGTATTGGGTTAAATACCAGTTGGGTTAAAATAACCCAACAGTTGAGTTAAATATTTATTTTTATTTATTACCTTATTTTAATAAATAAAATGCACTGTTTTCAAATACAGATTTTTTATTTGTATAAAACAATACATATGTTTCAACAAATATATTTTTAAATTACAAACTATATATTGGGGAGTCTAGCATTTAATGTATAATATACATAGTGTACATATATTCAAAATACACAAGTGTACATACAACACACATAATAAATTCAAAACCTATGCAAATATGTACAAACAGTCCACATTCAAAACATGTACATAGGGTACAAATACATAAAATATATACACACAGCACACAAAAATTCAAAATTCACTAAATTCAAAACCTATACAAATATGGACAAAATACACAAATGAATAACATTAAATCCTAATCACAACTTTATTAAAAGGTCTTCAACAGAGCACTGAATGCATTGATGTATTGTTGTAAACATACTTTAAGTAATACAACTAAAAATACATATGCTGACTACTGGACCTGATGATGATGATGATGATGATGATGATGATGATGATGATGATGATGATGATGATGATGATGATGATCAAAGTTCTTGATGAGGCAGCAATGTGTTAAAGGAACTACAAAAACTCCCAAATGGATGCAGAGGTTTTAAAATGTTTATGTCATAGATGTTAAACATTTTTGAAACAGATCCATTGCTTGAAATAAAGTCTTCTGTTCAACTGCTTTCACACTGAATATGATAAAAACTTGCAAGTTCTCTTTGTCCCCAAGCATCGTCACGTGGATCCGGGCATGTGTCTCACTGTTCAGATAGGCACCATGTCAGTTCCACTTCTTCCAACCTTAAAAGAATAAATAAAGTTCAGTTGGGCATGCACTGTGACAACATCAACAGTTTAAATTATGAAAAAGTTACATCACAGCAGTGCTGTATTGAATTAAATTATGGTCACTCTAATTACTCATTACACCTGCTGTTAAAGGGATAGTTTACCCAAAAATGTAAACTCTGTCATTAATTACTCGCCCTCATATCATTCCAAACATGTGAGACTTGCGTTAATCTTCGGAACATAAATAAAGACTCTGGGAGATTTTTGTCCCTTCATTGACAGCTATGCAACTATGCCCCAGAAAGGTAGCAAAGACGTCATTAAAGTAGGCCTAATCCATGCGAGTTCAACCTCAATTTTATGAAGCATGATGAGTATATTCTATCCCTTAAACTTAAACTTAAAAATTTACCACTTTATTTGCAAAATATTAAACTCAAACACGAGAGCACCTCGACGCATGCGTGTTGTGTTAAATGCGAGAGTAGACGACAAGAGCGTGAACACAACAATAATGATTTTTTTGCACAAAGCACTCGCGTCGGTTCTCGCGTCGGTTCATAAAACGATTCTTTCATTTTGAGTTGACTGCGCATGCACAACATCCTATAAGTTCTGTTCTGGAAACAGAATTGATTAGTAGATCTCTTGAGTGTTTGGGTTCGGGTCCAAATCTTTCATTCTTCCCGTCAGTCTTAGAGGCTATGCTGTCAGTACCGGAAAGATACATGATTAGTTCACCTCTCGAGTCTAATTAATGAAATGACTTGAAAAAAAGAGATTCAAAGATCCGAGTCAGTAAAATTTCCTGAACTTCCCACTACTACTGGACAGTAGCTTTCGGCAGTCAGTAAAAATATACCGCAGATTTCTTGTCAAATCTAGTTGTACAAATAAATCTTAAAGCTCTTTCCCATTTTGTATGTGTTTTTTCCACGGCAGTCATTCTGCCACTTGAAGGTGACGTCACGCGCATACTCTCTATTCTGAACATAATTAAACTCACCATTCCAAGAAAACTGTGAAGTCTGGGATGTTCTCTAATGATTTCTTCGATAGTTTTTGTTCGAGAGGATCAATTCCACGCATTGCAGTTTGTTGAGTTGGTGTGTGAATTCATGAACTCGTGGACTTGGCTGTGAGGACTTCTTGCTTTCTTTTTGCCACATTATTGTCAGTCATCAGACAGCTTAGACTCTACTGAAATGAAAACATACTGTATTAAAATGAGGGAAGACAGCTGAAAAAACAAACAAACATAAGCAATTAACTGGATCTGTAGTAGCCCCAGCACTGCACATTTGGTCTCTCAAATCATTATTCAACTTACCAGCTTGTTAGTAGAGGGACTCCAAGACTCGTGCCAGATAAGGAAGGCGTACTGTCCAGGACCAGAGTTGAGAACCATAGAGAGCCTAAGTCCCGCCCCTCCGCTTCCGGCTCATGGGACCTTGTTTCGGGAAAAATATGCATGGAAGTCAATGGGGAGAGACAAGTTATCTTTTTATTCCATCTGAACTGTGCCCTGAATTACACATATGATGTTTGTCAATTTAAAAGAGAATTATGAAAGTCAAGAAAGTCGCAGTTTGTCATAAAACAGAAGAGTAACATTTAGATTTATGTGAAAATCGCGCAATGAACTACATCTCTCGTCTCGTCACTAAGCTGAGCTCGTGTGTGTGCAGTCTGGTACAAAACATGACGGCGAAACGTTACGATTATAAGGTAAGACTATAGAAAACATGACAGATGTTACCTTCAGTAAAGTTAGCTTCATTCATTGAGAGAAAAGGTATGCCGTCTCATGCGCGCCTTTTGGGTTTTGTAGTCTTTGTAATTACGTATTTTCACAGTCTTATATCGCAACAGTTTTACATCAAACTGCAACTTTTTTTACTTTAAAATGTATCGTTTAAATTGCCAAACATCATATGTGTAATTCAGGGCACAATTCAAACGAGATCAAAAAATTTGTTGTCTCTCGCCATTGACTACCATACAATATTTTTCCGAGTTTAGGTCCCATGGTGGCCAACCGGAAACAAATATGGACAAAATACACAAATGAATAACATTAAATCCTAATCACAACTTTATTAAAAGGTCTTCAACAGAGCACTGAATGCATTGATGTATTGTTGTAAACATACTTTAAGTAATACAACTAAAAATACATATGCTGACTACTGGACCTGATGATGATGATGATGATGATGATGATGATGATGATGATGATGATGATGATGATGATGATGATCAAAGTTCTTGATGAGGCAGCAATGTGTTAAAGGAACTACAAAAACTCCCAAATGGATGCAGAGGTTTTAAAATGTTTATGTCATAGATGTTAAACATTTTTGAAACAGATCCATTGCTTGAAATAAAGTCTTCTGTTCAACTGCTTTCACACTGAATATGATAAAAACTTGCAAGTTCTCTTTGTCCCCAAGCATCGTCACGTGGATCCGGGCATGTGTCTCACTGTTCAGATAGGCACCATGTCAGTTCCACTTCTTCCAACCTTAAAAGAATAAATAAAGTTCAGTTGGGCATGCACTGTGACAACATCAACAGTTTAAATTATGAAAAAGTTACATCACAGCAGTGCTGTATTGAATTAAATTATGGTCACTCTAATTACTCATTACACCTGCTGTTAAAGGGATAGTTTACCCAAAAATGTAAACTCTGTCATTAATTACTCGTCACTAAGCTGAGCTCGTGTGTGTGCAGTCTGGTACAAAACATGACGGCGAAACGTTACGATTATAAGGTAAGACTATAGAAAACATGACAGATGTTACCTTCAGTAAAGTTAGCTTCATTCATTGAGAGAAAAGGTATGCCGTCTCATGCGCGCCTTTTGGGTTTTGTAGTCTTTGTAATTACGTATTTTCACAGTCTTATATCGCAACAGTTTTACATCAAACTGCAACTTTTTTTACTTTAAAATGTATCGTTTAAATTGCCAAACATCATATGTGTAATTCAGGGCACAATTCAAACGAGATCAAAAAATTTGTTGTCTCTCGCCATTGACTACCATACAATATTTTTCCGAGTTTAGGTCCCATGGTGGCCAACCGGAAGGGGAGGGACTTAGGCTCTCTATTGTCATCCAGCAGTGTAAAACTTTCATTTACTCCTTCCTGTGCTAGAATGAAGCAGAAAATAAGAAATATTTTCAGAAAAGTAAGCTAGTCCTTAAAAATAAGTTTGTAAAAACCCTTTTATATCACTTATTTCAATAGCTTACTCACCTTGAAAGGTTTCAATTAAAAGGCAGAAGATCACCTGTTGTAGTCTGCTTCACAAATTAACCCATTTGTCTAAAACAAAAATATAACACATTTAGTGCAACACATTTAAATAAAAGGCAAAAACTTCATAAGAAAAAAAATACTATAATTGGATGCTTCAGCTACAGCTGCATGCACATACATGACTATTCATACAACAACATTCATTACCACATTTCTGCCAAAATACCATAGTTAAAGTGTTACAGTAAATCAAGGTAAACTGTGTTTTGGAAAAGAAACTTTCTTAATCATGAACTAATCGTTTATTTGTTGCACAATGTGCAATTGTGTTTTACGCATTCATTGTGTTTCATGTTTTACGCTTCAATGAATGTTGTTGGGAATATCTGCACTTTTTCATCTTTCTTTTATCTCGGAGATTTCAGCGAACTCAAACGGTTCTCACTGCATCTCACACCGCTGCTGTGGTGTCGTGTGGCCGATGTCTGAGCTCGCGCCGCTGGGCCGAGCTGATAAATGCCCGGTGCGCTACGGTTCAAATAAGTAGAGCTCTTTCGTCACGCATTTAGTGACAATTGTAGTCTCACCTGTACTGTACACATAGTAAGTCTAGAGCACTGCTTCAGCTGGGACAGACCATCACTAAAGTGCCTTTAATACATTTGCTATAACGAATAAAGTTACCGCAAAACAGGCGTAATGCTAGATAGTGATTTCAGACTAGGCCGAACGTTAGCTACTTAGCTAATTTATTGTAGTAACATTAGGTACTGGTAGTACATCAGCAAACGGTTTCGCTAGTATAATTTTATAATTAATAACTTTATTACTGCTAGCGAGCTAACGGGGATAGCTAGGATTAATTTCCAATCGATCTCACTACCGGAAAACGGACTAAGGGAACTTCGTTTTTTAAAAATATAAAATTTAGTTTTATAATAATTATATTCAATGTCTCAGTACACAATCCTTGATGTTATATAAAAATTACATGACTTACCTTTCATAATCAGGATGCAGCAGGCAGCAGCAGCTTCTGTGTTGTTGACTAACTTCTGTCACGTCCGTTAAAATTTGAACCGTCGCTGCGGAAACCAAAGATTATCTGACCCAACCGTCGGGTTATTTCTAAAAATAACCCAACGATTTTATAAATGACCCAATATTTTGGAAAAATAACCCAATATATTGACCCAATATGTGTAAACCATCGGTTGGGTTAAACAAATAACCCAACGTTTTTTAGAGTGTATATTCATGACTTGGCTGAAGTCCAGAATATTCGCACACAGGGCCTCTTGTAACAAAGAAAATTGGTTACTAATCACGTCACATAGCATTTCATTTACAAGTTACAATTAAAAATTAAAAATAGGCCTTACCGAATGAAAGTCCTCGCCTGATGTATTATGCAGCGCAGTACTGGACAGTTAACAACACTCTGAAGAAGCTCAACAAATTTTTTTTCCTTGCATTGCTGGTGTTCCATCAGTAACAGCAGCAGATAGTTTAGCAAAACCTCCGTGCTCATTCACCACATTCTCAAATATTCTCTCCCTTCGTGGTGCCACGTAATGAAGCAAACTTTAACAGCTCCTCTTGAACATCAAAGTTCTCTGTGATCATTCGCGCGAAGATCAGAAGCTGATCTCATCGGTGACATCTGTCACATCTGTGCAATTGTTGATTTCCTGTTTCAGCTTTGCTTTTCTTGGACTTTGATATTGAATGTCAGAAATCCGACACGTCACTGTTCGGCGGGACACAGATATATATTCAAAGTTTTCAAAAAACTTCTTTGAAAGCCATTTTCTCGTCTCCAAAAGATTTAGCCATCTCAATCACGCACTGCTTTACAATTTCGCCCTCTGATAACGTCTTTTTCGCTTTCGCGAGCACAAGTGAAAATGCATAAGACGCCTTTAGTGATGATTCTTGCACCATCATAAACTTGGCAAAAAGTTTTGCTGACGATGTATTTTACCTTTTAAATCTGAGATGAGAGCAATTTGGGCGTCACCGATGTATCTTTCGTATTTAAGTACCCTACCTGTTATTTTATCAGGACCCCCTGCATTCCTTGTATTAACCCTACACAATTCTTCAAATGTTATTACCCCCCTGCCCTACATTCAATTGATGTCTGATCAAATTCTGCTCAGTTTTAAAATATGATGTTTCAAATTTACCAAAAAATATATTATTTCTCACGAAGACGTGCCAGAACTGTCATTGGGTCAAGCTCTTAAAAAAATTAGATGCATGGTTCATTGTTTAAGGTAGCCACACTACCTTCCCTCATTGACATTTTCAATACCCGATTAACCCGAAAAGCAGTCAGCATTGTGGGTGATGCTCACACAGCTTCTTTAGTCTTCTGTCATCTGGGAGGAGATTTCGGAGTCTGCAGTTTTATCCACCAGGCTGTCAGAAGTTTGAACTCTCCTCCCTCTTAGCTCTTAGCCCTCTGCCCTTAGATGCAACACACACACACACACACACACACACACACACACACACACACACACACACACACACACACACACACACACACACACACACACACACAAACACAGTGCTGCTCTCTCTTTGTACAAACATATTTAAATTCTCATGTGCCTGATGTTTTTTATTGTTTATATTGTATTTTATATATTTTTTAATACTTGTCTGTGTTATGTTGGTGTTTTACACCATGGGTCTGAGGGAAACGGAATTTCAATCCTCTGTATGTCCTGTACATATACTAAAAATTGACAATAAACTTGAACTTAAGATCAGAGAATAGTGCTGAACAAGTTTATTCAGGAGTGAAAGAAATGAATGATAAATAAACCTAGGAAAATACATGACAATGATGAGTAACTTTATGTTTGGTGCAGCCTTAGTCTGTCATTGTACAATCTGATGTGCACAGTAAGCACTGCATTTGTTGCTAAGAAACTGCATGATGCAGTCCTGCTGCTTTTCTTCTTCTTTTTTTTTACATGTTACACATTATGGCTCCAGTGATTATGTCAAGTCATTGACATCTAACTCTACAAACTTCTTCCCCTATTGTGGCTTCTGGCTCCAGCACTCTTGATGTGTTCATTCATGCTTCCCTGGCTGTCAGCAGCAGGTATCATGGAGATTCACAGGCCATGTGCACTAGAAATGAGACTTGTTTACTTTTATTTTACGGATGGCAGGAAACAACCCCTCTAAAATCTTTTTGTTGTTCCTCTAAGCTAATCTGCCCATTGTGCCAAAGTAAAACAGCCTTTGTTTAATTTTCTGCATGAGATGAAAATTATTTGTTCCAAGACAGAACAGATATTATTCACAATGGCCAGTTTTTCAACATTGCGTATAGACTGTGAATGTGCTTCTCACTACTTAGGGGTGAAATTTGGTGTGCTATAGGAAACACCATTATGATGCAGCAGCACTTACTTGTCTCTGCTGAACAACAGGATCCAGTAAGCATGTTTGTTAACAGCTCTCTTTTCTAACTTCAAACTAAAATGAGAACAGCCAAAGTCGTAGGAAGAAGATTCTTAGGGGGACATTTATTTTTTCCTTCCTTCCTTCCTTTTCCTTCCTTCCTTCCTTCCTTCTATTTTATTTCCTTCCACTGATATCAGTGTCAAATGGGATGCTCCTGCAAAAATGAAGAACTGGTGAACAGTGTAAGTGCACCTATATCTTACAGTTTTAAGTAACATACACACCTCAGCACAACCTTAACTTCATGCTTTTACACTTGTCAGTACTAAAAGCCTTGGCCTCTGTGAAAGCTATTTCCAAGATGTAGCTAACCTTCATCCTTTATGGTAGTGAAACTAAACTGCAGATAATTTGTGCCCCGAATCCATGAAAAAGGCTACTCATTCAGCCGGAACTAATTTACGCAGAATCAATTTTACCTTCCACGTGTAATGGCCCTGCCAGAAGAGTTGAATGAGTGATGTTCTGATTATTAGCAGCAGCATAATTATGCAAAACCATGTGTTGAGGAAAAAGCAGCAAAGCAAGAACAAATCACATCATATTTTTACTTTCCTCTCATACAACAGCGTTAGTATATTCAGATCAATAATATTGTTGAATATTAAGTGTCCCATAGTAAGAAAGCCAGAGGTGACAGTGGCAAGTTGCAAAATCACAACCCTATTCATGATCATTCACACCTCCAAGCCAGGGACGTGTGGGCAGGCTAGGCAGGGTAGGCAGTGCCTCAGCAAAGGAAATGTTGACATTACATTTATTAATTCTAAGAGCTTTATTAATTCACCACATTATTAATTGCATTTATTTTATTCCAAATATTAATTTTTGTAACAAAAAATTTCAGGAATACACATATAATATACTCATTTTGCCTTTTTTTGCTCCTAAAAACCATTGTTTCATGCAGGAAATTCAAGTCCATAGCCATTGAGGCAGAGGTTACCAGTGCCTCTTTGGTCCATATAACGTAGTTTACGTAGATTTGCGCATGCGCAGTCAGTTCTCATTTTGTCTTGAATTATCAACTTTGAGGCAGAGACCAGCGTTCCCCAGTCCAAAATTGTCATGCCCTTCACTTGGTAACTTCCCTCCGTCTCGTTCACTCGGATGTACGTCATTGCTTACGTTGCATGAGTGCCCACTACTGGCGGAAATGGCAATGGGCTGAACTGGAACGTCCTAGCCCTTGATCACTTGGAATCAGCCATGGAGTTGCACCAAGCACCGAAGGTGCGGAGGCATCTATTTTGTTCGGTTCCTACTGATATTCTGTTCTATTCTATTCTGTTCGACTGATATCCAATTTTCCCAGATCGGCCATTTTGGCTGTCGGCCATATGCTAAAATGCTTTATTTTCTGAACGCATGAACGAGTTGTTACGAAACTCGGTATGGGTCATCAGTACGATGCCCTGAAGGAGCCTAAGAAGTTTCGAAACAGCGCCACCTAGTGGTAAAATTTATTTTTCAAATGCTTATAACTCTGGGTGTGGTTGACTTATTTTCACACGAGTCATCTCGATGAGTTCCTGAATCTGTGCCGAGTCCACAGATACAAAATACGCTAGGTTTCGTCTTACGGTTTATGTAGCATTGTGATTTAGCGCTTAAATAACATTTGCATATATCTTCGAAACCAGTCCGATCGAGGCGAAACCACCGTCAGTGGTTTTTGGAAGTTTGGAAACATAGGTCGCTGGCTAAAAGCCAATGCCCAAATGCCAAAATATTGATAGTAAGGGGTAGTAAAATTCAATCAAAGTCACGTGTCAGTCATTTTTGGCGTGTTTTTTCATATAAATGTCTATAACTCTAACATTAAACATTATGAAACTCAGAATTTGCCACCAGCACCATCCCCTGAAGGTACTCAAAAGATTGAGACAGTGCCACCTGTTGGTCAAAAGTTAAATTAAATTTCCAAAAATGCTAATAACTTTTGAATAAATATGCCTATTGTAATGACACTGGTCTTATTAGATTCCTTGGGTAATGCCGAGAACATAGATACCAGGTTTGACGTATTTGGATGAACTTCCTGTCCGCCATCTTTATTTACTTTCAAAACCTTCTTTTTCGAACTCCTCCAAGACCATTTGCCCGATTTACACCAAATTCGAATTGTATCATTTCCAGACCATGCCGACTAAAAGTTATGGATTTCGTGACGATAGACCAAACCGTTTTCGTATACCACAGCAGCAAAGTTGAGGCATGCTGCCAAAATGACTATTAAGTCTTTATCCCTGCAATGCCTTGACATTTTGACACCAAACTTTGTATGTGTCATTGTCACCTCCCTCTGACCACATCATATCGATTTCGTAACTGCCCCACCTATTTGTCGAAAGTGATAATCCATTAAATCATATTTTTTGTTAATGTATATGATTTTTAGCCACTTTGCCAAAATTCACCTTTAAATGTCTTTAATTGCTCCTTGCTGCAGTTGGTCTGGCACTGCCACCAAGTATGGCATCTGTTGCCGCTTCTTGCGCTTGGCCCCGGTAATGGCTGCTTGCAGCTATATTTAATATTGTTTTTTTTTTTCCCTTTAAGAATTTGTTTAAAGGGACACTCCACTCATTTGCATTAAGCTTTCCATTATTAGAAACCCAGTCATACTATTGAATGGTCGTGCAACAATCTCTCATTTTCCCCTGAGACAAGAGAAATCCGCTATTTACCTTTTTCACTTCCTCCTACAATGACGCAAAAATCGTCATTTTACGTCATTGTAGGAGGAAGTGTAAGAGGGGGGTATTTCTGTAAAGACTACAAGCACTAGTTTCAAACCCGCGCATAGGGGGTTGGACCCAATGCGCTAACAGACCCATCACAGATCAGTGCCAGTGCCTACAGCCAGTGTTCCGCATGTTTTCACCACGCCCATATGGGGCGGGATCTCACTTACAGAATGTAAAGATAGTGTCAGCCATCTTTCTAGAAGCTAAGGCAGGGCTGTAGTCAAGACCACCTTTGTCGAGTCCAAGACAAGTCCAAGACCAGGACTAGTCGAGTCCAAGTCAAGACCGAGTCCAAAGAGGCTCGAGTCCAAGACAAGACCGAGTCCAAAAAGGTTCGAGTCCGAGTCAAGACCGAGTCCAGGACAGGAAAAAAAAAAGTCTTCAGGGCCTGAATTTAATTTTTGCCAAACAAAATTATTAAATTTATCTTTCCTAAATGTTTGCGCTCATTGCATTTTTACAATGGGGTAATGTTGTTAAGAATTTACACAACACAAGGCTTGATTTAAATTGTTCAATTAAATTGAAAAAAGTTGTACAAATAAATACAATAGAATAAAGATACAAATAAAGAGTAAAGTTTTTGAATAGGTCTAACACTAGTATTCATAGACAGAAACTGAATAAAGTAATCAAATGTAAAATAACACTGGATAGTATTTTAGTCCTGAATAAATGAAACACATAGGCTATCAATCCTTATTCCTTTAACTTAAAGCTCTCTTTTGCTGCTTTGACGACAAAATTAATGACCGACACATATGGTTACTGTCACTTTAAGAGCTAGTGCACGGATTCTGTGTTCATTATACTGGCATGCGTTTTATGCTTATTAAAGAAAAAAACAATTATGATTAGAGTATAGCCTACTCACGAAGACCGAAATTGACACAGTTTTGCGTGTTAAAGCAATATAATCCGTGAAAAATAACTTTTGTTACTGGCCAGCTCGGCTGTTCTTGAGGCGGATTTTCTATGAATGTGCGCATAGTCAACCCAGAGAGCGCGCGAGCACTGATAGTTTAAAATTGCATGAATGTTAAACTGGTAAGACTTAAAAAGACGTGCAAATGGTAAACTTTATTCAAGATGCACTGCTGGCCCGATTGTGCAAGTGAATATTCCGAATCCGTCATGTCCCGACTCCTGAACGCGAGTGTGTATTATCGCGGCATGCCTTCCACAACACATTTTGAGAGAAGAGAAGACGCGGCACCGCTGAACACTCACGCTGTTTGTGAAATTGCATCTGGCAGATAGTTATTAAAAGAATGATTTGATTTTATAATCTGTGTGGATTACGATTGCAGGAATATCCCGCATTATAAATGGGAGACCTGCGGGAATGATTAGAATTATGCGCAATACCCGTGCCGAAATTCGAGCCCTGGTCTTGAAGCTGATCTGATCTAAAAGCAAAAGTGTCACAACACCCAGGATTTTTAAGTAGTAGCTAGTAAGATAGTAACTATAGTAACAGCATGAGAAGACGTGCTCCGTTGTAGTGAGCACTTGGTCGGTTAATTTTGGCATTTTCTAAGTTAACGTTACCCTAATAGGCTAATAAATGAACACAAATACAAAAATGTTGGACTCGGTCGAGACCAAAAGCCATATTTGGCAAGACCAGTGGCCGAGACCGAGACAAGTCCGAGTCCGAATACCAGCGAGTCCGAGACAAGTCCGAGACCATAGAAAAACGGTCTCGAGTCCGGACTCGAGTCCAAGACCGGACTCGAGTACTACAGCCCTAAGCTAAGCTAACAGGATCTTGCGTCTTGCTCTGTGTAAAAAGTTTGTATAGTAAATTAGGCTAATCACGATGGCGGAAGGTAGTTTTGAAGTTGAAATGGCAGAAGGGGATTTCGAAGATCTGTTGTGAGAATCTGATGCTCGCGGCTACCTGTACAAGCCGCAATACAGCGATAAACAGTTGCGGGAGATGGAGGAACAAGAGGCGGCCGCAGCGAGACCTGTACGAGCCGCAATACAGCGATGAACAGTTGCGGTATGGCGTTATATATATGCCTCATTCCTGAGCGAGTAATTGTAAGTTTTGAGCACAGATAACTATATTTTGCAAGCACATTGCATTATATTTTGAACGGATATTAACAATCGCAAAAAAAAAAATCGTTTGAGCAAAGAAAAAAACGATTATGTGCTCAATAAATGTATTTGCTATAACATGCAATAATAACCCTCTCACGCAGTTTACTCAGGTGCTCTCACAAACTTATTCTCTGCGCTCTGTCAAGCCCCTCTCTCTCTCTCTCTCTCTCACTCAACCTCTTAATTATGTGCACGGTCAACTCTTGACACACGCGCGCTCAACTCTTGGCACACACGCGCGGGCGCTCAACTCTTCACACACACGCTCGCTCAACTTGCAACAGCATTACAAGTGTGCCACAAAATCAACCAATCAGAAAATTAAAGGTCAATTGTGATTGGCTGTTGGTCTCCAATCACCACGCAGCACAAAGAAGATGAAAATTTTATTTTATGGATAGATGTCTTCTCTAGCCACCATCAAACATGACAGTCTGCGGCTGTGCTAGCATTTAGAATGCTTGAAAAGGATAAGTCAAACTAACTTTAGTCACAATAGGAGATATACTGTAATATTATAAGTTAAACAACACAACATCATTATAATACATAAAACTAACAAGGCACTTTTAAGTTAATAATAATAAAAAATACTTACCAAAATATGTTTTAATCCATTAGTCTCGCTGTAGTCTGTTATTTTATTCGATTTTTTTTTTTCAGTAAGCTTCCGGGATGTTGTAGTAGATAGTTCTACCAGACGGGCTTTGGTTCTACTGGGTCTACTTTACAGAAATATTACACTTAAAAAAACACTTTAGAATTACAATTTCTTTACATTTTAAAATAAAACTATGTTATTTGAACAATTACCTTCTTGAGCCATCAAGTGGCAATATTTAATTTTTTATTAATTATATAGAATTCCAAACACCACAGAAGTGCTCGTCCCCACAGTCATGTACAGAGGGAAAATGCTTTATTTGGAGGTCAATAACGGGTTTTTACACCATTTAAAATAGAATAATGTATACATAACTATCTAATATATTATGTAAATGACATAAAAAAACGAAATGCAGAATAAATATCAAATTTATAATGAAAGTAGTGGCCCCCTGGAGTTGTGTAACTGGTGTTACCGTTAAACAAAAATCTCTTATTTTGAAATAAAAATCACACTGATGACATCACTTGACTTCCTTCTTCCAATTTCCTGAATATCTATGAAGAAAAGCCCATAATAAATCCTGTCTCTTTTCAGTTATCAGAAATATTCTCATTTATCTCATGATTTCATATAAAGCTTTTAGTTGAAGTCACTGGTATGACCTAATTTATTGTTAGGTAATTGTAAAAAAAAAATGAGAATACAAATGGATTAAACTACTTAATTTAGTTAGTATACCATGATTGACAACATGTGGTTTGATACCTTGCAGCAGCCATTTTGTAAAATGAATTTTTCAATGAATGAAATTGTCACTGGAGTTAGTCACTGGTGTGTCACCTTTCTTATGGGTAACACCAGTGACTCCCATTTATAGATAAACTTTATTCAAAGCTATTCATTTAGATTATATGCCAAATGTAGCAATTTAGTCTCATCTACTTAATTATAGTTGAAGAATAATGATATTTGGTCTTATGGATGTCATTGGTGATTCATTGTGTCACTGGTGTTACTGTCTTTTTTTCTGTCACATTAAATACAATGTCATATCTGACATGATGATAATTTTACATCCTTTTAATTCTGCTACACTCAAAAGTTAAGCTTTAAAGGATTGCATCATTACTTGATTTTAACTGGTTTTCAAATATTTTCATTGTTATAGCAAATAGAAGGTTGCGGAAACGAACTAACCTCATTCAAGCACACTTTTAACAAACCTGATTCAAATAAATAAAACAATCTCCTTATTTGTAGCATTATTATTATTTTTTGGTAACTCTGACTACATGTGCTGAAAAAAAATTGAAATAATATTTCATAAAAAACATTTAATATTGCCAAAGACGTAAGGTAACACCAGTGACAAAAAAATGGTACATGCGGTCTTTAAATAAATGTACAAAAAATATAAAAAATCATTAAGCTGTCATTTATGCGTATTCATAAAGCCAAATGGTAATCTAATAATGTGGTGTAAGTTTAAATGTTAGAAAAAGAAATACATTTTAAGACATCTTGCCATACCAAAAGTGGACGTTTCTGTAGAATGACCCTACTAGCGATTTGATTGGAGACCAACAGCCAATCACAATTGACCTTTAATTTTCCGATTGGTTGATTTTGTGGCACACTTGTAACGCTGTTGCAAGTTGAGCGAGCGTGTGTGTCAAGAGTTGAGCACGCGTGTGTGTGAAGAGTTGAGCGCGCATGTGTGTCAAGAGTTGAGCACGCACAGAATTAAGAGGTTGAGCGAGAGAGAGAGAGAGAGAGAGAGGGACTTGACAGAGCGCAGAGAATAAGTTTGTGAGAGCACCTGAGTAAACTGCGTGAGAGGGTTATTATTTCATGTTATAGCAAATACATTTATTGAGCACGGAATCGTTTTTTCTTTGCTCGAACGATTTTTTTTTTTGCGATTGTTAATTTCTGTTCAAAATATAATGCAATGTGGTTGCAAAATATAGTTCTCTGTGCTCAAAACGTACAATTACTCGCTCAGGAATGAGGCATATATAATGCCATATTGCGGGAGATGGAGGAACAAGAGGCGGCCGCAGCGAGACCTGTACGAGCCGCAATACAGCGATGAACAGTTGCGGGAGATGGAGGAACAAGAGGCAGCCGCAGCGAGACCTGTACGAGCCGCAATACAGCGATAAATAGTTGTGGGAGATGGAGGAACGAGCGGCGGCCCCAGCGAGACCTGTACGAGCCGCAATACAGCGATAAACAGTTGCGGGAGATGAAGGAACAAGAGGCGGCCGGAGCGAGACCTGTACGAGCCGCAATACAGCGATAAACAGTTGCGGGAGATGGAGGAACGAGAGGCGGCCGCAGCGAGACCTGTACGAGCCGCAATACAGCGATAAACAGTTGTGGGAGATAGAGGAACAAGAGGCGGCCAGAGCGAGACCTGTACGAGCCGCAATACAGCGATAAACAGTTGCGGGAGATAGAGGAACAAGAGGCGGCCGGAGCGAGACCTGTACGAGCCGCAATACAGCAATAAACAGTTGCAGGAGATGGAGGAACGAGAGGTGGCCGCAGCGAGACCTGAGCCCGGCCAGACTCCAGCTGGGGCGGACCGGTGTCAGTGCTCTCACTGTGCGCCGATGGAAACATATATAGAGTCCTATTATATTTCTGTCATGAATCTCAGCGATGCCATTTTCTTCTGGAGGAGATTGCTGAATCCGCATAGCTCTGAGTGTAAAAGTGTTAATATTAATTATTTTTTTTAATTAAAAGTTATAACTCACATTGGCTGTGGTTCTTTTTATAAAGCTTTTGTGTTACTAGAGTATGTATTAGCTTAGAGAATGTATTAGATTAGAGAAATAGTACTTTCAATTGGAAGAAAACAGTTCATATGCAGAGCTACTAAGCTACTCTCTTGACATGGTCCTGCCTTGCATCATATTTTTAATGTGAAAGTGTAAGTTGTGTTATATACATTAGGCTAGTACATCCCGGTACAACGCAATTTAGCACCATTTCAAATGGAAATGTATCAACTAATTCACAATGTATAGAGTCACGATGAATAAAAAATAAAGGCTAGTTGTAAACATTTTTTGGATTCTGCCGCCTGTAACCGGTAGGCGTGGTGTGGGAGTGGCCTCGTAAGGCAGCAAAGCAAGTGCATTCTGGGAGTTGTGGTCTTTCAGCCACATGAGTAAAAAATACATTTTCTGCCTTTTCTCAGTCTAGAATGCTTTTTATATTAAATACACATTCATCTTCCCAAAGGTGGAATGTCCCTTTAATGCAGCATGCAAATGTTTATAGATGTGTTTGGGTTGTTTTAAATAAAAAAAATCATAATTCATAATATGGTGTTCCTAATAATCCTTTAGGTGAGTGTATAACAGATGTTTATTTTGAATAGAAGCACGGAATTCAGCAGATGTAAGGGTGAGTTGAACACAATGAGGATCAGATGAAAGGAACTTAGCTGATGAATAACTGTAATGTCCTTCACAGGTGGAGATCAGAACGAGCTGGATGGCAAACACTGATGACAGTCTTTGGAGATGGTCGAAGGTCTGTGGAACGAGAGCGGATGATGAGGATAGCAGGTAAGTGGAACAGGTAATTGATTGATCAGACAAGCATGCGAGGTGCAAGTGAATGTTAAGGTGAACAGGTGACAAGGTGCCAGTGGGGTGAATCAGTACTCAGGGGAGAGTGAACGCGTGGGCGGAGTCTGTAAATCTGGTGGAGCCATGACAGTAATCTTGGGAGGTGCACTCATTTAAAGTAATGTAATTGTTTGTCTGTCAAACACAGCACATCTAAGGTTATAGTCTGTGATCATATCATTAACGATAAGTGCTTTTGAAGTAAGGGATCAAATATTCAGCAACCCGAGCTTTATCACTTGTTCATTTGTATTATTTGTGTTTTTTATTTGTAGAACATCAATTAAATTTTTACCCTTAGATGGGTTTGGAAGTTTTTTGTATTTTCTATATAAAGTCTCTATGTGATGATATCCAGGTGAAAGAGTCTCTATATGATGGGATTTATCTGACCTCAGTGACGTGAGACAGCTAGCAGATGGTCGGTTTAGCCAATTTGTCTACTTCCTGACCTGAGCCCCAGATTGTCATGTTTGAGCTAGACTATGTGCCATATTACTAGAGAGAAGAGGAGCACCATCCCAGGAGGGATGAATACCATCTCTTTTCAACAGGTCAGGTCTGCCCCAAATTCTTTACAATTGTCTATGAACTCTATATTATTGTGCGGGCACCACTTAGACAGTCAGCCATTGAGTGAGGACAGTCTACTAACTATCTCATTACTCCTTTGACCAGGAAGGGGGCCAAAGCAAATTACAGTGCCTGATATCGTACTTGCGAGTTCACACACCTCTTTAACGCTAATTTTAGTGATCTCCGACAGGCGAAGTCGAACATCATTATTGCCGACGTGAATAATAATCTTAGAGAATTTAAGATTAGCATTAGCCAGCACTTTTAAATTTGCTTTGATGTCAGGCCTCTATTTTCACGTTCCATGTAATAGAATCACCAATAACTAGGGCACATTCAACAGGATTCTCAGTGGGTGTTTCACTGTGTAGGGAGAATCTGTTTGATGTTGTAATCGGAACAATGTTTGGTGTTCTCTAAGCTAATCGCATCCAAAGTAGTATCTAAAGCCCTTGCACTCTTACAATTAACCTCAAATAAAGTTTGGATCCATGTCTCTAGTTCTGAAATGTTCTCCGTCAGCCTGCCTGCATTTATCACACATATATATATATATATATATATATATATATATATATATATATATATATATATATATATATATATTATATATATATATATATATATATATATATATAAGGCTATGATATACATGTTACATGAAGTGCAAGTGACAATAAGAGGAGAAGATGACATGACTTTTGTTTGACTGACTGATACTTACCTTAGTTGTTTGATGGATTGGTAAAAGGGTTAAAAGGGTTGAGCGCGCAAGCAAAATAAATAAATAAATGATCACACTGATGGCACGCTAACAGGCTAGCTAGCGAATTACTAGCGTGTTGTGCTAGCAGTGATTTAGATTGAAGCTAGCGATGTAACGTTAATATGATGATGTTGAGTAAGTTATATTTAGCAGTATAAACAACAGTAAATGGTAGTAAATAATTATTAAAAACAGGAAGATATACGAGGCTTACAGACGCAAACCAACTCAGCAGCAGCAACATGTGTTACAGTGGTGTGGCGTTGGAGCTGTCTCAAGTAAGACAAGATTTCTAACCAGCATAGTCAGCCGTTGATTGATCTGCTCAGTGCTGCATGAAGTCGAACAAGAGTTTTGTTTGTGTTGGCCATCTGAAAGCATCGCTAGCCAACTATGGGTGGTTCCCGAATCCATGGTTCTAACGAACATTGGCCAACAGCATTGCAAAGTTGTGTGGTTGGAACGACAGCTCTCGAGCTGATGTTCGAAGCATAATTTCTTGTTCGCATGACGTGGACTCAATAAATCCTTATCATGAGCAAAATAAGCAAGCTGACATTCAGTACAATCTGGATCTTTTATTTAGAATACATACACTGTTTCCCTTACAGTGTGATCTTGATTTATCGAGTAATGCTAACACATTCATTCAAGGATTCATACATAGGCAAAAACTATAAAAGAATGCATGATCATATATGGAAATTGGATACATGATTTTACATTTTACATCTAAGTAGGAAAGGGGTACATTATCTAATAATACTATCATAAGGCATGCATAAAACAGTATACCATACCAAAAACAATATATAAGACCATAATAATCATACACACAATGTCCTGGGGATATGCAAGTTTTTTCATAACAGGTTTCCTATGAATTAATGGAAATAAGTCCCTCTTTTATGGAACTTTTGTGTCTTTGTTATGGCCTGTGTCTTCTGTTTTTTTTTTACGCATATCTCTGACATGCCTTTGCTGCCACGGTAACCAGGGGCCCTTTCTTTCTTTCGGGGGTTGCCATATACCTTGGTGTATTGTTTTGTTTTTGGTTTAGAGGTTTTAAAGATTATTTTTTAAATATCACAAATCTACATGGTTTTGCTCATATTTACCAAGGGTGCCATTATTTGTGGTCAATTCTAAGTGGTGTTGACGTGATGAGGGGTCGCACTTGGAAGCCCCAAACACCTCTGATACTTCAGAAAAGGCCATTGATAATTGGTGAGTGGAATGTGCATGTGCCACTCCCCCTGGCATACGGGTATAAAGGAGGCAGTGTGTGTGTCCTGATACAGATTTGTTCTCCGGAGCAATGAGCAGATGTCATCAGACAAACGCTCATTTCCATTCACCTCTACAAGCTGTGCTGGGAAATTTACGGTGCAGCGGCCTCTCCATCCCATGCACATCACGCAGATCTATCGCCGTACATTCAGCCCTTGGACAGACCTTGAATTTTTATGGAAAGGGGTCCAGTTGTTGTCACAACAGATGCCACCAAGTCAGGCTTGGGTGCTTTATGCAATGGGCTTGCAGCCTCGGTCTCCTGGACAAGCCAGGCCAAGTACTTGTGATGCATGCTCTTTCAGGTCAGCCCGTATACTAGGCTAGGTGGTCCACATAAGTGACATGTGCTGGCAAAATGAGTCAAAATTTGTACAGGCTAATTACGAGCTACGGGCAAAACAAGTGAAAAATGTCAATGTTGGTCGAATTTGGGGTTTTCACAAAAAATATGCTCATTAAGCCGTGGTCTAGCGATCCCAATGCTCCAAATAGCAAATAAATATTTAAAAGTATCTTTATTTGTATGTTTTCTGAGAGAAGTACCTTTCCCTTGTTCATGAAAATTGCTGTTCCCTTTCGAGGGAACTCGCACTGCGTAGATGACGACACTTTGGGGAACGCCCCTCAGCGTAGCGCCTCTGAAGCATGAATAAGCCAATCGTTATTGGTGTTGCGTCATGATATAACATGTGACGGCATACACAGAAGCTACAAAGGGACACCGGCACACAACAGCGTTAGCTTTCTGTTCTTCAGCAAGCGCTCTCTGTTGTGTTCTGTCATATTTGGTGGTGTCTGTCCACTGTTGCAAAGCATATATATAAAGAATGGCGAATCAGTAAAACTACAAGTGGTGTGGGCATTAGGGTGACCAGACGTCCTGAAAAATTCGGGACAGTCCCGAAATCCAAGCAGTTGTCCCGAATCCCGAATCCTGCCCTAATTGTCCCGAAAATTAGAACAAAGTCTCAAGAGTCTGCTCTTGAGACTTTTTTCTAATTTTCGGGACAATTAGGGCAGGATTCGGGATTCGGGACAACTGAGACAACAAAGTCTCAAGAGCAGACTCTCGAGTAGTTATAGTCTGATAGAATATTAAAAACTGCTCATAGCCGTCCTGCAGTCAGCTCCTGTCGGCTGCTCATTGCAACCAAGGACAGTAAAAGAATGTAGAGAGCTGCAGTAGGCTACGTAGACTACGTAGGGGGTAAGGCGCAAATTTCATTCATTCATTCATTCATTCATTCATTCATTCTTAAAATGGAGCCTCAGGCTGGTGTCCCGGGACCCGATGAACACGTAGCTAAAAAGCAAAAACGTCTCTCCATGTATCGGGAGGACTGGTTAGGGAAATACCCCTGGATGACTGCAGTTTTACGTGATGCTAACAAAGCGTTTTGCAATGTATGTAGGAAGGAGTTTGGTATTTCGCATGGGGGGGAGGGGTAGGGGAAGTGTGATGTCAGGCTGCATGCTAGCAGCAAACTACATATAACTAACAGCACAACTGTACAGACCAACACTTTGGTCTCATCCTTCTTTAGACGGGAGGATGATTCTATGTATAATAAAATAGCTGCTGCTGAGCTGACCTCTGTGTTCCACTGTGTGACCCACATTAACAGTCATACAGATCACTTGACTGTGCTATAAATTTAACGCCAAAACTGTACTCTGACTCGGCTATAGCTAAACACATCTGCTGCGGTCGCACAAAAGCAGAAGCACTTGTCACAAACATACTGGCACCGCTCGTGACTGACTTCTCCCAGAGCCTTGAGTCAAAAGACATGTATTTAGGGCCCAAGCCTTGAAAAGGCGAAGGCCCTATTGTTTTCCTAAGGATTATTTATTAGGGCCCAAGCCTTGAAAAGGGGAAGGCCCTATTGTTTTCCTTAGGATTATTTATTTATTTATTTATTTATTTCTCTTTTATTATTTTTCTTATGACTATTCGGGCACTTTTGGGGGCCTTAACGTGCTCAAACTCTTGAAACTTTGCACACGGGTCAGAACCCGCGGCCATCAGGGCCGGGCTGAAGATGGTACCCGGGCGTGGCAGGGGGGCTCAACAGCGCCCCCTGGAACGGGGTCCGAAAACTTGGTCCATAAATCAAACACGCTTGCATGTAATAATATGAAACTCGGTACACATATAGATCTCATCGGTTCATATATACTTCATGCTCTTACTTTTTACCCCAGCCCAACAGGAAGTCGGCTATTAAGGGTTGTTCCTCCCAGAGAATTCAAACACACGGCACGAAACTCGGTCAGCGTGAAGTCAAGACACTGAGGATGAAAAATTGCCTGGGGATTTTTGATATCTCGAACGGTTTGGCCGTGGCAAGGAAACGAATTTATGGCGAATAATGGAAACAGGAAGTGTGTTATAACTTCTGCATACATTAACTGATCTTGATGAAACTTCAGCAGTGTGTTCGTTGTAAGAGCCCGATCACATGGATGTGACTATTGTGAGTCAAAGTTATAGCGCCACCAACTGGCAGCAGGAAGTGTGTCACTTCCTAAATGCTTTAAAATCACCCTCTTATTTTTACCCGATTTGCTTCAAACTTTATGTATAATGTAAACACACGGCAGATGTAGACCTGTGAAATGATTAATGATATCTTAGATACTGTTGCCGTGGCAACGCATCAAACTTTAATATTCTTGTTTGATGCTTTTGAGACTCTTAGCATGCTTGAAATTGCATGAAACTCGACAGACACAGGTACGCATATTGTTCAGATCAAGCCGGACAACTTTCTAATTAACTGTCATTAGCTCAGACCAAGAGCAAGTCAGATATTTTGGTTTGAATATGGTCATTTTCTCTCTCTCTCTCTCTCTCTCTCTCTCTCTCTCTCTCTCTCTCTCTCTCTCTCTCTCTGACTAGTGCTTATTCTTTAATACTAGTGACTATTCTTTAGATACTAGTGCTTATTCATTAGATATTCTTTTGAATACGTATTAGTAGCTAATGAATAAGTACTGGTATCTATTTAATAGGTACTAGTATCTAAAACGTCATTCTTTCTCTCTCTCTCTCTCTCTCTCTCTCTCTCTCTCTCTCTCTCTCTCTCTCTCTCTCTCTCTCCTCTCTCTCTCTCTCTCTCTCTCTCTCTCTCTCTCTCTCTGAGCCAATATGGCAATATGGTTTTAACATTTAATCATTTTAACCCACTAGTCTCTATTTTCATGCTACTAGTACTTATTTTTTAGATACTTGTATCTATTCCATTAAGTAATAGTACTTATTCATTAGCGACTAGTGCTTATTCTGTTTAGAATATTCAAAGTGCTTATTCAATTTTTATGCTTATTTATATTTTCAGAGCAGAAAATCCGATTTTTCTGCTTATTCAATATTGCATCTAAAATGTAAGTGGCTTGACGTGTGTGTGTGTGTGTGTGTGTGTGTGTGTGTGTGTGTGTGTGTGTGTGTGTGTGTGTGTGTGTGTGTGTGTGTGTGTGTGTGTGTGTGTGTGTGTGTGTGTGTGTGTGTGTGTGTGTGTGTGTGTGTGTGTGTGTGTGTGTGTGTGAGAGAGAGAGAGAGAGAGAGAGAGAGAGAGAGAGAGAGAGAGAGAGAGAGAGAGAGAGAGAGAGAGAGAGAGAGAGAGATTGTGTCTGTTACAGTGACAAGAGTTTAACCCTTTAAGGCCTTGTCTTTTTGGATATATATCTTTTTTTTATTAAAAAAAAATGTGCATACAACCCATATATGTTAAATGTATTGTTTGCTTTAAATTAAGATTGTATGTTTGGTAATTGAACCTAAATAAATTTAAAATTAATGTGCTATATTTCAGATCAATATATTTGTTTTCCTTCATTTTAATCAACACTAACTTTATTCTCATCTGAATTATAAATAACTTATTTCTGTATAAAATAAAAAATCCTGAATAATCCAGATCAACCAGAGCCTGATGCCTCTAATAAAGGCAATGTGAAAACATTCCCCATCTCAGTAAGATTCTTGACCCCTGAGCAAGGTATCCAAAACAGGGTTCTGGATTTCTTTGAACAGGCAGCTGAAGGAATACAAATTTATTAAATGTCTCATAAAGGTTTGACAGTATTTTTAACTGAGTAAAAGAACTTCTGCTTGGAAAACTTCCTCCGTCTCCTGGTCTGAGCTTCTAATTTTTCTACAAAAAAAAAATCACTACAGATGGTGCCGTGACCCGGATAGAATTAACTATCCTAGTGATTAACAATCCTAGTGATTTAAAACATGAAGTGAATTTAAAAGCATATATATAATGTGTTTAATAATTGTATTTTCATACTTTATTCATGATCAATTTATCATTTCTAAATGAAGTATTGCATTATTTGTAAAACATTTATTTAAGAGTTGTCAGTGATTCATAAGATCACTTAGAATGTGTAAGTAAATGATTAATAAACTATTTAAATGTACATTCATACATCTTATTATTCAGACATATAGTAATAGTTACTTAATGTGTTAATAAATGCTTTATTACCATGTATTTATACTGTAATTCATGGTTAATTTGGGTAGTTATAAAGCATTTAGTAGTGGTCAGTTTACTATTTCTGTGAGCTCATCTAAAGTGAGGACTATTCATGCCTTGTAAAGCATTTATAAAGGAGATTTGTGTTGTTTCACTCTGTTGTGTTTGTTTAATTTTTCTGTTTTGAAGATAAATGAGCCTTTAAATCTCATTTATAAATGTTTTACAAGGCATGCATAGTCCTCACTTTAGATGAGCTCACAAATATAGTTAACTGACCACTACTAAATGCTTTATAACTACCTGATTTTACTCCATTTACTTACACTATCTAAGTGATATTACGAATCACTGACAACTCTTACATAACTGGTTTGTAAATAATGCTATACTTCATTTAGAAATTATTAATTGATCATTAACAAAGTATGAAAATACAATTATTAATCACATTATAGATATTCTTGTAAATCAGAAAAAAAAACATTTATAACGGTATTTATAAACTGCTTATTAATGCCTATTAATGCTTTATAAATGATGAATTAACTGTTTACTCATGCTTAACTAATGATTAACAGTGTGCAGTTATTATAAAGTGTTACCGACAGCTGCTGTGTCTGGCTAACAAAGTTTACCTTTAAATGTTTATTTTAAAGATGAAAGTATAGCCTCTACGTTGCTAGAGAAGTTATCCTCTAAAGTTAGGGAAGGTTAACATTAAGTGTTAATTTTGGTGAACCTCTGTTCAAACAGGGATGTGTTTATCCTCTAAAAGTTAGGAAGGTGAAAGATCCTTTGCATTTAATTTTAGAGAAGAGTTAGCATAACATGCTAATATTTTGTGTGTTACCCTTTGCTCTGGGCAAGGAAGGTTAATTGTTTTATCCTCTAAAAGTTAAGAAGGTGAAAGATCCTTTGCATTTTTCTTTTAGGGAAGATTAGTGTAACATGCTAATAGTTTGTGATGTGTTGGTAACAAGGAAGTTTAACAATAGTTGATTTGTGTTAACAAGCGTACCCTCTGTGATCAGAGAAGTTTAGTGTTAGTTTTTGTGGTAAAAAAGAAATCCACAAAATGATTAAGAAAAGTGCTAGACTAATCTCCACAACTGAAAAAGGTGGTCTTGCTACTCTTTTGTGGTCAGATGTGGACACTGCTAGGAGAACAGATGGATCTAATAGTCACTGAAAAAGTTAGACAAGAACTAACACAGAAATATGAGATTCATCCAGACAAGATTTGGTCTGTAGAACAGTGTAAAAAAGTACTAGGAGCAAGTATTCGCAAGAACAATGTGAAAGCCATAATTTGTTGCCATAGAGAGTTTAGTTTAGCACTAGCTACAGAACAGTCTGAGCAAAAGTCAGAGCTAAAAAAAGAGAACAAAGAGCTACGGGCTAGAGTTTCCGCATTGACCAAGAAATTGAACCGCAACAAAGATGCAGAAAAAATTGATGTGGGAGAAGTTAGTCAGCCTGATAACATTTACCCTGATTTACGAGCGTTCTTTGAAACAGATGTAGCCATCCAATCAGTCCCTGATAAGCTTGTAAATTCAGTTTATGTGTGTGGAGCTAGAAAAAGATCACAGGGAATTGAGGAAAATGAAAGTGTTTCTACCCACCCTTCTGTAGTCCGAATACAAACTGTCGCAAAAGCCCTTGGACCTAAGGATATTGAACGACTCTCTGAGAGTTTACCCTCACCACGTAAACAGTCTTCTGAATTTAGAAGGGCATTGATCAGCAAAATTCGTCTATATGACATGTCGTTAACAGAAGTCACACAGTTAATGTCACAAATTTTAACTGATTCTGAATTCAACAGTTTTGAATCTGCAGTGACTTCTGAACTACAACATGCCAGTAGAAGCGATATGAGAGAAGGTGTTTTGAAAATCCTAAAGACTATCTTAGGACCCAAAATAGACTGGTCTAGAGTTACTAGCTGTGTACAAAAGAAAGAAGAAACGGTAAATGAATATACTGAAAGGTTTTGTCAGTCAGCCATAACTTACAGTGGAATAGTGGTTTCTGATTCTGATGATTCTGAAAGTGTGCTCGATGACAAAGGACCACTAACTCGTATCTGGTCAGATGGCCTTGTAGCCGAATACAGAAGAGCTTTGCCATTCCTAGATCAAACTTGGTCTAACAGAACTCTCAGAAGTAACGTTGACAGGTTAGCTGCATGGGAATTAGATGTTGATGTTAGAGCCAAAGTGAGAGAAGCAGCAGCAGCTACATTTAGCACAGCAAAACAAGAAAACAGGTGGTCTAAAAAAGAAGGCAGCTGCCACTATTGTGGAAAATTAGGACATTGGGAGAAAGAACGTAGGAAGAAGTCGCAAGATACAAAAAGAAATGTTATGCATAATTCTGCTCCTTCTCAGCCTGCTTACAACCCGGAAGTAGTTCCGCAAGGGTCCACTGAAACTTTAGGACAGCTCGTTCAGTCTCTTTTAAGAGCACAAAAAGACCAGGAAAAAAAATAATTGTTGGGGCTGTGAGTAGCTACCTTACCCCTGTAATCCATCATAATGACATAAGAATTTTTGTGAAAGGTAGCTTACAATATAAAGAAATAGATTTTTTGCTTGATACAGGTGCAGAAATTACCATAATTCCTACAAAATTGGCTAAATGTTTAGACATTCCGTACAAGAAAACCAAATTTTCTTTAACTGGCGTAATAGGTGAAGATTCTGATTTGTATGAAACCCCGCAAATTGTACATAGATGTACAATTTGGCCCGAAAACTCTGACTACAAAATTGTTATGTGCTCCATTAAATACAGGTGCAATTTTAGGCATGGATCTCCTGAGACAAATACATCTAACTTTAGACGTGTCCTCAGAATCTGCTAGCATTAAAATTTCCTCAGCACAAGTTTCTACCACTAATGTGATCCCTCCTGAGTATGCTTTCTTACAGAATCATCCAATTTGGGCTAAAGACAAGGATGATTGTGGTTTGTTGACAGGTGTAGAACCAATTAAATTGACGGGGACTCCACCCCCGGTCACCAAACAATATCCGATCAATAAGGAAGCTATACAGGGGATCAAACCTATTGTAGAAAAGTTGCTGATGCAGGGAGTGCTAGTTAAAACCAATAGTCCCTGTAACTCGCCCATATGGCCCATCAAGAAATCCAATGGGACATGGAGACTTACAATAGACTACAGAGTAGCCAATAAAAATATTGATAAAATCACCCCTCTAGTGGCAGATCCTTCCACAATTTGTAATGGCATACCATTAGAGAGTAAGATTTTTTCAGTAATTGATATGTCTAATGGATTCTTTTCTGTACCGTTGCACTCTGACAGCCAGCCATGGTTAGCTTTCACAGTTGACTATGAGCAATACCAGTGGACACGTTTGCCACAGGGATTTCAAAACTCCCCAACCATATACCATCAGGCTGTCAGACGTGATTTGTGTGACCCAGAATGTCCGGTAAAACAGTCCACTATGATCCAATATGTCGATGATATTTTGATTGCCTCAACAGATCACGAGGTACATCATAGCACAGAAACTGCGCTAGTTAAAATTACAAATGATTTACTCTTAGCCTCTGACCAAGGCTGTATCTCAATACTAGTTCTACTTGATCTTAGCGCCGCGTTCGACACTATAGATCATAAAATACTCTTAGATCGACTACAAAACTACACTGGTGTTCAGGGACAGGCATTAAGCTGGTTTAGATCGTACTTATCAGACCGTTACCATTTCGTCTGTTTAAATGGGGAAAAATCAAAGATAACATCAGTAGACTATGGAGTGCCGCAAGGATCTGTCCTAGGCCCTCTGCTATTCTCAATATATATGATGCCACTTGGTAATATTATAAGAAAACATGGAATTAGTTTTCACTGTTATGCTGATGACACTCAATTATATATCTCATCACGACCAGATGAAAACACTAACTTATCTAACTTGACAGAGTGTCTAAAAGATATAAAATGCTGGATGACGTGTAATTTCCTGCTATTAAATTCAGATAAAACGGAGGTATTACTTATTGGTCCAAAAAACTACCCACAAAATCCCTTACAATACAACTTTAATTTAGAAGGATGTCCTGTTACTTTATCCACTACAGTAAAAGACCTGGGTGTTATACTAGACCGCAACTTGACTTTCGAAAATCATATCTCATATGTTACAAGAACAGCCTTTTTCCACCTTAGAAACATTGCTAAGCTACGTAACATGCTATCTGTTTCAGATGCAGAAAAGTTAGTTCATGCATTCATGACCTCGAGACTAGATTACTGTAATGCTTTATTAGCTGGTTGTCCTGCATCCTCAATAAACAAACTACAGTTAGTGCAAAATGCAGCCGCTAGAGTTCTTACTAGATCAAGAAAATATGATCATATAACACCAATTTTATCATCTCTACACTGGTTACCTATTAAGTTCCGTATCAATTACAAAGTATTACTATTGACTTATAAAGCTCTAAATGGTTTAGCTCCTGTGTATTTAACAGACCTTCTATCGCCCTACAATCCATCGCGCTCTTTAAGATCACAAAATTCGAGGCTTCTGGTCGTTCCTAGGATATCTAAGTCTACTAAAGGAGGGAGGGCGTTCTCACATTTATCTCCTAAACTCTGGAATAGCCTTCCTGATATTGTTCGAGACTCAGACTCGCTGTCCCAGTTTAAAACTAGATTAAAGACGCATCTCTTTAACCAAGCATTCACTTAATGCTTACCTTTTATACTACTTCTGAATCAGTTCGAATGCATTAATATTATGAACATCAGCTATGCTAATTATTTCCCATCTGTCTTTCTGCTGTTATCTCGGGACGCTAGTCCCGAGGTAAATAGCGTTCGTCAGCTCCAGTTTGTATCCAGCCTCTCACGAAGACTTCAGATGCCCCAACACCTGTGGAGAGACGACTAAACGCCGGTGGAGAGACGACTAAACGCCTGTGGAGAGACGACTCGACGCCTGTGAAGAGACGACTAAACACCGGCGATATGTTATGCCTAAATTTATACATGATTAACTAACTGTATTTTTCTTTGTACATTTCTGAATTGCACTTTCTGTAAAGCTGCTTTGAGACAATGTGTATTGTGAAAAGCGCTATACAAATAAACTTGAATTGAATTGAACATCAAACTGAATTGGCATCATTGTTGGACTATTTGCATAAGAAAGGACACAAATGCAGCTTTCACAAAGATCAAATTGCTAAAAAGCAAGTCACATTTCTGGGTCAAATAATTGGTGCAGGAAATAGATCCATTACACAGGATTGAGCGGCTTCAGTCAAAGCCATACCCCCGCCTACTACCATTAAAACACTCCGATCATTTTTAGGAACAGCAGGTTACTTGGATTGAAGACTATGCCTCAATTGCACAGCCGCTCTATGACATGTTGAAAGGCCATGGTAAAGATTCTGATACTGTTTGTATGGAAGAATTTCACCTCAAAGCGTTCAATGATTTGAAGAGAGCACTATGTCAAGCACCAGCATTAGGAATTGCCCAAACTGATAGACCATTTGTGCTTTGTCCATGAACATTTAAGCTTCATGACTGCATGTCTAATGCAAGATCATGGGGGCAGTTTACGCCCAATTCATTACTATTCTGGTAAACTTGACATAGTAGCTCAAGGTATGGGCCCATGCCTCAGAGCAGTACAGGCAGTGCATCTAGCGCTTCAGGCTTCATCAGGAATGGTGTTAGGACAGTCTGTAAACGTAAGATGTCCGCACGCAGTGTCCGCATTAATGAATCAAGCAAAAGTCACTTCTGTAACCTCCTCCCGTTGGGGAAATTGGTTAGCAACTCTCACAGCCCCGAACATTGTTTTACAGCGTGCACCTGTCACAAATCCGTCCTCATGTATGATGTCTGCTATGACTGAAGTTTTGTTAGAGGATTAAGAAGAAATGACTCACGATTGTGTTACGTTTACATATGCATCTACGAGTGAAGTAAAAGAAACTCCCATAGAGAATTCAGATTTTGAGTTGTTTGTTGATGGTTCAGCTCAAGTAATTGAAGGTAACAGACAAGCAGGTTATGCAGTAACGTCCACAACTCAAGTGGTTGCTTCAGGTCGTCTTCCAGATAATTTTTCAGCTCAAGCTGCAGAACTAGTAGCCTTAAAGGGTACCTATCATGGAATTTTGAAAATTACCTTTCATGTAGTGTGTAACATAAATCTAAGTGAACGAAAACATCCTGCAAAGTTTTAAATATGAAAGTTCACCGTATACCAAGTTATTATCTCTCAAAAGTAAGAGTCGACTCTGAGTCGTTGATATGAATCGATAGACGAACGATGCACTTTCGTACGTCACTTGTCCAAGTTATTTGAATAAGATACGCCCACTCATTGCATTAGGAGACACCAGGGAAAACATCATGTCGACGAGACGCTGCTGTGTTTTGAAGTGCGACGCAAAAGCAAACTTTTTTCATCTGCCCAGTGAGGAGCATTTGAAGACAGTGGCTACAGTTCATAACTATACCACAGAAGTATTATAGCCCGAACTTGTTCTGTGTTCGCGTCATTTTGAAGATGATTGCTTCACAAACCTAAATGCTATAAAGTATGAATTTGCGAGCCGGCTGATACTGAAGGAGGGAGGTTCAGTACCGAGTTTATTTGGATCAGCTTCCTTCTCCGAATCACAATCTGTAAGTAGGCTGTTGCTTTTATGTTTGTATCATGTTCTATAATTATTTTGTGTGATGTGTACGCACAGGCACAGCGCAGCTTCTAGCAGCTAACTTAGGTCTTCAATGTCAATTGTATTGAAATATGTGAAGTGTTTGTCGTTGTTAATGGAGTTGTCACAGGGCTCTCGAGTGTCACGCATCACGCATTGAGCGTGACAGTCACTCATTTCGGTCTTTTGTCACGCTCTCCGGCCACACATTGTATTTGTCACGCTGAAAAACTATTTGTAATATATTTAATATGCCGCAGTGCCCAAAACTCACTCACTGTGGAACCGGCAGGATTCAAGCGCGTCTCCTCCAGTGTTGCCAGGTCCGTATGCCTGCACTGTTTCCGCGGGTTGTTTGTGTAGTGCACGCTGGTTGACGCGATTGTTTTATCCACTGGAACATGATTGTTATTGAGGAAACACCCGGGAACGCTATTTGAATATTTTTGGCCGTGATTGGGTTAGTTTGATGAGCAATTGGGCTGGTTTTGTTGTGCAGACCTGGCAACCCTGGTCTCCTCGGGTGTTGTTCGTCTGGTGTTGTTAGCCAATCAGAAAATAGCACTGTTGTATCTGGGTAGATCTAGCGCAACAACCAATGACACCCTGTCGGCTGGGTGTCTAACATATCACCACAGATTAGCGTCACGCAAAGGCGGGGTTTGGAAAAATGACTCGCTAAACGATTCATTTGGGAGTCGGTGAGCAAATCAGGTAAAAATAAATGCATATTATAAGACAACAAAAGTGTTTTTTGTCATTGCATGCTTGTAAAACTGTTGTTGGGGACAGAACAATATTAGGAACATTTTAAATGCCATAATAGGTACCCTTTAACAAGAGCATGCACGCTAGCTTCAGGATTGGTTGCTAATATCTACACAGATTCCAGATATGCTTTTGGGGTGATTCATGATTTTGGTGTCATTTGGCAAACCAGACAGTTTCTATCTTCTGCTGGATCCCCCATTAAGCATGCTGAATTAGTGAAAGATCTAATGTTTTCTATGAAACTTCCAAAGAAATTAGCAGTGATCAAAGTGAAAGCACATCTCACAACTAATACTACGGAAGCTAAAGGTAATGCTCTTGCTGATATAGCGGCTAAACAGGCTTGTTTTTATGCAACCGCACAAGTGTGTTCAGGTAGTGCAGCACAGAAGACAATTCTGCCTCCTGAATCAATAATTGATCTGTACAAAGACGTTCCTCTGTATGAAGCATGGACATGGTTAGACAAAGGAGCCACAGTGGATTCATCTGGTTGCTGGACCAAAGGGGGAAAATATTTCGCTCCTGAATCACTGCTGCCATATTTGGCACAACAAATACACAGTTTAGGTCACAGTGGTCCAGCAACGATGAATCACAGGTTCTCAAATCAGTGGTGGAATCCAAAATTCAGAAATGTAGCCACAGAAACAGCCAAGAGGTGTGTTACATGTCAGAAAAATAATGATATACCAGCAGCCACTACACCAGCAGCAAATACATCAGCTCCACCAGGACCATTTCGTCACCTGCAAGTTGATTACATATCATTGCCTCGTTGTAAGGGAAAAACTGATGTTTTGGTAGTAATAGACAAGTTCTCAAGATGGGTAGAAGCTTATCCAACAGGGCATGCTACAGCTGCACATACTGCTAAATGTCTTGTCACTGATTTCATTCCCAGATGGGGATCACTAGATTACATTGACTCAGATCAAGGTACACACTTCACAGGACAGGTAGTCAAGGAAGTGTCTAGAATGTTGCAGATTAAGTGGAACCTTCTCTGCCCCTATAGGCCACAAGCATCAGGACAGGTTGAACGTGCAAACAGAACAATCAAAATCAGGCTAAGCAAAATGCATCAGGAAGGAGTACCATGGGTTGAAGCGTTGCCAGCAGTACTGTGTAGTATGAGAGCCTCACCTAACAGATCAGTAGGACTGAGCCCTCATGAGATTATTACTGGACACCCAATGCAGATGCCAGGTGTGATTGATCTTAGAAATGCTGATGTACACATTGCCTCAGATGCCCTGATCACTTACTGTGAAAACCTCACAAAGGCAGTACAGAGTGCCAGAGAGAGAGTTGAGTCGTGTTGGCAGACCCCACCAGAAGGTGGACACACTATCATACCAGGTCAATGGGTCATGATAAAGCAGCTCCAGTATTGTGTCAGGGAAAGCTGGACTCATGTGTCACACTGCAAAGTTGTTCCCCCACCAACAGGGATAGGATAGGACACAAACCAGTGGGGAGCCGAGGGAAGGACCAAATGCAACAGGCTTTGGGGGCCAACCCTTCGGTGAAGAATCCCTCATAGCCTTCCCATCCATTAGTCCATCCTCACCTCACTGCGTTCTTTAGGTGTCATAATTAAGAAATAGGGAAAGAAGGAACAACAATAACAGACTCGGAAAATTTACCACCCTAGTGTTTTAACCAATACTGCTCTACTGTTTAGCAGACTCAGAAAAGTTTACAACCCTAGTGTTTGAACAAATACTGCTGTTGTCTTTTGTTGTCTCTCTTCCTCTGTGCAGGTACCACTTGCTGACCTGCTTATGAAGACATAACCTTAAGAATCAACTAGACCAACTTCCGAGCCAACTATCACAAAAGGATAAAGAAAAGGAAAAAAATACACAACGCAGAGACGATGAAACCTTCAGTCATCCATCGACATGATCAAGATTGTCCTCCTACTACACATCCTGAAGATCGCACAAAGTTCGGACTCCAGAAACAACATATTCTTAGAGCTGATGAATATGTCAAAAATGCCTTGTTTGCTGGAAAGAACGTTTGCAGGTCACATCCGAAGATGGCTGCATTCCAAGACTCATGCACAAACATGGTGGTCCAACAAGACATTCTTGATTTTTCAGCAAAATACCACCAGTTGACTGAAGATAATTCTTCATGGTTCAGAAACTTGATTGATCACGAGAAAATCACAGTTCCAACCAGAAAAGACTCACGGACCCTAATTGCATATTTTGTTTCTGTGTCAACATGCAATTGCAGAAACATCAACACAGAGTAAGCTATGTGCCTGTAACTTACGCAAGTTACAAGAATGAACTTTTAAGTGTTTAAATTTCTATGTTATGTGGGAGTTATTTAGAACTCCCAAAGAGGGGACTGAAGGAATACAAATTTATTAAGGCGAGACACGGCAGGCAAAAACAAAGTTTTTTTTTTCACTGGTCAATTTTGAGATTTGGGGATATTTGTGTTCAATAACATGTCTTCTTTCAGACTTGTGGTGAAAAAAAGTCCGAAATACACATTTAGGTCTTTATTTTACTACACTTTGTCTGTTTGCGTCTGTAGATTTCTCAGAAATTCTTCAAAGTTGTCGATATAAATCATCATGCTGCTCAGCGATCGCGATCTGCAGCCTGTCAACACACACACCGTTAGAAAGCCCTCTTTCTCCTGAACAACGCTGTCGGATCCAAATATGGTCATTTCCTTTTTATCAGCAACCAATCGTGAATGTAAAAGGGGGGATTTAACTCTAAATGCGCGATCTCATTGGCTGATGCTAAATCTTTAAAGCCAGTTTTCTCAAAATGACTTTTCTCTCATACTCCAAGTCCGAAATCTCCACTTCAGTAGCACCTATATACACCAAACTTTCCAGTCTTGTACCTAGTTCTATAATGAAGACATTTACAGAGGGATTTGTAAATATATTATTCCTAGCCTGATTTATATAACATTTTATTCCAAAAAACATAGCGAAAATCATTTTTTTAAGGCTATTGGCAGTATATTCTGATTTACAGGATAACAAAAGTAGATATCCATAAAAATTTTTCTCATCTAATATGTGAACACAATGAAAAAAAGAATTTTGAACCTGGCTTTATCCAATACTCAGATTTCGTTTTTTAAAATATATGCAAATTTGTGCATATTTAATTAGATAATGCCTCATTTGCATATTTAAACATTAAATTACAGAAAACTTGTAATATATTTTTTTTCTCATCTGAATGTAAGTAATCAACTGGGAAAGTTTCATGGTGATATCTGCTAGTTAAAAAAATTACCCTATTCACCTGTAGTGTCTCGCCTTAAATGTCTCATAAAGGTTTGACAGTATTTTTAACTGAGAAAGTGCACACAGTTTTCTCCATTTTAAGGCATATGATGACATTAACCTTTTGGTCACTTCTAAGTACAGCCAGGGCCCTTTGTCTCTATGATAGTGTTAATGTTTGAGTGATCTAATCAGGCTGATTGGATCACTATAAATGCCTGACACTGTCATCCTGATAAACTCAGGTAACCAGCTGAATCATTTACATGCATTGTTCAGTGACTCCTCCTTCAGGTAATCCTGCCCTCTTTGAAAAGTATAAACTAAGAATGTAAAATTATCATAGTCAGACGATGTTGGTATGACTGCAGCGACAAGCAATAAAAAGAACTTCTGCTTGGAAAACTTCCTCCGTCTCCTGGTCTGAGCTTCTAATTTTTCTACAAAAAAAAAAGATCACTACAGAGCCGAGAGTGCAGATGCTGTCACAGACACCTTACTGCAGAAGTTAGAAGAACAAAAACTCAGCATCCATAACGTATCGGCCTTCTCAGCTGACAATGCGGCTGTGAATTACGGCAGAAAGCACTCCATTTACCAAAATCTAAAACAACACAACAGCAAGATCCTGCCAGCAAACTGCCCAGCTCACATAATACATTATGCAGTAAAACGCGCCAGCAATGTGCTGAAAACAGATGTAGAGTCTATAGTGATTAAATCATTTAATCATTTTAGCTGTTCTGCCAAGAGAGTCGCAACCCTCAAAGAAATGTTTGAATTTGCTGACATGGATACCTTGTTGCTACCTTACCTTGTTGCGCCACGTCCCGGCACACTGGTTGAGCATGCTCCCTGCAATTGACAGACTAATCAACACCTGGCCAGCTGTGCAGAGCTACTTCTTGTCGCTGGGAGGCGAAGAGTGCCCCCATGTCATCTGGGATGCTCTCCGGGGTAACGAGCATGGAGAGGAAGATGAATGCAGCGAGCTGCAGGTCACTCTCTTCTTCTTGCAAAATGTTCTAAAGATTTTCTCTGGTGCTGTGCTGAGTCTTTAGAGTGACAATCTCACCTCAGTTGAAGTCTACGCACTGATGAACAGCCGTCGAACCAAACTCCACAAAAAAGATGCTTTCTTCGGAGCAAAAGTTGACCGTGTCTTCGCATCCTCTGTTACTTTTAGGGTTGACAGGCTCCGTGAAGAATTTATCAGCTTCTATGATACCGCGGAGCAATACCTGGAGAAATGGTTCAACTTCTCCGAAACTGGGCACCTGTTCAACCTCCAGTGTTTCAACCTTAAGGAAAGGCAAGACATAAGCTACCAGCAATTGACCACAGTTTTATTCGCCCTTCAAATGGATGAGGATCTTGACATGGATGAGCTCTACAATGAGAATTGTGCTCTGCAGGATGTCTTGCCAAAACTGGCGACACACAGCCACCCTGTAGGTGAGCTTTGGGCACAAGCGCTAAAGAGCAGGTCTGCATTCCCACAGTATTCTAAGCTCC
The DNA here is from genome assembly GCA_036326025.1 of Chrosomus eos. Lineage (NCBI taxonomy): Eukaryota > Metazoa > Chordata > Actinopteri > Cypriniformes > Leuciscidae > Chrosomus > Chrosomus eos. The sequence continues at coordinate 31,153,743 of CM070834.1, read as the reverse complement.
TGTCCTTCGTCCTGAGCATTACCGTGAGCAATGCTTACTCAGAGCGGGTGTTTTCCCTCATGAAAGGTGCCTGGACTGATGTTAGAAACAGATGTTCAATTAACCTGGTCCGCAGCGAATTTAAAGTAAAAATGAATTTACAAATGAGCTGTGGAGAATTCCACAAATTCATAATGGGTCAAGCCGAGAGTGTTGGCAGCAGTGAAATCCTCCGCGAAATATGTCAGCGCCGGGCCTCCAGCGGGCCTCTTCTGTTCCCTTTTTATGTTATAGAGTATATGAAGAGAGAGCAAGTTGCAGCCGTGCGGCCAGGGAAAGTGCACGTGCAGGCAGCTACGAGGAGGAGTGATTTGATTGGATGTTGCTGTTAATGTGCAGTCATTGTGTTTGTTTCATAATGAGACGAGAGTTCATGATTTTAATGATTTTTAGGCCTATTTGTAATTTCGGGTTTAGCCTACCTGACAGTCGAGTTTTGGAATTAAAATAGTAAATAATTTTGGTGCAGAGTTTTGAAATTCATGCTCTGCAGGCAGTCACACGGAGTGATTTGATTGGATGTTGCTGATGTTAAAGCGCAGTATTTGTTTCATGATGACATTTGAGTTTAATGTTTTTTTTTATTTGTATTTCCGTGTTTACATGACAGACAGTCATTTCATTCAGAATTCCTCAATAAATAATTTTGCCCAGAGTTCTGAAATTTAAAAGTTAATTTTAAGAGTTTTGAGTTTGTCTGCTTCCAAGGAAGTGGATGTGCTCAGCATCGAAGGCGGGGATTTTGGAGACGATTCACAACTCCATGCCCCGCATATGAGGAGCTGGCAGAGCAAAAGCAAGTTGGACGATCTTTTTGCAGCACAGAGAGCAAGCCTCGGTCGGCCATTTTTTCCCACATGCATGTCCAATATCGCATAAGCAATATCTACTCAGGAAATCACCTAGTCTTAATCTGCATTGCTATTTGTACTCGTTGTGAATACACAGGCCACATGAAGTAATTAGCTTTTAAAATTATTGTTTTTTATCACTTTTACTCACGACATGCTATCTGGCAACAAAGGATTCCATTCATTATGCTAAGCTAGCGGCAGCGCTGACAAACTAAAACAATGCATGCACTGAGACAAATGCATTTGCCAACCTATCTTGGGATGTTGAAAGAAACAATTCGTTAAACACCTAAGGGGAAATTATTTGAAAGGTTGGTTTTGTCAAAAGAAAGGTTTAGTCATCCATTTAAAAAGATGCTTAAATGGAAGGTCGCCTGCACAGCCTGCTCCGCCTTGGTCACCTGCACAGCCTGCTCCGCCTGCTCCACCTTGGTCACCTGCACAGCCTGCTCCGCCTGCACTGCCTGATCCGCCCTGGCCGACTGTTCAGCCTGCACCACCCTGGCCCGCCTGAGTTTCCCTGGCGCAACACTCCCATCCCACCCTGGTCTCTGCTAAGAACTGTATGGAGCTTTGTTTTGACCTTGTCATTTTTATTATTAAATAACCTTCATTCCTGCACTTAAATCCTCGCTTCATATTTTGCCATTCCGTGACAGTAATACAGACAGATAAATTAAAGGTGGGGTATGTGATTTGGAAAACGACCGGCAGATTTTGAAAATATACAATTCAAATTCTTTCCTCCAACGCTGGCACTGACTCCACCCTTTCAAAGAACATGGACGCGCAATCATGCACGAGTGAAAACTCAGATGTGCGAGAGATTGTAATGACGATTTACTACTAATCATGGAACCAGCTTTACTGACGAGATGCACATGCGTCACGAGCTTTGAGTATGCGCACGAAGGGGGTCGCGCGTGCTGGGGGGAGGGGGGTGTTGTACAGCCATTTGATTGACGAACTTACTGTCCAATGATTCTAGGTGGTCTTGGAAATGATTGGCTGGAGTTTTTTGAGTCCTGCCTGTTCCACAGATGATTAAATTGCCTAATTTTCATTTCAGTGCTTCTAACTCAGTGGCTGTAAGTGGGTTAGAATTAGGATTAAGTTATTTTAAAAAAAAAATGGACAAAAAAGAGAATCACATACCCCACCTTTAATGTTATTCTTGTCTTACAATGAAACACTTATTTATGTGGGGAAAAAAAAAATTCAAATTTCAAATATAAAAGTTAATAATTTATGTAATGTCAAGTCAAGTCACCTTTATTTATATAGCGCTTTTTACAATACAAATTGTTTCAAAGCAGCTTTACAGAGATAACAGGAAAGCAATGTTGTAATAGTATTGTTAAATTTAAAAATTAAATGTTAAATGTCCCCAACTAAGCAAGCCAAAAGCCAATGGTGACAAAGGCGAAGAGCGGCGAAAAAGGCAACAGTGGCAAGGAACCAAAACTCCATCAGGTGACAGAATGGAGAAAAAAACCTTGGGAGAACCCAGGCTCAGTCGGGGGGCCAGTCCTCCTTTGGCCAACGAACGAACAGTGTATGATTATGAGTTAGGCAGCATAATGTCAGTAGTCAGATGGGATCAGAACTTTCACGATATTTATCCAGTTCATCTGGTTGGAGGTTGGGTCATCCCGCCGGTGAGGAGATGAGTGTGTTGAGGAGTCCATGGGCCTTCACAGCCCTGATAATGCGTGTCGTCATGTCCATGTGATGGTCCTTCATCAGATCTGGATATGGCCTGGATCCGGCGGTTTGCGGTAAACCTCGGGATAAACAGAGAGACTAATATTAGCGTAGACGCCATCCTTCTTATGATGTACAAAGTACGTCAGGAATTATGGGAAGTGTTCCCGGTTCCGGCTGATTTAATCTATGCAGCCTAACATTGAATTATAGAAATCTATAATGTGTTATGTGTATGCTAAGCCAAAGAGATGTGTTTTTAGTCTAGATTTAAACTGACAGACTGTATCTGCTTCCCTGACCGTGTTAGGACGATTGTTCCAAAGTTTTGGTGCTAAATAGGAAAAGGATCTACCGCCAGCAGTCGATTTTGATATTCTAGGTATTATCAACTGACCAGAATTTTGAGATCGCAATAGACGTGAAGGACTATAATGCGTTAAGAGCTCGCTCAAGTACTGGGGAGCTAAACCATTTAGTGCTTTGTAAGTAATCAGCAATATTTTAAAATTTATACAATGTTTAATAGGCAGCCAATGCAGTGTTAACAGAACCGGGCTAATATGGTCGTACTTCCTGGTTCTAGTAAGAACTCTAGCTTCTGCGTTTTGAACTAGCTGTAGTTTGTTTATTAAGCGTGCAGGGCAACCACCCAATAGAGCATTACAATAATCTAGCCTTGAGGTCATGAACGCATGAACTAATTGTTCCGCATTTGTCAGTGAGAGCATATGACGTAATTTAGATATATTTTTAAGATGGAAAAATGCGGTTTTACAGATACTAGACACGTGACTTTCAAATGAAAGATTGGTATCAAAGAGCACACCCAGGTTCCTAACTGACGACGAAGACTTAAAAGAGCAGCCATCAAGTGTTAGACAGTATTCTAGGTTATTACGTGTGGAAGTTTTTTGTCCAATGATTAGAATCTCTGTTTTTTCTGAATTTAGTAATGGGAAATTACTGGTCATCCATTTTTTTATATCAGCTATGCATTCCTTTAATTTTGTGAACTGGTAAGTTTCGTTAGGTTTTGAAGAAATATACAGCTGAGTATCATCAGCATAACAGTGAAAGCTAATTCCATGTTTCCTAATGATATCTCCTAATGGTAGCATGTACAGAGTGAACAGCAGCGGTCCTAGTACTGAGCCTTGTGGTATGCCATACTGAACTTGTGATCGATAAGACATCTCTTCATTTACTGCTACAAACTGAAAACGGTCAGATAAGTATGATTTAAACCATGCTAGTCCAATTCCACTAATGCCAACATAGTTTTCTAGTCTATTTAAAAGAATGTTGTGGTCGATAGTATCAAATGCAGCACTAAGATCAAGTAACACTAATAGAGAGATACAACCACGATCGGATGATAAGAGCAAATCATTTGTGACTTTAATGAGAGCAGTCTCAGTACTATGGTACGGTCTAAATCTGGACTGAAAATCCTCGCAGATATTATTTCTTTCTAAAAAGGAACACAGTTGTGATGATACTGCTTTTTCTAGTATCTTTGACAGAAAAGGCAGATTCGAGATTGGCCTGTAATTTACTAATTCTGTAGGATCAAGTTGCGGTTTTTTAACAAGCGGTTTAATCATAGCCAATTTAAAGGTTTTTGGTACGTATCCTAGAGACAAAGATGAATTAATGATATTTAGAAGAGGATCTATGACCTCTGGAAGCATCTCATTCAGTAGCTTAGTCGGTATAGGGTCTAACATACAAGTTGTCGATTTAGATTAATTAACAAGTTTGCAAAATTCTTCCTCTCCTATAGCAACAAATGAATCAAAATGTTCATCACGGAGACTACACTGCACTCCCTGATGCGATACTGTAGTAGACGTTTGCATAGTTATAATTTTGTCCCTGATATTATCGATCTTATAAGTGAAGAATTTTATTTAGTCATTACTGCTGTGTTTCTCTTGGAAACTTCTGGGCTTGAAGCTTTCTTTTTCGTTAGTTTAGTCACTTGTTCAAATAAATACCTAGGATTATGTTTATTTTCTTCAAATAGGGTTGAAATATAAGCAGATCTAGCATCTTTTAAGGCCTCTCTGTAAGCAATCGAGCTCTCCTTCCATGAAATCCGAAATACCTCTAGTTTGGTAATGCTCCCTGTCAGTGTGTTATGAGTGATAATGTATGCTTTCTGAATGAGAAATTTTGCCATTGTTATGGTGGAACAATCTTTGTTTGAGATGTATTTTGTTGGTCTGAGTGAATTGTGGAGATAAGATCAACTGTTTGGCCTATATACTTATTGGTAATGCTGACGGTATGAAGAGTTTTGAAAATGTGGATTCAGTATTAACCGATGCTTGTTAGCATTTAAAAAAAACTGTGTAGAGAATATAAGGATGAACCAAACACAAATGAATCTTCCATTTGATTCATTCAAACAGAACTCAATCACTAATTCAGCCATAAAAGATCCCGACGCCAGATAGTCTAGGCACCCCCTCCAGAGAAGATTTTTATGGCCAAGACTCCATAAAGGGATAAGCCAAAGCAGGAAGAACTTGTCACTGTTCATTCTTAACCAAGACAAATCTCCTCACAAATGGTCAAACAGGCCTGACCACCTTTGACCTCCCTCAGCATCACCACTGCTAAACAGGACAGAGTTATTTAACAGACCACGCTTTCATTCAGAGACCAGAAAGACTTTTACACTTTACATATCAAACCACATTAATTCTGCACATTCTGCAGAAAACAACTCACACAGAACAATGCTCAGTGGACTCATAATCAAACATCATAATTCTTGTTTTTCCTACAATTCATGTTTGTATTATGCTTAGACTCCATATAAATCATGTAATGATGATTATAACTGTGTGTATGAATGAACGAGTATCGTGCTTCCAATCGAAATAATCGTATGCCCTTAATTCTTAAGATGGCTTGAGTGAAATCTGTGTAAAATGCTTTGTATGATTATAATAATCTATAATGTTAAACTGTGATCTCTTGTTCTCTCTGCTTAGTGTTGTAGAGCAAGCAGATCATAGATACCGCCTGATTTACGATAAGAAGAAACGAGGTCCACCTCCTAAGATGATGCCATTGTCCAATTGGCCAGAATTCTCCAAAAGAGGTTGGACTAACTTTAAGTTAAAGACCCGAACAAGGCAGTTCAGTTCAGAGAGCAGTTCAGAGAGCAGTTCAGTTTCGGTTCGGTGTTGAATTAAGTTTGTGCCTCTCTCTACAAACAGCAAGAGAGTGTTCATGTTCGTACGCTTCTACATCGATCAGACCCAAAGTAGACCAGCAGACAAACCCATCAAGATCGGAGTTTAAAACAGCTTCATTCAAGCCATCAAACTTTTCGTCTCACTTTTCTTTCTTTTTCTTAGTTGTATTTTATTTTCTCGTTAAAAGTCTCGTTCTAAGTTAAGTTTTGCTGTAAAGTCTCGTTTCAACTGCAAAACCCGCTTCCAACTTCAAAGACTTTCATTCATCCGCGCCAACACACCACGTGACTGGCCGTCCAACTTCCATACAGACAAAGACAACCAGCCACGCGGACCCACCCGGGAAACCCCTCTGACGAAGCACCTCAAATAGGGAATTCCGTGGCCTAAGCAACGCAAAGGACAAGCAAGTAACCTCCAGACTCTAGCTGAACTGGTGTTATTAATTTAAATTGAATAACCTGTCTAAGAAACGAAGGTTTAAATTAATGCTTGGTGGTTCGTTCAGGTTTATGTCTTACAAAGTGCATCTCACTCTGAAAACTCACTCTTTCTCTCTCTTTCTCTCTCTTCCTCTGCGCCTCGTATGAATGTGTGTGTGTGATTGTGTTTAGACCTTAGTTTTATGTGTTTAGAATAATCAATAAAGTCTTGTTTATATTTGAAAAGATATTTGTCTTGTGTTGTGTGCTTACACATTTAATGCCTTGTACTGCCGATCTAAAGTTACCTGGCTAATACATAGTGTTTCACTATAGATTGGATAAATATCTGTTGCCAAGGTTAAAATTACGGCCCGTTCAAATGAACTCTAAACGAGTCATTTGCTCGGTTCCATAGTGATTCGGTCAATGATTCATTGCAAACCGATGAATCATTCCCTTTGAGCTAAATTGGCCTTCCGGCCCCCTTTAATACATTTTATGTATATTATTATTATGTAGGCTCGCTACATTAGTTGGTGGAGAATGTGGGCAGTTCAATCTAAAGTGTAAGCATATTATCAAGATTTATCTTTTCATTTTGTTTCGGATGCAAGATCCGAAAGATCTGAGAGTCTGTGTGTGACGCGCGCAGCGCGCGCCCCGTTTGAATGAGTGCTGCTGCTGTTGTCTGTGAGTGAAGCTCCCAGAGAAAGCTGAGAAGTCTAGTCTGCCGCCCTATTTGCTTTCTTGTTAACTGCAGTAAATAAGATATGAACCCTCACACTACGATAAGGTAAGAATTGAGCGTGTTCCTCATTTCCAGAAATACCTCGTTATGGCTGTTCGATTTCTGCGTGTTCCAGAGTCTTTCAGAAAAGCTGTAATGTTGTGTGTGTGTGTTTATATCAGTTAGAGAGCTGAACGAAATCAAACTGCAGTAATTAAAATAACCCTAACGTTATAAGGACTAATATTCTCCTCGCAGAGCGATGAGCGTGTTCCTCATCTAAGTTAGTCATAAGCCTTATATTTATTTATCTGGTTCAGTGCGTGTTCCACTGATCCCCGTGATAAACAGCGAGGCTTAACTAATCTTATCTGTTTGTGTCCGTTCAAATAATTCTCGTGTAACATTGCGCATGTCCGAGTGTAATTTGAATAGTGGTTATTTAAATTCGTTATCAAGTAAAGCTTGCCATTGAAACTGAACCAACAGTTATTGTTTTATGTGCCTAGATAAACTTGCACAGAGACGATCCGCCGATGTCGTCCTAATTACATCTATTATAACGCAAAGCTGTCGCTTGCTTAAAGTTAATATCACTCTTGACAAACTGAGTGAAGCCCCACGTCGTAAAACCAGCTACGAGTGGTGTATCTTTGAACAGTGTGAAATGCGCCGACATTTCCCGTAATAGGATCGATTGTTACTGTACATGCATGTTCTGTGGACATTGTTGAAATGCTCCCATATTGCATGGAACCGTAACAAACTGTTTTCCAACTGTCTGCAATTCCCGGTTCGCCCACTAGCGTTCGTTTGGTCGCTATAGTTACGATCGTGACACGGAAGTCTTAGCAAACGTTTCCGGGTGAACTTTGACCCAACCCTCGGTGTAAACAAACGCTAGCTAAGCTAAGCTAACCTGAGCAGTTGTTCACATTGAGGTCTGTGCTAAAGCCTTTAGCATCAGTTACTGTTATAAATAACCACAGCAGTTAACTACAGTGTCTGTTTGAACAAAGTTAAATTGATTTAACCAATTAAACACCTCGACCTTTTACACCTGTTGTTTTTTTTTTCTTCTTTCTTTTACCTTTTACAATTATTAATTAATTTACCTGCATTTTACTTGAAAAGAAAATCCTGGTTAACTATTATTAATTGTCAATTTTGAATTTGATTTTAAAAAAAGGGTAATATTTGTGTACAATTATTAATTACTTTACCTGCATTTTACTTGAAAAAGAAAATACTGGTTTACTATTATTAATTGTCAATTTTGAATTTGATTTTGAAGAAAAGGAAATATTAAAATAAAATTGAAATTCTATTTTTCTAGACAGGTCATTTGTAATGATTTCTAGATTTATTTTTAATAATTCTAATTTCATAATTTTCATAATTTCTAAATTTCTCGTTGAGATCTAATCACTTTAGGTGAATAAGTCTTGAACTCTGAAAGTTAAAATTTGAAAGTTGTTATTACTATTACAAAAATAGTGTTAGACTCAGACTTACTCATTATTGTCATTGCGTTTTATCCTTTCGTCCTGTTGGTTATAAACTTAACCACTATATTTGTTCTGATTAATTCATTTTCGGGACGCTTCAATAGGGGACATTACCATCTCCATACGAGTTTCAAATAAACCAGAGACAATCGTCTTTTACAAAAGTTTATTTGTGTGTCTAGTTGTTCCTCAACTATCAATTCTATACTCGTGGTAGACGTAAAGGTAGCGGGATCCAACCTCCTTGCTTCATTTCTTCCTCATCACGTCTTTCCTGTTCTGTCCTGCTTTATTCCATCTTATTCTTCACATTTGTAGGAACAAACCTGGAAGAACCACCAATCGACTCTAAAAGAGACAAATATAATCTGTCCCAACAAACAGATTATTAGATATTTGATTTTTAATCAAACCCTCTTGTGTTCTTCATACTCTCCCTGCATTTGTAACGCAATTTAAACTTTGACATCTTATCCAAGATCAAGTAACAGAGACAAGTAATGAGCAAACTCCGCCTTCAAAGCATCCCTGCTGTAATCCCTGCTGTAAGCGGTCGAACTGAAGGTGTGTGTGTCAATCCTGTCAAACTCAGAGAAGAGGTATCAACATCATTATTGTATTATTTTTCCTCGCAAACATAAGCAATAATATTGTTTACCTTTCCGGAAACAGATTTTCATTGATAAAAAACATTTATGAGAAATTAATACTTCCCCTAGTTAATAATTTTCTTTTTGTTTTTTCCCCTCATTGAAATTGGTTGTTAACTTTTCTCTCTTTTTCCCTTACTCAGTTGAGCGACTAAGTCCTCACACCACGAGTTGAAACCAGCTTTTCATTGATAGAAAATATTTATAAAAATATTTCTCCCATTGAAAAGAAAAGTTTCTTTCCATTGAGATTTGTTTTAACCTTTTTCTCTCTCTTTCATTTACCCAGTTGAGTGACGAGATCTTCGCATCACTAGCCTCACTGTGTACCCTTAGACCAACACTTAGTCATCACGACACTTCACTATTGATGTACAATTACTGAAACGACACTTAGCCGTTCAACCACATATAGGCTTATACACACAGATCTGTGTCAGTCTCTTCACCAAGCGTGCCAACATGTCGTGGACGACAAACCCCACTGCCCAACGGGAAGACGTGGACGCCTGGCTCAGAGGCATTACAGACTGCCTCACACCAAAGACAATTGAACTGTTATTATTTTTAATAATAATCATAATTCTGAGAAGATTCCTGACACATGATTCAAGCCAGTACCAAAACCACGTGGAACTAACCAAGATAACCTGTTCCTTAAGTAATGCCTTCACAGCCCAGCTAAACCTAAGCCACCAGCACGTCACCCACCTACAGGAGGAGCTGACACTTGCCCAGAACCGCATAGACAAGCTGGAAGTGAAAGTCCAGGATGACTCCAAGACCACCGAGTTCCTGAGAGAGCTGATGCACACTCAACACTGCAAAGACCAGCTCAAAGGTAAAGCTCAAGACAAACTCAAAGTGTCTGACGAAGCGGAGCAAGAAACAAAGACACAAGTTGACAAGCTCCAAGAAGCCCTTGCAGTCACTGAACGTGACAAACAAGAGTCAAAGACTGTCCAGAAACACCTGGTGAACCAACTCCAGGCTGTTGAACATCAGCTAGAGAAAGCCAAAGCTGACATTGAAAGTAAGAACTCTAAAATCACTGCTCTGGAAGACCACCTGCAAAGGTGCAGCGTTGAAATGGACCATCTGATCCAACAGCGAGACGCCGCCAACGACGAGCTCTACGCGGTCAGAGATGAACTCCAGCACATTGTCCAACAGAAACCAGAGCCAAGAAGGGAGAGACCTCCCTCAGCATCACCCCGGCTGAGCAGAACAGAGTCCTCCATCCAAGAACTGGCATACAGTGAAAGAAGTGAATGGCCACAACCCAAAACGTCACCGGCCTTCACCACAGAACTGTTCACTGCCAACAAACGAAGAGAGCTCATCCAGGCAGATGCCCAAGCTGCACATGGGATGACCGTTAAAGATCTCAACCAGCTGGTTAAGAATATCACTCAGTTCAACCCGAACTCCACAGAGGGTCCCGACATCCAGGCCTACCTCCGAGATATCGACTTCCACCTCGAGGTGAGACCCCATATGACTGACAGAGACAGGTTCTACCTCCTCAGATCCTCATCCAGTCCAGAGGTAAGAAGCTTCCTAGACCGACAACCTGCTAATGTCATGTCAAACTACCAGCTACTACGTGAGACAATGATTAAAGAATTCACAGGTCCAGAGTCAGAACACGGTGTGTTAATCGCCTTAGAAACCAAACAATGTCGTCAAGAGACTCCCCAAGCCTATTACCGCCGCTTTCGACAAGCATATTTAGGTGGACATAACAAACCTGAACTTGAAGAGGATGTGAACTTCAAAACCCTCTTCCTGAGAAACCTGCACCCTGGTTTGAGTCATCATCTTGGCATCATGGCCTGCCCAGGCACAATGAAAATTCAGGAGCTACGTGACCTGACACACAAGGCCTACATCAAACAAAAGATGTCCTCCAAGAAAGGTTTGAAAACATCCACAGTGTCAAACTCCATCAGCCAAGACACAAGCCTTGCACTGGAAGACACCCAGTGGCATGACAACACAACAGTCCTTCGTAAGGAGCACAGAGAACGTCACTCCCATGCCGATGACAGCTACCACTCCAACCACATGAGAAAGTCATGGGGCCCACCCGAAGGAAACAACTGGAATCAACGAGTGCATCCAAAAGCATTCTATGTGGGTAAGCGACAACGAAACCCACCTCCGCACCACTCAGCCAAACACCCCACTGAGTGTGCCCAAGAACACGACAGTCTCCCCGCAGAAGACATGGAGCAACTACGGAGGCAACTGCACGTGCTCATCAAAGACAAGCTGAACACAGAAGACCAGTGATCACCTTGTACACCTTCCTGAGACGACCACCTGTTCCACAACAACCCAGAACAAAGTAGTCTCTCACAGTCAACCACTGACAAACACCCCGAGGTACCAGAAAACACCATCCTGGTTACCCATCACACCACAAGCTCCAAACTCAAGAACCATGTGTGTGCTACAGCAACGACAGTAAGCACAGAAGGTCAGAAAGTCTGTCACAACCAGAAGGCTTCACAAGAGGAAGGCAACAAAGGAGACCACGTTTTGCACTACAGCTTCACGCATCCATGCCAAACCATCTCCCAATGTCTGCCAGAGAACTTCCTGCCTTACTGGACTGACCCCCAGCAGATCACAGAAGATCCCTTTCCAAGGCAAAGATGCAACAAGCCCATCAAAGCTTAACCATCAAGCAAAAGGGGGGAGCAAAACAGACTGAGACAGATCTGACATACATACAGTATACATGCAGTACCTGCACTACACTACACTGTACCACTAACATACACAAGTTAAACACAGCTACCATGAAAAACATTCAACAAACATGTTCTTCCCACAGGTAGACACTGAAATCGCAACACTGACTTAGCTATCCTTTCCATAGGAAACATGTAGCAATACACCCAACAAGTGTAACCCTCTCATTACATTGTGACACCTGACACTGCACAACAGTAGCCATACAAGAGTCACTCAACTGCTTTGTTTTGTTTTACCTCTTCCCTTTCTTCTTCTTTTATTAGGTAAAATCCCTGTTACCCCATAAGGGTCAAGGTTAACATATAAGGATTGACGCACCACGCCTGATGTTTGCAAGTCACCTTAAAACGAATGTTAGCCTAGAGAACTCTCTGCATCATTCGAATCAAAATTTGAAAGGTAAATTGGTCTAAACCTAGAACAATTTAGAAGAGAATAAAACAAACAAATCAAAGTTAGTCACAAAGTTGATCAATCACCGTTTTAAAACAAACTAGAATAACGGTCCTAAAATTGAACTAAACTTTTTCCACATGATTGACTATATTGAGAGAGTGAACCTGTTTAGGCCTAGATAATCTAATGCCCTGCACCAGTAAAGTGACCAGTCATGGAGGTGTTTGCCTTGTTGTTTGCTGTGTGTGTTTGCTTCTTCTGTTTCTCCAGCGTTCAATGATGTCTTCTCTCATCAACCCATCATCGATCGAAGGGGGGAAATATGTAGAGAATATAAGGATGAACCAAACACAAATGAATCTTCCATTTGATTCATTCAAACAGAACTCAATCACTAATTCAGCCATAAAAGATCCCGACGCCAGATAGTCTAGGCACCCCCTCCAGAGAAGATTTTTATGGCCAAGACTCCATAAAGGGATAAGCCAAAGCAGGAAGAACTTGTCACTGTTCATTCTTAACCAAGACAAATCTCCTCACAAATGGTCAAACAGGCCTGACCACCTTTGACCTCCCTCAGCATCACCACTGCTAAACAGGACAGAGTTATTTAACAGACCACGCTTTCATTCAGAGACCAGAAAGACTTTTACACTTTACATATCAAACCACATTAATTCTGCACATTCTGCAGAAAACAACTCACACAGAACAATGCTCAGTGGACTCATAATCAAACATCATAATTCTTGTTTTTCCTACAATTCATGTTTGTATTATGCTTAGACTCCATATAAATCATGTAATGATGATTATAACTGTGTGTATGAATGAACGAGTATCGTGCTTCCAATCGAAATAATCGTATGCCCTTAATTCTTAAGATGGCTTGAGTGAAATCTGTGTAAAATGCTTTGTATGATTATAATAATCTATAATGTTAAACTGTGATCTCTTGTTCTCTCTGCTTAGTGTTGTAGAGCAAGCAGATCATAGATACCGCCTGATTTACGATAAGAAGAAACGAGGTCCACCTCCTAAGATGATGCCATTGTCCAATTGGCCAGAATTCTCCAAAAGAGGTTGGACTAACTTTAAGTTAAAGACCCGAACAAGGCAGTTCAGTTCAGAGAGCAGTTCAGAGAGCAGTTCAGTTTCGGTTCGGTGTTGAATTAAGTTTGTGCCTCTCTCTACAAACAGCAAGAGAGTGTTCATGTTCGTACGCTTCTACATCGATCAGACCCAAAGTAGACCAGCAGACAAACCCATCAAGATCGGAGTTTAAAACAGCTTCATTCAAGCCATCAAACTTTTCGTCTCACTTTTCTTTCTTTTTCTTAGTTGTATTTTATTTTCTCGTTAAAAGTCTCGTTCTAAGTTAAGTTTTGCTGTAAAGTCTCGTTTCAACTGCAAAACCCGCTTCCAACTTCAAAGACTTTCATTCATCCGCGCCAACACACCACGTGACTGGCCGTCCAACTTCCATACAGACAAAGACAACCAGCCACGCGGACCCACCCGGGAAACCCCTCTGACGAAGCACCTCAAATAGGGAATTCCGTGGCCTAAGCAACGCAAAGGACAAGCAAGTAACCTCCAGACTCTAGCTGAACTGGTGTTATTAATTTAAATTGAATAACCTGTCTAAGAAACGAAGGTTTAAATTAATGCATGGTGGTTCGTTCAGGTTTATGTCTTACAAAGTGCATCTCACTCTGAAAACTCACTCTTTCTCTCTCTTTCTCTCTCTTCCTCTGCGCCTCGTATGAATGTGTGTGTGTGATTGTGTTTAGACCTTAGTTTTATGTGTTTAGAATAATCAATAAAGTCTTGTTTATATTTGAAAAGATATTTGTCTTGTGTTGTGTGCTTACACATTTAATGCCTTGTATTGCCGATCTAAAGTTACCTGGCTAATACATAGTGTTTCACTATAGATTGGATAAATATCTGTTGCCAAGGTTAAAATTACGGCCCGTTCAAATGAACTCTAAACGAGTCATTTGCTCGGTTCCATAGTGATTCGGTCAATGATTCATTGCAAACCGATGAATCATTCCCTTTGAGCTAAATTGGCCTTCCGGCCCCCTTTAATACATTTTATGTATATTATTATTATGTAGGCTCGCTACAACTGTAAGCCATGTTTCATCCGTCTGCCTCGCTGCCTGCTGTGTGTGAGTGTGTTTGCTTCGAGTCTTTAAGCTCCGTCTAAGCCTCGTATTTCTTTCTGTTTTGAACCATCATTTACTATAATTTCTAGTTGTTTATACTACTAATTACAGTTTACCTAACATCTCAGATTAACCTAATGTAACCTTTGGCTAAATAATAAGAAACCGACTACGCCACCTAGGTTACTTCTCCACCCAGGAAAGTATGAAAATAAACAAAATACCCCGAAAATAATTAAATCCAAAAAGAATACAATAATATGAAGGACCCTGCTGGTTCGGATTGCATCAAAGACAGAGACAGAGACTTCAAAAAGTACAAAGTTTATTTCACACAGGAAACATTCAATTTAAAACATCCTAAAAAAACAGATCTCATACAGTTTACCAATTAAATACCCACAGTTGAGAAGAGACCGTAATTAATCCACTTTAGCAGAAGGGACAAACCACACAAAACAGTGAATAAAAAGTTTTTAAAGCAAGTGATAAACAAAAATAAAAAAAACAATATCAAAAGAAAATACACTCTCCTCTTCTGCCAAGCCTCAGTATCACAATTCAGATAATTCGCATGTGGACATACATTGGAAAATACATTTTAAATACCGATTAGGGCAGACGTCGTTAAAGAGCTGTGGTTCAAAGCCGCAAACGTCCACTGCGCCGTACAAACAGGACAATGAGACAACACAACCGGGTATAAACAAAACAGTAGCTAGCGCTGTGAGACCTGCAATAAAAAATACAATAAAAGCACAAATAGTGCATTAATTTCAAAGGATTTCCCCCCACAGAATAAAAAAACAACCCATAATAAAGTTCCTTACCTCATAGGTGAAACTTAAACTACAGTGAGCTTTATGCTACCTGCGCTCGCCACTTCACGCACACACATCCCTACTGACAAACACATATGTGACCAAACACAGAAAGTAGGGACACAAGTCGGTTCTGGGGCATTTTCAGTTATTCATAGATTCTGAACGTGTAGTCTCCAAGCTTTCCAAGGATGTGTAACACATGGAAATCTGATAATATTTGGAGAAGTTGTTTCCATTTGAAGGTAGCCACTCAAAATAACTAAAAGTTAAGGTAACAGCCTCTAAAGATCTGCAGTTCTCACCTCTCTCTGCTGCTGGGAGTGACAATAGGGCTCATTTACATCTCATTTAGATAAGCCATACCCTCTGTAAAGCCCCCCCCCCCCCCCCCCCCTGTGCTTTACAGCTTTTTTTTTCTTTCCTGCTAGGTAATAACAATAGTAGGTATGGGAAGGTCTAAACAGACTAAACATGAGATAACGTGTACGTGTTCTTAGAATGAACACAAAATGACAAACTTTAAATGTTTATGGAAACTCACCCCAGGACCGGCGAATGCACTTCTGCCGCTCTAGGCGAAAAACAATTGTGCTGCCCCTCTATTTGAAACGTATACCAGCAACAACACACAAAGACCAATATGCCATACATATAACGCAAAACCAGCAACAACACACAAAGACCAATATGCCAAAGGCCTACATATAACGCAAATATAGTGCGCAACGCGCGTGTGCCCAAAATGTCAACAATATTAAAGTTTATGCAGGAGGCAAATGCCTGCTGGCATTTTTCTTTAAGCAGTCATGACAGGGATTTTCCAAATAATCACATTTCACCTACTCAAATTACTGTTGCAAATCTCTTTACATCACTTATGTGCGTATACACACACAAATGAAATGTCCGCAAGCACATTATATCATCAGCAGGTTCAGCATCTTAAATAACGACTAAAGAGCAAATGAAGCTTAACTTACGTTTCAGATATGCGCACGGCAGGCCTTAGTCGCAGCAAAGGTCTTAACTGCATCCTGTATTTCGATTCTCTGTGCCAGTTCATGTTCTATGGAGATTGTTGCCAGTCCATTAAGTCTCCATTAAGTCTGTTCCCTGTTCACAAAACGTTCCTCATTCAAAGCAAATCGGGATGTCACATATGAAACAGCCAGCTACCGTTGTCAGCGAGCCGAGCCGCCGTATTCAAGCACCGAGGGCGCGCTCGCGCGGATTTCAGTTTCCTGAGCCCACAAAGTGCGGCGAAAACATTTTCAGTGTACCGGTAACTGCCACGGTTCAGCTCGTCTGCGACAATCTTTGCGGCGTCCATCTTCATTGAACTGAATTGAGCCGACCAGAGCACAACATAATAAGTAGCCATGCGGTTCACTTGGAGGGCGGGGACAAAAGCGCCATATTCAGTATGGAAATACACACAGACAATAACACGCCACGCCCCTACTGCGTGCTAGAATCTACGAAAACAAGACGATTTCAACCTCAAAATGTAAGCTTTTAAATATACCAATACTGCTATCTCAAACATGGAGAGGCTTCTTCGTGACTTCAACTAACAGATTCTGCAAAAAAGCGGAAATCACAAATTTTGGAAAAAAACGCTTGTTTCTCATTTTTCTCGCAAGTTGTGCTGCCGACTTGTGTCCCTGGTTTCTGTAACGGGTCACATATTTAGACCGTGATCTACAACTATGAGAAAGAGCAATCAAATCAAACGACTCACCAGGGAATAGCAAGGAAACATAAACATATAGTCTTCTACTACACGCAGCCCTGAGAAGAATGACAACGGCGTACTTAGACAAACTTTTTATAAAGCCACCGGACCCCAAAAAACCTTCCTAATTGAGCCACACAGGTGCACTCAATGTCGCGCCGTGGCTCAACGCCAGTGGGTGTGTCTTCCCATTTAAGCCATTGTATTAAGGAAAACTACTTCTAGTGAGGCAGGACAAATATTAAAAACTCAACCAGTCACACTAACATCGCTAGCTTCCGTTATTGTTAGCACAACACGCTAGTATCTGGCTAGCCTGTTAGCCACTAGCCACCCGTGCACTCAGTTATTTATTTATTTTTCTTGTGCAGGCCCGCGCCTCTGAGTTCATAAAAGCCCAGGCGAGTAAGAATCAGTCAACAAACACGGTGAGTAATGTCTTGTCCTGAGACACGCATCCAAACTTTAACTGAGGATAGTAAGTGTGCTCGAGCTTTAGATACTACTTTGGATGCGCCTAGCATAGTGAACTCTTTACATGAATCGGTTCCGGCTGAGTTATTGCCTGTGCAGCCAGGCAGATGGGTGACTGTCAGAGATCGCTCAAGTCGCGGATCAAAAAAACACTCTTCCGTTCCGATCACCATAACAAACCGATTTGCCCCACTCAGTGAAACACCCACTGAGAATTATGTTGATTGTGCCCTGGTAATTGGCGATTCTATAACACGGAACGTGAAAATAGAGACACCAGCCACCATAGTCACATGTTTATGGGGAGCCAGAGCGCCTGACATCAAAGCAAATTTAAAAGTGCTGGCTAATGCTAATCGTAAATTCTCTAAGATTGTTATCCACGTCGGCACTAATGATGTTCGACTCCGCCAGTCGGAGATCACCAATATTAAAGAGGTGACAATATTTAATTAATATTAAAGAGGTGTTTGAACTCGCAAGTACGATGTCAGGCACTGTAATTTGCTCTGGCCCTCTTCCTGTTCAAAGGAGTGATGAGATAGTAGATTGGGTTCACTCAATGGCTGGTTGTCTATGTGGTGTCCGCAAAATAATATAGAATTCATAGACAATTGGAAAAGTTTTTGGGGCAAACCTGACCTGTTGAAAAGAGATGGTATTCATCCCTCCTGGGATGGTGCTGCTCTTCTCTATTGTAATTTGGCTCATAGTCTTAAAGATAAAACATGACAATCTGGGGCTCAGGTCAGGAAGCAGACAAACTGGCTAAACCGACCGTCTGCTAGCGGCCTCGCTTCACCAAGGTCAGAAAAATCCCATCACATAGAGACTCTTTCACCTAGATATCATCATATAGAGACTGTGTCTGTTCACCGAATTTGGAAATCCAAAAAAACGTCCAAACCTATCTAATTAAAAATTTAATTGATGTTCAACAAATAAAAAACAAATATAATACAGATGAGCAAACGATAAAGCTTGGGTTGCTGAATATTCAATCCCTTACTTTAAAAGCGCTCATAGTTAATGATATGATTTCAGATTATAACCTAGATGTGCTGGGTTTGACAGTAACCTGGCTAAAACCAAACGATTACATTACTTTAAATGAGTCCACCCCGCAAGATTACTGTTATAAACATGAGCCTCGTCCGAAAGGGACAAAGGGGGAGGTGTTGCTGCAATTTATAGTAATATTTTCAAAACCAATAAGAAATCTAGTTTTAAATATACTTCTTTTGAAGTGTTGGTGCTTAATGTAAAAATTAGTGCTGGGCCGTTATCGGCGTTAACGTGCTGCGTTAACGTGAGACTCTTATCGCGCGATAAAAAAAATCCGTTAATCTAAGTTGGGTTGGGATCATAAATAGCTTTTTCGAATATCGTTATTTTCGCGCAATTCTAATGTGTAGTATGACATAATTGACGCCGGGCCTACTGTCACAGATCGCGCAGCAGGGTATTTTCCTGTCTGGGACACAAGGTGTACTTTCACTTTGTTGGGCGACGTTCCTCTCGTTACTTTATTTGAATGCAATACGTTGTTAAGCGCGCTGTATCCTTTGTATGGGCATGAGCGATACTCATTTACAAATGAATCACTCTTTTGAGTCGATTCTGTTCAAAGACTTCATCAAACAAGTTGTCAGATCTGTTAAATCGGTTCGCGAATCAGTTGATCTGTTCAGTTCCTCACGCACTGAATCGTCTGAACTCTGAAGCGCTTTCAATTCACACTCGGGGAGTCGTAAATAACAGGAAGATTTAAGAACATCAAGAGCGTTGGATGAAGTGGCCGATCTACAGTCTAATCTAGTGAAAGCAAATCTGCAAATGCATCATATATTTGCCAGCGATGAAGATCTTTATTAGTTGAACATCTTCGTAAACTGTCTGTGAATGAATGATTCCACAGGACATTCGAGTTCATTTCATTCAGGTAATACATTTTTACAACCAAACAGATTATTACGCCACGATAGCACTACTAAAAAGTATGACATTATCCGGGTTTTGGACATACATTAATTTATAGGCTACAAAAAAAAACGCTTCAGAGCGTCGGCGCACTGGTTAACAGGTTAAATAAGCTACCATTGTCCACAGTTTATGAAATGAACACCCGCCATCCAGCGGTAATGTGTGTGCATTGCGCAGTGGCATAATCACACGAATAGTTTACATTGATTGAAACTAATTTGTTTAAAAAGGAGGCTATTGCAGTAACAAGGCAGGTTCACATAAAATCATTATGACATATGATGACATTATTTTTTGATCTAACGAGCATTGGCGATGCAAAAACGGACTGTCGTGCGTATTGTTTTTTTTTCTTCTTCCAATTACTATGTTAAAAAAACATGTTACTTGTTCAATTAATAAACAGTTTGGTTGATGACAAATCGCTAAAGATGAAATTGGCCTCCCTTTCTGGCATTGCGGGGGGTTTTTTTGTTTGTTTTTTAACGATATTCGACTTTTGCTCCTCGATTGTCGAATGGCATATTTGGCAGAAATTCACATCCCTATGCGAGGCGAACTATTCTCAAATACTTACTTTTAGTCATTATTTGGGTAGCACACATATTCTGAATGCCTTCGGGAGAATTCAAATGAGCCATTTTAATCTAGATTAATCTAGATTAATTTTAAAATTAATCTAGATTAAAAAAAAATAATCTATGCCCACCTCTAGTAAAAATATATAGTGTAAACGATAAATCACGTTTGATTTGACTACTGTATACAGGCCACCAGGGCACCATAAAGATTTTATCAAAGAATTTGCTGACTTTCTATCAGAATTAGTATTGACTGCAGATAAAGTACTAATTGTTGGTGATTTTAATATACATGTAGATAATGAAAAAGATGCATTGGGATTGGCATTTAAAGATGTTGTAAACTCAATTGGAGTTAGACAACACGTGTCAGGACCTACTCATAATCGTAATCATACTCTAGATCTTATATTATCACATGGAATAGATGTTGATGCCGTTGAAATTCTGCAGCAGAGCGACGACATCTCCGATCATTATCTAGTCTCGTGTAAATTACAGATTTAGCAGATTTAGCTACCAAGGCTGCAAAGCCGACTCCATATTACAAATATGTCAGACCTATCACTTCTGCCACTAAAGATTGCTTTATCAATAATCTTCCTAATCAGTTTCATCATCCCGGATAGCTTAGAAGAACTTGATATTGCAACAGAAACATTTAACTCTCTCTTTTCCAGCACTTTAGACACAGTTGCTCCGCTCCGCTTAAAGAAGATTAAAGAAAATAGTCCAACGCCGTGGTACAACGAGCACACTCAGGCCCTTAAGAGAGCAGCCAGAAAAATTGAGCGAAACTGTAAGAAAACAAAACTAGAGGTATTTTGGATTGCATGGAAGGAGAGCTCGATTGCTTACAGAGAGGCTTTAAAAGCGGCTAGATCTGCTTATTTTACAAACCTATTAGAAGAAATAAACATAATCCTAGGTATTTATTTGAAAAAGTGACTAAACTAACGAAAAAGAAAGCTTCAAGCCCAGAAGTTTCCAAGAAACACAGTAGTAATGACTTTATGAACTTCTTCACTTATAAGATCGATAATATCAGGGACAAAATTATAACTATGCAAACGTCTACTACAGTATCGCATCAGGGAGTGCAGTGTAGTCTTCATGATGAAAAACTTTGTTTGTTCAATAGGATTCATTTGTTGCAATAGGAGAGGAAGAATTTTGCAAACTCGTTAAATCATCTAAATCGACAACTTGTATGTTAGACCCTATACCGACTAAGCTTTTAAAAGAGATGCTTCCAGAGGTCATAGATCCTCTTCTAAATATCATTAATTCATCTTTGTCTCTAGGATACGTACCAAAAACTTTTAAGCCGGCTATGATTAAACCGCTTGTTAAAAAACCGCAACTTGATCCTACAGAATTAGTCAATTACAGGCCGATCTCGAATCTGCCTTTTCTGTCAAAGATACTAGAAAAAGCAGTATCCTCCCAAATGTGCTCCTTTTTAGAAAGAAATGATATCTGTGAGGATTTTCAGTCTGGATTTAGACCGTACCATAGTACTAAGACTGCTCTCATTAGAGTCACAAATGATTTGCTCTTATCATCCGATCGTGGTTGTATCTCTCTATTAGTGTTACTCGATGCTGCATTTGATACTAACGACCACAACATTCTTTTAAATAGACTAGAAAACTATGTTGGCATTAGTGGAATTGCACTAGCATGATTTACATCATACTTATCCGACCGTTATCAGTTTGTAGCAGCAAATGAATACACTATATATAAATGAAGAGATGTCTTATCGACCACAAGTTCAGTATGGCGTACCACAAGGCTCAGTACTAGAACCGCTGCTCTTCACTCTGTACATGCTACCATTAGGAGATATAATTAGGAAACATGGAATTAACTTTCACTGTTATGCTGATGATACTGATGATATTTCTTCAAAACCTAACGAAACTTACAAATTCACAAAATTAATGGAATGCATAGCTGATATAAAAAATTGGATGACTAGTAATTTCCTACTACTAATTTCTGAAAAAACAGAGATTCTAATTATTGGACCAAAAACTTCCTCACTTAATAACCTAGAATACTGTCTAACACTTGATAGCTGCTCTGTTAAGTCTTCATCGTCAGTTAGGAACCTGGGTGTGCTCTTTGATCCCAATCTTTCATTTGAAAGTCACGTGTCTAGTACCTGTAAAACAGCATTTTTCCATCTAAAACATAGAATTACGTCATATGCTCTCACTGACAAATGCGGAACAATTAGTTCATGCGTTCATGAGCTCAAGGCTAGATTACTGTAATGCTCTACTAGGTGGTTGCCCTGCACACTTAATAAACAAACTCTACAGCTGGTCCAAAAAGCAGCCGCTAGAGTTCTTACCAGAAACAGGAAGTATGACCATATTAGCCCGGTTCTGTCAACACTGCATTGGCTGCCAATTAAACATTGTATAAATTTTAAAATGTTGCTGATTACTTACAAAGCACTAAATGGTTTAGCTCCCCAGTACTTGAGTGAGCTCTTAACGCATTATAGTCCTTCACATCTATTTCAAAGTTCCGGCCAGTTGATAATACCTAGAATATCAAAATCGACTGCTGGTGGTAGATCCTTTTCCTATTTAGCACCAAAACTTTGGAACAATCTTCCTAACATTGTCCGGGAAGCAGATACAGTCTGTCAGTTTAAAGCTAGACTAAAAACACATCTCTTTGACCTGGCTTTCACATAATACATTATCGACTTCTATAATTAAATGTTAGGCTGCATAGATTAGGTCAGCCGGAACTGGGAACACTTCCCTTAAATCCTGATGTAGTCGTTACATCATAAGAAGAATGGCATCTATGCTAATTTAGTGTCTTTGTTTATCCCGAGGTTTTCCTGCAGCCTGCTGGATCCAGACCGTTTCCAGATCTGACGAAGGACCTTCGCCTGGACCCGATGACAACGCAGTGCTGAAGTGCCAACTAACCTTTCCCAATGGAGGATCCCGATACCACTCTACAGATAAAGCGCTGTGGAAATTCCGGTTTCGCGTACCTACCTGAAATGATAAAATTAAATAAAATTCTACATCAAAATTTATAGGCAAGACAAGTAGTTTGTTTAGGCACGGTTTGTAGCGAATTACAAACCTGTGCACATATTGTAATGTTCAGTTTGCAACATTAGTATGGTGTTTACGACAGTGACGTATTGGGGTACGACTGCCGTCATACACGGTGTACAGGATGTTGACGTGGGAGCCCGCGTGAGCTAGCAAGGAGACAGCTGCATGTATGAGACCTGTATGTGTAATAACTGTTGGCACGTATCGTCACAGTAAAGTGTACTAAATACTCAATCTACGTCTGGTCATTATTCGAACACTGAATGGGAACATCACATTGGCGACGAGGATAAAGAAAAAAAAACGAAAAAGGCTGTTTGCAGTTCAGACGGAGAAGGAAAAATGTCACTTGGAAACACGGTTGCTCTGCCAGCTTTTGATACCGAAACGGATCCGAGCTCAGTAGGACCACGCTGGACAAAATGGATACAAAGGTTTGAGAACTATGTTACAGCAGTGAACATTACCGGAGATGCTAGGCAAAAAGCATTGTTACTGCATTTAGCAGGAGAGCGCGTGCATGATATATATTACACGCTAGCAGCTGAACAAGATAAGTTTGCAGATGTCAAACAAAAGCTAGGCACGTATTTCGCACCTAAAAAGAACGTCCAGTATCAAGTATATGTATTCCGAAAAGCAGTGCAACAGCCGGGCGAAAATCTAGACACATACTGTACGAGACTACGCATCCTAGCAAAGAGCTGTGAATTTACAGACGCAAGCCACGAAATTAAAGCACAGTTGATCCAGAGCTGCAGTTCAACCAGGCTGCGCAGAAGAGCGCTCAGAGAGCCTGACGACAGCTTGGATGACCTTCTCGAATACGGTAGAACGTTGGAACTGTCGGAGCAACAAGCAGCCGGCATAGAGCAGAGTGTAGCTGCGTCAGTTAATGCAGTGCATCAGACCGGACAAACAGCTACCGGCCGACGCGCTGGGAGAGCCCAGCCCAACGTTCAGTGCAGGAATTGCGGAGGAAAGTATCCACACGACGGAGACTGCCCAGCAAAAGGGAAAGACTGTAAAGCATGCGGGAAGCTAAACCACTTCGCCAAGCAATGCAGGTCAAAGCGAAGAACACCTGGAAAAGAGTATGACACAAGACACAGAGACAACAGTAAGCAACACAGAATGCATAAGAAAGTGTATAACATCACCAGCACAACACATAGTACCACTCATGACTCGTCTAGTAGTGACGAAGCTTATGTATTTGCTGCCAGTAGCAACAAGAATACCATCCAACCACGCACACACATCAGGCTCAATGGGGTAAAGATTGCAGCAATGATCGATTCTGGGGCCGCAGTGAACATTATTAGTGAATCGGTCCTCAGTACACTGAGACCATGCCCACAGCTTAGCCCAGCTGATATAAAGATATTTCCATATGGCAACACCAAACCACTGCCCATAACTGGTGCATTCACATGTAGCACAGAGACAGACAATAGAAAAACCATGGCAAAATTCTTTGTAATGAAGGGTGATAGCTGCTCTCTGCTAGGCTACGACACAGCTAAAGAGCTAGGCCTCATCAAGATCATCAGCACAGTATCTGCTCCAACCAGCCAAACAGTAGCAGATGAGCTCGTACAGAAATACTCAGAGCTGTTTGAAGGCATCAGCATGCTGAAAATTTTTCAAGTAAAGCTGCACATCAACACTGACATCCAGCCAACCTGTCAGCCACACAGGCGTGTGCCTTTTCACATCCGACAGAAGGTCGAAGAGGAGTTGAAACGGCTTGAGAATGACGACGTCATCGAGACAGTCACAGGCCCAACACCATGGGTCTCCCCCATTGTGACGCCACCCAAGCCGAAGGATCCGGACAAGGTTAGAATCTGTGTCGACATGAGACAAGCCAACACTGCTATTCGACGTGAACGTCACATCACTCCCACCATGGACGACGTAATCCATGAGTTAAATGGAGCTACAGTTTTCTCCAAGCTCGACTTGACTGCCGGTTACCATCAGCTAGAACTCCACCCAGACAGCAGGTATATCACAACGTTCACCACACACCTTGGTTTGAGACGATACAAGCGCCTGAACTTTGGGATATCTTCAGCGGCAGAGGTATTCCAGAATGCAATCTGCCAGACCCTGCAAGGCATCACAGGAGTGAAAAATCTGAGTGATGACATCATTGTATATGGTAGAACACAGAAAGACCATGACGACAGCCTCAGAGCTGTGTTCCAGAGACTGAAAGACAGAGGGCTCACACTCAACAGGAAGAAATGTGAGTTCAACAAAGCTAAACTAGAGTTCTTTGGGTTCATTTTCTCAGCTGGTGGAATCTCAGCGGACCCAAAAAAATCACTGCCATTCAACAGGCCAGCGATCCACAAGACCCGACTGAAGTCAGGAGTCTGCTTGGTATGGCGAACTACTGTGCTCGTTTTATCAAGGACTTTGCTTCCATCTCTGCACCACTACGTGAGTTGACCAGGAAAGACACACTGTGGCACTGGAACCCTGAACACGCCACAGCGCTACAGACGATCAAAGACAGCCTGACCAGCAACACGGTAATGTCATACTTTGATCCAGCCAAAAATACAGAGCTTGTGGTAGATGCTAGCCCAGTTGGTTTAGGCGCTATTCTCTACCAAAAGAATCGAAAAGGAGAGAGGCACACGATAGCATACGCCAGCCGTGCTCTCAGTGACGTAGAAAGACGCTACTCACAAACTGAGAAGGAAGCATTGGCCATTGTTTGGAGTTGTGAGCACTTCCACCTGTATCTGTATGGCAACCCTTTCATCCTGGTCACTGACCACAAAGCCCTAGAGGTCATATGGAACAACCCGCGTTCAAAACCGCCTGCAAGGATCGAGAGATGGGGACTGAGACTCCAGCCCTACAATTTCAAGGTAGAATACAGGAAGGGCGCAGACAACCCTGCTGACTACATCTCCCGTCACCCCATCTCAATGCAGACAGATGAAAGCACAAGAGCGGTGAAAGTAGCAGAGGAGTATGTCAACTTTGTGGCTGAGCATGCCACACCTAAAGCTATGACTCTCAGTGAGATAAAGGATGAAACACTAAAAGACCATATCCTGCAAAAGGTTAGTACCCACATCAGACACAACACATGGCACAGAATCACAGACGACACACAACATGCTGCAACACTGGAAAAGTACAGACAGATTAAGGAGGAGCTCACCGTGTCCCACACTGATGACATCATCCTGCGAGGTACAAGAATTGTCATCCCTGCATCTCTCGAGCACAGAGTGCTACAGCTAGCCCATGAAGGACACCAGGGCATTGTTAAGACTAAGACATTGCTCAGATCAAAAGTCTGGTTTCCCAACATAGACCAGAAAGCAGAACTGACGGTTAAGAACTGTTTAGCATGTCAAGCTAACACGCCCTTTACACAGTCAGAACCTCTAAAAATGTCCAAGTTGCCAGAAGCCCCCTGGAATAATATTAGTGCGGATTTTTTACGGCCCACTTCCGACTGGAGAGTATCTATTAGTCATCATAGATGAATACTCCCGCTATCCAGTTGTTGAAACTGTGAGATCTGTCTCGGCCAACACAGTCATCCCAATCCTTGATAAAGTGTTCTCGATGTTTGGAATTCCCAGAGTTTTGAAAACAGACAACGGCCCCCCTTTTAACAGTGAACAGTTTTCCAAGTTCGCAGGCCATTTAGGTTTCCACCACAGGAAAATAACACCTCTCTGGCCCCAGGCAAACGCAACAGCAGAACGCTTCATGCGTACACTTGAAAGCAATCCGTGTGGCAGAAACGCAGAACACCCCATGGAAACAGAGACTGAACACGTTTCTCTGTGAATACCGTGCCACACCACACAGCACCACAGAAGCGTCACCTGCAGAACTGTTGTTCCAGCGAAAGATCCACACAAAAATCCCGCTAATCACCACAACATGCGATGGCAACACTGATCACATCATCAGAGAGCGGGACACGATTGCAAAAGCAAAAATGAAGTCCAACTCAGATGCGCGCCGGAGGGCTAAGCCAAGCACATTCACTCCTGGTGACAAAGTAATTTACAAACAACCCAAGCATAACAAATTCACTACCCCATTCAACAGCAAGCCATACGCTGTGTCAGAGGTCAAAGGCTCCATGATCACAGCGACCAGAGATGGCCATTTCATAACGAGGAATTCTTCCTTCTTTAAAAAGGTAATTTCTGAGACAGAGGATGCGCTCACAGATCCTGATGAGGAGAATGAGGACACTGTTGTTGTTGCACCGAGGTATCCCTCTCGAGTCAATCGCCAGCGCCCGTCTTACCTCAATGACTATGAGCCTGTTTAAAGAAGGTCCACATTTAATCCAGTTGGTTGTCTAAAGACTAGTTTAAATGTTTCTAAGTACTGTTCTGTGTTCAAGACTGTTTACACAATACATAGGAAGGTATTTCAATGATTGGAGGTGCTATCATATGTGATACTGTTAATTCTAAGCATACTGATAAATTACCTCAATGTGAGTTGTTTCAACACAGACCTGAATCTTGTGCTTATACCTTGTACTGTTGAGTTATGTATATGATTAACATGGTTATTGCAGTTAACAAGTAAATCAGTTACGTGTATCCAGGCAATGGGTCTGTTTAAAAAAAAAAAAAAAAAAAAAAAAGTGTTGTAATGTTCAGTTTGCAACATTAGTATGGTGTTTACGACAGTGACGTATTGGGGTACGACTGCCGTCATACGCGGTGTACAGGATGTTGACGTGGGAGCCCGCGTGAGCTAGCAAGGAGACAGCTGCATGTATGAGACCTGTATGTGTAATAACTGTTGGCACGTATCGTCACAGTAAAGTGTACTAAATACTCAATCTACGTCTGGTCATTATTCGAACACTGAATGGGAACATCACATATTCAAACGCACATAACTATAGAATCAATTCTTAATGCACATGTGAACGCCATCAGCGTTTATCACAGGTTTGCGTTTAAAGTCTGTTTAGAGAGAATGGCGTCGTCTTAGCGGCCCCTAATTTAATAACAAATGATCAGTTCGATGGAAGTGAATCAATCAAAACTAACATTAGCTGGAAACAACATTATTCAAGAACCGCTATAAAACCAAACCATTCTCTGTTACCTTAAAGGGCATCTATTATGGCATTTAAAATGTTCCTAATATTGTTTTGGGAGTCCCCAACAACAGTTTTACATGCATGCAATGACAAAAAACACATTTGTTATCTTATAATATGCATTTATTTTTACCTGATTTGCTCACCGACTCCCAAATGATTTGTTCAACGACTCATTTTTCCAAACCCCTCCTTTGCGTGATGCTAATCGGCGATGATTGGTCAGTTGTGTTTGCAAAGCAATCGTCATTAAAATGACGATTAAAATGAACACAGCACAAGGTTCGGGCTATACTTGCCACTGATTCTTCACATGCTCGTCCCTGGGCAGTGAAAAAAGGTCGGTTTTGATTCGCACTTCAGAGCACAGCGTCTTGTTGTCGACGTGATGTTTTCAAGTTTCCCTGGTGTCTGTGTCGCAATGAGTGGGCGCGGCCAATTTGACCATTTTTCGTCTTGACGTCACAAGGCAAAGGAAAATGACTCATTGGAAAAAACGATTCATTAAATTGACTCTGAGTCGACTCATACTTTTGAGAGACAATAACCTTTTTTTACGGTGAACTTTCATATATGAAACTTTGCAGGATGTTTTTGTTCACTTAGATCTATATTACACACTGCATGAAAGGTAATTTTCAAAATTACATAATAGGTGCCCTTTAAATTATATGTTTGTCTCTGTAAAGCTGCTTTGAAACAATCTACATTGTTAAAAGCACTATATAAATGAGGATGACTTGACTTGACTCTTAATTTTATGTTCCACTCATTGAAAGCGCCTAGCTAAGGCTGTTCAGCCTGCCTCATTCAAATCATATTCTCTGCAGTTGGAAGTCTACTAGCTTTCTACTGGCCTTGCCTTAATAAAATATGTATTATTGTGATGTTCTATTCTTTTTGAGAGTGTAGGGGGCAGCGTGTATTTGGAGATCCATGATTTACAGCACTTCAGACTTATCAGCTTCCCATACCCTGCAATGCCATGTTCAAAGAGACATCAGCTAACATGAAAACCATGGTCAGTCAAGCACCTCTGAGAGATAGGGCTGCCATGCTTTATAATGTTGGTAAATTAATATGATGCAGAGACAAACAGAAGATGAACATCTTTGTCTGATTGAGCTATCCATACTGGAGTATTCAGGGTATTCAGTGATGTGAGATATTCTGATCTGAGTTTTTCTGATGTGATTGATGTTTTGTTTGTTTAAAAAAAACCTGTAACAACTAGGGCTGTCAACTTATTAATTTAGTACAAATGGTGCATACAAAATTAACATATTTAATCATGTCCCCAACCTGTATGCTATATTTTTGTCCTAGATTTTTCAAAAACCATAAACAATACTATTTATTTTATACAATGTTATTTGTCTGAAACTAAAGCCATGTGGTGCAACAAACTAAATGTGGTGCAACCAGAATGCAAGAAAAAACAAATCTTTTAAAATATTAGATTATTAATCTTTTTGATGGCAAGGTTAGTTTAACCCTCTGGGGTCTGAGCTGTTTTGGGGCTCTTTAGGTGTTTTGACATTCCCTGACATTTGTGCTTATTTCACATTTCACACTTATTTATATTCGTAGCTACTTAAAACATACCATTTGCCAACATATAAATTTGCTGTATTCAGCACAAACTCTGCTACAATAATATGTGAGCAAAATGGATGTAAATGTTTGCACTTTATAGAAAAAAAAACAATATGCGTGGTTAGTACATTTTGGGGAAAAAAATGTCACCGCAATAAGGCCATTTAACACATAATAAATAGTTGTCCACAATACTTTTGAGTTACTATTCTTGTAGGCTATAATTTTTACTTCAAAATGAAGTGAAAATCATTCTGACCACTCGTTCAGAAACATTCATATAACGATTTGAATTTCTCACATCAGTCTTTGGGTCAGCAGTGCTGTATGCGTGGGAGTGTTAATGCCCATGAATAATAATGTGATTTACACCTGGGAAGACTAAAGACACTACCCTAATGGCTAATGGCCCATCAAGGTGCTGTGAGGCAGCCTGAACTAAGAATGATTCACTGATGAATAAAAAGTTAAAAAGAACAGCATTTATTCAAAATATAAATCTTTCCTAAGAACATAAAGACTTAAAGTCATTCATATCACTTAACACATCCTTTCAAAAAAAAAAAAAAAAAAAACATAAAAAGACCAAACTTGTTTTTTATTAAAAAAAAGTGCATTCAAAGAATCCTAAATAACTATCACAGGTTAAAAAAAATTAAGCAGCACAACTAGGGATGCTCATATTGACCGTTTAACCGTTAACCGAAAGTAAAATTTTTGACCGATTAATACTATCAGTTAAACGTTTTTTTTTTTTAAAGCTTTTTATATATATATATTTTTGCTTCATGGTTAAATAAAAAACATACTATATATAGCCAATATTTGTTAACTCACTGTGGGCGCGTCGATATGCGGGTTGCGCAACCACACGCGCGAACAGACATATTCTCCCAGAGCAAGCAAAATGAAGCGAGCGAAAAGTAGCAGCTACTATGTGGACAGAAAGGGCGACAAAGTTACTTGCAAAATATGCTACGGGGTATTAAAATAAAGCAATAGTGCTAGTAGCCTACAATGCAATATCACTTGCTTAGCAAACACCCACAAGCAAATGAAAGGCGCTTCCCGAAGCTGGCCATTCCAGCGAGACGTTATCTCTGTGTTCCCGAACATCTGTGCCATCGGAGACGGTGTTTTCTGCCGCGGGTCTAACAGTCCACAGGCTGCGCTCCAGACCAGACTTACACAACAACAGCATGTAGACTGTAATGCTACTTTTTAAAATAAAAACTAGACAAGCTGTGGATTGAGGTAGGCCTGCTATTTTTATTTGACAGAAAAAGGTAGTCTAGTCTGATAGAGAAAAACAAAAGCCGGTTTTTCAACACTTCAAACTGATTCAGTGTTTTCTTTTTGGCATCGTAATTTGTTAATTATTTAAGCGAAAAATATATATATTTATTGTAGGCTTATTGTATGTTTTTTATTTATATTATTTTATTCTGTTTTTCTCTGTTGTCACTGTCAGAAATGCGGCCGGTGCGTGGAAATTTGATTTGAATCCTGTTTTTGAAGCTGTTCTGTTGTTGATCTGTTCTGTATGCTGCTGTGTGCACTTTGCACGTTAAAATAAACCCTTTGATAAAAACATATTTTTTTGGTATTTTTAATGGGTCACAGATACGCTTCAATTTTATTTTTATTTAATGCCAATATAATCTTATCAGTTAACGGTTAATAATCGATTAACGAGTGGCGGTTGTCGGTCGGGAAAATTAACCGAAATGAGCATCCCTAAGCACAACTGTTTCCAACATTGATTTAAAAAAAATATATATCAGAATGATTTCTAAAGGCTGATTGTGACGATGTAGTCTAAACACAAAAAAACAAAAGCAAAAAACTGTTAGCACATTATCCAAAGTAAACTGCTGGACAATTATGATTATAGATGCACAATGTATGATACATTGTGATCATTTATGATACATTGTGATCATATAATCATAGTATCTGTTGATGGACGGAGAAACATCTATTGATGGGTAGACCGCGTCACCGCGAGTATCTGTTTATGGCCCATATAGACCGCACGCATTTACTGATACACTCAATGAACGGCTGTACCTAATACAAATAAAACATCTCCAGTTAACTAGTAGAGCATTCATTTAGTCCGCTCTTAAATAAGAGATCTAGAGCTAAAATGTTTTGTTTTTGAACTCAAGCTGAGCGCTCGTGACGTGTCCTGCTATCAGTGTCATGGATACAGAGCTCTCTTGTGGCGGCGTGCACGCAGTCTTCACTCGCTCTTAGGACGCGCTCTTTGCCGCCATTGCGGACACTATTCATTCCAGTAAAATCACAAAATAAAATGCACACAAACGTGTGTCCTATATACGTGTGTGTTTGATATATACTGTAACAACTGATGAACATATTCGGTTTTGATGAGAGAAAAAAAAACTACACCAAGGGCAGATTCGAACCCATAACCTCTGACACGCTTGGCAAACGATCTGACCACTAGACCACAGAAGAACTCAAACAAAACTTGCGGATCGATATATTTCACTAAACCATTTTATAACCTAAGCAGTTATTCAAAAAGTTTACACGAGCGTATAGGCCTACACGAATGTTGTGAGGTAATATTTACTATTTCAAAAGCTAAGCAAAATATAGTCTGAAAATGCATTTGAGCTCTATGATCAGAAAAGGAATTATTAACAACTTACTCCGAACTTGTATCCTCTGCGGGGTTCAACCGTTCGTCGTCCAAGTTTCAAATTCTTGAATTATTCCCCCCTTTCCATAATCCTCTGAAGGAGTAGTGTGCTTCCATCCCTAAAACGCGATGAACTATCAGTGAATGATCTGATGAAGAATCTTCGTGTTGTTTGGCATTGATCGCGGGGCATGCCGCATGTGCTATGCATAGATCGCCTATTTACCATGTGAAAAGCTCTGGGGGTGTGTCGGGCTCAGCTCATTAATGTTTGTTTTGAGTATATATGCTGACCATTTTAAAGCCAATTCACAAATCTTTCATAAGGCTTTAGGTTCTATAGCATGACTACGTCAGACTTCGTACTCAGTCTGAGACAGCGGCCTATCTATCCGTTTTCCTCCGGCCTGAAAACAGCCGGGCCAATCAACGAACAGAGGGCGAGCTGAAAGCCGTGACGTTGTCGCTAAGCGCCGAGTTTAAGATTAGGTCAACGACCGCGGATATGGAGATGCGGATGCAATTCGCTCTGTTGTGGAGAATATTCCCGGCAATAGCAAACTGAGGCCCGAACAAGAAGAGTGTGTATTAAACATTTTGAATGGAGGTGATGTTGTGGCCCTACTCCCTTTGGGAAAAGTTTAATTTATCAACTATAACCGATCATCAGCGAGAAACTGGGGAGCCTTTTGACAGGTCAGTGTCTCCTTTCTTTTCCAGGTCTTAAATATCGCCATGACATGCTGTAATTTTGCAATTAAGTTGCAGCATTTCCGACAGACTCGAGATAAACAAAGAGCTGTGTTTAACAGAACTAATCCTAACTTTGACAGTTGGCTGCAAATATGTTTTTGTTTCTCTCTACTGTCAAATATCAGTTTAGAGGCCCTGATTGTACAGTGGATGCGTAGATTAACTTTGCATAATCTACAAAAGTCGTTTACAGCCATGTTCACTCCGGTATTTCGCTCGCATCATCAAGTTTACAGCAGGTTTACAGTGAAGTTCGATCATCGATTTGAGTTCGATGCATGATGTCTGTGGTTCGATGCGGCTGTGTCGGCACATAACATACGTCATAAATAAACTTATCTGATTGGCTTACGGGTAACCAATGATTTTAAACTTCAGACAAGCGCCCCCTAGCGAGAGAGAAAACACTTCTCTGTCATGCCATTCCAGACTCTGTCTACAAAGCAATGTGAAGTAGCAGAGTCTGGTTTTACCAGGCTATAGGTTCTATGCTAGGCCAGCAAAAATGTCTGCAAGTACTCAGTGTTGATTGACAAGCTAACTATGGTTATCACTGGTGTAAAATGGAATAGCGCCATGTAGGGTTTGTGAATTAACATACCACTTGATGTGTAAGCAATATCAATTCTGTGTTTGCTAGTTCTCATTCTGAGAGAAAGCCTGCACTGTCGACACCTAGAAGATATGCATTCCCCATAAAATAAATTCCATTTCTGAATGCCACTCTGGTCTGAGTGTCCAATAGGGGAGGGTAATAACGGCCAACACTGTCAAACTCCACTCAGCTTTCCTCTTTGAGGCACAACCATCTGTTGAAATATCACCATCTACACAGAGCTAATATGGTACCTGTAAATATTTCCTCTGCCTGTGTGTCAAAAAGTCACAACAGCACATATTAATAAATACCTTAAAGAAATCACACCATGAAGTACAAAAAGGTGTGGGCTTTATGAAGTAGAATAGATATATATGGTGTAAACTGCCTGTCGCTGTCCGCGTGTGTGTGTGTGTGTGTGTGTGTGTGTGTGTGTGTGTGTGTGTGTGTGTGTGTGTGTGTGTGTGTGTGTGTGTGTGTGTGTGTGTGTGTGTGTGTGTGTGTGTGTGTGTGTGTGTGTGTGTGTGTGTGTGTGTGTGTGTGTTCCTAGTCAGATTGCCTGTCAGCATTGCCTAGTTACCGGCTGCGCTGACGAGCTAATCAGACCGGCCGCACATGCAGCTTGTTATTGTCGCCTATA
This sequence comes from Chrosomus eos, assembly GCA_036326025.1. Classification (NCBI taxonomy): domain Eukaryota; kingdom Metazoa; phylum Chordata; class Actinopteri; order Cypriniformes; family Leuciscidae; genus Chrosomus; species Chrosomus eos. The sequence goes on along the minus strand of CM070834.1, from coordinate 31,119,225 downwards.
TCTACTATGTTTGCGGTGTTCATTTTCAGATTGTTCTGGGGAGTATGCCAGAAAGCAAGGTTAACTTACAATCACATATACACTGTACTGTCGGTTAATTAACCTAAACCTTGTGTACTTAAGGTATACAGGTTCCAAAATCGTGGTCTGAAGTTCAGGCAACTGGGAGTATGAGTTAACAGTGACCACACAAAGACATTCTCAACTGGAAATGGATGCTAAGAAGAAGCGTGCCATACTACTTTTTTCTTCTTTGATCTTTGGGGTTAGGATATTATTGCTGATTTTTTGTTGTTGGTTTTATTTACTTTTTTAAAATTAATTTCTTATTTTAAAAATAATTAATTTTATACATTTGAATTATTGAAATAAATAAGGATTATGCCAAAACAAGACACTTCAAAAAACCCCAAACAACAACAAATTATAAACTTTGACCAAAATACTGATTTAATGTGTTTTATAATGTTTAAATGTATATATTCCTAATATATATATGACAACAGGTTTTATAGGAGCAGTTCGCCACATCCATAAAAATGAATGGATCTATGGGCCTCTGTTGTTTGGAATTCCCAAGCTGCCAGAATAATAAAGAAAAAAAATATTCATAAATATACAAAGGAAAAAAAAATATCTATATATATATATATATATACTAAATAAGTATTTATACTTTTATTTCCTTGTTTATGTATAATTGTATTTTTTCACATTATTTATTTCCACATTTATTTATGTATGAATTTATGTCTACATTTATTTATTTTCCCTTTTATTTTTTTCTACATTTATTCATCTTTATGTTAATTGGGGGCGGGGGGGACAAAGTAATAACCTCAGACAAAGTAATCGATCTCAGAGTGGCAGTGATGAAGCTTTGAGGCCACAGTGACACCTTGTGGTGTGACCAAACGATATGCAAGAGATTTGTGGACGTGCCACAAAGGGGATGAATGACTTAGAGATGGGCAATACGGACAAAATCTTATATCACGGTTTAAGTCATTTAATATCACCCTAACTGTAGGGTATATAACTATGTGTATAGAGTTACCATACATACTGTTTATTCCAGAAATGGACATAAAACATTGTCCCGTTGGGTTTTCTAAAATGTCTTGGCACACATGAACAGAAGCCACATCTTCACAAGCACTTTTCAGTTTCCTAATTTCAGGAAATTCAGTTCCCTAATTTTGCATGCACAAATTTTGACAATTCAAATGCTTAAAAATCAAACGCATATTTCAAAGATGTCGCTTTTATATACTGATTAATCACAAGTCATCAATTGGAATTATTCGGAATTAAATCAAACAAAAGGTGCTCATGTAAACTCAGCTAGTGAAACACGCATCTCTCGCCATTCGTGGTAGATCTGTACACAGAAGCATCATGCCCATTCAAACAGCACCTGTCATGCCCCCTCATATTTTTGATACATGTTTAATGTATCTTCCAAAAAAACATGTTGACAGCAATAGAAACAAACTTTTTTCATTAAGGGGTGCTATTTCCCTCTATTGATTTCAGGGACTTTTTTTCCAAACCTTATTAAATATATTCATCATCATGCACGTCACGTTCTTAATTTTAATCGATAAATTTAGTCAAAATAATAAATCACAAAGGCTGTTATCAATAAAATAAAATCAGTATTAATAAAAGCCATCTTTGCACTGGTGGACATACAGTAGCTGACTCTGATATTTAAGCAGACTTTTCTGCTTATACCCTGAGTAAACCTACCCAGGTAAATTGCATAACCTACTTCCTGGAATAAAAAAAAATTACCTGTTTAGAAAATTAATTACCTATTAAGAAATTGTCACTGCAAACTAGTTATATCATAAACAGTGGTCAAATATCGAAGCTGGAATATTTCTAATGATACACATTTAGCCCAGATCAAGTATGAGTTTGATGTTTTAATGTGTAATGAATGTTAAACAACAATAATAATCTGGGGGCACTGGCGATTTTTTGGTGTTAGGAGGTTAATATATTATATGACCTTTCAAAGTTTCTCTAAAGGACACTGTGCTTCACAAACCTTTCTTTGGGTTTCCTTACAGCTCCCCTTACGTCTGATTACTAAAGATAGGAATACCCAGGGCCCATGCCTACAGCATTAGCTCCAGAATCCTCCACAAGCCAACTACATTTACAAGACTGGGTCTTAGTGACCTAGATTTGTCAGGTCGGATTCATCAAGTCACTTGCATTACAGCTGCCCTGTCAAAAAATGATACTCATAATCACAACATGACAACTTATTTAAGAGCAAGTTCGGCAGATTCAGTCTCGGATTGGACGAGGCATGGACATGTCATATACGTGGACTCAGAACATTTCTAAGTGAGAGATATGTTATTTGTGGCCTGTGGCGTACTCAATTTACTGTCATGGTAGTAGTACTTCACCCAAAATGTCTAGAAAGCTCAGTACTCGGTTACATCTGCTTTTATTGGCTAATTTTTTTGAAGACCAAGTGGTACTCTCTTTCTGTTGCTCTCTTCCAGTTCATTTCTTCTAGTACCTTGACACAGCATCTTATTGGTCCTTTGGGGCCTGGGGCATATTTCCACGGCAACACAGGCCAAAATAGCAGATGACAAATTGCTCCAAGGCGCTGTTTATTCACTCTCTTGCTTTTACAGCAATTCCAGCCAATTATTTTGAAGTCTGACACTTAAAGCGTAATCAGTAGTGGATCATTATCTGGCGGGAGTGATAGCCAGCAGCCTCTTTCCCTGGTTTGCCCAATTTGGCTGGGAGATTGCAATTAAGGGTGCACAACTCTTCTCTGTCTCAAACTTTCTCCACACTATTATTGCTCTTAAAATGTTGAAATGTCCCTTACAACTACTCGGCATGAGAGATTGTGTGTGAAAGCAGATAAGGCAACCTGGAAGCTATAAACAATTCATCTCGATGACATGCACAGTTGAGGCATCTGATATCTGGCAGAGTTTGATGTTCTTTCAGCGTGATTTATGACTTACGCTGATGTTCAGAACAGTCACAGGTGAGAGGGGGGAAATGCAGACCAGGCAATTTGGTCTTTCCACAATGTCACTGAGCCCATTAGAGCTAGCATTCAGATATAGATGTTAAACCTTGGATTATTTGTGGAACGATAACCTCAGGTGTCTCGCTGCCAAGACAAGAGTCCCTCATGGAGCGGATTACAACAGATGTGCAGTGTCCTTGTGATGAGGGAAGTCAGGAGAGGACAACAAGGAGAGGGAGGAGCATGTAGCTGAATAAAGAACCAATGAATATTCACTGTTGATGTATCCAGGTTGTATTCCCCACAGTTCAGTAAACATACACAGGTAGCCTAACACTTTAGATTACTGTTTCTTACTTACTGCATAACTAATAAGAGATTACTGAAGGACTAATTGGTAATTTTTTATTTACACTTAAGTCACTACTGTTAACTACTAAGGAAGATGTGTTTACTAATCTTTTATACAGCAAGTATTAGGACATCATTGGATAGATGTGAAGGTAATACGTGATGTAGTAATTGAGTCTTCCTGACAGAACTTATGCTCAAGCTTTCATTTCTTCAGGAGGTATGAATTCATTAGTGATTGATAAACTATGTTACTTAACACAATCATAAAATCATAAAATTATATTACATACTGATTAGTTAACACATATTCCTTAATAGTTAACATTAGTGAAGAAGTAGTTAATGAATAACAACCTATTAGTTCTTCAGTAATTCTTTTTTAGTTATGCAGTAAGTAAGAAACAATATTCTAATCTAAAGTGTTACCCATACACATTTTTCTTCAAATAACTCATAGGTGTTTTGTAATTAGACTTTTGAATTCTCCCAATAAGTGAACAACTTTTGTACTTCCAGGAATCAAAAAAGAAAGCTGATCTGAAAATTGTCTAGTCTTGCAACATTTTAATAATTAAGCCTTCTTCGCACCCACAGAGATTCTCAAAAATTATCAAACTGCAGGAACCACAGGAAGCAAAGAATTCCCATAAACCAGCTTACAGCACTCTAAACAGAAGAGAGTCACAACTGCCATGCTCATTACTAATTTCGTATTGGATCATTAGCCCATTGTCAGAGCTGAATAAAGATTTTAGTATTACAGATTGCATTAATAAGAGAAGCTTAATAAGATTAATGAGAGAAGAAGGGAAGAGCACTTCTAATGATGGCGGTCTCTGTGGTGGAAGTAGAATTGTCTGTATTGTTGGAGTTACTCCAGCACAGCTCTCTTTCCTACATCCTCTCTCGGGAATAGGATGCATGAGTACCTCTATTCTGCTCCATGACTGCTTTGCATGCATGACTAATGTTTAGCTGACTATCCTTGACTGATTCCTGCAAACAAAACCTCTTCCTGGCATTTTGTGGATGCCCTCAGGAGTCCAACTTTACCTTAGGCCTCCCTCAGAGAGGGTAAATAAAGATGTCTTATACCATTATACAAAACAACTCTGTAATAGCCTACTTTTGATTCTTGACAACCATGTGCTGCTTCACTTTTTGCTGTCATGTAATAGGATGCATTTCAGAAGAGGCATCACATGAATCATGTGAAAGCCTTTCACTTGAGAACGAAAATGTCAAGTATTTTACCTTGTTCTTTTCAAGGTTAGACTGAAAATTCATTGCTTCTGACATAGACCATTCATTGATTCATCCAGAAGACTTGGAACGTTCCACCATCATGAAAAACATGATGGTGGATCATGAAAAACAACTTGAACAATTTGGGGCGAATGGATATCCTTGAGAAATATCAGAAGTTCATTCTTGAGTTATTCATGAAATCAGTCATTGATGTGAATAAGTATCCAGTTATGACCCTCATGCTGATCTTGAGCAAATTTGTTCATAAGGATGAGAAAGGAATTAACATGAAGACACTGGTTAATCCAGAAAGAGTAGCTACACTCCATTGAATCTGCATTAGGATTGGTGAACAGTTGTTTCATTACATTTCCAGCAACAATTCTTACCCACTAAAATCTCATGTAAGCTGCCCTCTAAGCTACCATCAAAGCTAATAAGACAAACATTCGGGAATGTCTCGGATGTGTAACAGGAAGCTCGATGCACCAAAGTTGTTGTTTTGTTTAGTTTTTAAATCTAGGTGAAAGAGGGCCAAAAAAGATGATACTTGAACAGAAGGCTACAAATAAAACACAGAGCAACAGCAGCATCTTCTGGTAGGGTGTGCATACTAGCTACAAAACAGCACTGTGAGCAACAATGGCAACAAAAAAAAAGGGCTACACCTTAAGGTAATAAATGATTATGATCAACATATTAAATGATGTAAACATACTGAAAATATATATTAAATAATATATTGCGTAAATTTATTGTGTTAATATATTATATTGACTTTTCATATATTGAAAAATGTGACCATATATCACTGTAAAATGTAAAGTTGAGTGTACTTAAAAAACATGAGGAAAATGATTGCCCTAAATTTCTCAAGGATTTTTTACTCAAAGTTGTAAGTTGCTAATACAAAGACTAAAGAGTGTCGGGACAATGATAGACTGTGCATTTATTTGTATTTAAGAAACTGCAAATACTTTGTATATGTCTGAAACTTAACTGAAACAAAACTTAAAGCAATTAACAGATCACTGTAATTGTATTGCCTTTTAAATAAAGCAACATTCTTTTAACCCTTAGGGGTCGAAAACCGCGTCCACGCGTTTTGCTGGATTTTTTCCTTATCAGTGCAAAAGAGAATCAAATTACTCTGTTGATTTTGATCTTAAATATAAGTGTTGTACATCATTAGATCCTGTTAAGTTTCTATTTTTTTGTGGTACTCACAATAAAAACAAAGTGTTGTGCTTTTCGTCAAATAAAGAAAAATAAACATGATGCGCGTTTTAACTTGTCTCTGTCAGTGAGGTCCGTTCTGAAACGCGTCCGAAATATTAACTGTAACTCTCTCAATACTTGTCACAGAGATACGAGATATGTCTCTTTATGAAGCTGAGATTCTCTTCTTTTAAATGAAGTAATTTATTTAAAAAATATATATTTACAGTTTATGTAATCCGTTTGAAACAAAGGAGAGTTACAGTTTTTTCGCTCTCCCTTCATTATAAATAATTAGGTGAGCCCGCCACACCCCCAGCGCATTTGACATGGTAAATCTATGCATCACACGCGGCACGCCCCCCGATCAATGCCAAACAAACACAGATTCTTCATCAGAGATTCACAGATAGTTCATCGCGTTTTAGGGATGGAAGCACGCTAACGTTACTCCTTCAGAGGATTATGGACAAATGGGAATAATTCACCTTTTTCTCAGTGGAATTTGAAACTCAGACGACGAACGTTCCATTTTGAAGAACGAATTGACCGGTAAGTTGTTTAGTGTTTTATAATTCCTTTTCTGATCATAGAGCTCAAATGCATTTTCAGACTATAGTTTGCCTAGTAATTACCTCAACACAACATTCGTGTAGCAGGCCTATACTCTCGTGTAAACTTTTTAAATAACTGCTTAGGTTATAATGATTTAGTGAAATATATCGATCTGCGAGTTTTGTTTGAGTGCTTCTGTGGTCTAGTGGTTAGATCGGTTGCCAAGCGTGTCAGAGGTTACGGGTTCGAATCTGCCCCCGGCATATTTTTTTCTCTCATCAAAACCGAATATGTTCATCAGTGGTTACAGTCTATATCAAGCACACACGTATATAGGACACCCGTTTGTGTGCATTTTATTTTGTGATTTCACCGGAATGAATAGTGTCCGCAATGGCAATAGATTGAAGAGCACGTCCTAAGAGCGAGTGAAGACTGCGCGCGCCGCCACAAGAGACTGTCAGACTGTATCCATGACACTGATAGCAGGACACGAGCGCTCAGCTTGAGTTCAAAAACAAGACATTTTAGCTCTAGATCTCTTATTTAAGAGCGGACTAAATGAATGCTCTGCTAGTTAACTGGGGATGTTTTATTTGTATTAGGTACAGCCGTTCATTGAGTGTATCAGTAAATGCGTGCGGTCTATGGGCCATAAACAGATACTCGCGGTTACGCGGTCTACCCATCAATAGATGTTTCTCTGTCCATCAACAAATACATTGTGCATCTATAATCATAATTGTCCATCAGTTTACTTTGGATAATGTGCTAAGAGTTTTTTGCTTTTGTTGTGTTGTGTTTACATCGTCACCATCAGTCTTCAGAAATCATTCTTATATACTTTTTTTTTTTAAATCAATGTTGTAAACAGCTGTGCTGCTTATTTTTTTTAACCTGTGATAGTTTTTTAGGATTCTTTGAATGCACTTTTTTTTTATATAACCACTATATAAGCAATTATTTATATATATATATATATATATATATATATATATATATATATATATATATATATATATATATATATATATACATATATATATATATATATGTGTGTGTGTGTGTTTTTATATAAAAAAACAAGTTTGGTCTTTTTATGTTTTTTTTTTTTTTTTTTTGAAAGGAAGTGTTAAGTGATATGAATGACTTTAAGTCTTTATGTTCTTAGGAAAGATTTCTATTTTGAATAAATGCTGTTCTTTTTAACTTTTTATTCATCAGTGAATCATTCTTACTTCAGGCTGCCTCACAGCACGTTGATGGGGCATTAGCACATTGGGGGAGTGTCTTTAGTCTTCCCAGGTGTAAATCACATTAATATTCATGGGCATTAACACTCCCACGCATACAGCAGTAATGACCCAAAAACTGATGTAAGAAATTCAAATCGTTATATTGATCTTTCTGAAAGTGTGGTCAGAATGATTTTCACTTCATTTTGAAGTAAAAATTCTAGCCTACAAGAATAGTAACTCAAAAGTATTGTTTACAACTATTCAGTAAGTGTTAAATGGCCTTATTGCGGTGACATTTTTTTTCCCAAAACGTACTAACCACGCATATTATTATTTTTCTATAAAATGCAAACATGTACATCCATTTTGCTCACATATTATTGTAGCAGAGTTTGTGCTGAATACAGCAAATTTATATGTTGGCAAATGGTATGTTTTAAGTAGCTGAAATAAGCACAAATGTCAGGGCATATCAAAACACCGAAAGAGCCCCCAAACAGCTCAGACCCCTAAGGGTTAAATAGACTAGAAAGTATGTTGGCATTAGTGGAATTGCACTAGCATGGTTTAAATCATACTTATCTGACCGTTTTCAGTTTGTAGCAGTAAACGAAGAGATGTCTTATCGATCACAAGTTCAGTATGGCGTACCACAAGGCTCAGTACTAGGACCGCTGCTGTTCACTCTGTACATGCTACCATTAGGAGATATCATTAGGAAACATGGAATTAGTTCCCCTTCAGTCGCTCACGTTCGATGTGACGTCGACGTGACGACGTTAGGGGATCACTTCAGGGAGCCCTATCAACTTCGAGTGTCTACAGAACAAGCCAATGAACGTTGGCGTGCGTGAAACGCGTCACGCGCCCCGCCCCGCAGCGCGGGTATAAACAGGAAGCGGACGCACGCACTCATTGTCTTTCGCTTCGGAGCCGAGCTTTCGTTTTGACTCTGAGTTTCTGCAGACTGCTGCATCGATTGTGAAGACTTCAAAGAGAGTACTCTGTTCCAGTGCTGGTGTGACGGCGCGATCAGCGGTGGCCGCGAGCATTACAGCTCACAACTGCTGTTTTCACAGCATTGCTTGTGTGTGTGTGTGTGTGTCTGTATGTGTGTCTCGGTGGGCGTTCCTCTCGTGAGTGTGTACCCCGATTACACCCCGGCTATCCCTGGGTGCTTCAGCACTGAGAGAGTTATTTTTTCTCTTTATATTTTTTGTTTTCAACTAAAAGAGCAACACAAGCGTGACGCTGCATCCTTTTCAGAATGACATTCCGCTTGTGCGTTTCTGGGTGCGGTCGTTCCCTGGCGCCAGCAGACGGCCACAATTGTTGCCTCTCGTGTTTGGGCATTCAGCACGCTGAAGCAGCTTTTGTGAATAGTTCATGTTCTCATTGCGGGAATATGACTATGGCAGCGCTTAGATCAAGACTCGCTTACCTCAAGGGAGGTGCACCCTCGACCTATGCCCAGATCTAGTGTTTATTCTGGACCTCAGAATAGACCTACTTTTGCGCATGGTCAGGGTGATCTGAGGATTACCGTGAGGGCTTCCCCGCCGAGGCAATCTCCGTGGGCCCCTCACGCCTCTCAAGCGCTGCCGCCGTTGGAGCCCCCAAACGAACGCGCTGGCCCCTCTCGTGGTCGGCCAGCCGTGTCCTTTGAGGCCCCACCTGACGATCAGATGTCGATCGCAGCATCGGAGGGGGAGCTTCAGTCCTCTGGAGATGAGGATTCGGCTGCGTTACCCCTCTCTGGGAGTGTGGCGTTGCCCGAGTCAGATCCAGAATGGGCGGCTATGCTTTCCCGGGCCGCCGAGAAGGTCGGGCTTGTGTGGAACCCTCCACCACGTCCCGAGCCTTCTCGGTTGGACGATTGGTATCTCGGGGAGGGCCGTGCTGGTTCTCAGCGCTCCGCCCCAGTGCCATTCTTTCCGGAAGTGCATTAGGAGCTTACTAGGACGTGGAAGGCGCCGTATAGTGCCAGAAGCTGTCCTAGTGGCTCCTCCCTCCTCACCACCCTCGACGGCGGGGCGGCTAAGGGGTATGTGGATGTTCCCCCGGTGGAGCGTGCCGTCTCGATGCAATTGTGTCCGGCGTCCGCTTCCTCCTGGCGGGGCAATCCACGCCTCCTGTCCAAGGCTGCAGAGCCTGTGGACAGGCTGCTTCCGCCCTCCATGCCATAGCGCTTCTACAGGTCCATCAGGCCCAGGCGCTCATGGACATGAACGAGGGTGGTTCTGACCCAGAGCTCCTCCGGGAGCTCCGTGTGGCAACCGACCTCGCTCTCCGAGCGACGAAGGAAACTGCACGTTCAGTCGGTCAGGCGATGTCCACCTTGGTGGTCCAGGAGCGCCACCTCTGGCTCAACCTCGCGGATATGAGGGACACCGATAAATGTCGGTTCCTGGATGCCCCTCTCCCCAGGTTGGGTTATTCGGCGATGCGGTCGAGAGCTTCGCCCAACAGTTCTCGGCCGCCCAGAAGCAGACGGAGGTCATCCGACACATCCTGCCCCGGCGGACCGCTGCTGCTCCCACCGTCCGCCGGCCGCAGCTCCTCCGTCCGCTCGTCGCCGAGGTCGACCTCCTGCGGCGTCCTCCGCTCCCGCTAAGCCTTAGCAGCAGCAGCCACCATCCAGGCCTCGGCGTGGGGCAGGCCGCAGGAAGTTGACCATGCCCGTCCAGCCCGCAGCCTAACCAGGAGGCAAGCGCAGGTACTAACAACCCTGAGACGGGCGACCCAGAGTGGATCAAGTTGCTCTTCAGGAGGTGGTGAAGGCACCGCTCCTTCCCACGGTGGAGGGCCGGGTGGAGAATCTTGTTTCCTTTTTCTGTTCCGCCACTGACCCACGGGCCAGTGGTACCCTCATTTTCAACTAAAGAGCAATTCTGAAACCTCTGGGTCCCAAGAGGGCGCGCTTGGCGGTCGACGACGCTATGCCTTGTCACCCTCGAGCCCCTCTTCTTCGCCAGCGAGCAGCAGTGGCTGTGTTCTGGACGCACTGACGCTTCCGCACACTCACTCTGCCATTCGACGGAAGCAGGTACGTGTTGCACCACACACTCAGACCCCACTCCGGGCCGCTATGCCGTCCGAGTCGGGTCCCTGCATTCCACCGCGCTGCCCCACCCCGGGTACGTCTGTGGTGCCGTTGGTTCCGCTTGCGCGGTGTCTGGGAGCCTGGCTAGTGCTTCCCAGCCCGTCTCGCTGGCTCATCCGTACTTGTCAGACTCGGCTATGCGATTCAGTTCGCCCGGCGTCCCCCTGTATTCAGGGGCATTCTGTTCACCCGTGTTCTGGCGGACAGTGCCCCTGTGCTCAGGGCAGAGATCGCAGTCCTACTGGCGAAGGACGCGATCGAGCCGGTCCCTCCAGCCGATATGAAGACCGGCCTCTACAGCCCATACTTCATTGTACCCAAGAAAGGCGGTGGGTTATGGCCAGTCTTGGACCTGCGTGTCTTGAACCGGTCCCTTCAACAGACTGCCCGTTCAAGATGCTTACGCAGAAACGCATTTACAAATGCATCCGTCCCCAAGATTGGTTTGCAGCGATCGACCTGAAGGACGCGTACTTTTATGTCTCGATTCTCCCTTGACACAGACCGTTTCTTCGCTTTGCGTTCGAGGGACGGGCATATCAGTACAAAGTCTTACCCTTCGGGCTGGCCCTGTCGCGACTGGCTTATTCTCGCCCAGTCGAGAGAGCAGTTGTGCGAACACAGGGACATGGTGCTCAGTCACCTCAGCCATAGGGCTTCGGGTCAACTGGGAAAAGAGCAAACTCACCCCCGGGCAGAGGATCTCTTTTCCCAGTATGGAGTTGGACTCGATCAACATGACAGCTCGCCTCATTAAGGCCCGCGTCCAGTCAGTGTTGAACTGCGTGAGCACGCTCAGACGCAGAACAGCGGCTCCACTGAAACTGTTTCAGAGGCTCCTGGGGCATATGGCATCTGCAGCCGCGGTACGCCGCTCGGATTGCTTCATATGAGGCCGCTCCAACACTGGCTCCGCGATCGAGTCCCGAGATGGGCGTGGCAGAGCGGCTCGTGCCGGGTCCAAGTGACTCCGCACTGTCGCCAAACTCTCAGCTTGTGTTGGACCCTTTGTTCCTGCGGGCAGATGTTCCCCTAGAACAAGTGTCCAGGCATTCTGTGGTCTCCACGGATGCCTCTGCCACCGGCTGGGGGGCCACGTACAATGGGCATGCAGCTTCAGGTCTGTGGACGGGGCCTCAACTGCATTGGCACATCAACTGCCTCGAGTTGTTAGCAGTACATCTTGCATTGAGCCGCTTCAAAACGCCGCTACAGCGCAAGCATGTGCTGGTCCGTACGGACAGCACTGCGACCGTTGCGTACATCAACCGTCAGGGTGGTTTACGCTCCCGCCGCATGTCACAACTCGCCCGCCATCTCCTCCTTTGGAGTCAGAAGCATCTGAGGTCGCTTCGTGCCATTTATATTCCTGGCCTGCTCAACCGTGCAGCCGACGAGTTCTCACGGCAGCAGGTGCTACCGGGAGAGTGGCGACTCCATCCCCAGGTGGTCCAGCTGATTTCAGGCGCTTCGGGACCGCACAGATAGATCTGTTTGCCGCCCCGGACACGTCTCACTGCCAGTTGTTCTATTCCCTGACCGAGGGGACCCTCGGCACGGATGCTCTGGCACACAACTGGCCCCCGGGCCTACGCAAGTATGCGTTTCCCCCAGTGAGCCTTCTTGCACAGACCTTGTGCAAAGTCAGGGAGGACGAGGAGCAGGTCGTGTTAGTTGCGCCGTATTGGCCCAACCGGACCTGGTTCCCCGAACTAGCGCTCCTCGCGACAGCCCCTCCCTGGCCCATTCCTCTGAGAGAGGACCTGCTCTCTCAGAGACGGGGCACCCTGTGGCACCCGCGTCCGGACCTCTGGAAACTCCATGTCTGGTCCCTGGACGGGACGCGGAGGTTCTAGGTGACCTACCCCCAGCGGTAGTTGACACCGTCACTTCAGCTAGAGCCCCCTCTACGAGGCGCCTCTATGCATTGAAGTGGAACCTGTTCGTTGAATGGTGTTCTTCTCACGAGGAGAACCCCCGAACTTGCTCGGTCAGAGCCGTGCTTTCCTTCCTGCAGGACGGGTTGGAGCGAAGGCTGTCTCCCTCCACCCTTAAAGTGTATGTTGCCGCCGTTGCCGCACATCACGATGCAGTTGAAGGTAAGTCGTTGGGAAAGCATGACCCGATCGTCAGGTTCCTGAGGGGAGCAAGGAGACTAAATCCTCCACGCCCACTCTCTATACCCTCTTGGGACTCTGGTCTCTGTCTCTGGTCCTTTCGGCACTTCAGAGACCACCCTTTGAGCCTTTGCAGTCAGCTGAGTTAAAAATTCTGTCCTGTAAAACAGTACTCCTGGTTGCATTGGCCTCCATCAAGAGGGTAGGGGACCTGCATGCATTTTCGGTCGACGAATCGTGCCTGGAATTCGGCCCGGCTAACTCTCACGTGATCCTGAGTCCCCGGCCCGGATACGTGCCCAAGGTTCCTACCACTCCCTTCCGGGACCAGGTGGTGAACCTGCAAGCGCTGTCTTCGGAGGAGGCAGACCCAGCCCTGGCTTTTCTCTGTCCCGTCCGCGCGCTGCGTCTGTACGTGGACAGAACGCAAAGCCTCAGGACCTCAGATCAGCTCTTCGTCTGTTACGGAGGCCAGCAGAAGGGAACACATTGAGCGGATACGTGCGCTTTTTTACTCCAGTCGAGTTCCCCACTCTGGCGAACCCTGTGAGTTCCTCCGCACCCCTCCGGCAGTCGGACGTTGCGGAGCGTCCGACGCCAGGCCTAGTGCTCGTATGCTTGTGTAACTTGTGCTAGGCTGGGTTCCATATGTGGTGATCCCTGCGGCGATCCCATATGAGTATTCTTCCACGACCAGCTCCCTGCGGTGAGCCCGTATCTTTCCCTTGGCAGAGTCCGCTCTGCCGTCACTGTCTGGTGTAGCCTCCCCCTTCTCAGGCTGGAGCCACCCAGTGACATTCCATATGTTGCACTGCCCTTCTGGCCAGTCCATATGTGTATTCTCCACATGTTACCTCCCTTCGGGCAGGATGTGGCTTCCGCAGCGTACCTCTCCCCTGGAAAGGCACGCTTTCCCAGTGTTATCCAAGAGTTCACGGTGTGGGTATATGGAACAGCAGTTGAACTCCCTCTACGCAGATCTTCCGCCCCAGCAGTTGGGGGTCTGAGAGTCTTGCGTAGGGCGCTGGATGTGGCAGCAACCGATGGCGTTTTCCATGGGATCCCCTAACGTCGTCACGTCGACGTCAAGTCGAACGTGAGCGACTGAAGGGGAACGTCTCGGTTACTGATGTAACCCTCGTTCCCCGAAGGAGGGAACGGGAGACGTGACGTCCCGCCGCCACAGTTGCTGACCATCGCTGTACGGCCGTCACTATCTCGGCTTCTCAGCGAAAAACAATGAGTGCGTGCGTCCGCTTCCTGTTTATACCCGCGCTGCGGGGCGGGGCGCGTGACGCGTTTCACGCACGCCAACGTTCATTGGCTTGTTCTGTAGACACTCGAAGTTGATAGGGCTCCCTGAAGTGATCCCCTAACGTCGTCACGTCGACGTCACGTCTCCCGTTCCCTCCTTCGGGGAACGAGGGTTACATCAGTAACCGAGACGTTTTCACTGTTATGCTGATGATACTCAGCTGTATATTTCTTCAAAACCTAACGAAACTTACCAATTCACAAAATTAACGGAATGCATAGCTGATATAAAAATTGGATGACCAGTAATTTCCTACAACTAAATTCTGAAAAAACAGATTCTAATTATTGGACAAAAAACTTCCTCACCTAATAACCTAGAATACTGTCTAACACTTGATAGCTGCTCTGTTAAGTCTTCGTCGTCAGTTAGGAACCTGGGTGTGCTCTTTGATACCAATATTTCATTTGAAAGTCACGTGTCTAGTATCTGTAAAACAGCATTTTTTCATCTTAAAAATATATCTAAATTACGTCATATGCTCTCACGGACAAATGCGGAACAATTAGTTCATGCGTTCATGACCTCAAGGCTAGATTATTGTAATGCTCTACTGGGTGGTTGCCCTGCACGCTTAATAAACAAACTACAGCTGGTCCAAAACGCAGCAGCTAGAGTTCTTACCAGAACCAGGAAGTATGACCATATTAGCCCGGTTCTGTCAACACTGCATTGGCTGCCTATTAAACATCGTATAAATTTTAAAATATTGCTGATTACTTACAAAGCACTACTTGAGCAAGCTCTTAACGCATTATAGTCCTGCACGTCTACTGCTATCTCAAAATTCTGGCCAGTTGATCATACCTAGAATATCTAAATCGACTGCTGGCGGTAGATCCTTTTCCTATTTAGCACCAAAACTCTGGAACAATCTTCCTACCATTGTCCGGGAAGCAGACACAGTCTGTCAGTTTAAAGCTAGACTAAAAACACATCTCTTTGACCTAGCATTCACATAATACATTATCGACTTTTATAATTAAATGTTAGGCTGCATAGATTAGGCCAGTCGGAACCGGGAACACTTCCCTTAAATCCTGATGTACTCGTTACATAATAAGAAGAATGGCATCTATGCTAATATTGGTGTCTTTGTTTATCCCGAGGTTTTCCTGCAGCCTGCCGGATCCAGGCCGTTTCCAGATCTGACGAAGGACCTTCGCCTGGACCCGATGACAACGCAGTGCTGAAGTGCCAACTAGCCTCTCCCTATGGAGGATCCCTAATCCGAGCACACCCGGGCCCTTAAGAGAGCAGCCAGAAAAATGGAGCACAACTGGAAGAAAACTAAACTAGAGGTTTTTCGGATTGCGTGGAAGGAGAGCTCGATTGCTTACAGAGAGGCTTTAAAAGCTGCTAGATCTGCTTATTTTTCAAACCTATTAGAAGAAAATAAACATAATCCTAGGTATTTATTTGAAACAGTGGCTAAACTTACGAAAAAGAAAGCTTCAAGCTCAGATGTTTCCAAGAAACACAGCAGTAATGACTTTATGAACTTCTTCACTTATAAGATCGATAATATCAGGGACAAAATTATAACTATGCAAACGTCTACTACAGTATCACATCAGGGAGTGCAGTGTAGTCTCCATGATGAAAAACTTGATTCATTTGTTGCTATAGGAGAGGAAGAATTTGGCAAACTCGTTAAATCATCTAAATCAACAACATGTATGTTAGACCCTATACCGACTAAACTATTGAAAGAGATGCTTCCAGAGGTCATAGATCCTATTCTCAATATCATTAATTCATCTTTGTCTCTAGGATACGTACCAAAAACCTTTAAAGCTGGCTATGATTAAACCACTTGTTAAAAAACCACAACTTGATCATACAGAATTAGTCAATTACAGGCCGATCTCGAATCTACCTTTTCTGTCAAAGATACTAGAAAAAGCAGTATTCTCACAACTGTGTTCCTTTTTAGAAAGAAGGATTTTCAATCAGGATTTAGATCGTACCATAGTACTGAGACTGCTCTCATTAGAGTCACAAATGATTTGCTCTTATCATCCGATCGTGGTTGTATCTCTCTATTAGTGTTACTCGATCTTAGTGCTGCATTTGATACTATCGACCACAACATTCTTTTAAATAGACTAGAAAACTATGTTGGCATTAGTGGATTTGCACTAGCATGGTTTAAATCATACTTATCTGACCGTTATCAGTTTGTTGCAGTAAATGAAGAGATGTCTTATCGATCACAAGTTCAGTATGGCGTACCACAAGGCTCAGTACTAGGACCGTTGCTGTTCACTCTGTACATGCTACCATTAGGAGATATCATTAGGAAACATGGTGTCACCATTAGGCTCTTTTGGACTTTCAGTTTGTTTTGATTTCCACGTGTGTTCCCCTGTCTGAGTTTCCCGCCACCAATCTGTATCCATGGACACTGATTACCTCCCTCACAGCTGCCTGTCATTTGTATCAATCATCTCTGTGTATTTAGTTCCTGCCTGTCTGCCTGTATTGTTTGTGTGTTACACTTTGTTACGTGTTCACACGCTGTTGCATCCGTTTGCCTGTCTTGTGAATTAAACTCGTTTTTGGATTATACCTGCTGCTCCTGTCCTTCCTGAACCACCCCGTGACAGAATACTGGACCAACAAAAAAAAATATGGATAATATTGATTTTATCCAGCTCGCTGAGAAGAGCAAGAACTTTTTGTCTTTCACCAGAGATTTTGTTTACCTTGCAGTCACCAGGCCCTTCGACGACGAAACCCTGAAGAACCTGTTCTGGATCGGGGCCAACTTCCATCAGCATATCGACCTCCCAGACACCTCTAACCTGAACTGGAAGGAGGCCATCATCAGGTGTCTGGAGAGCATCGCACCCCGATTCAGAACACAGCCAGACCCAGAGCCCGGATTACCATCCTCGACCGCAGAGAACTTGTGCGTGCCCCCCGCAGACGGAGAGCTACCACCCGCCTTGACGCGCCAGCCTGAGCCCGAGACAAAAAGGACAGAGCTGACCCTCCCCCCGGAGGAGGAGCTCCAACAAGAGTCTGACCAGGGGTGTGATCCCACGACATCTGCGGACGAGGGAACCCAATCGACGGAACACGAGGACTGGCTGATCGACTTCTCCGAAGAGACCCCATCTCCCACCCTATCCCACCCGTCTTCTGCATCTTCGTCGTTGTATAACCACTCCAGTGACTGTATCTGCCCTATCATCAACCTATCTGATACCATCTTAACACCCGGCTCAGCCAGTCCTCCAGCCTCGCCGCTGCTGGATGTTCACTGCCCTACACCGTCTCTGGGGAGTACCCCTAACGTTTGAGTCGCAGGTCAGCCATCCATCCACAGCACTCGAGCATGAGGATCCCCTGGCTCCGCCTCCAGCCGTGGTCCTCTGCACTCCATCTCAGCCTGTCAACCTGCCGGCTCCGTCTTGGCTCCTCCCACCTGCGCCTCCACCAGAGACCCTCAAACCATCGGCTACATCGGGTTCCCTCGTCCTGCCGGCTCCCCCTTGGTCAGTTGTCACTCTGCCTTCGCCACGGACTTACGGTCTGTCCGCTACGCTCCGTCCCTCCACCCCTTCGGCTACAGCGGGCTCCTCCTTCCCCTCGGCGTCACCTCTGTCCTCCCTCACACCGACTTCGCCTCAGCTCTCGGGTAATCTGGCTCCACCTTCAGCGCTCGTCGCCGCGATGTCGCCTAGGTCTCCCAGTCCAGCGATTGTTGTTTGAGTCCACCGGCTCTCCGTCTGCGCCGATGGATCCTGCCGCCGAGTCTCCGTCGGTCATCCCCCAGCTACCGTCAGCCTCCTCGCCACCTGGTCTCTTCCCTCCTTCTGCCGTGGGCTGTCGGTACTGGACGGCTCTGGGTCTGCGCCACCAGGCCATCTCCATCCATGCCGTCTGGGGATCGTCGTCATCCCTTCACTATCCTGTCACTCCAGCCTCGTTTCTGCACTTCACCATCACCTCGTCCACCACCAGAACCTCCTCCGGTCCTCCCTTCGTTGTTGCGTTACGGTGCGAGGACGCACCTGGCCGGACTCGTTGTGTCACCATTAGGCTCTTTTGGACTTTCAGTTTGTTTTGATTTCCACGTGTGTTCCCCTGTCTGAGTTTTCCGCCACCAATCTGTATCCATGGACACTGATTACATCCCTCACAGCTGCCTGTCATTTGTATCAATCATCTCTGTGTATTTAGTTCCTGCCTGTCTTCAGTTCAGTGTCCGGTATGTTTGTGTGTTACACTTTGTTACGTGTTCACACGCTGTTGCATCCGTTTTCCTGTCTTGTGAATTAAACTCGTTTTTGGATTATACCTGCTGCTCCTGTCCTTCCTGAACCACCCCGTGACACATGGAATTAGCTTTCACTGTTATGCTGATGATACTCAGCTGTATATTTCTTCACAACCTAACGAAACTTACCAATTCACAAAATTAACGGAATGCATAGCTGATATAAAAAATTGGATGACCAGTAATTTCCTACAACTAAATTCTGAAAAAAATAACCTAGAATACTGTCTAACACTTGATGGCTTCTCTGTTAAGTCTTCGTCGTCAGTTAGGAACCTGGGTGTGCTCTTTGATACCAATCTTTCATTTGAAAGTCATGTGTCTAGTAGGCCTGCACGATTCTGGGAAAAATATGAATCACGATTTTTTAGCTTAGAATTGATATCACGATTCTCTGCAACGATTTTTTTTTTCTCATGAAGTGTAGGCTATTATAATGTTTATTGCACACATGAACCATGACAAAACAAAAACAAAGGGCAGTGCCCTTTGTTTTTGTTTTGTCATGGTTCATGTGTGCACCGTACCAAAAATATTTGTTTTGGCATTAGGGATGTTTCACAAATTTGAAATTCCCATGACTCAAAACGCTATTCCTCACCAAATTAATGAGAATGGTTATTAATCTAAATAAAGGGCTAGTAGTAGTATTGTAAAATGTTTCGATGTGATTGATAATTAAATGAATAATAATAGGCTAATAACCGTTGAGCACTTTGCTAGCGCGTTATTTAACTCAGAGAAACGCACCCTATATGAGATTAATCAGATATATCAGATATATACAAAATAAACATAATATTACAAATGATATCTGCACAAAATGACGTGAATGCACAAGTGAACTTGAAGTTACGTGCCATTCAGAATGACTCGTTGTGGACGCGCTCTTCCTGGAACAACACGACACGGCAACTAAACCCAAATAATTCACAATGTTTTATTACAATATTGTTCTCTTTATAATGTTATGTAATATGACAGCCCCAAATAATCATTATTAGTCATGCAGTGCCGTTTGAGCTGCGCACGCTAAAGATCACGCTATTAGCGTCAATTCTTAACCAAATGCATCCAATATGATATAAATCAGAGAAAGATAGCAAGATAGGCGTACACAAAATAAACTATTACAACTTACATTTGCACAAAACAAAAGGCTGCGAATGCAGCAAACTTATAGTCATGATGAAGGTGTAAAATAGTCCCAAACATAACTCCAGCGCGCTCACTTACATGTTTCATGACTAAAAGGCGCTTTGTCATTGGCTGAGAGTGAAGCCTAATTTAATAACAAATGATCATTTCGACGGAATTGAATCAATCAAAACTAACTTTAGCTGGAAACAACATATTCAAGAACCGCTATAAAACCAAACCATTCTTTGTTACCTTAAATTATATGTTTATCTCTGTAAAGCTGCTTTGAAACAATCTACATTGTTAAAAGCGCTATATAAATGAGGATGACTTGACTTGACTTGACTTGACTTGACTTGACTTGACTTGACTTGACTTGACTAGGGGGAAAAACAACCAACAAACAAAGCTAAGAATTTACAAAAACTGAACTAGACACAGGGCTTAAAAACACAGGCAAACCAGCTTAACAAGATAACAAGTGGGCGTGGCTAATCAGAAACACCTGGTGAGACTAATACACAAGAAAAACTACAAAGGACTACAAACCATGGCACAGAACAGGAAATAGCAAAAGTCCACACAAGACAAGGGGAAAACAAGACAGGAATCATGACAGGCACTTGGCTCATTAAATATTTGTGTGCATTGTACAATCACAACTTTTACTTGTATTTTTATTTATTTATTTTTCATTTTGGGGGAAAAAGCTAAATGTAAAACAGTGAGACTATTATTTAAACAGGTCCTGTAAATGTACAATGTAAATCTAGAAACCTGAATAAAGATTTCCAGAATACTGTAATATGACCTACACATTTGAGATATTGCCGCAAATCTTGACTACAAAATCTTTAGTCTCATCTCAAAGTTTTTTTTCCATTACATCTCATGTTCCATCAGGGTCATAACTACAGTGTTATATAAGTCATTGGTGATTTGAATATCACCATGTGTCAAGCATTAAACTGTTGCACAAGTGAAAATATCCATATTTAAAACTTTATCGACTAAAATAACTGGCTTCCGGCCGATGGCCATACGCATCGATTTATGCCAAAAGAGTAACCCTTGAACTTGACACACAACGTAATGAAGACAATTGACACCTCTCGCGGTTCAAACAAACAGGGCTAGGCAACCGCATTCGTCATTTCATTGTGCGTCAAGTTCAAGTGTTACTCTTTTGGCGTAAATCGATGCATATGATTTACTATCCCTTTAAAAACTATCCCTTTAAAATATAATAATTATAGTCTTAATGGGTTTAGGCCAATAGTCAACCGAACCACATACTCTACTATTCAGACATACCAGAAACCCTTTTAAATTCCAAAATAATCTAACAATAAACACTTACAGATCTCCCCCTATAAATGTGAAGTGACAATGTGTGACAATAATATTGAGCAAAACACATTAACACTTAATTTTAACATTTGCTCTCTTTTAACAGTCAGAAGCAAAGCATGTTGAGAACTAGAAATCTGTTGTAACTCATTCGTGAATGTGTGTGCATATATGTATGTGAACATTTACATTTATATGGGAACATGTACAATATATGTACACAATAAAGGATAAAACTTTGTGAATATTACATATATTAATACATGTAATGCTCTTTTTGTCTTCATTATAAATATTTTATATGTATTAATATATAGCCATACGTGGCTATTGTTATGCAGTATTGTTTTGCAGTTTATTGTGCATATTATTATTGAAAAATATAAGCACTAGTTTCCCATGTGGAAATGTATTTTGTAATATATCGCAATATATTTTGCAGTATATCCCCATATATTTTTGTTCTGTAAGGGCCCTTACAGAACAAAAATAGATTTCTATATATTTATGATCAATATATTATATGGTGTAAATATACTGAAAAAATATTAAATAATATATTGCGTTAATATAATGTGTTATATTTTACAATATATTGAATAGTACATAAGAAATGGCTGTTTTTTTTTTGAAAAATATAAATATATAAATGTTATAAATATAAATATACATTTTTTATATTGAAAAAGGCTGGAGCGTCCAGCTAGACTGTTAACCCTCAGAGACCTAAGGGTATTTTTAAAATAATTTTTCCGTCTGGTGTTATTCACTAAAAAAGCTTGTAAAAGATCAACCCTTTTGTGTACAGACAATTGACACACCTCTTTTTTTTCAGGACAAATTGAACTTTCAGCATATTTGTGTTACATTGATGTCACCTGAATGTAAAATAAGTTATGGGACCATAAAGACAGATGAAAAAAGAAATCGGAAATTGAATCACTCAAATATTTATTGAAATCACACAGAAATAAATAAAAGCTAAGCAAATTTCCTCTGGAAAACAGTTTGTTAATGTCTTTGGAGTCCTGGAGCACAGGAATAAACATTATAACTTGTACAGAACCAAAACTATTTACATTTTTCCAAAAGAAGTCCAGGCGTTCATGAAATTCACTGGTGCCAAGCCTCAAAACAGTTCCTATCAGCAATCACAAAGAGGGCCACATCACAGGCTTTGCATTTATATTTTATTTATTATTTTATTTATTCTATTCTTTTTATACTTTTATACTACATTTATACTTCTATAATACTTTTTTACAGTAAATAAATAAATGGCACTTCAGCTGGGTCTATCCTGGTAATCTAGTTCCTCATCTGTCAAAAAGCTCTGTTCTCCTGAAAATCCATAATTCTGCGCTCGATTTAGATCCATTTCTCTGTGATTCTCTGTGAAACCTGCGTCTCCGTGCTACTCTCTCTCCCTCCCTCCCTTGGAGAGAGCGCAATGAACCAGTGACGCACCCAATGTTTACGACGGATCAGCCTGTAATTGGTCAAAAACCATCACGTGGATATCCAAAATGGCAGCTAGCATCGAGCTAGCGGCAAATATGACGGAATATTTATAAGTTATGGACTTCAAGTGTATCAAAGTTGGATATAAACGTTTGGATTTATGGCTGAAAAACTCCGAAAGGATGCACAAGTTCCAGGCTGGATAGAAAACCTTCTGTAAAGGCTAGAAAGACACCAAAGACACCCCCGTGATGGCTAGCTCGTTAGCTTTCTGCTGGAAAAAACGGTAAGAAAATCGATAAATCTGTTGTCGAGTTATATCATAATTTCTCGGAGCTGATTTGTGGCGTCGTCGACGATGCCGTCGGGCTCAGAGGGTTAACACGGTCTCGTGGGCCTTGATGTGTTACGATTAGTGTTGAGGCCTTCAATTTATGCCTTTTTAGGAAGGCGGCCCCGAAACCAACAAGTTACAGGGGGGCTGTCGTGAGGAAAAGTACATAGCAGTGTTACCACACCGCACGCACTTGGTTCCCCTCACCCAGTTATTAAAGGCTTCTGCCTCAGTGTTTCCCAACACAAAACACACACATTACTAAACAACACATTTAATAAACAAATCAAATGAATTTGTGCAGATTTATATATCTGCCAACATAGAGAGCAAATCTCTCTGATCCCATGCATGTCGCCCTGAGTCCGTCCACAAGAGGGTGCCATTGCGTCAAAAATCAACCAGCTGGGCTCACACAGCTCAGTTGCGGCTGCCCAGCCCATGTGTTTTTAGTGGACGTTGTGTGTGGAAGGCCCCTGTGTTCCCCAACACAAAACACACACATAACTAAATAACACTTTTAAACAAACAAATTAAATAAATCAGTTACAGAGAGGATATCTCTCTCCGCGGATATTATTTTTCTGCCTGCGCTTAAGACTGCCCAGTTCATGTGTTCAGGAGATATGTGTTTTTCCCCCACTTTCAGGGGGCACCTTGTGAGGGAAAGTTCAGCACAGTGGACACCACACTATGTTCCCCTCACTTGGTCAATAAAGGCTTCGGCCCCAGTGTTTGCCCAACACAAAACACACAAAGTTACGAATCAAATGAATTCGTTTTGGAGAGAAGACCTCTCTCTGCAGAGAAAACTTCTCACTGCAGAGAGAGGAAATCCCTCCGAACCCCTGCATGTCGCCTCTAGTGTGCCCACTAGATGGCGCCTTGCATCACAAATGAACCAGCTGGGCCCATACAGCCCCGCTCCGGCCCGAGCGGGGGCGCTCGCTAGTCACAAAGCGGCTTGGCAAGCCGTTTCAGCGCCTGAGTGGGTTTTTGCGTACCGTAACCCAGGGTTACAAGCTGCAGTTTGCAACAAAACCGCCGCATTTCAACGGCGTTCTCTCTTCTCACACAGAAGAAAACGCCTCACACATTCTGGAAGAGGAAATTTCCTCCCTCCTAACAAGGGAGCGATTCAGATGGTGACACCCAATCTGATAAACCATGGTTTTTATTCCTGGTATTTTCATGTTCCAAAAGGCGTGGCGCGGGGGGCCTATATTGCATATCGCCCTATATTGGACCTTCGAGTGTTGAACAAACATTTGAGCATCTATCCTCCACACAGGAAATATCTTCGTTTTGCCTACCAAGGCATTTGTTACGAATTCACAGTTCTTCCGTTCGGGTCCCCGAACGTTCTGTCTGTTTGCGGAGGTGGGCGTGGCGCCCCTGAGACTATCAGGGCTGAGAATTCTGACTTACATAGACGATTGGCTCATCATAGCCAAATCGAAGGAGAAGGTGTCGCTGGACACCGGCCGGGTGCTAGCGCACATCACTTCCCTCGGGTTCTAGGTGAATGCAAGAAAAAACAATCTGATTCCCAGTCAGAATGTCATTTTCCTGGGCTTGGAATTGAACTCATTCTCTCTCAAGAGCGCGTTCGGTCTCTGATGAACTGTCTGTCACAGTTCAGAGAAGGGGCGAGAGTACAATATCGCACATGCCTCAGGCTGCAGGGTCTCATGGCTTCATCTATCCAAGTTGTGCCGTTGGTCTCCTGAGAATGAGAGCGTTCACGAAATGGGTTTCGTCACTACATTTCAGCCCGATTCGCGATCTCTGCCGCTCGGTAACGGTGACGTGCGCCTGCTCGGCGGCCCTGCGCCATTGGGAGAGCGAGAACTTTTACGCACGGGGAACCCCCCTCGGGACGGTTACGATGCGGAAAGTTGTGACGACAGATGCGTCCTTAACAGGCTGGGGAACCACCCAGGAAGGCAGAACGGTGAACGGTCTGTGGCTGAGCAGACTACGTTCAGCGCACATTAACTATTTAGAGCTTTTACCAATTGGAAAGCTCTGAATCATTTTCTGCCTTGCCTGCAGGGACATCCTGTTCTAGTACGGTGCGATAATACCATGGCAGTGGTATTATCAACCGTCAGGGCGGCATGCGCTCGTCGAAACTCCACGCTCTAGCTTACAGGCTTTTGGTGTGGAGCAGACAGGTTTTTCTGTCATTACGCGTGACTCATGTCCCGGGCATTCTGAACAGAGGCGCGGCTCTGCTATCGAGGGGAAACCCAATCTACGGGGATTGGCGTCTTCACCCGCAGATAGTGGAGAGGTTATGGATGAGATTCGGACAGGCAGCCGTAGATATTTTCGCCTCGCGCGAAAATCACCATTGTTCTTCTCGCTAAAAGGACATGGACGCGCCCCTTGGGGCAGACGCACTGGCCCACCCATGGCCCAAAGTGCTGCTGTATGCTTTTTCTCCCCTGTGCCTGATAATTTTCACACTGGCCAGGGTGACAGACAGACCTGTCTCTCATTCTGATAGCATCCAGGTGGCCCAAAGCCCCGTGGCTGGCAGACATAATCCCTCTGTTATACGCCGAGCCATGGTGCCTTCCCGTTCGCACGGACATACTGTCCCAAGCCAACGGGGAGATTTACCACCCCCACCCGGACAGGGTGGCTCTCTGGGCCTGGCCCGTGAGAGGACTAACCTAAATGCACTGGGGCTCCCGCCGCGTGTAATCGCCACTACTCAGAATGCCAGGGGCGTTTCCACGCGATCCCTATATGGCTGTAAGTGGCAAGTGTTCGAAGGGTGGTATGATGGGCGTGGTCTCACATCTTATCAGTGCTCGGTGCCTGATATTTTGTGTTTCCAGCAAGACCTCATGGAAAGAGGCAGGTCCTTTTCCACTATTAAGGTCTACCGGGCTGCGTTTTCAGCCTGTCATGTGGGTTTTGAGGGCTCCACCGTCAGGCAGCACCCTCTAACCCGCAGGTTTATGAAGGGTGCACGCCGCTTTTTGCCGGTCATCAGGAGATCTGTTCCAGAGTGGGACCTCCCCATGGTGCTGGAAGCGAGGTCTCTGTATCCTTTTGAGCCTCTGAGGAGTGTTTCCCTTAAGCTGCTGTCCCTCAAGACAGCTTTGCTCTCGGCCTTGGCATCTGCTAAACGGGTCAGTGAGCTACATGCACTCTCGATTCACCCCTCGTGCGCCAAATTCTCCATAAGTGGAGATAAGGTTTTTCCTTATGCCTAACCCGGCCTTCATGCCGAAATGGTTCCCTGCGTTCACTTCTGAGGTTTTGGAGTTTTTTCACCCTCCACCCTTTGCCTCCCCGGAGGAAGCATATATGACCAGGACCAGTGCATTCCGCAAGAGCGACCTGCTCTTTGTTTGAAGGGCTCCGCTACATAAGGGGAGTCCCATTTCAAAGCAATCCCTCTCACATTGGCTTGTGGATGCTATAGCCGCCTCTTGGGCTTTGTTCAGGGGAGTGCCACTGCAGGACATCTGCTCCATGGCCAGTTGGGCCTCTCCTCATACCTTTGAGCGTTACAACCGGTTGGATGTCACCAGAACTTTGGTGGCACACTCGGTCCTAGGGGTAGGGTCCTCTTAGCCCTTTCCCACAGCCCCGTTTGGTTAACCAACGAGGAGTGAATGGGCCGGCTGGCCGTGTTCATTCCTGTCACCAAGCATTCGCATTCCTTCTTTGGGTTTAGCTATGTGCATTGGTGGTGCGGGGGCCATTATCATGTATGTGTCTCATACATGTTTCATGCCCTGCTTGTCCACAGCAGTTTAGCGTGGCGGAAAACTAGCAGGGTCTTGTGTGTGGGACGTGTCAGGCACCGCCTCTCTGAGGTGACCGTCCTTCTCTGGCCTTCAGAACC
Source organism: Chrosomus eos (assembly GCA_036326025.1). Lineage (NCBI taxonomy): Eukaryota > Metazoa > Chordata > Actinopteri > Cypriniformes > Leuciscidae > Chrosomus > Chrosomus eos. The sequence goes on along the minus strand of CM070834.1, from coordinate 31,092,620 downwards.
TCACTGTGAGTGTATTGGGCAATCGGGGAGCTGTCCATGTCTCTCCCATAGGTGGATCTCGAAACGAGATGATGAAAGAGAACAATAGGTTACTGTCGTAACCCCGGTTCTCTGAAACATCGAGTGGAGAGATCCACCAGCGTTGCCCCGCTTGCCGCACGAGAAGTGAATATACTTACTGAGGAATAGTAGCGCGCCCCGCTGTTATATGCCCGTAGGTAAGGGGGTGTGGCCTTACCTGGCAGTGGCTGCGCGCTTCTGTCTGTTAGCCAGACTTGGTGCAATTGGATGCTTCTGCAGAGTTCAGGTACGGATGCCCTTCCCATAAGTGGATCTCTCCACTCGATGTTTCAGAGAACCGGGGTTACGACAGTAACCTATTGTTTTACTCAAAGTTGTAAACTTCTATAAAACATACAAAAGAGTGTCAGGAAAATGATAGCCGGTGAGCATTAAATTGTATTTATTTAACAGAAACTTAACTGAACAAATAAAAGAACATCAACATATCAAAGTTAATAAAAATGACTGCAATAGACTGCATGGCATATGTTTATTGAATAAAGTCAAAGAGTCAAACTAAAGCAAACATCTCCATCATGGTCACAGTCACTGAACATTTATATTATTTTCAATAAATCATCAACATCTAAACCTCTGTTAATTTTCAATAAGAACTTATTACTAACAAGTTTGACTTTATTTCTGTCATACGTCTACATAAGTGAAGCTGGTACACTGAAAACCCTAATAAGTTGATTGTACTCAATTGATTTGAGTAAACTCATTCCCTCAATTTAATTGAGTAATGGGGTTTCCCAAAACGTGCATATTTAAGTTTACTTAAAGGCACACTGTGGAACTTTTCAACCTTTATAATATATTACCAAAACCCATTGAGATGGTACATCGACTTACAATAGGTTGAATGACACGTCTGCCGAAGCCTGTAGGTGTCTGTATCGCTTTTACTAGCACTATGTAACTTCGGGTTTCGGGTAGGAACCCGAGCACAAAAAGAACTACAAAATTCGAACGCTTTACGGCATACGTCACTTCCCCCACCACCCCAACTGCTAACGTGAGAGCTCTACTCGCGTTTGATTGCCGGCGCCTGTATGTTGTCGTCATGGCTGAATCAACAGCTACTCGGAAGAAAGCAAAGATTTTGTCAGAGGAGACCAAAAAAAGAAAAAGTGAGAGTGATAAACTAAAAGCAAGGACGAGGATAAACATTGGTCAAGTGTTCCCTCGCTGGCGTGCCGTGCGATAAAGGAGGATGAGGGATTCCCAACCGATGCTGACCTGGCTGATCATGCTTTTGGACTAGTAAGTTAAAATATATTGCTTGCACAATATCTCTACTTTTTCAAATTCGTTCTCTGCCTGGCCATGTTACTGATTCTATATTGTCCTCCATTTAACTTAATGTAACAAGGAATGCTAGTAGAGTAAGTTAGCGAATTATCAATCTGGTAGCTAAATGTTAGTACAAATATAAATTTTATAAATATTGGGAAAGATTTGCATTCAGCAGACACTTTATCCTCCGATTTTGAAACGAAACAGGGCTGCAACCTTACAACTAGCTACAGGCTTTGTTTCATTTGTGTGCAATTCATCTGGTAGCATTAACGTTAGAAACGTTAGAAGAGTTAGTACACAAAGCTAAAATCGGGACGTCCCGGCTAATTCGGGACAGTTGGCAACCCTATCTCTAACCCATTGCAAAGAGATCCTGAAGACGTTAATTGTTTGCTTCAGGTGTGTTTGATTAGGGTTGGAGATGAACTGTGCAGGACAGACGATCGGCAGGAGCAGGATTGGGCAACCCTTGTCAATGCGACTTACCTGATCAGACATTGTTTTCTGCGTATGCTACTTTTATTCAATTTGTTTTCTTTATAGGATTTATATTATTAATCTTATATTTATATTATTATTTTGGTCAGTAGTGAATCGATTAACTTTCTCCAACATACAAATCAAATGCCGTCTGCACTCACATAAAGACACGGGAGGTTGACCGGTTGACTGTTTGTTGACTTTTGCGTCAATGCTGCGGCGCTTGTGGCCTCTAGGGGCACTAGACGTGAAAATTACAGGTCACTAGACGTGAAAATTACAGGTCGAGCGCGCCCTAGTGGCCAAAAGTTCCACAGTGTGCTTTTAAAGGTGCAGTGTGTGACTTTTTGCGACATCTAGCAGTTCGGTTGCGAGTTTGCACTAAGGGCTCAGCCCACTGCTCACCCCTCCCTTTCGAAGAAGCTACGGTGGCTAAAACGGGACAAACATCGTCGTCTGAGACAGCAGAGAATAGCCAGAGTAAACCAAGTTTCTGTACCACAGTCCATTATAAACCACATCATGGATAAAGTTTACAAAGCCATAGTCAGGTGAGGATCAATGGTCTTAATACATAATATAATAATAGTAATCAGCTGATTGTCTCACGAACGTAACCAGCACATTCTCCCCACATAGCAAACCCATAATACAGCGAGGGAGAAGAACCACATGAAACTATGCAACTATAAATTTTTTCTAACAGGGTAGTAAAAGTTTAGCTGGCTAATATGAGCTGTTACTGTGGCTGAGCTGGTTAAAGCGTAAAGCCTTGTTTATACTCGACGCGTCCGCATGAGCCCCAAGGTGCGTGCGGCAAAAATGACGAGATTGTAACAGCGCGCGCGCCTCCGCATCCCCTAGACACCACTTACTACACACAATAGGCTTTTTTTCTCTGATTTTGGAAACTTGATCGACTTAAAATGCTTCCAAGATCGACGGGTTGGTAATTCATGTAACTGTTTTACGGTCAATGACAAGAGTAGCCTACTAATCAGCTGTCTCACGATTCACGAATGTAACCAGCACATTTATCCCCACATACTAGCAAGCAAAGCCATAACACAGTGAGGGAGAAGAATTAAGTGACATGAAACAATCCAACTACATATTTACACCACTGACAAGGGAAAATTCACTACTCACGGTGTTTTATGGCTTCTTCTAGCTTTCTGCAGCTTCTCTTTCAAGGTAGTGACGAAATGCTGTTTGTTCTCTGTCGGCTACGGTAGAAACATGACGTCACAATATGTCGACCTTCATAGAAGGGGATGCCCGCGCCTATGTAGATATAAATGCTTCATTCTAAGGTAATAAAAACATTACGGTTTATTAAGTAAGTTCTTTATACACCACTGAACACATAGTTATGGATGTCAGATTCCATTTCTGTTAATAGATACTCAAAAATTTTACACATTGCACCTTTGACTTGGTGCTTATGTAGACTTGACTTAAATTGTTTAGTTCTAAAGGTGGCATCCTTTAAAGTCGGCATGAAATCAAATTTGACAAATCTTCTTTTTATATGTAATATTGTAGTGTTTATTATAAATGATTTATCTGTGCACTTCATTATTTTTTTAAAATTCACCTTTCCCTCCCCCCTCGAAACGACCTCTCTTCTCTTTCGGTCACGTGCCATGGCGAAAGGGTGTGGCCAAAGCTGATGAGGGTGCGCCCTACATTTTTTCAAATTTCAGAAGCCGGATACACGTCACAACAAGGAAAAAATGTCAATCTCAACTTCCGTTTCATGCCGACTTTAAAGTAACACCAAGTAACTTTTCCTCTTCGGTCGCCCTACTGGTTGGAAACGAAATTGTCCATTACCGCTGTCGTAAATAATTTAGCCTAGCGTCGCACGCACGCTCGCTGTTTATCCAGCACCGGCTTTAGAATGAACGATGTCCACAGACAAGATAGAGTATGTTACATGATTTCATGAAAGGATTATGTATTGCGACATCAGAAACAAAGAAGAACGAAATAATGACTATTGTAGCGCTTGAAGTAAAGCAGTCAAAATTTGTAGTTCTTTTTGTGGTCGGGTTCCTACCCGAAAACCTGAAGTTACATAGTGCCAGTAAAAGCGACACAGACCCCGTCAGGCTATGGCAGAAATGCCTTTCACCCTGTTACGACTCGATGAACCACTGATAAGATTTTGGAAAATAATAATTTTAACTTAAAATATTAAGGTAAAAAATGTTACATAGTGTTGCTTTAATGTCGAGGTTGTCAAAGTTTGACCAAAAAAAAAAAAACATTACTAACGTTAGCTGCCATGTTCTTTTGGCGAGAAATACACGATTGCACAATGATTAAGTTTATATTTGACTAATTACTATTACTAATAAAATAAAGAATCGTTTGATATCGCAGTTATCATATCATCACAAAACTATCAATAAAATAATGTTAATTAGTGGCTAACGTTATGTTGGAAAAGTTTGACCAGGAAATAGTGTAATTAACGTTATGGCTGCGTTCTATTTAAGCAAGGATTGCAAGGATTTAAATAAACATATTTCAGTTTTAAATAGTCACACAAAATAACTTTATATCTTAATAATTGTACTTACCGAGAATGGTACACAAAGAAAAACTCCCGTCTTGAAATTTGCACAGGTGGTGTCAGCAACGGATGATGCGAAAATCAGCATTTTTGTAATCCACCAATCAGTGCATCAGTTCTCTTGTTGCCAGGCAGAACTGCTCGCATGGCCAATCGCATCAAAGGAAGACCAGAGAGACATTTTAATTAAACCGATTTTAAATTAATTTGACTTAACATGTGTTGTTGCTGTATTTGTTATTTTGTATAATTTTTAATGAGACTTGGGAGGTGGCTGTGAGGAACTCTTTCGTGCATTTTGGCACGTGGCATATGTGCACCTGTTTATACAAATATGAGCTTATATTAAAAGGCTACTGAGTGAAAACTGTGCAACCCCCAGTATTACAAAAGCACTTGTATATGGGTATTAAAGTTTATTTATCAAGTTTAAAGTATCAGGTTAAAAAAAAAAAATCAATTTATTTCCATTACGATCAATAATTGTAATATAATGAAAGCCATTTGTTTTCTAGTAAAATAAGAATGACACCTTTCATTTGAAGAAAGCATGTATGAATGTATTATCATTTCACAGTCAAGAAAACAACATTTGTGAAAATGACCTTTTGTAAGAATTAATCATGATTTTGAGCTCACAACACTTGAAATCTTAAGTTTATGTATTTTGAAGGTAAATAAGTTATTTGAACTTATATTTTTGAGTGACAGGGCCAAAATGCTAAATTTAAAGTAATGTTTAGTCAAGTACACTTGGATTGTTTAAGTAAAGACAACATTAGGGTTTGTTTATCCCTCCTTGAGAGATCTGTTAGTGTTTAATGTTCTGTTGGAATTTAAAGGGTTTCTGTTGTCTGAGTTTTGTTGGTCACCATTGTGCTGAAGAGCGGAGCCTGTGCTCCAGTCCAGGAGAAGATCAAGAAACATTGAGAATATGCTGCGTGTTGCTTTATTTAAAAGGCAGTAATCTATTGCTGTGATTTTTTAAATTCTTTTTTCAGTTGTTTCAGACATGCACAAAGTATTTGCAGTTTAATAAATACAAATAAATGCACATTCTATCATTGTCCCAACACTCTTATGTCTTTGTTTAGCAGCTTAAAACTTTGAATAAAACCTCCTTTTTCCACATATTTTTGAAGTACACTCATCTAGAGACAAGATATTGTAAATGTATTTTTCAATATATGAAAAGCGGCAATTCCTTATGTATTATTCAATATAATGTATATATAATGTGTATATAACACAATATATGCAATATATTATTTCATATATTTTTCAGTATATTTACAGCATATACTGTAGTGTATGGCATACAGCATATAATATACTGATCATAAATATATGGAAATATATTTTAGTTATAAGAATATATCCATTGCTGCCCTTCTTGACACCAGTCAGTTGTCCATAGGTGTCCAGTCATTGACCTCACTGTGCGTGCAGATGCATCACACCTACCTGTGGCAAATATTGAGTAAGCTCTGCACGGATGGTAACATGAAACTGTAGCTGACTCTTCAGGAGCAGAAAGTCCTGCTTGTTGGACACTCTGGGACATCCTGAAGCATTCTTCGCTGAAATTGAACCTCTCACCTTGAAGTTCTTGATGATCAGGTAAATGGTTCTTTCAGGTGTAATATTCTTTGCAGCAATTTCCTTGAATGTTAGGCTATTTTGATGCAAAACAAGATGATGGCTGCACATCTATCTTTGGAGGTAACTTTTGCTAATACAAAAACACAATGATTGGAAGCTCTTCTTCCGTCCATTTATCAGTCTGCTTTTATAATCCAATCAGAATGATAGAGTGATTTTACCTAACTACTTGTTCACATTTCCCATGTGCTGATGATATGAACATTTGGGGTTTTGTTCATTTTTTAGCCAATAAAGATGTTTGCAATTATTTAAAATGCATCTGATCACTCTAGAAACAATGTGAATCAACAACACAACAACTTTAGCAGCAAGCTTTGCAAAACACAAAATTGTATAGTCAAGTCAAGCCACATCTATAGGCCTAGCGCTTTTTACAATACAGATTGTTTCAAAGCAGCTTTAAAAAAAAGTTTGTTTCCAGAAGAAAAAAGCGTCACAGTCCAGCTTAAGTTCAACGTTGTTTAATTTTTATTTAAAAAAGTGTTATTAAAGATAAATATATATGTATATATATATATATATATATATATATATATATATATATATATATATATATATATATATATATATATATATATATATATATATATATATATATATATATATATATATCATGTATATGTCTAGCTTAGTTCAGTTCTTGTATAATATAGTGTCAATGCAGGCATATCATTGTTGAATATTAAATTAAATGTTACATTTAATGTCCCCAAATAAGCAAGCCAAGCCAATTGCAACAAAGGTGGAAAAAGGCGACAGTGGCAAGGAACCAAAACTCCATCAGGTGGTAGAGTGGAGAAAAAAACCTTGGGAGAACCCGGGCTTAGTCACTGCCACAATACTTTTGGCCATGGATGTAGATGTGGACATGTCTACAGGGTTTGACTCAGAAACAGGCAGAACTGAGCTTCTCTTAGCACACTGGAGGCAAAGCAGTTGAGCTGAAAGTACTGTACCATAACTGCCAAAGCCCCTGAGCAAGATGGCAAGACCTGCTGAAATATTTATCAGTGACAGCCACATTCACAGTTTAATGTGGCACATCAAATATAGCAAACAGAAGCTCAGTCGTGAATGCTTGTCTTGAGAGAACAATCTTCCAGAACATCAAACGTGCTTGCTTGAAGCACACACAAGCACACACAAATGTGAGAACACTAACAGCTTCCATTTACCCTATTTTATGTGCTCTATGTATGTGTTAAACAGTTATAAGTGTAAATAAAAACCTAAATTAAATAAAAAATTAAATTGATCTGTTCTGTTCATGAGTGATTGTCTTTTCAGAACTCTTCATTGAGTTGAAAGGAGGGAATGGGAGACGTAACTTTAATTGGGATCACTTCAGGGAGCCCTATCATCTTTGAGTGTCTACAGAACAAGCCAATGAACGTTGGCGTGCGTGAATTGCGTCATCTTGCGTCATCAAAAGATGTTTTTCTTTTGTTTGTTTAAGTTTGTATTTTTCTTTCGACCACGTGACGATACTGCCGGGACACACATCCACATGGCTTTGAAGAAGCCACACAAGAGTACCTGTGCATAGATTTTATCGAGCTTTTAAAGCACTAAGATAGTGTTTTTCCGTGTTGTCTCTTGAAAGGTTTAACTGTCTAGGTGAATTTTTCCAAACTGAGTCTCTCTCTCTCTCTCTCTCTCTCTCTCTCTCTCTCTCTCTCTCTCTCTCTCTCTCTCTCTCTCTCTCTCTCTCTCTCTCTCTCTCTCTCTTTCTCTCTCTCTCTCTCTCTCTCTCTCTCTCTCTCGTTATTTGTTCGTTATTTGTTTGTATATACATATATCCCATGTAACGTTAGTAACTGTATACGTAGTGTACTCCTTTATTAAATACATTGTTAACTTATTGATTCTGTCTCTTGCTCATATTCAAGTCACTTTCACGAGTTCACACGTACATGAAATCAAATGTAATATAAATGCGTATTTGGCTTGCTGTCCGGGGGAGGGCTCCGAGCTTGGAATTTTGCCCAAACCCAGAGTACTCCCCCCTATACTGGGGTAGACCCAGCCGAGTGTGAGGTGATGGGGTGGTGGAGGGATGCTGAGAGACTTGTGTCGTGAGACAGGAGGTGAGGAAAAGCTTTATTTATACCAGCTTCCTCTTGAGTTCATTTGTTTGATTAACTCCCAAACTTTGTTACATAAAACTTCATTTAATGTCACAATCCAGCTAAGTGCTGTACAATTGATTGATACGTAAATAGTGATTTTTATAGAACAATAAAGTTATACCCTCGAGGCCAGAGGAATAAACTGAAAATCTATAAAAGGGATAATCTTTAATGAGGTTTGATAGATATCTGATGATCTGTTTTGCTGGACAAGCAGATGATTCGATCATAAATTAATCACATTAGAGATTATCCTGACAAATTATCTATTTTAGACAATTGACATTAATATTTAATTATAACCCGTTGGGATTGAGTATTGATATACAATTGAGCTAAATTTAACCTGTCTGTAAAATATGTGTACACATGTAGTTGACTATAATCCTTTGTGAGTAACTGTCTGTGTATATTTATGAATACAGATGCAGGTAACATATTATCCCCTTGGTAAATGGTAAATGGACTGCATTTATATAGCGCTTTCACAGACCCAATGGCCACCAAAGCGCTTTACAATTTGCCTCACATTCACTCTCTCATTCATACACCGACGGGCGACGGCAGCCATGCAAGGCGCCATCCAGCTCGTCGGGAGCAGTTGGGGTTAGGTGTCTTGCTCATGGACACCTCGACACTTGGTCAGGTGGAACCGGGGATTGAACCACCAACCTTTCGGTTTGTAGACAACCTACATGAACCACTGAGCCACTGCCGCCCTTCTTTCTCCTTCGAACCCGTATGAATAATTATTAATTATTTTAATAAATTATTGAATACATATTTCCCCAAAGCACAAGCCGAATACGCTACACCCCTTTGAGTATGGCATACGAGCATCTATTCTGCTCCTCAGGTGAGTTTCCTGACTGGTGAATGTCTAAGAACAGGGAACGAGACACTGCGTCGATGACGCTATGGGGAACGCCTTCCACGTGAACTGGTGTCTAAAAAGCTATCCAATCACGTTAATCATAATTGACCGGTGACAGCCTTAGACGTCACTACTAGTGCAGGGAACGGGAACTTGCACTGCATCGATGACACTATAGGGAAAGATTTACAAACCCACCATGCTAAGGGGAGTGCATGCAAATTATGGCTCGTGACAGAAACCTCAGAACTGGCAGTTTCACCCTGAAATGCCAAGAAACACTCTCCCTTAGGGTCACATACAGGCTGTCAGTGACCTTTGTCCCTACGGTCACTGCCTCAAAGAGGCCTCCTAACAAGGAAAACCCTACCAAGGCTGCTCAAAGGCTTAGAACCAACAGCTTTCATGGTAGGGGTTCCATTAAGGGAATATGGAAAGAGGGTCCAAAAGGAGAACCGTCCAGTCACTTTCTAAAGGGGACATAAAGTAAACCACACATGCCATCATGGAGGCTGATCTAATTTACTGACCTAGTCTTGCCAACAACTTGTCTGTTTCCTAAACAGAGTCTCACAAAAGCCAATAGAAAAACCGGATTCATAGAGATGGGCATCCTGGAGAGTAGTACTCAGCATAGCACTTTATAACACTTGCAAACGAGGGGAGTATCTCTACTCGATCCTGGATCTACACAGTGCTTTGAAACATTGTGGAGACTGGGCACTCTAACAAGGGACCCTAGATAAGGGGAGTGCCTTATGAGAGTCCTTCGACCTTCTGACCAGACGTTAGGGTTAGCTAGAAAATTATAATTATATTTGACCAGGCTCTGGGCTAAAATCAGGGAGGCTCTAAGGGAGCCTACAACGTGATGATCTTCGTTATTGCTAAAATCCACTTGATGGTGGAGCCACCTTCACTTGATAGCGATATTTGTTAGCAGAACTAGCCTCAAATATCATAGGTCTTCTCACATAAATACTGTGGGCCTGGTTTTCCTAGTTTACATTGCCAATGGACAGTGTACTCAGCCAGAGCGCTATTGACCCTTTAAACAAACGGAGTACAATCTTACTCTACCTGACTATCGAGGAGGCCTACAGAAAGGCCTACGACTTCAATTATCAAAAGCATTAGCCCATGGCATGCTTAGGCTCTAAAGGAGTGTACTCAAAACCCGTACCAAATGGTAGTGTTGCACGGTGCACCGATACTTCAAAAGTATCGCGATACTCGGAAATTAAAAACGTCACGATACCTAAATTTATTAGTATCGATACTTTTTTCAGCAAAGAAGCTGCAGTTGTCATATGACAAACACTACAACGAATTTTTGTCCCGCCAAAGTCTTATTTGATCAGTAAGTAATGTAACTTAGATGAACTGCTGCGCATGTGACAGGGCGCATGTTTAACTGAACGAGCGGCGAGAGAGAGGAGAGAGAGAGGAGAGAGAGAGGAGAGCGAGAGAGAGAGAGAGAGAGAGAGAGAGAGGAGAGAGAGAGAGAGGGAGAGAACCCGGTCGCGCGCGTGCACACTCTCTCTCTCTGCGGAGCCAGGCAAAAGTAAACAAGGCTTCCGTCTCAAAACTAAGCGCTGTCTTGCTCTCTCCCACATATTAATCAAAATAAATCGACACGATGGTAAGGTCGGGAGACTAAAGTTTCATGTGGAGCATTCGGAGATTTGTTTTCCTGAATTACCGCTGGGTGTGAATTGTGCTAAAATACGTTGTCTTATCTTCTCTGAAAAGCGTTCCGCACATTCAGCTGACATAAACCACACTTTAAATAAATGAAAAAAAACTATCCAGTGATGAAATGTTTTCTGTGATGACACAAATCTTGTGGGATTTCCTAAACTGCGGGGATAATCACACAACGCGCACACGTCCGATAATGACACGTCCAATTCGCGAACTAATGACTCATTTGAACCGATTCGTTTTAATGAATGGTTTAAACAACTGATCTGTCCAACACTGAACTCACGAGACGTCTGAATCGGTGTATAACTAATCGTTAACACTTTACAATAAGGTTTCATGTATTACATAAATGACATAAAAATACAGTTTGCTTACTCAAGTGTAAGCTTGAGCCCCCAAGTATTTTGTTCAAATGTTTAACATATCTGCTGTTCATATGTTCATTTATTAGTGTGTTGTATGATTAGAATGTTGTCCTGGTTTTAAAATAAAGCACAGCAATGATATTTGAGAGTGTTTCTCCCTTTTCAGGAAAAGTATCGAAAAAGTATCGAAATTGCAATTCTTGACTTGGTATCGGTATCGAAACAAAAATTTTAGTATCGTGACAACACTACCAAATGGGAGGAAGTACTAAAGTGAGCACCAGTGGTGCAGGGCGAATAAACTAAAGCTGTGGGTAGCAAAAAACCACTAAGCCCAAGGGAAATGGAGGCCACAGCTATGAGGCCAACTACATTTAATCTTTGACTTAAAAATTAATTCAAAGGGCCTAGATGACCAACTTAAAGTCTAGCTGGGAAATTCTAACTACAATTTATACAGCTCTGAAAGCGGATACCTCAGCATTACTGCTTCCTACTCTCTCTTCTCAGAGAGAGAGACAGGCCTGACAGCGCCCAGAAAGATACCCGCATGGAAGGCTTAGAAATACCCTGCTACCTATGTTGCTATTTATTCTACCCTTAAACATCCACTAGCATTATCGCCTAATGCAAAGGCGGACCTAGGCTACACGACTCTTGCAGTAAGAGGAGGCCAGTACCAGGGAGAAATTTAGACCTTACAGAGATAAACTGCAGATGTGCTAGCTCTAAAGAGCCTAAGCTCAGATACTGAGGGGCTCTACGAGCAGCAGGATGATCTTGGTAGGTCTTAATTATAAGGTTGTTTAACTTTAGACCTCGGTTCCCTGTTTAGAAAGTATTAAGGGGTGTGTTTGATAGGAAGTAAAATAGGAATTTGGGCTATGAAGTTCCCTTTTTTATATTGCCATCATTAGAGTCATCAGGTTTATGTAGTAGGTGGTGCCAATCTTAGTCACCCAGTGGTGTACAGGTTGTCTTCATCTCATAGAGAAATCTCTTGTGAGGCCACCGTTCGGCATGAGATGTCTTCCTCTCATTGGGGTTTAAAAAAACTGTTAGATTACACAGTTAGTTTAAAAGTGTCCTATCCTTGAGGAGTCCCCATCTTGATGTTTTGAGAAGAGACTCCTGTTTATAGTTAGAGCCTGGCCAAATCCAACCTTGAAGAAGCTGTGTGTCAGTCAGAGCATTTGAGCGGAGCGGAGTGGGAAGAGGAGAAGTTATATTTCCTCCAGATGTGGAGAGCGCCTTTCTGAAGAATCCGCTCCGCTTGCTCATTCCGCTCAGCGCCGCTCGCTCAACCCAGAATGCACTTTGGTGATTTGCTAGTTCGAGACAGTCTGTAAAATAGCTAAGCACGAGTGGAGAAATAGGTCATGGAGTTGTTTTAGTGAAGTTGCAAGCCTTATACATAAATGCACAGTAAAAATCAAAGTTAAGAACGATCAGGGAGAAGAAATTGAAAGGGAGATTGGAGAGACAGTGCGAGTTAGCAAAGATTCATATTGGAATCTAAAGCGGCACATTGGCAGAAAGCAAAAGGATGTGCTACGCAAACATAGTGCAGCAAAAGGTGCGCATTGGCCTACGATAATAAATTAGATAAATAGGTAGGGTAGCTATTGTGTTGTACCCCGCTCTTTATATGCGAAAATTGTGTTTTTACGTGCATATGATATATGCAGTTTTCCTGTTGAATAAAGTGCCATCAAATGAGTGTCCCGTTATTCTAAAATTCTCATTTCACTCAGCGTCTGTGAAGTGGAGCAGGACAACGTCCCACCAGTCCTTGTTTCAGACTCTCATCCACAGACGACTGGTTTTGGGCGCAGGGTTTTACTGTGTGATAAATATAAGCAGCACGGCAAAAAAACGGTTCATGCTCATTGTCTCCAAATCATGACCAGAGATGGATAAATATTAAGTCCAGAGGTGGGAGTAAGTCACACATGTGCAAGTCACAAGCAAGTTTCAAGTCTTAACCTTCGAGTCTCAAGCAAGTCCAAGTAAATTTTTTATAAAAGCAAAATAATTTTAAATAAAATAAAATAATTTAAACCACAGAAGTTGTGGACTATGGTTTTATTTGCAACATATTTTTTTTTAAATATACATTTCCACATACAGCTGAGTGGTTAATACAATAAAAATCTAAAAAAAAAAAATACAATTTCAAACTACATAGCCTAAAATGTAAAAGTTACTGAAATTAGGCCAACATTAAAGCATGAAAAAATAAATATGCCTCAAACATTGCAGAAGACCATTAAAATGTATAACAATTCACAATTCAAGTATAATGGTTGCTATACCACCAAATGGCATTCTTCAAACTGGCATCCCCTTTATATAAGTTATATATTTTTAATTATGAAGTTAAAACCGCCAATAGGTGGCGCCAAATCACCGTCTTAATGTACGAGTCATAGAAGCATTCATTTAACTTATGTTCAAAACAGCAGATTCGTTCTGGAACTAAGCAACTAGGTCACTGAATCACAAAAACGCATAACTCTTTCTGTGGCTTGTTTGGAACTATTGTCATTGGAAAAATAGAGCAAAAACAGAGAATATTTGGAATATTATGTCTAAAATGTCACATCACAATATTCACTCTTTGTTTACTGAACTGTTTTATAAAATCATCACATTTGAAATCGCGCATTCTGGAAATATTTTTTAATATCATATGTTATAATTATGAAAATAACTAGGGCAATTTTTCCACCATTTGCATTTTGGGTGCATATTAAAGTAACACTAAGTAAATTTTCCTCTTCGGTCGCCCTACTGGTTGGAAACAAAATTCTCCATTGCCGCTGTCGTAAATAATCTAGCCTACCATCGCACGCACGCTCGCTGTTTATCCAGCACCGGCTTTAGAATGAACGATGTCCACAGCAAGGTAGAGTATGTTACATGATTTCATGAAAGGATGATGTATTGCGACATCAGAAACGAAGAAAAACGAAATAATGACTATTGTAGCGCTTGACGTAAAAAGCAGTCGAGTTTGTAGTTCTTTTTTGTGCATGGGTTCCTACCCGAACCCCGAAGTTACATAGTGCCAGTAAAAGCGATACAGACCCCGTCAGGCTATGGCAGACGAGTCATTTAACTTATTTTAAGTCGATGTACCATCACAAGGGTCTTGGAAATATATTGTGAAGGTTGAAAAACTACTTAGTGTTACTTTAATTCTGCTGGCATAACAGTTTTCTTTGTTGTTTTTCGTCATTGGAAAGAACGACATATTTGGCTTTAAAGCATGATTTAAAAAAAATGTGGCAAATATTATACAAAACATATGCCATCATTAATTATCATTTGAATATTGACAACATTAAGCTACATTTGAAAACATCTGTATAAAGAGCCATGCTATTTTGAGCAATATTCTCTCTAGATTTAAAGATAGTCAAATTAACTATAACAAACATAAACAAGCCATAGCTTACTTTTAGACATGGTGAATGAAGTTCGACTGTTCCGAGGTTGTGATGGTCGTCCGATATCCCTTGCCAGTTATTATGCGTACAGCAAATCTTCTTGTATGAATATTTTCAATTTGTAGTGTTTATATCCAAAAAGAAACGATGCTGGGAGATGTTTTTGTATTTAGCGCGCTCACCGCGATGTATGTTTTTTCTGGGCTCGTGCAGCGTCATAGCCTGGGTTTCCCCATACTGCCTTACCGCAGCGCGATTCAATTCACGCTGAAAGGCAGTCTGGATACCATGGCCAGATTTTTCGCCTCATTTAGGGAACCAATCACAGAACGGGATCACAGAACGGGGAGGGAACAGCAAGACGATGACGACATATGTTGGCTATGAGCATTTGATAGACATTCTTAGCACCCAATAAACAGTGCCGGGCATTCGTAAACCACGCCTCAAATACGAGAAAATGTACATGTGGTTCCCAGACCCAAGTCTCAACGAGAATTGGGTCTGGTGTTAGCCAGGCTAGCAGCGTCAAGCAATCGCGCAGAAACTGATGACTGACGTCAATGGTTCCGTTGCTTTCATTTTGTTCATCAATTGATGTTGCGATGATTTATATAAAATAATATATCGAGTGTCATTCTCGAGTCATACAGTTCAAGTCAAGTCAAGTCTCAAGTCATTGGATCTCAAGTCAAAGTCAAGTCAAGTCATTTTCTTAATGTAATCAAGCAAGTCTCAAGTCCTTAAATTTGCGACTTGAGTCTGACTCGAGTCAAGTCATGTGACTTGAGTCCCCCATCTCTGATTAAGTCTGCTGTTTAAAACAAATAAAGAACCAATAGAGGAGACTAGTTATGCGCAAACAGCGGCAGCATATTCGTGCAGTGTGCGCATGTCGAAAAATCTATTCCAATTTGAAGCTTGTGACATAAACGTGCACATCAACCCGATTACTTTATTTATCGTTCATGTAAACACCGTGTTCGGATTCATCAATCGGATTATATAACAAAACATATAACATTGTTTTAGTGTTTTTTGATATTCTAATCCTAAAATCTTACATATTGGGCCTTTAATGATTTTTTCCAAACAGGTAAACACTCCTGTCCCATCTGCCATTGGTCTGTCAACAAACTTATGCCATTTGTTGAGCTACAGTTGCTGTATGGTGCTAGTTGGGATACTCAAAACAAACAGAACAATGTTTTCACAGAGTTACAGAATTTGCACTACAGAAAGTTAACCTTCTTACAGCTGTCTAACAACATCTTATAATTAACGTACATCAGCTTTAAAAAAGAGTGAGACAGATTGCATAATTCTAGATGGAACACAAGAGCCAAACCACCAGCCAATTTTGTGGTGTGGTGACAGTATGTGCTCTGTCCTGCCTATTTTGGAGGTGTTAATTAAACACAGTTTGCCCCTGGGACGTCATTGTCCACTACCTCATTGGCCCCTCTGCCATAAATATATCCAAGGGCCCAAGGTCCCCTAGGCATCTCATCAAACAGAATGCCCTCCAAACACTTATAAATTCTACCCCCTGCATTCACCTCTACACCCCACACACACCATTTCAGATTTATAGAGGCTTCAGGTTTACAGGCAACTTGCCTTCACACTAAATAAATGGCAGTGTTCTGCCAGGAGTAATAACCACTATGCTGATGCACAAGGAGGGGGAAGTGTCTTCGCTCTCTCCATCAGTCTCAGAGCACAGCCTTAATATTACCTGCTTGCTTCCAGTCCCAGGATGAGTGCTTTTACACACATACAAGTCATTCTAGTGGAGTGTAAGGCCTTGCCATAATACAAAATGGTATGACTTTACGGCCCACTATACGTAGCAATAAATATAGGACATTTATTCTAAATGAGCATTTGCACTTCTAGGCGTTAGACAATATATAGTGGCCTGGTTCAATGCATGAGATTTCAATTCTCAAGGACAAAAATGATGTTAAAGTATGGTGAAGGTGTCTAAGAATGACACTGCAGAACGGCCATTTCTATAAACTACTGTAAGAGCAATATGAGATTGCTTCAGACTGGCATTAATGTTGCATCAAAACACAGCTCGCTTTCAAAGAATAAATAGTATTAAAAAGTCATAAGTTTATAGATCGAAGATGGTTATTCTCAACCCCCTTTACCCCTCAATTTTTCACTTTGAATAAAGAAACTGCACTTGCAAATACAACTGCTTGGTAAATGAGCATCTATTCCAGTCTTGAGTGACTTACTGCTTTTATATTGTCTTAAATTTGATTTCAAGAATAATTCTGTTAAAAGATATAGTGCCTGATTTATGAACTAAGGTTAACAGTTCTCTAGTTCGCTCTATGTGTGCACAGTGATGTTTTCCTCATAGTAACTAAATAAAATGTATTTTACTGACCAGTCAACATCTAGAATCATCAGTGTCCATTTTGCAATATGGTATGGAACATAACACTTAATGATTCCCTCATAGCAAAACCAATTGAAAGACTGGTGTTTATTATAACTGCACACCTCAATATTTTTAATAGCATGCATGCCAAATAAATTGAATACATTGCTAGTACTCTGTGAAACTGGTCAAGCAGACAGACAATCTAAAGAGATTAAAGACTAAACAAAAACGGTCTGCAGTTCAACATGGACACAAGTGCCACCTAGTGACAAGAAATAAAACATGAATCCATTGGGTTTTCAGTTAGATTTATATTTTAACATACAAAGTGTGGGGGGGGGGGGGGGGGGGTGTTATAGTATGCTACTGGTTTTATATTAAAACATTTAGGTAAGATTAGTCAGCACCAGTGTGGCTTATCTTGTTGATAAGGGAAAAAAGATATTATAGATGAAGTGTAAGACAGGACTGCCGTATAAATAAATAACTCAACCAGTTTCAGGTCTTTCAAACTGTCAGCTTAAATGTTCATTTTAGTATTTCATCTGGAAAAGCTCTTTATCACACCCTTTCTATTCATAGTCTAAGTGCCAGACTGTTTGACTAGGGAGCTACTTGACATTCAAAGAAACATTCAGTCTAAACTGAAAATCTGCATGTACATGATGAAAAACGTATATAGCTGTATGCGAGTGTGTTCTGTGCAAAGTATTTCAGAATCTATGGTGTTATAGTTTTGATTTCCAAACTGAATTTAGTTAAGAGAAAAAGTGAGAAAATAAACATTCAGTTAATATAACAGATAAGCCACTCTATATTCAATGGCATGTTTATACATTTATAGATTTACAGCTTAAAAAACAGCATCAGTGAAAATATCCATCACTACCACTCTTATAGAACAATTATGATTACCATCAAAATCAGATAATCAAAAACAAAAAAATAACAGCCAATAACCTTTTTAAGAATGTGCATTTTGTCATAGTTTGTTCAGTGTATATACATAAATCAACAAAAGATTCCAGCTTGTAAAACATGTGTCTGTACACATGACAATAAGCAGAAGCTGATGGATGAGTTAAAACATTACAAAAGAGTGTAAAGAGTGGCAGACAGCACTAAGAGGGTTCAGAATTCAATTATTTGTCTGGAAGCACTGAGACAGTACAAGTTATGCACTGAGATCACAAAATGTGGAAGTACAGATATCCTGCTCTCCCAGTGATTTAGTAGGGCAGAAAAGCCAACGCTTTCAGTGGAAAAACAAAGAAATGAAAAAAAGAAAGAGGCTTTTAAGGATTTTGCTAAAACTCTCATTGCTTCCTATCATTCTCCTTATAATGCAGCCAGTTCTTGTGTCAGTTGCTCCTTCTCTTTCTGGAGTTTGATGATACTTTGTTTATTCTGTTCCAGTCGATCTTCCAGCCACTGCAGCAGCGGGCCGCTTATGGCCGACATCTGACTGCACAGGTTTTTAGTGAATACTGAGAAGCACACAAACATACAAATTACAAAAGCACAACAGTTAAACAATTCTTCAAACTTATGAAAATAAATAAGGTTAGTCCCACACCAAACCCAAAAATACTTTTATAATAATGCTTTATAATTAATAAATTGACATTAATAAAATATTTTGCATGAACAGATTGATCTATACCAGTGGTTCCTAAACTCTTGACAGTGGCGATGAGGCATTTAACATCCTTTTGTGGACCTTTTCTCTTCCACTAATGCCGATTTTCACTCACTGACAGGTTTTGCGAAATCGCTGACAAATGCCCGAGGCAAATCGGTGCTCGTTCACGCGAGTGACAAACACACACTGTGCATTATCAAAGACGCGATCTGAGAGAATCAACAACACGCCACCTATGCCCATGAGATATATGGCATCCTAAATATCTGGACCTGTCTGGGATTCAAAATCCTGCTGTGTGAAATGTGTTCTGATTGAAAATTACATCGGCGACCGGTAAAAAATGCAAGCGCCTCGTTACACTCATGGCGTTTTAAAAACACTACAGTCCTATTGAAAACAATTAGATAAATGATTATATGCATTTAAAATTATTTAATGGATTCTGCCTTATTGGGACAATAAAGCCCTCCCTACACTTACCCTACCCCAAAACACTTAAACACGCGTTAAACACTTTATTTCCAGTTTTCAAATATTTTCTTAATTTTTATTGAAAGTAAATGCCTTTCCGATCTGATATGTGATGGGAAAAGGGATTAGAGCAAATTCGTCAAATGGTGGATTCGATCGCGTCAAAACCACGCACCACTACACCATTGCTGCTGTTCACAATCCAGCGTCTTCTGTAAATTTGTCTGGCCAAACAGACATCAGTGGGCAGGGTTAGTGCCAACAGAGGCTATTTACACTAATTTGCACTTACTTATTTTTCCCTTTATAAAGGCAAATATTTTCTATACCGGTCAATGTTTTATGTCAGATTCTTAAAATTCCATTAATTTAATTATTAATATACTAAATAAAGCAATAAATTAAACTAGATAAATCATTTCAATCAAATGAAATCAGTATCAACAAAAGGCATATTTGCACTGCAGTGGCACAAGCTGCATCTAGATCAGAGTTCTCTTACGAGAGGTTCTCTCGTATTGCGTAAGCTAGCTTACGCTACGGGAAAGATTCCATCTTTCTGAGAAATTGAAGCCAAAAATTATCCTATAATTTTGTATCCATTGTCAACGCTGTTCAGCTGCAGCAGACCATGAGAGGGCTAGCTAGCCGCTCATTGGTTCGCTCACGGAGAACTGCTTAAGCCTATGAGGGAGCGCGAGTGAACCCGCGACCAATGAGAGTCTGACTCGCTCTCAATACGTCACCGCCCGCCGAAACGGGTGTGGACGAGACTATAAATATCCCGAAATAGGCTGAATAATCTGATTTTTTCATCCTTCAGCGACGCACCTGCATCTGCTGATCCTGAGAGAGAAGCCGCCGTCGTCGAAAAGGCACCTTCTAGCGAGCGTTTGGGAGACTGAGGAAGCCGGCCGTCTTCGCCACCTTCAGCCGTCCTGTGAGCTAGCGCCATCCGACGGATTGTATCCTTTTTACAAAAATGCTTCCTATATATTGTTGTATCTAAAAGAGCGAGCGTCTTTTTCAAGATGTCTCGTAAATTTTCTGGCGGCTCTTGCCGCGCTCCCCTCGAGGCTGGGGACCGCCACCTCTTCTGCGCTCTCTGCCTCGGATTGGAGCACGCCGAGCTCGCCCCCGCTGTGGCGGCTGCGAGCTCTGCGAAACTATGTCATTGTTGACCCCGCGGGCTCGACTTCGGCCACTAAGATGCTTCCGTGCCGCCTCTGACTTCGCCGCGGAGAAGGAAACGCCGCTCTCAGAGGCCGCCGGACCCCCAGCCGGAAGCGTTCATCCCGCCGGAGCCTCTCGCTCCCGCTCTCCATCTCCGCCGCTTCCGGACATACAGCTGCCGCCGAGTGGCCGCTCTGTTGCCTCCGTTGACGCCGCGGACTCCAAGGAGACATGTTCGCTTCTCGCTTCAGACGGTGAGGACCGGGACCCGCGCAGCTACTTCCACCAGCGCTCGACTCCCGCCGCTAAACGGGCTGCGCCCTTTCTGCCTGATCTGCACGCAGAACTCACGAAGTCCTGGAACGCCCCGCTCTCTGCTAGAACTCGCTCTGACTCTTCCACCCCGCGTCGCGTTGTGGACGGAGCCGCAGAGAAGGGCTTTATCTCCATTTTCCCTGTAGAGGACCTGGTCGCCGCACGTCTATGCCGCCCTCCGCGAGATGGCGCTCATCACCTGTGCTACCCGCTAAAGCCTGCAGTCCGACTTCAAGCTTTCAGCCGCCGGCCAAGCAGCTTCTGCACCCCATGTCTACTACAGAGTGAGGTACTTCGTGAATGGGACGAGAGCGGGGGGAAAAATCCCCCTTCAGTCGCGGATTGAGGATTTCCCGCGAATTTTGTTCTGCCTCGTCGCGCTAGCTCCTCTGCAGGCCGCTCACGTGACCAGCCTCCTGCACGAGCCCCACCCTAGCGCCTAGCTAAACACAGTCAGTCTTCTCAGCGACACCAGGGCGGCCGCCCTCGCTCTCGCTCTGACAGCCGCCACAGACCGCCGCCTCCCCGGGGGCCTCGGCAGAGGATCGCGCTGAAAACTGATTACTCGAAGTCTGCCTAGCGTGGTTGAGAAAAAGACGGCGCTCTCCCGCCGCGGCCGGATCGCCGTCAAAGTTTCGCCCTCTGTTAGTCCCCGCTCACGCGGCTACTACAGCAGTGTACCCCGCCATTACCAAGCCGGTATCCCTTCCCGCTTGCATGAGCACAAACGCCGTGTTTACGGCGTCCCAGAAAAATCTCAAAAAGAGCGTAAAAGCCTCTTGTGTAGAAAATGTGCCCACAACACTGTGCTCACTCATACACAAAACGCCGTGTTTACGGCGTCCCAGAGAAATCTCAAAAAGAGAGTAAAAGCCTCTTGTGTAGAAAATGTGCCCACAACACTGTGTTCACTCATACACAAAGACACTCCTGTTCCCATGTCTCACACAGGGTCCACTCTCATAAAGCGGTCCCAACCCGCTCGAGTTTCAGAGTACATAAGCGCGCCCACGAGCCCGTGCGCGCGTCCCACCTCTGTTACACGGTCCATAAACTTGTGTAGAGAATGTGCCCACAACACTGTGTTCACTCATACACAAAGACACTCCAGTTCCCCTGTCTCACACAGAGTCCACTCTCATAAAGCGGGCCATGCCCGCTCGAGTCTCAGTGTATAAGCGCGCCCACAAGCCCGTGTGCGCGTCTTACCTCTGTTCACTCTGTTACAGGGCCCATAAACTCCCTCTCCGAGTGTACGTCCCGCTGTTGTAAACACTATCAGCGCGCTCACGCAGCCCGCGAAGTGCAGCGACGGGGACCATGTAGCCATTCACCCCCTAGCGTCACGCTTCAAAGCGTGGGAAGCAGTGGGTGTTAAACACAATAAAGCTAGGCTATCGCTTACAGTTTTGCCGCCGCCCTCCTCGCTTCCGAGCGCGGCTAGAAACTACTGTGAACCCAGAAGCAGTGACGCGCTGCTCCGTTCAGAGATAGCAATTCTGTTGTGCAAAAATGCTATAGAGAGGGTGCCTCTGGCTATGAGCGAGTCGGGGTTTTACGGCCGTTATTTTCTTGTCCCCAAGAAAGACGGCGATCTCAGACCAATATTAGACCTCAGATCGCTGAACAAAGTTCTCATGAAGAGACCGTTCAAAATACTCACTATCAGAAAACTCCTCGCGCATGTGCGCCAGGGGGACTGGTTCATATCACTAGATCTGAAAGATGCATACTTTCAGATCCAGATAAATCCCCTTCACAGGCCATTCTTACGTTTCGCCTCGAAGGCCAGGTTTATCAATACACCGTCCTACCGTTCGGCCTATCCCTAGCACCCCGTATGTTCACGAAGTGCATGGATACGGCGCTCGCCCCCCTGCAGAGTCAGGGGCTGCGAATACTGAACTACTTGGACGACTGGTTGATTTTGGCACAATCTCAGAGAGAGTTACTGTCTCATCATACAGTTCTCCTCGACCATCTGAAAGTTTTGGGCCTCTCTGTCAACTGGACAAAGAGCGTACTACAACCCAGTCAGACTATCTCCTTCTTGGGTATAGAGCTGGACTCGGTCACGATGACGGCGCGTCTGTCAACGCAGCGCGCGCACCGTGTGCAGCGTCTCGCCGCATCTTTTCAGATGAACAGACTCACGCCTTTGAAAACATTTTCAGAGAGCGTTGGGCTGTATGGCCTCAGCCTCCGCGGTGCTCCAGCTGGGGTTACTGCGCATGCGCCCGCTTCAGCTTTGGTTGAGGAGCCGTGTGTCTCACCGAGCGTGGACCACGGGCCACCAGCTGATAAAAAGTAACGCAGACCTGTATCACAGCTCTGCAGCCATGGTCAGTGGCAGAATGGTTTCAGCGGGGCGTTTCCATGGGGACAGTTTCACGCCGAAAAGTCATCTCGACAGACGCCTCCAACACGGGTTGGGGAGCGGTCTGCGAGGGCTCACCGGCCTTCGGCCCCTGGTCAGCTCAAGAGAGCCTCCTACACATAAACTGTTTGGAGAGGTTGGCGGTCGAGAACGCGCTCATGCGCGTTCTCCCGCGCATTCAGGGCCACCACGTGCTGATCCGTTCGGACAATATAGCCGTGGTCTCTTATATAAACCGTCAGGGCGGAGTCAGATCCAGGAATCTTTTCCAGCTGACAGAACGCATCTTAGTTTGGTCTCAGTGTCACCTGCTCTCGCTCAGGGCGACGCACGTGCCGGGACATCTGAACGACGGTCCAGACAGCCTGTTCAGGAACCCCACTCCCCCCGGGGAGTGGTCCCTGCATCCTCTTACAGTTCAGAAACTGTGGCGTTTATTCGGCAGAGCAGAGGTGGACGTCTTTGCCTCGGCGGAGAACACCCACTGCCCAATATTTTTCTCAAGGAGCAAGGACGCGCTAGCCCAAACCTGGCCCAGCCGCCCGCTTTATGCTTTCCCTCCGGTCTCTCTGCTACCACAGGTGCTTCAGAGAATCAGAGAAGCGCAGCACTCGGTGCTCCTCATAGCCCCGCGCTGGGAGGGTCAGACTTGGTTTCCGGAGCTCACGCAGCTGTCACAGACAGCGCCGTGGCCCATTCCAGTCAGAGCAGATCTCCTCTCCCAAGCTCGCGGCACGATCTGGCATCCCCACCCAGAGCGCTGGGCGCTACACGCGTGGGTGCTCAACAACTACCCGTTGCTTTGCCAGAGGGAGTGTTAAACACGATCATGCAGGCTAGAGCGGCTTCTACCAGAAGGCTCTATGCGTCAAAATGATCTGTGTTCTCAGAGTGGTGCACCGAAAAGGGTCTGGACCCACGGTTATGCGAGGTTCCCTCCTTGCTAAATTTTCTCCAAGAGATGCTGGACAAGGGCAGATCCCCGTCCACTCTTAAGGTGTATGTGGCAGCCGTCGCGGCGTTTGCTGAACCCCGGCGCGGCCAGTCACTGGGCAAAGATGGGTTGGTAGTCCGCTTCCTCAGGGGAGCTAGAAAGATGAACCCCCCTTCGCCCCCCTTCGGTGCCGATTTGGGACCTTTCCATAGTTCTTGATGCTATGAAAGCTCCCCCATTCGAACCGTTAAACACCGTGGACCTAAAGTACCTGTCGCTAAAGACCGTTTTTCTACTCGCGCTCGCGTCAGTAAAACGGGTGGGAGACCTACACGCGCTGTCCACCAGCGCGTCCTGTCTTGAGTTCGGACCTAATGACTCCTTAGTCGTTCTCAAACCTAGGCATGGCTATGTAACCAAAGCGATTGGCACCCCGTTCAGGGCACAGGTTATATCCCTATCGGCTCTGCCTGCATCCGATAGCGAATCTGATACTAATCTCCTATGTCCGGTCAGGGCCCCGAGATTATACGTTACTCGCACTGCTCCGGTCAGACGATCCGAGCAGCTTTTTGTTTCGTTCGGTGGGCGCACCAAGGGGTTGGCCGCTTCGGGAAACAGTCCCTATCCAGATGGATTGTTGATGCCATTGCAGCAGCATACGCTTCTAAAGACCTGCCATGCCCTCTGGGCATCAGGGCTCATTCCACTAGAGGCATGGCCTCATCGTGGGCATGGTCCAGCGGAATTTCCATTCACGACATTTGCGTGGCAGCGGGATGGGCTTCCCCCTCCACCTTTGTCAGATTTTACAATCTGGAAGTACCCGTCTTGCAGGCTAAACTACTAGCAGTCTAGTATGTTTCAGCTCTTCTGGTTGAGCTGCACTATAGGGGGTTAATTACACAGACCGAGTTCGTTCTGTTCCCTCTCTATAATGTGCTTATGTACTACACAGTCACCGGCCCGCTCCGCTGGCCTTTTGTCACATGTACATATATTCATTCCCACTTACAGAGTTCCCCGGGGCCCCCCCCCCTGGGACTAATAGTGGATGCTTAGCACGCACGGCGTTGACCAGGGGTTCCCGTAGCGTAAGCTAGCTTACGCAATACGAGAGAACCTCTCGTAAGAGAACGAATCGGTTACCTAACGTAACCTCGGTTCTCTCTAGATGAGGGAACGAGTATTGCGTTCCTGGCCGTGCTTGTGCTACTGGCGATTTTCGCTTCAGTATATGAAAAGACCAGATTATTCAGCCTATTTCGGGATATTTATAGTCTCGTCCACACCCGTTTCGGCGGGCGGTGACGTATTGAGAGCGAGTCAGACTCTCATTGGTCGCGGGTTCACTCGCGCTCCCTCATAGGCTTAAGCAGTTCTCCGTGAGCGAACCAATGAGCGGCTAGCTAGCCCTCTCATGGTCTGCTGCAGCTGAACTGCGTTGACAATGGATACAAAATTATAGGATAATTTTTGGCTTCAATTTCTCAGAAAGATGGAATCTTTCCCGTAGCGTAAGCTAGCTTACGCAATACTCGTTCCCTCATCTAGAGAGAACCGAGGTTACGTTAGGTAACCGATTCGTTTCCGCTTGAAAGAAATGGTGATGATATGCCGGTCAAATATCGGCTCTTAATTAGTCAATTTGAGGAAAACTGGAGCAAGGCTATGTAACTTAAAAAATGACAATCAGGCCGTATAGAATGCAACATGTTATTATTAGCCAAACTTTAAAATAGACGGGAAAAAACATGAACGTCCGATTGGCGTCAATCAACGGCAATTGTTTTCACACACATTCACTTTAAAAAAAAATTGAGGCACGGATGTACCTAATAAAACATCTCCAGTTAACTAGCAGATCATTCATTTAGTTCGTTATTAAATAAGAGATCTAGCGCTGAAATCTGATGTTTTTGAAATCAGGCTGAGTGCTCGTGTCCGCTGCTATCAGTTGCATGGACGACGTGTCCCTGCTTGATATAGGCTGTGTAACCACTGATGAACATAGGCTATTCAGTTTTGATGAGAGAAAAATAAAAACTGTACGAGTACATGGATTAGAACCACTGACCTTTATAATGAGATGTTCCTGATTCACCATCGCCCGTCGCGTCTGGCCTCTGAAAAAAGCATTTAAGGCTAGTCTGCCTGGGCCTTACCATAATTGAAACGTCTCACTCAATCGTTCGTTGTTTAGGTCTATTACAGCCGTTTTAGGTGTGCGCTTTATTTGAAATGCAGCATGCAACGGTAGAGCCTGTTCCTTTATAACATAGCCAAAGGTTGTGTATTTTTGCTTTATACATTTTAGGCTTATTCTCAAATTCAGATTGTGTTAGGGGGGCGGGATTATTAGGCAATTTTAATCGGACAATTTGATCGGAGAGATTTAATTTTGTCGGACATTTCATTTTTTCCCGGCCAATGTCCGGTAATTACCTGGAAACCCTGATCTAGATGTATTTAGACACTGCTTAATGCTGCTCACAATGGCATAAACAATGTTATGAGAATGTTTTAAACAAAAAAATGTTTAATAGAAAAATATGAAATGATGGTAAAAACTAAGTGATACTAAACTAAACTAAACTAAACTAAAACCACCAGTAGGTGGCGGCAAGTCACTGTCTTAATGAATGAGTCATCAGCTGTGTCTGAAAATACATACTCTCGAGTAGCCACTTATTTAGAATAATTATTTCACAACCGTTAAAAAAGTACTCATTCTATATAGAATGAATGTGTGTAGTATGAATGTAAGACAATATTAATGACAACATGGCGAATGTAGTGTGACCTACCAGTATCAGTTCACTGCCATTCACAAATAGTAAAGTGTCCACCATATGCACACTTCAGAATCTCGCCAGAAGACGTAGGTTTACTTTTTGCTAACTCTTTTATGAGTACTGTGAATTAGGACATAATACTCTTGTCACATACTGTTTTTCGCCTACTATATAGTTGGGAAGTATGAGATTTTGGATGCAGCCATCAAATCATTCATTGATTCATTCAGTAACAAAGCAAGTGGCTGTATTTATGAATGGGTCATTGAATCATTGACTCTCCCGATTTGTTCAAAGCCTCAGATTCGTTCACTAACGAAACACTCCTGTTGAATGAGTGTCCATTGTTGAAATCTAAGTCGTCTTCAGTGAAATCTGTTGTTTTGGCGGTGACTGCCTTGGAAGTAAATAATGCGCAGAAGAGTTCCTCATCACGTGTTGGTTTGAATGTGATATCTGTTCCCTTACATACAATTGTTTAGCATTTTGACTTGATCCAGGGAGAAGTGGAAGTTGCTGTGCGTTCCTGCTTGCCTGTGGACGGAGTACAGGTAATCCTGGGAAATTGTTTGGCTTACCTATTCTTTGAATGGGTGAGTGATTTTCGCAGACGGAAGCATGTCAATTGGCAAAAGCATCTTTGAGTAAAGCACAAGATCGGATGAAGCGACTTTTTGATCGTCGTAGAGAATTGCGTTTATGTCAATTGGGAGATCAAGTTCTTGCTCTGTTGCCTATTGTGGGATCATAATTTCAGGCCAAGTTTGTAGGTCCATAAACTGTCCATAAACCATAAAATTTCTGATCTTAAATATTTGATTAATACACCAGATTGGAAAAAGAAGACTAGAGTGTGTCACGTAAATTTGCTAAAGGCTTTTTATGGTTCTGAAGATTGTGTTGAGACTAAAATAAATCAAGACATTGTTGATATACCTAATTCAGGTATTAAACCTGTTCTGCTGGTTCTTTTGGCTGTGATGATGCTGAATTGTCAACCACTTTAATTCTGATAGGTGGGGATCTGGATGAGATTGATCCTGGAGATTCTATTATTCAGGGTCCTTTACACAATTCAGAAGCGTTAAGCTCTTTGCGGCGTACCGATTCAGTCATTTAACGGTGGTGCAGCGTATCGGTTTGATTAATTTGATTTTTGAAAATATTACACTGTTTCCTGATACTCCGTCTCGCACAAGTCTTATTGATTTGGGAGACACAACATTGATTTGGGAGATTCGGCTCCAATTCATCAGCACTACTATCGAGTATTTGCGAATAAAAAACAACAATTAGAGAATAAAAGTGACTATATGTTGGAAAATGATATCGTTTAACCTTTTTCTAGTTGGGCATCTCCATCATTGCTGGTGAATAAATCTGATGGATCATTCAGATTTTGTACTGATTACCGAAAGGTAAATGCCATTACAAAACCTGATTCATTTCCATTGCCTCGAATTGAGGACTGTATTGATCAGATGGGAAACGCTAAACTTGTAAGCAAGTTTGATCTATTAAAAGGTTACTGGCAAGTACTGCACTGCTTACCTTTACCGTCGGGATTATTTTTCCTACAACTGGGGATGTCAATTTTCACAAATTCCCATGATCGATCATTGTTTAAATTAACGATCAATTAATCGATTAATCGTTAGGCTTAATACTGCAATTTGCATCTACTGCAGTGGCATGACAGGGTCTGCAAACGCTGCTCAAAACTACATGTTCCTTACCAAATGAATGAGAATGTTTTTTAAAGGTTCTTAGCGATCCTGGGTGACGTCACTTTTTTTTGACGTTTAAAGTATTGTCAAACAAAACGGAGGCTAGCTAGACCCTCCCTCCTCCTCATCCGCGTACTAACCCCCCAAACCCTTCTTGTCGGTTATTGGCTGGAACAGTTTGTTATGTTTCGTGGAGCGGGTCGCTACAGTTTATTTTTGTTGCCGTTTGTGGAGCCTGGGGTGTGTGCAGAGACTGCGTCTTTTTACAGTGTGTTCAGGGGACAGGCAGCTAGCGGATAATGAGGAGATGTTTGCTGTATGTGACAAAAAATGTTTTGGCCTAAAAAACGTGACATCGCTTAGAGCACCTTTAATCTAAATAAAGTCTAATGTTTCGATGCGATTGATAATTTAATTAAATTAATTATTTAATTATCAAATAACGACTAATGCAATGTGTCACCAACTCAGATGCATGTTTGTCAGAATGTGTGACTGTCATGGATGCGCTCTTCCTGGAACAACGTGCTGAAAACAGCAACTAAACCCAATGAATTCACAACGATTTAATAAAATAGTGCTCACATGTTTTATAATATGACAGTCCCAATAATCGTTATTATTAGCTGTGCATTGCTGTTTGAGCTGCATGCGCTGAATGAATACCGGTAAACTGGAGCACTTTGCTAGCGCGTTATTTAACTCAAAGTAACGCATCCTATACGAGATTAATCAGATATATACAAAATAAACATAATATTACAAATTATATCTGCACAAAATTACGAGAATGCACAAGTGAATTTGAACTAAGTTACGTGCCATTCAGAAAGACTCATGTTGTGGACACGCTCTTCCTGGGGCAACGCGACTCGGCAACTAAACCAAAATTATTCAGTGTTTTATTACAATATTGTTCTCTTTTTGATATTACGTAATATGACAGTCCCAATAGTCATTATTAGTCGTGCATTGCCGTTTGAGTACCAAACTCCGGCGAGCTCGCTTTACATGTTTCACGGTTGAGCAAGTCCATGAACCTGCTTAATCGATGATCGATACATTATATCAATTAAATGTATTATCGACAATTAATAGATCGTCGATTAATTGTTAACATCCCTATGTACATCGTTATGAGTTCCGGGTTGTGCAATGCACCCGCAACTTTCCAATGGTTAATGAAGTTATTTCTGGGTTGAGGGGATGCGCTGTGTACTTAGATGACGTCGCTGTGTATAGTCAAACTTGGGAAGAAAATATATTGTTCAAAGTAGAGCATTATTTGATCGATTTGTGGAGGCAAACTTGACTGTTAATTTGTTAAAATGTGAATTCGCCAAGGCCACAGTAGTTTACTTGGGGAAAGTGGCTGGGCAAGGCCAAGTGCGCCCTGTCCGTGCAAAAGTCGAACGATTGATAACTACCCTACGCCTACCACTTATGCGATTTCTTGGAATGGTAGGGTTTTATCGTTGTTTTGTAGGAATTTTTCTACAGTGGTGGCCCCCCTGACACATTTATTGCGGGGTAGACTTTTGTTGGAAGTCTGGTTGTCAGCAAGCCTTTGAAAAGGTAAAAATGCTTCTTACAGAGAATCCTCAAATTTGACCAAGCGTTTCGGTTGCAAGTGGATGGTGCCGTTCTGTTACAAACTTATAAAGATGGAATTGACCATCCAGTTGGATTCTTTTCTAAAAAGTTTCATTCTTATCAACTTCATTATTTTGTCATTGAAAAGGAGGCGCTTGCTCTGATTTGGGCTTTGCAACATTTTGAAGTATATGTGGGTTCTTCACTCGTTGCAGAACCCAAACCAGAGGTTAATAAGGTGCTGCTTATTTCTACCGGAAAACTTGTTAGATATTCGCCACATTAAAGGCTCAGAGTCATGTGATATTCATGTATTTGACCTTTTGCGCCACTACCATTTTCATGTTTCTACACTAGAGAAACATTTTGCCTGTTACAAATGCGTGCTCGGTTTTAAGGTGGGGTAGAATTAAATGAATAGCAAAGCCTCACATACACCAGTTTGGGAACCACTGATCTATGTAATTTGCATATGCAATGCGTTTGATCTTTCTTATATCCATATATTTAACAATCTGCAGCTGCTTCAGACTAAAAAGATATTGTCACACATTTATTTGTGTATAAAGACAACAAAATGTGAGTTTGAGAAAATAAGTGTCATGATCATGAAAAATCAGATTTTCTTTACCCAAAATCTAAGTAAAAAACCTATACTTACCTAAAACCTTAACCTCCTGTTTCACAGACAAGGCTTAAGCCTAGTTCTAGACCAAAATGCACGTTTGAGCTGTTTTAACTGAAAGAAACTTGCTCTAACAGATCTTAAAATATGTCAGTGCCATTGTTTTGTCTCAAGATGCACACCAGTAATGTTTTTTTCTAAGGCACGTTCATAAAAACTACTTTAATGTCCTAATTGAACTGAGGCCTAATCCTGGCTTAATCCAAGGCCTGTCTGTGAAACCAGGCCTAACAGTATTAAATTGCTGCCATGAAACCACTGCTAATGGAATCATGAAATACAAACTAGATTTTATAATTGCATTACCTGATCCATTATGTATCTTTGTGATTGGATCCAGATGAGTTAAACTGAAAAAAAGGAAATTGGGAGGACAAAATACATATCGCATGAGGTCATAAGCAACCATTTACTATGTAAAATAATCAAAAATATAGCTACAAGAAATATATCAATGAAAAATTTTATAAATTAATTTAAGTAATCTTAAACAAGGAAATGGATATATCTGGTAATGGCCTATACCTGTGAATCCTTCTGTACGTATCCTGTTCTTCTTGACAGAGGATTCTGGGCAGTTCCACAGCAGACTCCAGACATACTTTTCCAATGGCTTCATGTGGGATTACATGGATTGGGATCTCAATCCGCTCATACCTTGTCATAAGAGAGAAATGTCACTTCTATATTTATGATCAAAAACACTGCACAAAATACTTTTTCTTGTACACTACAAAAGGCAATATCCCTGACTTGGCTTTACCATGTTTGTGAATCTGTTAAACCATTAATAAAACATTTAGAGTTATATTAAAGGTGTGGACTAGTTTTGGTTTGTAGAAACTTAAGCTAATAATTTAAAGGCTTCTTTAAAATATGCATGATGCATAGATTGAAGTTGCAAAATAAAACTGTAAAACATTATTATCAATTCATGAATGAGTTTTTTAAAATAAAAAGCAGTTTATTTACTCTGAGCCTTTCTGGGCCTGTACTGACTGGAAACAGGTGTACAGAACTCTACCGGTCTGCAAGAGAAACAGAAAGAGCAGCCAAGGTAAAAAAAAAAATGTTTAAAAAATGTAAAAAAATTTAAATCTGAATTTTATTGTTTCCTGTCAAGATGGTTTGCTTAACATACCTTTGTGTTTTTATCTTCTATAAAGCATGAGAAGATGAGTCCAACAAACCCCTGATCCATCATCTGATACATTGCTTGAGTCCTAACATCTGTATAATGCAAAGATCAAGTCAAATTAAAAGAAATAAGGGAATATAATGCATTATAAAAAAAACATTATAAATATATTTTTTTTTAAAACACAAAATAAATATATATATATAAGATGATACTAACCAACATGTGATGGCCACACAGTGATGTGTGGATGAGAGTGGTACCAGCCCACAACCCTCATGGGACGTCCTGTCATCTCAGCCAACCTGTGCTTCATTTTAAGAAAATATGCTTAAACAGTATCTGGTCAGGAGGATTACACTTTATTACAAAATTTTATTGAGAAGTCATGTTTTAAACACTATACAGTATAGTGATTAAAGGAATAGTTCACCCATTTACTCATTTACTGACCCATAAATTGTTCCAAACCTGTATGGTTTTTTCTCCAAAGATATTTTGAAGAATGTTGGTAATCAAACAGTTAATGGGGACCCAGTGACTTCCATAGTATGGAAAAAAATACTATGGAAGTCACTGGGGTACATCAACTGTTTGGTTACCAACATTCTTCAAAATATCTTCCTTTGTGTTCAGCAGAAGAAAGAAATTCATAATATTCATATATTTTCAGCATATCATTTTGAGTGAAAAGTGTATTGAAACATGTAAATTAGTTTCAGAAGATCTTGTAATGAATTTGATATGTCCTCCTTTCGCCTCAGCAGCAGCAAACACATTTATACAAAACCTCATGATCTGTGTTATTCAGGATGATCTGAGAATGGTCCATAAATTTTACAAATTTGCTTGATTGTTGACCAAGAAATAGTGCAGAATATTTCTTGCTCATTTCACATATTTGTTCTTTGTTTTAAATTGTTTTAAAATCCAGTAATAATGCTTATTACAAAGCAAAATTACATTTTGAGTTTCTTTCAACATGTCTCAGAAATTTTAGACCCACAGTGTGAAACTATAAAACTTTAGAATGTGAATTAACTATAACTGGTTTAACTATCATATATTATAATAATGTTTGTCTGGAACTCATTAACGAAAGCTATAGAGTGGTGCAGGGACACTCTGAACCTGGAAGACTTATTCGCCACTGGTTCCCTCGAAATCTTCCTATAGGGTTTCATCATGGGGTTTTTCAATTTATGTGTAAAATAAAGGTTATGGTAAACATAACTTGACAATACTTTGACGTTTTGTTCTATAACCTTAACTGCACACACAAACACCCCAAAAATTATTATCTTTAGAAAAATAAACACCTGCTTCAAAATTTGTGTTTTTAGTATGGTTGTGTTATTTACAATGTAGAACAAAACATCAAAGTATCAACAAGTTATGTTTACCACAAGCTTTAAAGAGAATGGGAACGTGACCTCAGAAACCCAATGCATTCTGATACTTTATGACACAGACACTACATTAGAGACTGAGTGGTAGTGGAGGTAGATGTTAAAACTAATATTATACAGTTAAAAACACTTCAGAATGGTGAACGCTTGCTGTGTTATGAACTGTCACAGCCGCTATCACGACCAGTGTGGAAAACATGTCACAAATGCAGCGCAATTTTTCCATTTACCAGCTGGGAAAAAAACACAACGTTTAAAGTGAAAGTAAAATGCAATGAAAATATACAACTTAACCAAAATGTGGCTTTATAATTTGTATTTATATATTTTTTATTTATAACAGATTCATATTTCTGAACTCAACTGCTCACACCATAAATAATGTATGAAAACACGTCTGGTTAATTGTGGTGGCTCGTTGCGATCACTCTCCGTGTTTGTACAGTAGCGCTCCTTTGCGTATTGTTCAGCTTCTCTCAGTAAAAGTAATCTTGTACTTGTTCCATTTAAATCCAGTTAAATAATTTAGTAGGCTAGCACTTTCACAATAAATCATTTCAGAGCTGCATTAGCTACAGAGGGCCATACTGTTGTCGTGTTATCCCTTAATGCTTTAACATTAAGAAATTATGATATGTTGATTGAATAAATGATCCACTGGCTGAGACCAAGCTATATTTTATTTATTATTTTATCTAGCAGATAAATCAGTGCCACTTTTTAGTTATTAAAAAATAAACTGCAAAAGAGAAAACAATTTGGTCTTGAGTGTGGTCTGATAGAAGACGGTCAGGTGATTTCTATGAGTGTATGGAATGTGATGAATAATGTGCAGTCTTGGCCGCACAACTGAGCGCTCGAAGGTACTTTCAAATATCAGCCCATTTATTCTAAGTTAGTGCAAACAGTTCTTAAAAAGTATTCACGTAAATACACTCTTCTTTTTTTTATCTGGTGATTTGTATTTGTTATCATTGTACGCCCCTGAGTGTATCCAAAAACATGGTGGTGTTTACCAAGAATGCAATGTGCAATTAGGTAGTTAACCCTATAGGAAAATCTTGAAGGAACCGGCGACGAATTAGTCTTCCGTGTTTTGACATCATCCCTGCAACACTCTATTACAACTGTTAAAGGGCACCTATTAAGGAATTTTTGAAAATTACCTTTCATGTAGTGTGTAACATAGATCTAAGTGAATGAAAACATCCTGCAAAGTTTTAAATATGAAAGTTCACCGTATACAAAGTTATTGTCTCTCAAAAGTAAGAGTCGACTCTGAGTCGCTGATATGAATCGATAGACGAACGTTGCTTTTTCGCTATCTAGATGACGTCAACTTGACAAGTTATTTGAATAAGATACGCCCACTTATTGCGCTCGCCTCGTAGACGCCAGGGAAAACTTCATGGCATGTCACGAGACGCTGTGTTCTGAAGTGCGAATCAAAAGACCTTTTTTTTCACTGCCCAGGGACGAGCATGTGAAGAATCAGTGGCTAGAGTTTATATTTACAACTATACCACACAAGTATAGCCGAACCTTGTGTTGTGTTCGCGTCATTTTAATGATGATTCCTTTACAAACATAAATGCTTTCAAGTGTGGATTCGCGAGCCGGCTGATACTGAAGGAAGGTTCAGTACCAAGTTTATTTGGATCGGCTTCCTCCTCCGAATCACAACCTGTAAGTATTATCAATAATTGTTGCTTTTATGGGTTTTGTAGCATGCTCAATAAGTATGTGTGTGTGTTGTGTAAGTTACGCTCAGCGCAGCTTCTAGGTCTCCAATGTCAATTTTTTTTAAATATGTGAAATTTTTGTCGTTGTTATTGGAGTTGTCAAAAAGAATAGAGCAATACCTTGTAATACTGCGGTGCTTTATCAATATGTTTATGCGTTGGGCTAACGCAAACAATAACTGATTGAGTCATCTGACCAATCACCGCAGATTAGCGTCACGCAAAGGAGGGGTTTGGAAAAATTAGTTGTTGAACAAATCATTTGGGAGTCGGTGAGCAAATCAGGTAAAAAATAAATGCATATTATAAGACAACAAAGTGTTTTTTGTCATTGCATGCATGTAAAACTGTTGTTGGGGACTCCCAGAACAGTATTAGGAACATTTTAAATGCCATAATAGGTGCCCTTTAAGGTCGATTCACATCAATGTTAACTACATTAGCGTTTACACCAGCAGACAGGTAGTTCTGTCATCTGCCGCTTTAAATGCTCAAGCTCTTTATAGTTTGTGGATTTGGATTGATCATTCATCAGCTCGAAAGAAACATTCTGAAAGTGATTCTATATTGATATTGTTTCTCTGTGCCGTTATTTTTATAGTTGTGGTGGTAATGATTTTTAGAACTATATCTTTATCGTTATCGTCATTTGTGTGAACGGGCCTTTACCCAATACAGTATACAGATATATCCTTTTAAATATATATATTATTTCTCAGTCTGGAGAACAATGTAAATACATTCAATACCGTTGCATACATTAAACACTGGACATATATACATATATATATATATATATATATATATATATATATATATATATATATATATATATATATATATATACATATATACATGGCAGTGTTTAATGTATGCCACAGTATTGAATGTATTTACACTGTTCTCCTGACTGAGAAATCCCATGGTACTTGTCAAAACAACACATTGCCACCATGTCCTTAAAAATATAGTGTAGATGTTTTCTGTTAGTGCAATGTTTGTATTGCAGAATGGGGCAAAACAAAATACAGCCCTATATAACCACCAAAATAATCCCCTTACACAGATCAAATGAATATTTGATCAGTATATCGTTTGTGAAAGGATATCTCCGCTTCTGTGGACGCTGCTGAAAGCTGCTCTGGGGAAATCTCCACTCTGTCTTTCCTCTTGTCTGATCGACGCAGAATGATGACAGAATGAATGTGCACAATGCGGTTTGTGTCCACCTGATGGAGATAAGTCGTTTACACAGTTAGCCTACAAGGTTTCATAAACACACCAGTTGCAATTCAAGCACATTTATACAAAACACATGATAAACGCCAGATATTCAAACCTCGCCAATGCAGAGCCCCATTACTTCCTCCTTCTCCGTACTCAGAGCATGATTCATACATACTAGAAATGCGTCTGACTCTAAATGTACCGCGTTTACTGCCATGATGAAGTATTACAATCTATTAGTTAATCTTTTGGTCTGATTTATTTGTTTGTTTATCACTGTCCAACACTTCCAAATCAGTAAAGCGCATGCGCTACATTCAACCAAATTCAACTCCTCCTCTCTTCTTCTTCGTTTGGTGTTGGCAAACCAACTTTCGGTGCATTACCGCCACCAACTGGACTGGAGTGTGAAGCACTTAAAAATGAAAACAATAATCAACTTAGAAAAAAAAAGAAAAAAAACTAAACATCCCGTATACTTCAAATTCTCCAGTCTATTCCTATTTCTTTGAGATACTTCATTATCGCACTATATATTTTTACTTGTTCTACTTGCTTTCCCAATAAACTTTCCATCCTGAATACTACCACACCCAATTTCCTTACTCTCCTCTTAAGTACTGATCTTTCTTTTCCATATTTTACACATATTATTAAAACATGTTCAATTGTTTCTGCCTGATCACAGTACTTACATTTTCCCGTATCATGTTTTCCTATCTTTAACAAGGAATGATTTAATCGTGTGTGCCCTATTCTAATACGAGACACAATTGTATCCTCTTTCCTATTCCTAACAACACTTCTTCCATTTCCTACTTGCTTCTGAATACTATACAACTTTCTACCCTTCCCCTTATTATTCCATTGTTCTTGCCATTTATTTTTTATGAATTCTTTTATTTTACTTTTAACTTCATTTTTGCTCAACGTCACTTGCACATTTACCTCATTATGTTTTACTGCTTGCTTTGCTAATCTATCTACCACTTCATTTGCCTCCAGTCCCACATGAGCAGGAACCCATACAAACACTATTAAGCTTAAACTCCTCCTCTCCTTCTTCTTCTTGGTTTTTAATGCCGGCTGGCTGGTTTTTAAAGGTACATTTACCGCCATCTTCTGCTCCGGAATGTGGAACACAGTTCTATATGTATCAGCCTTGTCTCCCTAATAAAATCAAAGAAAGCTTTAGGCTACTATTTATTTCACTTGACCATTTTATTAAAACCTTAACATTTAATTCTTGAATTCCTTTTTTCTTAATTTCTTCTATTGTTCCTTTATTGTTCATATTTGATACAGTCAAGAATAGCATGAGGTATTGCTTCTTCAACATGACATCATTCCCCATTTGGATGTTTCCCTATCATTCAACTCCTTCCGACAGGAAACTGGATTGAAAATCACATGGCAGTAGATGTATTTACGGTGACTGGGAAAGGAAATGTTAGATTCACTTATTATTTTTGTTGTGTTTGACAAGCTGATTTTTTCATATCAGCAATTCAGTTTTTACCAGTTATGATAATTCTTGAAAATCAGTAATGGAATTTCTAGTAACAATGGTAATTCTTGATATCAGGAATTTTCACAAGTAAAAACGTACTCGGTTACTAACGTAACCTCGGTTCCCTGAGAGTAGGGAAAGAGTATTGCATAGCTATACGCAGTGGGAAAACTCATTTTCTCGAGAATATTAAAGCCATTATTTTAAAACGCAGTGCAGCTGCACAGCAAGCACAGAGCAGAGCGTCTAGCTCGCTCATTGGCTGTGCTGCAGCAACTGCACGGACCTATGGCGAGGCGGCTGAGACGCGCGAACCAATCAGCGCTTCAGAACCCGCCAAAATGGCCATGGCTTATGCTTATATAAGTAGACCATTTCACCATAGAATCAGGTTAAATCGACTGAAGCGACAGCACCTGAGCCAAGGGTAACAGCACGGCAGGCTACGCAATAATCGTTCCCTACTCTCAGGGAACCGAGGTCACGTAATGGCGCTTTTCCACTGCATGGTACGGCACGGTTCGGTACGGCACGGCACGCTTTGGCGCTTTTCCACTGCATGGTACGGTACGGCTCGGCTCAGTACGGCTCACTTGTGGTGCTTTTCCACTGCATGGTACGGTACGGCTCGCTTCGGCTCGCTTTAAATGGTACCACCTCTGTTGAGGTTCCAAGCGTACCATACCGGTACTAAAATGTGATGTGAAACACTGAAGAACACTGATTGGTCAGACAGAATCGTCACTACCAGCGTCATTGTATTTGCATGCGAGACATCAAACCCGCTGGATTTAAATAGCCAGTAGCAGCCACCGCTGTAGCACCTGTTTTAAAACTGCTTACTTGAAGAAAAAATAAAGAAAAAAAACTTCCAAAAAAGAAATGGCAGAATCGTGTTCAGTGGACGAAGGGCAGACGTTCATCTCGTTGGTTGCCGAGGAGCGGATAAACTTTAACGATCAGTCTAACCCCACCCACTTTGAAGCGGAACTAACTGCAGTGGAAAAGCAAACCGAGCTGAAGCGAGCTGAGCCGTGCCGTGCCGAGTCGTACCACGCAGTGGAAAAGCAAGCGAGCCGAACCGTGCCGTGCCGCGCCGAGCCGAACCGTACTGAGCGGTACCGAGCCGTACCATGCAGTGGAAAAGCGCCATTAGTAACCGAGTATGTTCCCTTTCGAGAACGTTCACGTCGTATTGCATAGCTATACGCAGTGGGAACCCATTTTAAAACACCGTCCAATTAGCTAGCGACTTCGCCCTGAACCATTACCTGAGGCTAAGTAGCCCGAGGGCAACAGTAAAATTGAAAGTCACAATTCACCCTAGGACCAGACAAAGGTCGGGCCCTTTATTAATGTTGCAGAGGCTCGGGGCCCTCAGGGCCGAGGCCTCAGATAGAAAGTACCCGTGCCTGCAGGGACTTCTAGGTTATAAAATCTCACAAATGTGGATGGTGAGGACCAGCCTGACGCCGCACAGTCACCTTTTATTTATATAGCGCTTTTTTTTACAATACAAATTGTAAAAAAAATGCACAGATGTCTTTGATTGGTACACCACTGGACCAAGCCCATGAGGAGGCCGTGCCTCTAGTGGAATGAGCTCTAACACCTACGGGCCATTGAAGGCCCATGGAGGTGTAGGCTAGAGAGAAAGCATCCACTATCCATCTAGAATTTAGAAAGACTCTATTTTGTGACCGGCAGACCTTTAGTTGGTTTAGGTTTAGCTCCCCAGTACTTGAGCGAGTTCTTAACGCATTATAGTCCTGCACGTCTATTGCGATCTCAAAATTCTGGCCAGTTGATAATACCTAGAATATCTAAATCGACTGCTGGCGGTAGATCCTTTTCCTATTTAGCACCAAAACTTTGGAACAATCTTCCTACCATTGTCCGGGAAGCAGACACAGTCTGTCAGTTTAAAACTAGACTAAAAACACATCTCTTTGACCTAGCATTCACATAATACATTATAGTGTCACAAGGTGACGAACCAGCAGCGGAACTATATATTCCACGGAGGAATGTTTCCGCCCGGAGCGCTCTCGACGCAACACCCAGTCAGCCTGATATGCGTCGCTACCATGGCAACAGCAGCCGCTGATGACAGAGTGACAGCAGGTGCGGCGCATCAAGGGGCTGTTTGGTGATTGGGACACACAGCGGCTTGAAACAGATAAAGACCAAGCTTTGGGAGACCAAGAGAGTAGTTCAGTGCAGTGTTCTGTGTTCGGTTTCGGGTGCTGTGTCCTGACCTTGTTCCGTCGAGGAAGGCTGAGAGTTTCTGTGGGACAAAATTGACGGGTGAGATCGATCCGCGGAAGGGAATCCGCTACGAAAGATTGGGTGGAGTGGAACAGAGAAGCAGAGGAGAAGTTGCCTTGGAAACATCAAGTCCCCTGCCTGGGTAGAGATAAGTGCAAACCTTTTACTGGCCGTATGATACGTGATTTATACACCAAGACACTGTATATGAAGAGAAGCGATCTAGGAACCGGAGTCTAGACACCGTAATGAGAAGACAGCTGTTATGATGCACGAGTGAGATCGCTATATATTCTTCCGTCTTACTGTCCCTGCTGTTCAGAACAAGGAGGTGGGCTGTGGCCTTATATTTCACAGAGTGGTTGAGAGTGACGTGAGTTGATGCTGTGCCCACCGTGTGTGTTTGAAGTGAAGCTACTGCATGCTTACTATACCGAATTCTGTCACGTGCCCATCGGCCTTGCCCTGTGTTGCAGTTTGGAGCCGCTGAAGAAGAGATTAAGCGACGGTGGAATTTAAAGCTTGCGATGTTCTGATTCATCATTGATGTTGTCTGGAGAACGGAGGAAGCCCAGTGATCTGCTGTTCTGAGTGTCCTCCATCGAACGCCATGTGCATTCTGTGTTATCAACACTGTCGTAAGCTTTCCGCATCCTCTGTATAGGAAAGAACCAACCGGACTCGAAGTACCTACCTGCTGTCTAGTCGACGCCCCTTTCACAGCCGTGAGCTTTCTGCATCCCCTGTATAGGAAAGAACCAACCGGACTCGAAGTACCTACCTGCTGTCTAGTCGACGCCCCTTTCACAGCCGTGAGCTTTCTGCATCCCCTGTATAGGAAAGGACCAACCGTACTCGAAGTACCCACCTGCTGTCTAGTCG
This sequence comes from Chrosomus eos, assembly GCA_036326025.1. NCBI lineage: Eukaryota > Metazoa > Chordata > Actinopteri > Cypriniformes > Leuciscidae > Chrosomus > Chrosomus eos. The sequence continues at coordinate 31,051,710 of CM070834.1, read as the reverse complement.
ACGCTCCTTCCACAGCCGTAAGCTTTCCGCATCCCCTGTATAGGAAAGGACCAACCGTACTCGAAGTACCCACCTGCTGTCTAGTCGACGCTCCTTCCACAGCCGTAAGCTTTCCGCATCCCCTGTATAGGAAAGGACCAACCGTACTCGAAGTACCCACCTGCTGTCTAGTCGACGCCCCTTTCACAGCCGTGAGCTTCCTGCATCCCCTGTATAGGAAAGAACCAACCGGACTCGAAGTACCTACCTGCTGTCTAGTCGACGCCCCTTTCACAGCCGTGAGCTTTCTGCATCCCCTGTATAGGAAAGAACCAACCGGACTCGAAGTATCTACCTGCTGTCTAGTCGACGCCCCTTTCACAGCCGTGAGCTTTCTGCATCCCCTGTATAGGAAAGAACCAACCGGACTCGAAGTATCTACCTGCTGTCTAGTCGACGCCCCTTTCACAGCCGTGAGCTTTCTGCATCCCCTGTATAGGAAAGAACCAACCGGACTCGAAGTACCTACCTGCTGTCTAGTCGACGCCCCTTTCACAGCCGTGAGCTTTCTGCATCCCCTGTATAGGAAAGAACCAACCGGACTCGAAGTACCTACCTGCTGTCTAGTCGACGCCCCTTTCACAGCCGTGAGCTTTCTGCATCCCCTGTATAGGAAAGAACCAACCGGACTCGAAGTATCTACCTGCTGTCTAGTCGACGCCCCTTTCACAGCCGTGCGCTTTCTGCATCCCCTGTATAGGAAAGAACCAACCGGACTCGAAGTACCTACCTGCTGTCTAGTTGACGCCCCTTCACAGCCCTAAGTTTCCTGCACCCCCTGTATAGGAAAGGACCAACCGTGCTCGAAGTATCCACCTGCTGTCTAGTCGACGCCCCTTTCACAGCCGTAAGCTTTCTGCATCCCCTGCATAGGAAAGAACCTACCGTACCAGGAGTACCTACCGGCTGTCCAGTCGACGCTCCTCTTCACCGCTGTAAACTTCTGTACTTGGGAGGTCGAGAAGAGTACAGTCCGCTCAGAGTCCGAGAAGGAAAGCCGTGCTTAGAGCACTTACCTGCTGGTCAGGTCCGCGTTCCCTCCATTGCCGAGAACCTCGGCACCCGAAGAGTCCGAGGGGGTTGAGTGGACCCAGTCCCCGCCTGTCGTCCAGCCGACGTCCCGGCGGCCACTGGATGCTGGGGAGGAAGGAGGAATTTTAATTAGGATATACAAATTCTTTTAATCAATAAAGCCTGTTACATTTTACTTTCCTTGTCCGCCTGGTTTCTGGTCTGCTCCTCAGTGGTACATTCTAAAGGGAGGGGGTAGACCCAGTCGACCCTCCCGACCTGTGACAGATTATTGGCGTAGTCGGCAGGATTACCACTGAGTTGAGCCACCAGAAGCCGTTATGGCAGATGAAGAGGCACCGGGAGCACGAAGACAAGCCATGCCCATATTCATGGGAGCCCCTTGGGCCCAAAAGTACCAAGGTCCGGGATCGGAGATGAATCTGTCGACATGGAGGGCCCAGGTCGAATATTTAGTCGGGCTCCAAGGTCTGGATGCCCCTCAGGGAGTGCAGTTCATCTTGAATTCCTTGGAAGGAGAAGCACTGAGGGAAGTGCGAGCAGCGCCAGAAGCGAACCGTACCACGGCTCAAGCTATCTTTGACTTCCTTTCGGGGCAATACGGCGATACCACTCCCGTAGCCGTTCTGCGAACACAGTTCTTCAACTGCAAACAAGGGCCGCGACAGACCATCCGGGCATTCACGCTACAGCTGAGAGAGCAGTTCGCTAGGCTAAGAGGAAGGCAAGACCATGGTCTAGGGGGTAAAGAGAGCCTGCTGCGAGACCAATTCCTCCTGGGGCTACGGGAAGGCCCCGTACGCCAAAGCCTGCGAATACAGGTCCGCCGGAACCCGGACTCGTCTTTTGACGAACTGAGACAAGAGGCTTTGGCCTTGGAACGGGATCACACGGTAGAGCCCTCAACGTGCATGGCTGCGAGTGCACCCGTCGACCCCCCACGCCCGGTCGAAGCGGAATGGAGACGTGCGTTACGAGAGGAGTTGAAAAAGGACGTCCAGGAACAGCTGGCCGAGCTATCCAACTCCTTCAGAGAAGAGCTCCGGCGTGAACGTTCCAGTCCATTGCTCCGAGAGCGGACCTATTCAGCGGGGAGCCGATTCCCAGAGCGACGCCCAGCTAGGCCAATGGGGCCGCGGTTCAGGTGGGACGAACAGGGACGCCCCATTTGTCATGGTTGTGGAGAGCCGGGTCATTACTTCCGCCAGTGCCGCTCCCGTCGGGGATCACAGGAGGATTTTTAGAGTTGCCGGCCACTGTGGGTCAAGTGGCTGGGACTCCCATGGTAGACCCCCTATTGATTACGAAGTCCAGAGCATGTTTGGTGGGGCATTGCCCCATTGTAGTGGCCCAGGTCAACGGTTTGGAAGTACAGTGCCTGTTAGACACTGGGTCACAAGTCACTCTGTTCTCTGAGAGCCTGTCACGAGAGCTATTTAAGGGCCAGGATTGCCCCACCTCAGAAGCCCCCTGGTTGACGCTACGGGGAGCCAACGGTCTGGACATCCCATACGTGGGATACCTGGTGACTGACTTGAAGATCCATGGAGTCGTTGTCCCCCAGAAGGGGGTGGTGATCGTTCGTGACGCCTGCCTGGGAAACCATCGCGCCTTGTTGGGCATGAACGTTATAGCAGAATGTTGGGAGGAACTGTTCCGAGGTGGACTAAAGCAGACGGCCTCGACCTCGGAAAGTCACGAGTGGGACCGGATCAAGGCCGATTGTCGGCGGGTTCGCCTTGCCGAGACGCGAGGAGATCGAGAGGGCACTGGGAGGACGGCGTGCCGATATGCGTTGTCCATTCCCGCTCAGAGTGAGGCTGTGGTGTGGGCCAGGCTCCCCTCGCAACTCTATGGCCCGGGAGAGTGGGTATTGGTGGAACCCCATCTGGACGGCCCAAACCTTGAGGTAGCTCGGGGGCTAGCCACAGCACGGCGGGGGAGGATTTCTGTGAAAGTACGGCACGTGAATGCGTTCCCCGTCCTGTTGCATCGACATCAGTGTCTGGCCCGAGTCACAGGGGTGCGCCCGCAACAAGTGAGAGAGCCGGGTGAAGTGCAGTTTAACCGGGTAAGCCCCTCCGTAGTGGAAGTTGCCCTGACCCGAACTGGACCGCCGGTGGGTAGTGAGGGAGAGGAATTGCCTAATCACCTCCAGGGAGGGTCACTACGCGGTGAAGGACTGGGAGAGGAACAGACTGGGCGGCTCCAGGATTTCCTGCTCAAATGGCAGCACTTGTTCTCGACTCACGACGAGGACTATGGCCGGACGGACATTGTAAAACATCAGATTCCGACCGGGGACGCCGCCCCGAGTAGAGAACGTTATCGACCAGTGCCACCGACCCTGTATTCTGAGGTCCGCACCCTCCTGCGAGGAATGTTGGACAAGGGGATTATCCGGGAAAGTAGTAGCCCTTGGGCCGCCCCTATCGTACTGGTGCGTAAGAAAAATGGTTCCTGGAGATTCTGTGTGGATTACCGTAAGCTGAACCAGGTGACTAAGCGGGATGCTTTCCCCCTGCCCTGAGTAGAGGATTCACTCACCAGTCTTACACAGTCTGCATGGTATTCTACTCTCGACTTGGCCAGTGGGTACTGGCAGGTACAGGTGGACGAGCGGGACAGGGAGAAGACAGCCTTCACGACCCCTTTCGGGCTATACGAGTGGGAACGGATGCCGTTTGGCCTTTGCAACGCCCCAGCCACGTTCCAGCGGCTTATGCAGCGGTGCCTGGGAGGTCAGTTGACGGAAACCACGCTGGTCTACCTCGATGACGTCATTGTCTATTCGCCGGACTTTGAGACTCACCTCCAACATCTGGAGCAAGCTTTCCGCGCCCTGGACAAATACGGGCTAAAGCTGCAACCTGACAAGTGTCAGCTTTTCCGGAAAGAGGTGAAGTTTCTGGGCCACGTGGTGAGTGCGGCTGGGATCGCTGTGGACCCAGAGAAGGTGTCGGCTGTGCAAGGGTGGGAGGCGCCGAAGACTGTGCGACAGGTCAGATCCTTCCTGGGCAGGGATGGAAATTAGCACCCGCCACCAGCCAAATGCGGGTGATTTTGTGTTGTGGCGGGTAAACTCGCTTCACCTACCGGCCACCGTGGCGGGTAAATAAAAATTGCATACTGTTTCACCCGGACGGCGGACACTTTTAGAGGAGGCACACCTTCAACACACGCGCGCTTCTTCCCTCAAGGCTCCGCGCGGGAGCGCGAGAGGCGGTTTGCCCTCCAAAAGGAAGAGATAGCCGCGAGCGCAGAGTCTATTTTTAGGGAGGGGTAGCTCTCGTGTGTAGTAAAGAGCTAACCGCGCGAACATCTACCCGCGCGCTTATTCCATCGGGGCTCCCCAAATGAGAGCTAGAGAGAGAGAGAGAGACGCGACACGCGAGAGAGACGCGACACGAGAGTGAGTGAGTGAGTGAGTGACGCGAGCGCGATCAAAGTGTGCAAATATTTATCATATCGCATTGATTTTCATTTCTTGTCCTCGGAGTCAGAGCACTAATCTGCTTATTTTTAAGTTACACATTCTACATTGATTAAAAAAGAGAATCAAATGTGTTTTTAATGGTAGAATTATTTTATACGGAAATCAATTATTTATAATTCAGATGAGAATAAAGATAGGTCTTTTTGTCTTTTTATTAATTTAATTAAAGGTGCTCTAATCGAAGCGATGTCACGCCTTTTTAAGGTCAAAACATTTTTTGTCACATACAGCAAACATCTCCTCACTATCCGCTGGCTGCCTGTCCCCTGAACACACTGTAAAAAAACGCGGTCTCTGCGGACACCCCAGGGTCCACAAACGGCTACAAAAACAAACTCTAGCGACCCGCTCTACGAAAACATAACAAACTGTTCCAGCCAATAAACGACAAGAAGGGTTTGAGGGGTTAGTGCACGGATGAGGAGGAAGGAGGGTTTAGCTAGCCTCTGTTTTGTTTGACAATAGTTCGAACGTCAACAAGAAGTGATGTCACCCAGGATCGCTTAGAGAACCTTTAATAAACTAATTGTATAAAACTATTGTCAGTGCACTACAAATAAACTGGTTCTATGCCTTTATTAATAAAACGTATACAACTTAAAATTACAAGGCTTAAGACATTTATAAAAATGCCTTATGCATTTTTTTGTTTCTTGCTTTTGTCACATTACCATCTGTGTACCGACAATCTCGTAGTCAGACACCTCTGTAATGTCTGGAAATCATGTTGGAGTAATGAAATAACGCAGACCGTGGAAATTTGTGTAGTTCCATGTCCAGCATATGCATAGTCGTTCAGATTGGTTCATTATTATCGCCAACTATTTAATAAATAATTTCATTCATGTTTGCGCGTAATAAGAAGAGAAAGAGAAAATGGTCAGTGTAGTTGCATTGAGCATAGTGCATAATGTAGTTGTCATCTTGAGTTTCATTTTTTAATCTGCAACTGTCATTAAAAATGAAATGTAAATCATTCATGGTTGTGTAGTTTGTAATAAGAAGAGAAAAAGTAATCATTGTTCCTGTTTGCATTAGCCTTATTCAGATTTAAAAACGCAGCCATTAAGTATCGAGGGACGGTAGTTTAGATTTTTCATGCAGGTTAGCTGCATTCGGCTTAAACAGAACAAGTAAAGGGTTCTGGTAAAGACTTTCAGCTTTCATCTTGTCCACCAGCCATCAGTGGGCCGTGGACCAAAAAAGGAGGAATTTCATCCCTGCCTTACCGGCAGGGTTGACGATCTAACTGCGGTTCTTCAAACTTGATTGTTCCAAATGGCAAAGCGCATAACCAGACTACTGCTGCGGGGCACGGACGTTCGGGGTACGGGACATCACCGCGGTTCAGCTTGACCAGGCATGTGAGGCTGCATTCGGCTAAACGGGAACTCACTTACAGGCCCGATTTGGCTATGAAGCTGATCTTCCAGGTTTCTTTGTCACGTCCAGCATCCGCTGGGGCCGGCCTAGCCCAAGAAAGCAGGGGAGGAAGCGTGGATTGCATACGCACAGCCAAGCTTACCACAGCGGCAGATCGAGGAACGATGAATCGAGGTTCCTTCAGACTGAGGTGGCCAAAGAACGCGGGCCAGCCAGAGTCGAGTTCAAGGACTACCTGTGGGGACAAGGTTCTGGCTGGTAACGGACAACAACCCTCTGGTACATCTTCAGACGGCAAGGCTGGGGCTGTCGAACAGAGATGGGTGGCACAACTGGCGAATTTCGACTACCAGCTGAAGTATCGGCCAGGGAAAGAGCATACGAATGCTGATGTGCTGTCGAGGTTTCCGGTGGCAGGTCCAGTAGTTCAGGGGCCCAACTCTAGCTCCGAGGAGGAGGAAGGAGCAATGGTGGGGATCGTGGAAGCGCCTGGATCATCGCAGGAAGAGGCCCCCAATGGGTGGGGCTGGGACCCACAGTGTTGGAGGTCGAGACAAGCGGAGGATGAAGGGTTGCGGACGGTACGAGAGTGGGTCCAGACTGGGAAATGGCCAGAGGCCAGAGAACGCCGGGCTCAGACTCAGGCAGTCCGAGGGTTGCTAGGACAATGGGAAAGGTTGGCTTGAGGGAGGGGGTGCTCTGTCGCTCCATCCAGGACCCTAACCTGGGCGAGAAGATCTGGCAAACAGTAGTTCCGGAGGGGCAACATCGGTCCCTGCTACAGGCCTATCACACCCAGTTGGGCCATCAGGGCCTGGAGAAGACGATCTCGCTATTGCGACGCCAGTTCTATTGGCCTGGGATGGAGAGGATTACCAAGGCCTACCTTCAGGGATGCCCCCGGTGCACCCTGTTTAAGACCAGGAAGGAGGTCCGAGCCCCATTGGTCCCGATTCAGGCAAAGGCTCCCATGCACATGGTCGCCATGGACTATCTGACGCTGGGAAGGCCGGTGGACCGGATTCAGAACATCTTGGTGGTGACAGACCTATTCACCAAATATGCCTGGGCCATTCCCACCTTGGACCAAACTGCTACCACCACCGCAAATGCCTTGTGGAGGGCTGTGATTCAGCCTTTTGGGTGCCCTGAAATATTCCACTCAGACCAGGGGCCGAACTTTGAGTCCAGGGTGGTCCATGAGTTGTGCCAGCTGTACGGGGGTAGGAAGACCCACACGACACCGTACCACCCCCAAGGGAATGGAGGATGCGAGAGGTTTAACCAAACATTGCTGGGCCTATTGGGAACGTTGGAGATGGATCAGCAGGGCCATTGGGCAGATACGCTTCCGGCACTGATCCAAGCGTATAACAACAGCGTGCATAGCACCACTGGGTATGCTCCAACATATCTGATGTTTGGAAGACACGTGCGGCTACCAGCCGACTTAGTAACGGGGGCTGCTACCCAAGGGGAGGAAGGGAGCTTGTCAGACTGGGTGGCGAGGCACCACCAGCGACTCCACTGGGCGTATGGCCGGGTCTCGGACCGGATTAACCAGGCGGGGGCAAAGAGCAAGAGACTGTACGACCGAACAGCTCGGGAAGCCCCACTGCTCCCAGGAGAGAGAGTCTTGGTGAGGGATAATCGTCGCCAAGGGAAGGGTAAGCTGAGCGATCGGTGGGAGCCTCGGCCCTATGTGGTCTTACGACAACCACGTCCAGATCAACCCGTGTATGCTATCCGACCCGAGGGGAGAGCGGGCCCAGAACGGGTGCTCCACCGGAATCTGATTCGCCCTTGCCCGAACTACCCAAATCCCAGAGAGGAAGCCCCCCCGGTTGTGGCAGCACCAGGACCGTTACTGGTAGGATGGGGAGTGGTCCCCAGGGGCTTGGGCCCAGCACCGGGACCGGGGAGACCCGAGTCTCCGCCGAGGCGGTCCCAGAGGGAGAACCGAGGTCGACCCCCGGTGAGGTATGGAGACTGGGAGGGCGGAACCCGTTCTCGGGACTAGAACGGATTGGCGGGGGAGTATGTCACAAGGTGACGAACCAGCAGCGGAACTATATATTCCACGGAGGAATGTTTCCGCCCGGAGCGCTCTCGACGCAACACCCAGTCAGCCTGATATGCGTCGCTACCATGGCAACAGCAGCCGCTGATGACAGAGTGACAGCAGGTGCGGCGCATCAAGGGGCTGTTTGGTGATTGGGACACACAGCGGCTTGAAACAGATAAAGACCAAGCTTTGGGAGACCAAGAGAGTAGTTCAGTGCAGTGTTCTGTGTTCGGTTTCGGGTGCTGTGTCCTGACCTTGTTCCGTCGAGGAAGGCTGAGAGTTTCTGTGGGACAAAATTGACGGGTGAGATCGATCCGCGGAAGGGAATCCGCTACGAAAGATTGGGTGGAGTGGAACAGAGAAGCAGAGGAGAAGTTGCCTTGGAAACATCAAGTCCCCTGCCTGGGTAGAGATAAGTGCAAACCTTTTACTGGCCGTATGATACGTGATTTATACACCAAGACACTGTATATGAAGAGAAGCGATCTAGGAACCGGAGTCTAGACACCGTAATGAGAAGACAGCTGTTATGATGCACGAGTGAGATCGCTATATATTCTTCCGTCTTACTGTCCCTGCTGTTCAGAACAAGGAGGTGGGCTGTGGCCTTATATTTCACAGAGTGGTTGAGAGTGACGTGAGTTGATGCTGTGCCCACCGTGTGTGTTTGAAGTGAAGCTACTGCATGCTTACTATACCGAATTCTGTCACGTGCCCATCGGCCTTGCCCTGTGTTGCAGTTTGGAGCCGCTGAAGAAGAGATTAAGCGACGGTGGAATTTAAAGCTTGCGATGTTCTGATTCATCATTGATGTTGTCTGGAGAACGGAGGAAGCCCAGTGATCTGCTGTTCTGAGTGTCCTCCATCGAACGCCATGTGCATTCTGTGTTATCAACACTGTCGTAAGCTTTCCGCATCCTCTGTATAGGAAAGAACCAACCGGACTCGAAGTACCTACCTGCTGTCTAGTCGACGCCCCTTTCACAGCCGTGAGCTTTCTGCATCCCCTGTATAGGAAAGAACCAACCGGACTCGAAGTACCTACCTGCTGTCTAGTCGACGCCCCTTTCACAGCCGTGAGCTTTCTGCATCCCCTGTATAGGAAAGGACCAACCGTACTCGAAGTACCCACCTGCTGTCTAGTCGACGCTCCTTCCACAGCCGTAAGCTTTCCGCATCCCCTGTATAGGAAAGGACCAACCGTACTCGAAGTACCCACCTGCTGTCTAGTCGACGCCCCTTTCACAGCCGTGAGCTTCCTGCATCCCCTGTATAGGAAAGGACCAACCGTACTCGAAGTACCCACCTGCTGTCTAGTCGACGCCCCTTTCACAGCCGTGAGCTTCCTGCATCCCCTGTATAGGAAAGAACCAACCGGACTCGAAGTATCTACCTGCTGTCTAGTCGACGCCCCTTTCACAGCCATGAGCTTTCTGCATCCCCTGTATAGGAAAGAACCAACCGGACTCGAAGTATCTACCTGCTGTCTAGTCGACGCCCCTTTCACAGCCGTGAGCTTTCTGCATCCCCTGTATAGGAAAGAACCAACCGGACTCGAAGTACCTACCTGCTGTCTAGTCGACGCCCCTTTCACAGCCGTGAGCTTTCTGCATCCCCTGTATAGGAAAGAACCAACCGGACTCGAAGTACCTACCTGCTGTCTAGTCGACGCCCCTTTCACAGCCGTGAGCTTTCTGCATCCCCTGTATAGGAAAGAACCAACCGGACTCGAAGTATCTACCTGCTGTCTAGTCGACGCCCCTTTCACAGCCGTGCGCTTTCTGCATCCCCTGTATAGGAAAGAACCAACCGGACTCGAAGTACCTACCTGCTGTCTAGTTGACGCCCCTTCACAGCCCTAAGTTTCCTGCACCCCCTGTATAGGAAAGGACCAACCGTGCTCGAAGTATCCACCTGCTGTCTAGTCGACGCCCCTTTCACAGCCGTAAGCTTTCTGCATCCCCTGCATAGGAAAGAACCTACCGTACCAGGAGTACCTACCGGCTGTCCAGTCGACGCTCCTCTTCACCGCTGTAAACTTCTGTACTTGGGAGGTCGAGAAGAGTACAGTCCGCTCAGAGTCCGAGAAGGAAAGCCGTGCTTAGAGCACTTACCTGCTGGTCAGGTCCGCGTTCCCTCCATTGCCGAGAACCTCGGCACCCGAAGAGTCCGAGGGGGTTGAGTGGACCCAGTCCCCGCCTGTCGTCCAGCCGACGTCCCGGCGGCCACTGGATGCTGGGGAGGAAGGAGGAATTTTAATTAGGATATACAAATTCTTTTAATCAATAAAGCCTGTTACATTTTACTTTCCTTGTCCGCCTGGTTTCTGGTCTGCTCCTCAGTGGTACATTCTAAAGGGAGGGGGTAGACCCAGTCGACCCTCCCGACCTGTGACAATAGACTTCGATAATTAAATGTTAGTGTCCGTCCACACTAATACGTTTTCGTTTGAAAACGTATATTTTTTTCTCCGTTTTGGCCTTCCGTCCACACTGAAACGGCGTTTTAAGTCAACGAAAACGTAGCTTTTGGAAAACGCTCTCCAAAGTGGATAAATTTGAAAACTCCGTTTTCGCGTTGTAGTGTGGACTGTGAAGCCGGAGGTATTTGAAAACGATGACGTAAGTTTAGTCATGTGATCCATGTTGTACCAATAGATGTTTACCTGATGTTTACCGGTATTGTGCCTGTTATGTGCTATTCACTTTCACACTGTTGCTAAAATATGTTACTTTGCACACTCTTCATATCACAGTACTGCACAGATGACAGAAAATGTACTCACATTTGCTGTCCTGCGGCAATACAGGAGAGCAGTCGCGTTTTAGACCAAACATATGGTGACTGAGTGCGACCTGGACGCATCAGTGAATGGTGAGATATTTTGCTAAATAAAATTATCATGTTAGAAGAATTGCGCGATACCTTTCTTTATTTTTCCATCTGTCAGTGAGCTTTTTTGAGGTTTCACACATGCGCAGTAAGGTGAATTTATAAGTTTCTCATCCACACTGAAACGTCTGAAAACGCCTGAAAACGCTAGTGTGGACGGAGAGCGTTTTTAAACGAAAACTCCGTTTTCAAATGTATCCGGATTAATGTGGACGTAGCCCTAGGCTGCATAGATTAGGCCAGCCGGAACCGGGAACACTTCCCTTAAATCCTGATGTACTCGTTACATCATAAGAAGAATGGCATCTACGCTAATATTAGTGTCTTTGTTTATCCCGAGGTTTTCCTGCAGCCTGCTGGATCCAGGCCGTTTCCAGATCTGACGAAGGACCTTCGCCTGGACCCGATGACAACGCAGTGCTGAAGTGCCATCTAGCCTCTCCCTATGGAGGATCCCTATTCCACTCTACAGATAAAGCGCTATGAAATTACGGTTTCGCGTCGCTACGCCGAATTGATAAAATAAAATTCTGCGTCAAAATTTATAGGCAAGACAAGTAGTTTGTTTAGGCATGGTTTGTAGCGAATTACAAACCTGCGCACACATACAGTATATTCAAACGCACATTACTATAGAATCAATTCTTAACGCGCATGTAAACGCCATCAGCGTTTATCACAGGTTTGCGTTTAAAGTCTATTTAGAGAGAACGGCGTCGTCTTAGCGGTCCCTAATTTAATAACAAATGATCATTTCGACGGAAGTGAATCAATCAAAACTAACTTTAGCTGGAAACAACATATTCAAGAACCGCTATGAAACCAAACCATTCTTTGTTACCTTAAATTATATGTTTGTCTCTGTAAAGCTGCTTTGAAACAATCTACATTGTTAAAAGCGCTATATAAATGAGGATGACTTGACTTGACTTTAGTGCGACCACCAAAACACACAAAGAGCTGTTCCGACTGTCTGAATTTGGCGGAGCGCTAGATAGAACCTGAGAGCTCTGAGAGGGCAGACCAGATTCAAATTATTATCATCTTCCAATGGGGGAAGAGCTGACAGCGATATCACCTGGGCTCTGAACGGTGTGGAGAGCACCTTAGGAACATAGCCGTGTCTTGGTCTGAGCACGACTCTGGAGTCACCAGGCCCAAACTCAAGGCACGCAGCGCTTATGGTCGCTTACTCTTTTGACCGACACCCGCGCTAGCAGGAAAGTGGTTTTGAGTGAAAGTGGTTTAAGGTCAGCCATCTTGAGTGCCTCAAACAGGGGTCCCCTAAGGGCCCTGAGGACCATGGATAGGTCCCAAGAAGGAACAGAGGAAACGAATGACCAGGTCACTTTTCCCCACGGCCACAGGGGTGTGAAAAGCCTCTTCTAACTTTGGGAGCTAGAAAAATATTCTTTAGGTTTGCTATAAAGACAGCTTTTATTATCAGTGGCGCGTGCTTTGTAATGGGCCTGGTGACTGATTTTTGAACATTTCCAGCCGGCCGAACTGTGAGGGGGGCTGTTAGGAAAACACTCAGTTCTCTCTCTGTTTGAGCTTCTGTAAAAACAGTGTTTTTAACAGGCTGAAGTCTTTAAGCGCACCAAGTAAGGGGCCAATGATTTGGTCAGCTCGCTGTGCTCCTCGAGGAAGCAGGGTGCTGGTCTTTGATGAGGGGTCTGCTGATGCTCCATCAGAATCCACCCGTCGAGACGGCTTCTTGTAGGCTCACCAGAAGTCACCCATGTTGTTAGCACTGATGCACCCCAATACCAGGAGAGATGTTTGCTTTTGCACCTATCGCTGATGAAAGCCTGGATGGTCCTTTTCATCTTTGGGACTGAGAACTTGAGGTTAGTTTTTCCAAAAAAATAAGCTGAAACATGGACTCATCTGACCACAGCGCACATTTCCACTATCTTTTAGATCTGAGATGAGCTCGGGCCAGAGAACTCGCCGGCATCTCCACATGGAACTGACATATAGCTTTCTCCCTGCCTAACAGAGATTCGAGTGGCATTTCTTGATGCAGTGTCATACTGTGTTGAGTGAGAACGGTTTTACTCCAGAGCACATGTGTCTGTATTTAACAGAGTAGCATGATGGTTTCTCATGCAGTGCCGTCTGAGGGCTCAAAGGTCACGCACATTCAACAGAGGTCTCCTGCCTTGCCCTAGCATGGTCCCACCAGACTCGTACATTTCATTTGTACATAGAGTCTGGCACCACTCCATTGACAAGCGTTAACTTCCTTGTAGGCGGGAACTCTATTGAAGTCTAAAATTATTGGATCTGCCCAGAGTCACTCTATCTGCCATAACCAATCGCTAACGTTTGGTCGTGACATATGTCTTTTCCCGAACCCCGTGGGGAGGATGGCCACCAACAAAACAAAGCAAAGATTGTTCTTGCTCCGGCTTTAACTTGCGAGCATATTCGGCAGCGTTGCCACAATGGATGGAATGCCCTACACAGACTGAGAAATCTCTGGATTCTTTTGACAATATATTATGGTAGAAGGTGAAAGACACAAATTATTTGCAATCTTGCATTTAGAAATTAAAGCTTTGAATTGTTTGTCAATTCTCTTATGACATTTGGCACAACATGATGAGCCATGAGCCATCTTTGCTTTTACACTCGCCTATATTAATCAATTCACCTGCTTATTGTGGACTGTTTCAAAAGAGTTTAACTTGGATAGATCATCTTTTCACTTTTATTTAGCCTCTGTCCCAACTTTTTTGGAGTGTATTGCAGCCATCAAAATAAAAAATAAAATTATATTTACAAAATACATTTAAATTGGTCAGTGAAAACTTTGAAAATCCTTGTACTTTTGTCAGTTAAATAAAGGTTTAAAAGAATTAACATATCACAGATTCATGATTTTATTGCATTTTACAAAATGTCCCAACTTTTCTGGATTTGGGGTTGTATGTTTTGTTAAATGGTGTTTAATATAAACAAATAATAATAGATATTTTTAGAGGTTTGACTCATTGTCCTAATAAACACCATTGGAATAACCATTTTGAGAATATTAATAGGCAATTGATTTGGATTTATAATTTAAAAAAAATACTGTGTCAACAAAAACAACAAAGTTAGTGATCCTATAAAGCTGATCTTTCTGTATCCTGTGCATTCTGTAACATACGTGCGGAAAAAGAGACTGTCATTCCACGTCACATTAAAATACCAAGCATTATTCTCCTGGTTAGACAAGTATGTCCAGTTTCCCCTCACCTATTCCTACTTGCAACACAGTTCCTTATCGCACATATCAATAGCAGTGCTTTAAAGGGTGGCAACTCCAAAATAAAAATGAGTAAATTAGCGGACGATACAGCTTTATTCTTAAATGATTCGTCACAAATTCCAGTGGCTTTTGGGTATTCTTCAGGCCTTTTCTGAAGCCTTTGGATAAAATATAAATTTTAATAATTGTGAAATGCTACCAATTAAAATCTGCTCTCTTGCTTCGATTGTGGAATGACAGAATTTGCAAAATAAAGTAGTAAAAGAATTAAGACAGGCCAAAGCTAATTATTTTATTAAATTAATTGAGGATTCTAAAGGAAATTGTAAATTAATTTGGAAAAATATTGATAAAATTACAAAGAAGGAGAATAAATCAGTTCAAAATTGGATAATACGAGACCAATCGAAATTAATAGAAGATAAAGAAAAAATAGCTACAATTTTTAATTCCTTCTTCTTGAACTCTGTACAGTGTCTGGCTAGGAAATTTGGTGCGAGATCTGGAGTACTAGAATAAACAATGAAAAGCCTGTCTTCACTATTGAAAATGTCTCAGAATCTACTGTATTAAAAATAATTGATAATTTAAAAGGATCTAAGTCTAAAGATGTTTATGATACTGATGCACGATTTTTTAAAACTTATAAATCAATTCTTTGCAAACCTCTAACACACTTGACAAATCTGTCAATTACAAACTCCTATTTCCCAAATTGCTGGAAAGCGGCAGTAGTGATACCTATTTTTAAAGCAGGTGATAGGACTCTTCCATCAAATTATAGACCCATAAGTATCCTTCCAATAGCATCAAAAATTGCAGAAAGAGTAGTTTGTGATCAATTAGTCTCTTATTTAAACGAAAGTGAAGTAAATCTGCATCAAATGCAATTTGGGTTTCGAAAAAAATATTCTACTGAAACTGCTAATTGTTATTTTGTCGAACAAATTAGAAGTCAACTTGACAAAGGTGGTGTTGTTGGAGCTGTGTTTTTAGATTTAGCAAAGGCATTCGATACAGTGAATCATAACTGTTTAATGTCAAAACTTCAGAATTTTAATTTATCAGATGCTGCCTTGATGTGGATGAAATCATACCTCAGTAATAGAAGTCAATGCACAAGAGTGGCTGATGAATGTTCTTCATTTGCTAACTGCCCTATGGGAGCTCCTCAGGGGTCAATTTTAGGACCGATTTTATTTAGTATTTATATTAATGATCTGCCTCAAGTATGTCCAGGAATAGATGTTATAATGTATGCGGATGATATACTGTGCTTTTTACTCATACAAGAACTAAAGAACTAGTTGCAAACAAACTGTCATCTGCAATGGTGAAAGTTTCAAATTGGTTGAATGAGTCTTGTTTGTCTCTAAATGTAAGTAAAACTGTATGCACGTATTTCACTGCACGAAAACAAAACTCTGTGAATCCAGATATTATATTTAATGGTGAAGCAATCAAATTTGTGACGCATGTTAAATATTTAGGAATTATAATAGACCAACACCTGTCTTTTAAAAAGCAAGTAAAAAGGGTTATAAATAATGTTAAATTCAATTTGAATAATTTTAAAAGCATCAGGCACCAGCTCTCTGAATCAGCTGCACTTATTTTAGTGCATACTCTGATTCTACCTTACTTGTCGTATTGCATAACAACCTGGTCACAAGCAGATGCAACTACACTTAAGCCTGTGTACTCCCTTCATAAACAAATCATGAAAGTGTTAGATAAAAAACCAAGGGACTACCATCATTGTACTATTTTAAAAAGGTTAAATTTTTTAAATATGAATAATTTTGTATTTTATACTGATGTATGCCTGATGTACAAAATTATTCACAATCTTGCTCCACCCCCTCTTCAGGGATGTGTGACCCATAATGGAAGTGCAGGTATAGGACTAGAGCATCTGCCAGGGGAGATCTGGTACCGCAGTACAGAAAAACAGCCTTTGGGCAAAAAGCCTTTTCAGTTAGAGTAGTGGGGTTGTGGAATTCCCTACCTACAAAAATTCGAAGCCTCAATAGCTTCCCAATTTTTAAAAATAAGCTTAAGTACTTTCTACTATCACAAAAGATCTGCAACCACTAATGACTGTGTTGTACATTATCTGTTTTATATTCTGGTTTTAAATTTTATATTCTGAACATGTATGTATTGTGATGTTTTATGTGGGGCATATGTAATGTATGTTTATTTTATTTGTTTACCTGCCCAGGGACAGCAGATGTAAACTAGCTATTAGCTAATTCTGGTGCAATTACTCTAATTGTGCATTGTCCCTGTAAAAATAAACAATAAAATGAAAAAATTAAAATGATTGAGGATATGTTAAAAATAGGGTAACATATCTAGGTATACAAATTACTGAAGATGAATATGTTCAGCAAACTTCAAACCTATACAAAAACACACAAAATAATGCAATTGCTGGTTACAAAGGGATCTGTCCTTAAAAGGCAGAACACTCACTAAGGCAGAGGCTCTGTCTCGTTTGGCCTATGCAGCTCAGTCTTTTTTTGTGGATAAGCCCACTTCTAAATTAATTAAAGGGGTTTTGATAAAAAAAATAATAATAATGGAAAAATAAGTCTTATTCTATGAGAAAATCAGTCATATTAAACTTTTATAATAATGGTGATCTGAATTTTATTGATTTCAATTACCTCAAAAATACATTTAAAATGAATGCTCACTATCCTGTTAAGAAATGTATAACAAGATTTAAAGCTGACATTGAGCTAACATGCTCTTTTTCGTTTAAATTCTGATGAAACAGTGGTTCACTTGTTTTGCTCATGTCACTATACTCAGAAGCTTTGGAATGATATTGGTGTATT
The DNA here is from genome assembly GCA_036326025.1 of Chrosomus eos. NCBI lineage: Eukaryota > Metazoa > Chordata > Actinopteri > Cypriniformes > Leuciscidae > Chrosomus > Chrosomus eos. The sequence continues at coordinate 31,034,698 of CM070834.1, read as the reverse complement.
TGTCAAGTGTGAGATTGTGGCAGGCTTTTCGATACATATAAGTAACATTGTATTTGGGTATTTTGTTATTCATTAAAAAAAATCCTACGAAAATTTTCAAACTGTAAACCGGTCTTCTGTCTTCTTAAAATAAATGGAAAATTATTTCAATGTGATTTCAACATCTATAATAAGAAAGCTATGAGGACTGTTAGGATTTGCTCTGCCTTTAATCTTCGTGTGAACATTTATATGTGATGTAATGGCCCCCCTCTCTTTTTTTTTTTTTTTTTTGCTGTTGTGTCCTTTATTGTTGTTGTAGCCTATGCTTTATTATTTTTTATGTTCCCGATCTTTGCAATAATAATAAAAAAGCATTATTCTCCTGAAGTCTGAAATTTTACAGCTCATTCAGTCAAACTGATAATGATTATTTGTAGCGCAACCTTATGATTTTTTACATTAATTTGATCCTTTTTGAGTGGAACTTCCCAAAACCGGAAGTGCCACCCATAAAACCATAGAAAACGCATAGACAGTAAAAGAAAACCGGAGTCGGCTCTTTCGTTAGAAACAGACTAGAAAAAGTGTTCGAGAGACTCTTGTCTTGTTTTCCAACCGGAAGAAATACAGTTGCATAGTCAGCGGTGTCATTGCTCATGTGTTTAGTGTTTGACGGATTTAACTGGAATTATTTATCAAAACTGGAGCTTGGTTGTTCATATCCTAAAATAAAATGTCACAAAAAGATCCTTGTCAAAAACAGGCTTGTGCCATACAGAAATGTTTACAAGGTAGCAATGTTAAGTTAACCTTGCTATGCATGAATATCGCATGCTGTTGACTTGAAGCATTTAACCATTTTGTGACTTGTATTTTTAACAGCCAACAAATACATTGAAAGACTTTGTGAGGATGTGATTCGAGACATGAGGAAGTGTTGCGAAGTCCATGAAAACTCTATCTGCTGCTCTGGATTTGCCAAGGAACACAAATCAAGAGACACAAAGACATTAATTCAATAGAAGGATATTAAGTATGTGTGTATACTTGCTGCAAGAGATCAATGTAGACTTCCAAGGACATTTGCAATACATACTTATCAGACTATGTAATTGTGTGGATTTAACTGTCATTCTTCTCCTGTCTCTAATATATTACATTTAAACTTTCATTTAATCAGTGAGCTGCCTTTGGCTGTCACTATTTATTCAACCTAGTAGTAGTTTAGTGAGAATATTGTATTTTCTCATAGTTCATTTCATATTTTATTTAAGTGACATTGAACACCAGTTGGTCAAGTTAAGATTTCCTAAAGTTTGAAAATACAGCAGGGTTTTCTATAATTAGTCACATGAAACTCAAGATCACAAAATCAAAAAGAAACTGGAATATCATATCACGATGTGGTAAGCATTAGCTGTAATTTGGCAAAATAGAGATGGATTTCAATAATACTAGCAATAAAAATAAGAGAAAAAAGGCAAACCAGCATTGTTTAAAACCTGATTGTCAATTTACATTTAACATTTCTGCCATTATCAGTTAAAATTGCAACTTTTATTGACCCTTGGTCTTTTAAATAATGTCCCGATTTATTACAAAAATAGCTCAAGTTTGTACAGTTAAATGCACTTAGCTCAGTAACCATATTTCTGCAAGTTTAGATATGGGTTTTTAACTGGGGCAATTTCAAATGTTGCAACTATTTACATAAACTGACTTTTTTCAGAAATTGATTGTTCCAAAATAATATACAGCAAAATGTTCAAATAAATAAATTTAACAGGTGTTAAATAAAAAAAAGTGTACATTTAAAAACTGAAACCATACATTCTAGCAAGCTTAAAGGTTTTCTTATGAACACATAACCTATTAAATAGAGAACGAATACGTGCTGAGTTAAATACAAGCTGTGAGTTAAATACAAGCTGCAATATCAGACAAAATCTGTAATTTGCTGTATACATAGTTAGAAGACATCCTCAGAGTATAATATATCAATGAGAGAGCTCCTATGAAGCCAGGCCAAGCAGAAATCCTCCAGCAAAGCCCCCTGTGAGAACAATGTTCTTCTTGACAAATACCTGCACCTATATGGAAAGAGAAAATTGGACATAATTCAACTCAAGGGCTGTAAATCAATGACAATAAGCATTCAGGGATGGTCACACATTACACTTTTCATTCCATTTACTTCCATTCTTTTTATGCATGTGAATGTGGGACACAGAAAACACAAGCTCAAGTTTGCTAAACTCTGACCTGCGAATTCGTATCACATGAAGACGTGTGACTAAAAGGAGATCGATACATCATGGCGTGACTTCTTAGCTGAATAAAAAAAAAAAACACCAAACCGGTTTGTAGTTTTCCAATAAAATTGAATACAGTGGGCTACACAAATATTGCCACCCTTGGTAAAAATCAGCATAACTGACTGTGAAAATTATTGCCATTTCTAATATTAAAATGTTCACAAAATATTTAAAATATTCACAAAAATCTAACCTTTAATTGAATATACATTTAAATGTGGAACAAAAAAAAGTTATTCTCTAAAATGTGTGCCAAAAGTATTGGTATCCCTACTAATTCTACCGAGTAGAAATCTAACTGAAGTATATTCCTATCCATGTGGTATGTTTTTAAGTTCACCTCAGTGATCAGTGATTCCTGTTTAACTGGGCTCTAAATATGAAAAGATGAAAAGGTCTATAAATGAAGTGTCATTATTGTAACTGGTGTCGTTGTTAGGACATATACTGCCACAGCAAATTGATTGCAATTAAAGTTAGACAAATCAAAAACTTTGCAGGATAACCAATATCCTGATAGCTGCTCAAGAAAGGAACACTATATAAAGAGAAGATGTGAAAATTTCACAATGAAGGGAAATGGTGTGTTAAATTGGTCTTACTATAAAAAGGTTTTACAACTGTGACATTTATTTACTAATATAACATTACATTAGATGGAAAGCAGCATAGGTATGAAGGCCAAACTGGCCAATGGGAAAGAAACATTTATATACATTGCAAAACAAGCAACTGTTCTTCATTAACATGTAACTTATTCTTGTTCTTAGTTTGACATGTCCCTTTAAAGGTGCCCTAGAATGGGGTTATTTTATTATTTTATAATGTATCTCTGGGTTGTCCCTTTAAATGTTAGTATTTTTTTTAGATCAAAAGTATTCATAATTTAGAAATAAAAGGCATTTTTCCTAGCCCGATTTAGCCTCTGATTTGAACGCTCTGTTTGAAGGGGCATGTCTGCTGTGGGATTCAGTGTAACCGGCCTCTGATTTGAACACTCTGTTCAAATCAGGAAAAGTCCTCACCTCCTCTGCACAGCCTGGAACATAACATTTATCTGCCATTTTCCCTATGATCCTCACTTGTTTCTTCACCTGCAGAACTTCCGATGGTTCGGCTCCGCAGTTCTGCCTGGCATTGAACATGGGCTGGCATATGCAAATTTTTGGAGGCGTACATATTAATGATCCCGACTGTTGCGTCACAGTCGCTGTTATGTGGAGATTCGCCTATTTTTCAGGGGTGTTTTTCAAAAACGAGATTTAAATAAGAAGGAGAATAATATGATACAAATATTTAAAAAATAACGTGGAAAGTTTTTTAATCTGCTCAGAGAAAAATTCACTGTGACGAATCTGTTGCCGTTTAACATCTGCTGGAAATCCAGGTAAAACTATCTGCGTGTTTTGATTAATATTTGCGAGGGAGAGAGAGCAAGATAGCGCTCGTGTTGTTTGAAGACCCGAGAGTTTATTAGATCCAATACCCACTAAACTATTTAAAGAAGTGTTACCTGTAGTGGAAGAGCCTCTTCTCAATATTATTAACTCGTCTTTATTTTTAGGTCATGTTCCAAAAATATTCAAGCTGGCAGTAATAAAACCTCTCATTAAGAAACCACAATTAGATCCAAATAACCTAGCAAATTACAGACCCATCTCAAATCTTCCATTTATGTCTAAAATACTAGAAAAAATTGTGTCCGCTCAATTGTGCTCTTTCTTGCGAGAAAATGATATCTATGAAAAATTTCAGTCGGGATTCAGACCGCATCATAGCACAGAAACTGCGCTAGTTAAAATTACAAATGATTTACTCTTAGCCTCTGACCAAGGCTGTATCTCAATACTAGTTCTACTTGATCTTAGTGCTGCGTTCGACACTATAGATCATAAAATACTCTTAGATCGACTACAAAACTACACTGGTGTTCAGGGACAGGCATTAAGCTGGTTTAGATCGTACTTATCAGATCGTTACCATTTCGTCTGTTTAAATGGGGAAAAATCGAAGATAACATCAGTAGACTATGGAGTGCCGCAAGGATCTGTCCTAGGCCATCTGCTATTCTCAATATATATGCTGCCACTTGGTAATATTATAAGAAAACATGGAATTAATTTTCACTGTTATGCTGATGACACTCAATTATATATCTCATCACGACCAGATGAAAACACTAACTTATCTAACTTGACAGAGTGTCTAAAAGATATAAAATGCTGGATGACGTGTAATTTCCTGCTATTAAATCAAAATTTACGTTTTTTAGCTCTCAGGATTAATATTTTATCCTTAATGTTATAAATAAGCTGGTGTGTTCCAAAACAATGACAAAATTCTGTCTGTGTGAGATATATATATATATATATATATAAAATGTAAGCATTCAAAACTTTTTCAGAACATTTTCAGAATTAAATGGCTAGAATTTATTCACACCTCTAACGTTACTATTGAATCCGATGTATCAGCGCTCGGATTCGTTTCCATGGTGCTGTCAAGTACAACTTGCAGTCTGTGAGGTAACCTAAACTCTATTCGGTTGTTTAGTCTGACGTCACGCGTGACGTTTAGCCTCTTCCGGGCCCAAGCGCTCCGCTCGTCTTTCAGATCCTAGACTACATAAAACCTTTTCTTAAAGGGCTTTTTTCGCTTCAGTGCCAGTGGGTGTTACTAGGGATTAAGGGATAGCACCCACTGGCGCCAAAGTTTCTTCATTCGTTTAAGATTTGTAACTTACCTTATCAACTGCCGCCATTTTCTCTTATATTTCTCGTCACAGGGAAAGCAGTAGATGACAGTTAAATGTCACTTGTTTTTTTTAACTCCGATCTATTTAAACTACACGGGAACACGTTAAAACTCCGGCGAAAGCGGTAGGTAGGTAGAGAGGACCCGGCCTTTGGACCCGGAAACAGGAGCGCTTACGTCACGACTTAACAACCGGATTGGCTGTTTGAAAAGGGGGAGGAGCCATTCAATGTCCCACCTTAGCTTCCAGTTTCAGGGGAAATTACAGCAACGCATCATACAAAGCTGTGCGTTTCAAGGCTCTTCAGTGGGCCTTTAAGTCCATCAACACCCCCAAAAGCTTGCACAGTCCTAACCACTTCCTGGGTCCACATTTCACTCAGTAACATTAGGCCGTTTTGATTTATATACTGATTATTGTTGATGACCGCATTATTTGTCATATGCATCTGCTTAAATTAGACTGCTCGTTTCTTCTTCTTCTTTGCCTGTGTTTTGATCTGGAGATACTGTACTCGTTCAGGCGATGCATAATAACACCCCTACCTTATAACAATAACACGGAAAGCCGTAAAATCTCCTTATTGGCAGGGAAGCATTTTGTCATTAAGATAACTCGTCAATGGTGGTGAAAGAGTTAATCATTTGCCAAGTCATCCTATGTAAGTCGCAAAGCAATGTGCTGGCATTAGCTGTTGGATCACAGGAGTTTATCCGAATTTATTACATGGCTTGGTAGAATGTAGTTATTTCTTGATAAGACACTGCTTAGTATAACAGACCGTTGCCATGAAAAACAGAGCGTTGCCATGGACGCAGTTCAGAGACGGAACAGACTATTTTCTTTAGCGGAAGCAATACAATCATTTTTAAATCAATATTTTGAGTCAAATTATTGATTTATTTGGTAGGTAGCCATGTAATAAGCGGGATAATGTATAGCGAGGCGGTCGTTATAGCAAATACCATCCCTTCAGGCTGATTAAGATCCCTCCGCTTCACGTCGGGCATTATCCCTTACATATGTTACCATGGCAGATTATATCCAGCGTGGTGTGTTTTGAAAACAGCGAAAATTGCAGGTTAGTGTAGAACAACACTAGCCTGACTACGTCAGACTTCCTACTTCCGCTAATTTCATTTCGCTCCTGTAGTCAGTCTGAGATAGCAGCCTATCTTTCTGTTTTCCACCGGCCTGAAAACAGCGGCCTGAAAGCCGTGACGTAGTCCGTCGCTAAGCGCCGAGTTTAAGAGTTAGGTCAGAGAAATCGAAAACGACCGCGGATAGGGAGACGCGGATGCAATTCGCTCTGTTGTGGAGAATATTCCCGGCATTAGCAATCTGAAGCCCGAACAAGAAGAGTGTGTATTAAACATTTTGAATGGAGGTTATGTTGTGGCCCTACTCCCTTTGGGAAAAGTTTAATTTATCAACTATTGCCGATCGTCAGCGAGAAACTGGGGAGCTTTTGACAGGTCAGTTTCTCCTTTCTTTTCCAGGTCTTAAATACCATAAAACTTCAAATAATAGCCCAGGCTTTTATTTGCCCAAATCGTCTAACTGCACCGGCTTGTATTTGAGACAGGCGTCTATATGAGACAAGCCTTTATAGTGTTGAGATGTTGTTCATTGAGATGTTGTTCCTAGAGTCTCTAATCTCTAAAAATCTCCAAATGCTCCACGTGAAACTGCGGTCTTCCGATTTTTTACTATCTTGTCGATTGATTTTGATTAATATTTGCGAGGGAGAGAGAGCAAGATAGCGCTCGTGTTGTTTGAAGACCCGAGAGTTTATTAGATCCAATACCCACTAAACTATTTAAAGAAGTGTTACCTGTAGTGGAAGAGCCTCTTCTCAATATTATTAACTCGTCTTTATTTTTAGGTCATGTTCCAAAAATATTCAAGCTGGCAGTAATAAAACCTCTCATTAAGAAACCACAATTAGATCCAAATAACCTAGCAAATTACAGACCCATCTCAAATCTTCCATTTATGTCTAAAATACTAGAAAAAATTGTGTCCGCTCAATTGTGCTCTTTCTTGCGAGAAAATGATATCTATGAAAAATTTCAGTCGGGATTCAGACCGCATCATAGCACAGAAACTGCGCTAGTTAAAATTACAAATGATTTACTCTTAGCCTCTGACCAAGGCTGTATCTCAATACTAGTTCTACTTGATCTTAGTGCTGCGTTCGACACTATAGATCATAAAATACTCTTAGATCGACTACAAAACTACACTGGTGTTCAGGGACAGGCATTAAGCTGGTTTAGATCGTACTTATCAGATCGTTACCATTTCGTCTGTTTAAATGGGGAAAAATCGAAGATAACATCAGTAGACTATGGAGTGCCGCAAGGATCTGTCCTAGGCCATCTGCTATTCTCAATATATATGCTGCCACTTGGTAATATTATAAGAAAACATGGAATTAATTTTCACTGTTATGCTGATGACACTCAATTATATATCTCATCACGACCAGATGAAAACACTAACTTATCTAACTTGACAGAGTGTCTAAAAGATATAAAATGCTGGATGACGTGTAATTTCCTGCTATTAAATCCAGATAAAACGGAGGTATTACTTATTGGTCCAAAAAACTACCCACAAAATCCCTTACAATACAACTTTAATTTAGAAGGATGTCCTGTTACTTTATCCACTACAGTAAAAGACCTGGGTGTTATACTAGACCGCAACTTGACTTTCGAAAATCATATTTCATATGTTACAAGAACAGCCTTTTTCCACCTTAGAAACATTGCTAAGCTACGTAACATGCTATCTGTTTCAGATGCAGAAAAGTTAGTTCATGCATTCATGACCTCGAGACTAGATTACTGTAATGCTTTATTAGCTGGTTGTCCTGCATCCTCAATAAACAAGCTACAGTTAGTGCAAAATGCAGCCGCTAGAGTTCTTACTAGATCAAGAAAATATAATCATATAACACCAATTTTATCATCTCTACACTGGTTACCTATTAAGTTCCGTATCAATTACAAAGTATTACTATTGACTTATAAAGCTCTAAATGATTTAGCACCTGTGTATTTAACAGACCTTCTATCGCCCTACAATCCATCGCGCTCTTCAAGATCACTAAATTCGAGGCTTCTGGTCATTCCTAGGATATCTAAGTCTACTAAAGGAGGGAGGGCGTTCTCACATTTAGCTCCTAAACTCTGGAATAGCCTTCCTGATATTGTTCGGGACTCAGACTCGCTGTCCCAGTTTAAAACTAGATTAAAGACGCATCTCTTTAACCAAGCATTCACTTAATGCTTACCTTTTATACTACTTCTGAATCAGTTCGAATGCATTAATTTTATGAACATCAGCTATGCTAATTATTTCCCATCTGTCTTTCTGCTGTTATCTCGAGACGCTAGTCCCGAGGTAAATAGCGTTCGTCAGCTCCAGTTTGTATCCAGCCTCTCACGGAGACTTCAGATGCCCCAACACCTGTGATGAGACGACTAAACGCCTGTGGAGAGACGACTCGACGCCTGTGAAGAGACGACTCAACGCCGGCGATATGTTATGCCCTAAATTAATACATGATTAACTAACTGTATTTTTCTTTGTACATTTCTGAAATGCACTTTCTGTAAAGCTGCTTTGAGACAATGTGTATTGTGAAAAGCGCTATACAAATAAACTTGAATTGAATTGAATTGAATTGAGAGTGTGCGCGCGCGGCTCTCTCTCTCTCTGCTCGGTTTGCGCCCTGTCAAGCGCAGCAGTCATTCTATTACATCACTCACCGATCAAAAAAGTCGTTTACAGCCATGTTCACTCTGGTATTTCGCTCGCATCATCAAGTGTTTACATCAGGTTTACAGTGGAAGTTCGATCATAGATTTGAGTTCGATGCATGATGTCTGGGGTTCGATGCAGCTGTGTCAGCGCATAACATACGTCATAAATAAACTTATCTGATTGGCTTACTGTTAACCAATGATTTTAAACTTCAGAAATCGCCCCCTAGCGAGAGAGAAAACACTTCTCTATTATGCTATGCCAGATACACACACACATTTATATATTTGACAAAAAGCTTGTTATAAAAGGCAAAGTGTTACACAGGCTGTATTGGCTATGACTCTTCTCCGCTCCTCAAATACATCAAACATTAGCCTCTACACACATCATGTTTTGAATAAAGAAACCGCTGTTCTTATTCAAAGAACCAGAAAGTAAGAATTTGCTTAAAGAAAATGCTATTTCATGCCAATTAAACATTACTGACAAATTCTCATTTCTGCAGTTGTGGCAACTCAGAGAAAAAAAAATTTTTCTTCATCTTTAGACTGATTGTATTTTACCCAACCCCTACATACTAAAATGTAGTATTTTCTTACCTCATTAAATTTTGTTCTCATTTCTTTAGGGGGCTTGTCTGAATTTAGCTTCAGTTGCTTCTTGGCCATATTCACATCATGCTCAACTCTTTTCCAGTCTACTTTAATGTAGCCTGTGTGATGAGCAATCTGAAAGTACATTTGAAGATTATACAGATATATGATGCTTAAACAGTCAAAACAACAATTATGATAAGCACTTGATTGATTTTTTTTTTTTTTTTTTTTTTTACGATTTACCTGGAGCAAAAAGAAGCCACCGCCTACAGCTGATGCTGCAAGCTTCCCAACTTTCTGAAACAAGTACCCTGCACACCTGAAAGACACACAGGAGTCTGTGGTTTGTTTATACTGTACTCCGTGCTTTAATGCACATCACTGTTCATATAATGACTTACCAGCCAGTCACTCCTCCAATGGCCAACTGTGTTGCAACAGAGTACTTCTCAGCAGCTGGTCCAGATTGATTTTTGCCAAACATTTTGTTCCACCACCTTTGTTTCTTCACATGCTCTGCCAATTCCATGACATCAAAGGTTTCAGTGTCTGTCAGAAAACAGTAATGTGCATTCAGCATATTTAAATCTGCTTTCAAACCACATGTTTAATATTCCAGAAAAAGCTCTTTCATCAGAGTGGCCCCCACATTGAGAAAACCGTTTAACAAATAGATATTTTTATAATGTTTTACAGACATTATACACTGACACAAACACACCAGAATTCACTTTTGTTAAAATATTTTTTCTAAGAAATAGCAGTAAAAGTTAGATCATCCTGACATTTTATTTTTTACTTTATGCCCCAATGAAATGTATTATTTATATTAAAATTGAAATGAAAAAATATTCAAGTCACTGCATGTACATCCTTGTTCCTAACATCTTGTGTCATGCACAGAAAGCAACTCAATAAACATAAAGTGACTTTTCCTGTCCCAATGATTTATTTACTCAAATTTTCTCTAAAATTAGTCACATATTTATAGTAAAATGGCTTAAATACTTATATAGATTTAAGTATTCTTTACCATTTAAACAGAGATAACAGACATTAAAGGTGCCCTATAATAGGGTTATTTTATTATTTTATAATGTTTCCTGGGTTGCCCTTATAGTGTTAGTATGTTTTTTAGATCAAAAATAGTCATAATTTAGAAATAAAAGGCATTTTTCCTAGCCTGATTTTAGCCTCTGAAATGAACGCTCTGTTTGAAGGGGCGTGTCTGCTGTGGGATTCAGTGTAACCGGCCACTGCTGTGATTGGCTGACATGCTTGCATATGAAAATAGCTACGTATTACATGTGAAACTCTCTCGAATACTTTTACTACAGCTATTAAACATTTTTACTATTACAGCTATCGAGATTAACGAATCGTGAGATGTTTATAAAGTATTTAAATCTATTTTTAATCACATAAAATGTTGCCGTGATGAGCATTGAGCAGATGACGGTCTGTTGATCGCGAGACTGAAGATCTTATCATTGCGACGCAGTTTCTGCACTCTCTCTAATGCATTCACCAATGCGAACACGATGATGTTAGGCCTACTAGGGATGTGAATTTCTGCCAAAAATGCCATTCGAAAATCGAGGAGCAAAAGTAGATTATCGTTCGAAGATCGAAAAAAAAAACGCACGCTCAAAATGACAGAAAGGGAGGCCAATTTCATCTTTAGCGATTTGTCATCAAACAAACTGTTTATTAATTGAACAATTAACATTTTTTCGTCGTTTTTTTTTTTTACATACCGGTAGTTAACATAGAAGAAAGAAACAATAAGCACGACAGTGTGTTATTGCATCGCCAAACCAGATGCTCGTTAGATAAAAAAAAATTAATCATAATGATTTTATGCAAACCTGCCTTGTTACTGCAAAAGCCTAATTTTTAAACAAATCATAACTATTCGTGTGATGCCACTGCTGCTACCGCGGATGGCGGGTGTTCATTTCATAAACTATGGACAATGGTAGCTTATTTAATGTAGCCTATAAATTAATTTATATGTCCAAAAAACGGATAATGTCATCATACTTGTAGTGCGATCATCGCGTAATAATCTGTTTGGTTGTAAAATGTATTACCTGAATGAAATTAACTCGAATGTATCGTCCTGTGCAATCATTCATTCACAGACAGCATACGAAGATGTTCAACTAGATCTTCATCGCTGGCAAAATATAATGCATTTGCAGATTTGCTTTCACTAGACTAAACTGTAAGTCCTCGGCCACTTCATCCAACGCTCTTGATGTTCTTAAATCTTTCTGGTACGACTCCGAGTCGAGTGTGAATTGAAAGCGCCTCAGACGATTCAGTGCGTCCTGGAAACTGAACAGATCAACTGATTCGCGAACCGATTTAGACAGATCTCCCAACTTGTTTGATGAAGTCTTTGAACAGAAACGACTCAAAAGAGTGATTCATTTGTGAATGGAGCATCGCTCATGCCCATAAAAAAGATACAGCGCGCTTGGAATAAACAAACTACGCATTTAACAACATGTATTGCATTAAAATAAAGTAACGAGAGGAACGTCGCCCAACGTAGTGAAGTAAATGTAGCCTACTTTGTTACATAGACGGTTACTACCATAGAGTAAAGGTTAGTCTACTACCCACCTCTGTTGGGCGCAGAGTAACGGTCACGACAGCTCTCCTTCTGTTGTTTGTTTACACTATGTATAAAACGCTGGTATCCTAGATCGCACAGGAAGGGGTTTCATTCAAGTTAGTGACACTTTGTGTCCCTGATAGGAAAATACCCTGCTGCGCGATCCGTGACAGTAGGCGCGCCATCAATTATGTCACATTGGAATTGCGTGAAAATATAACGATATTCGAATAAGCAATTTTATGATCGAATTTCGCACGCAGTTCGACTATTCGAAGATCGCGACTCATCCCTAAGGCCTACATACAGTAAGAGCTTCGTGGTGCAGTGTAACATGCGTCATTGATTTCATAACGAGTTTGGCAAGTGTCCAGATAAACTCGCGCTGTGTGGAAAGATTGTTCTTTGATCGCTTTCTGTACATAATTTTTTCACTGAGAGAAGCCTGCTTGATATTGTCCAGGTTAGAAAATAAGTCCGTGGTGAAATAGGCAGAGCAAACTAACAACTTCGAATTAAACTGTTGCGGTATCCGTTTAGAGATAAACATCAACCACGCCTGTTAACATTTCTTTTCTGTGGGAAGGGTATGAAAAGTCCTCACCTCCTCTGCACAGCCTGGAACATAACATTTATCTGCCATTTTCCCTATGATCCTCGCTTGTTTCTTCACCTGCAGAACTTCCGATGGTTCGGCTGCGCAGTGCCTGGCATTGAACATAGACTGGCATATGCAAATTTTTGGAGGCATACATATTAAGGATCCCCACAGTCGGTGTTATGTGGAGATTCGCCTATTTTTCAGGGGTGTTTTTCAAAAACGAGACTTAAATAAGAAGGAGAAAACAATGGTGTTTGAAACTCACTGTATGTCATGTCCATGTACCATGTGCCATGTCATGTCCATGTACCATGTGCCATGTCATGTCCATGTACCATGTGCCATGTCATGTCCATGTACCATGTGCCATGTCATGTCCATGTACCATGTGTCATGTCCAACACTTGTTTTTTAACTATGCCAACATAAATTCAATTTCACATTCTAGGGCACCTTTAAAAATACTATTTTGTATTTTACACAATTTTAATTGACGTATGCATTCAATTCATGTCCTCAGTGCACAGTAATCAACTTCTGCAAGAACCATGAAATGACAAAAACCTCAAAATATTTTTTTATGATGTTATAGACTAGGCTAAATTGCCTCTAATCATACATATAAATCATGTGAGAATATAGGTCTTTTTCTTAAAATTTTCTTCAATTACTGCGTCCCTGAAGTCATCCTCCACCCTGTTAGTATGTACTTTTTTGCCTTCCAAATCCGACTGCAATTTCATTGAGACCATTTTCAAGAAGCTTTTACCTGCTGGAATTCAACTGTACAAACTGAAGTAAGCTTCAACTCTCACTCCTAACTTTTAAAAATGTAAAAACAAATCTGACATAGTTATAAAAGTTATATTCATCTGTAGAAGGTTAGCTAGCTAAATGTTGATCACTCAAAGAGCTATGGTTAACTTAGCTCAGAATTTTCCACCCTGTTAGATTCCACCCTGTTAGGTCTATAAACCTAACAGGGTGGAATGTGAAACATATTCTATTCATCAAAAATTGTTTTGCTTGTTTCAAGAAGAAAAAAAATCTAAAATGGCATAAGGGACATATACTATCCAAGAAAAGCTCATTATTGTTAAACATTTACATTATTAACATGTTGTGATAACTATGTACATGTCCCTAACAGGGTGGAATATTTTCATAAACAGTGTCTGAACAAACTACCCATAATTATTATTATAGAGTCCCTGAGCTTGACCAATATGTATTCCTTATAGTTAAACATGTCACTATTTTGGTAGAATGCTAAAAACATGAAAATCATGTTCTTTTTTTTTCCAACACTTATGAAGCCAAAATGTCACCGCATACCAGGAATGACCCAAAGGCTACTTTCATTTTCTATTCTGGGCAGAAACTGACTAATACAAAACAAGGTCGATGAGAAAGGAAGTTAGAAAAACTCAACCATATTAAATGCACTGCTTTTGTTCTCCATCCAGGTGGTATAATAGACTTTGGATAAAGGAGCTACCAGAGGGAAGTGTGGGAAGTCAGCGTCTTTACGTGACTGTAGCCTTGGCCAAAGAAGTGACCTTGCTGGACTTCAGACATAAGCCAGACACAAATAGCACACCACTGCAGCCAATACACTGACAGACCACAGTATCACTTTCAGACAGATTTGAAGTAAAGAGACAGATTTAAATCGACAAATTTAAATCTGCAATTCAATGAACCAACAAGTTTGACTTGTCATGACGTGGCACACTCACACTAATACTAATACAAAGCCTAACCTTTTCTTCTTTGACAGCATTAATCTTTAGAATCTGTTTTTATAATTTTTGGAGCTTGTTTAATTCAATCTGTCAAGCAAATGTTTCTCTGTCTCTGACGATTTCAAACAGACTTTTGAGAGGTATATATTTTGCTGTTTTTGTGGACACATTCAGAGCTTCTCTTAAAGCTTCATGTAATGGGTTGGAGGGATGTGTGGTTAAAATGACTCATACCACAAACATTAATTGGTTTTGCATGTGACTTTCAGGCCTTGGCTAGTGTTAAGATAACGAGCGTTTTGCTATGCTTTAAAGGTTATATAATGGTGATATAACTCTCTTCATCGTTTAAACTGTTTATATACAGTAAAATGGGTTTTAATGTAAGTTGTTTGCTGAAGGACGTGTGTTCATATGAGTTACGTATGTTCTCGTAATGTAGCAGATCTGAAGATAGTTTCGTGAAGACTAGGTTTGCTATAATGTTAAACAGAAAAATTAAGTAATGTACAGCCTTAAATTTGTATAAAGTGATAGAAAAAAAGAAAGGCATAGTACATACCCTTTTCAGACATCCTGCGTTTTCTTCTTCTTCTTCTTCTTCTTCTTCTTCTTCTTCTTCTTCTTCTTCTTGTTTATTGGTGGATCGCTCTTTTAGAACATTATGGCCACCTACTGCACTGTAGTAGTAACGTCACACCCATGAGCGTGAAGGGAGACGGGGGCGGCTTCTTAAAGGGATAGTTCACCCATGACTTAAAAAATGACAATTTGCTAATAACTCACCCTCAGGCCATCCAAGATGTAGGTGAATTTTACCTGTAGGTGTCTTTTTACATTATTAACTGTAATCCACAGCCTCGGCAAACAGTCCTGAGCTGAGCGCATTTACGGCAGTCTGTCACGTGAGCTTCCTCATGATATAAGATCAAACCCCCTGCAATAAAACAATGAAACTTGTCATCTCTAGAGAAGATCTCTAATGAGCCGGCGTTCTAGTGTATAACCTGGAAGTGCTGCACTGCGTTCAGGGTTTGAAGTTAACTTTTTCACTCACTGGCCAATTTGGCTACTAAATTTTTAAGTTACCGGCCATTCAGAACTTTTATTAGCCAAAAAGAAAGAAAGAAAAAAAGAAAGAAAGAAAAGAAAGAAAGAAAGAAAGAAAGAAAGAAAAGAAAGAAAGAAAGAAAGAAAGAAAGAAAGAAAGAAAGAAAGAAAGAAAGAAAGAAACCAGATTAACTATGTACAGCTATATATATATTTATAAACTATATATATATACTGTATGTCCCTTAATGAACGAATATTTGAAATTAGGCAATGGGACACCCAGAATACCCACAATGATCTAAATTAATACATAACAAATATTTATGATTGGTTCCTAAATGGAAACACGATCTAAATTTAATAATAATTTGAAATTGGAGTCAGATTAAGCGTGGAGCTAAAGTAAAATTTAAACTAAATTCTAAAAATTAAGTGAACTCCACCAGAGCGCGGAAAAAGCATAGCATACCTTTGCCCACAACATTGGATTTCGTCGTTGGGCTGACGAGTATTTCCCTACAATAGCTAGAGAACTGAAAGATCTCCCTCTTTTTGTTTTATTTCTTTCTGCATTAAAGATGAAATGGTTTAACTTCTGTTTTTGCACAGGAGTTTTTTTAAAAACACTGAGTTTAGGTCAATCGATTCATAGCTCTGCTTCAACTGTTTGATAGCCTCACTAGGAGCAACCAAAGTTTCTGACATGCCAGAAATTCATCCGACCATCCAATTGCAGAGGTTTATCGCCTCTCATTGCCTTGGATAAATGCTGATTTAATAAATCTTTTCAAAGATAGAGATAGAGAGCCTGGAGAAAATACCGTTCAACAAAGGATTCTACAGAATGGGATACTTATAAAAAGTTGAGGAATGTATGCACAACAAAAACGCGAAATGCTAAAGCAAACTATTTTAAGGACTGCCTAGCGACTGTCACGTTTTGATGTGTTTAGTTCTGTTTTGTGATCTTGTTTTCCCCTGTCTTTTGTGATTTTTGGTTTAGTCCTGTTAGTTTTCCCGCTCCTCGTTTGTGTTCAGTTTCCCTCAGTGTTTGTTGGTCGTCGTCGATGTATGGTTGTGTGTTCACTGAATTCCTGGAGTTTGTTATTTAAGTTTGTTTAATAAATCAACTATATCTCAGATCCGGTGTCCTCGTCTTCAGCTACCTGCACCAACAACTAGTGATGGCAAGATGAGGCTTCTTGAACCACTGAGACCTCGCAGCCCATTGCTTCGACCAAAGATTCATTACTCGAAGCTTCATTCAGCATTGCTCACTAGTGACACCTAGCTACTGTGCAAAGAAATAGCAGGCAAATTAATTCATTCTGAACCAATGACCGGAACCCCCACCCCCCCTCCCGCTGTTTTATTTATTTATCTTCTTCTCACTGTTAATGTCTCTGTAACCTTTCATTTGCAATAATAACGAGATCTGTGCAGACATGTGTCCATTGCCTGGGTATGAAATAAAACGTGTATCTTTCTCTGTCTGCATTTACTTAAAGAGACAACTGTCACACACACAGTTAATTAATTATTCAAAAAAAAATTGGATAGTGACAGTATGAACAACAAAAGTGACTGTGTTGAGTGCAGTGCTTATGGTGGAGGGACTCGAGGGAGTGTAATAAAGTAAACTGCAGTAAACACTGCAGTTTGGGGTGGATGAAGGAAGGATTACAATAGATTTTTATTGAGAAAATTAATTTTTTGAAGTGTGTTTGGGTTTAGACAATTCCTCTTCTTGGACAAAACCTCTCCAGCCTTGGAATAATATCCTTTCACAAGGAACAGAGGATGTAGGGGAACATAAAATGTTAGCGCCAGCTGGTTTAAATGAAGATACTGATGCTTCTGTTGAGCCCAAAATGGGGAGGATCTCCTCTTTCTTGCTGGCTCCATTACCAGGAAAAGGAAGATGTCATAAAAAGCAAACAAATCCAAAAGGGCAATCCAAATTAAAAAGCAGTCCAGTCCAGATCCAAAAATCCAAAGCAATCCAAATAATCTTATCTAATTAATATAACAAGACTATAATATAGCTACTATATAATAACAATTATTATTATTAATAACTATTCTAACCTGATATAATGTAATAATATACAGCCCTAACACATATATGACACAATAACGACAATGAGAGATCTCTGACTCTCTGACACTACAACTGCTTCTACTACTCCTGCAACACCCACAAGGTGGCGCGAGTTTCGAACCACCTTTATAGGGAAGCGACACCCAGACCGAACCGATGACGTATCCACACAAACCGAGGCCTCGTTTGTCATCAGTCATGTGATTTTCACGTTAACAACACAAGCCTCGAATCGCGGCTTCATCTGGCACGCCCATTTTTTCTCGACACAAGCTCCGATGCCTCGGTTCAAAAGTCACATCACTACCAACAACCCTGACAGAACGACCAACCCAAAAATAAAGATGGACTTGGCTGGCCATGACCTAACTGACTACCTCATCAGGATCCTGTTTGAGAGAGGTCTCCGCATCACCATCACCCCAGTGATGCCTCCAGCCATCTGCCCGCCAGAGCCTGAGCCCGTCGCCTGCCCGCCAGAGCCTGAGCCCGTCGCCTGCCCGCCAGAGCCTGAGCCCGTCGCCTGCCCGCCAGAGCCTGAGCCCGTCGCCTGCCCGCCAGAGCCTGAGCCCGTCGCCTGCCCGCCAGAGCCTCCTTCGCCGCTGGTCCCGTCCAGCACAAAGTCCTCTTCCCTGCTGATCATGCCCAGCCCAGCGCCCGAGCCCGTTGACCCAGCGCCCGAGCCCGCCTATATCTCAGATCCGGTGTCCTCGTCTTCAGCTACCTGCACCAACAACCCTGACAGCGATAGACTATAACAATCCCAAAGTATTTTGGAACAGAATTAATAACTTAACTAATTTCTCATCAAAAAAACAATCGAATTTCATTCGAATAAATAATGAAATTATTAATGATTCCTTCGAAATTGCTGATGCATTTAATCAATTTTTCACCAAAGGGAGTTCTACATCTACTGATTTCTCTAAATTTAACTATAACTTTAATACTTCTATTCATAATTGTGAAAACTCCTTCTCCTTTGAATTCATCAGTCCAATAGAAGTTCAGCAAGTCATTGACAGTCTAGATTCAGATAGCAGTACAGGGCCAGATGGGTTGGAAATCAAGTTCCTGAAAATGGCCTCACATGTCCTGGCTTATCATTTGTCTGCTTTATTTAATTTATCATTGACAACATGTACTACCCCATTATCCTGGAAACATACTAGAGTTACTCCATTGTATAAAAACGGTGATCAACATGACATTAATAATTACAGACCAATCTCAATAATTAATAGTGTGGTGAAAATATTTGAGAATTATTTTCTTTCAATTATCGAAATATTTGAATGACTCCAATATTATTTCTCCTTTTCAGTCCGGCTTACGACCAAATTTCTCTGAGAGTCAGCTTTAAGAAAAATAAAATCATGACCCTTCAGAAAAAATCCAGCTCTCAGAGAACACAACATGTATTCATATTAGGAACTAACCACATAACTCAGTCATCACAGAATAACTATCTAGGTTTAAAATTACCTCCACTGGAAACTTTATCCCAGTAGTGAATGAACTGAGAGATAAGCTTGTAGAGCCTACACCATAAAAACACAATGTCCTGTGGAGATTAGAATTTGTCTAAAAATATTGGAATCCGTTATTGAGCCAATTGCCCTGTGTGGAAGTGAGATGAGGGGTCCCTTCATTGACAAATTCAAATCAAGAATTATAAATCGCTGCAATACCATGAGTTGAGCAAAAGAACCAGTCCCCTCTCTCAGCTGGTCCAGAGCTTCAGTCCTGATGATTTTAACATCTGCTGACATCTATCATAATGATAATCTGGACCAGAACAATACTGTAAAAATTAAAAATTCTACAGCCAGAAAAATGGAGCACAACTGGAAGAAAACAAAACTAGAGGTATTTCGGATTTCATGGAAGGAGAGTTCGATTGCTTACAGAGAGGCCTTAAAAGCTGCTAGATCTGATTATTTTTCAACCCTATCAGAAGAAAATAAACATAATCCTAGGTATTTATTTGAACAAGTGGCTAAACTAATGAAAAAGAAAGCTTCAAGCCCAGAAGTTTCCAAGAAACACAGCAGTAATGAGTTTATGAACTTCTTCACTTATAAGATCTATAATATCAGGGACAAAATTATAACTATGCAACCGTCTACTACAGTATCGCATCAAGGAGTGCAGTGTAGTCTCCGTGAGGAACATTTTGATTCATTTGTTGCTATGAAGAGGAAGAATTTTGTAAACTTGTTAATTCATCTAAATCGACAACTTGTATGTTAGACCCTATACCGACTAAGCTATTGAAAGAGATGCTTCCAGAGGTCATAGATCCTCTTCTAAATATCATTAATTCATATTTGTCTCTAGGATACATACCAAAAACCTTTAAGCTGGCCATGATTAAACCGCTTGTTAAAAAAACGCAACTTGATCCTACAGAATTAGTCAATTACAGGCTGATCTCGAATCTGCCTTTTCTGTTAAAGATATTAGAAAAAGTAGTATGTGTCACAACTGTGTTCTTTTTAGAAAGAAATAATATCTGCGAGGATTTTCAGTCCAGATATAGACCTTACACTAGTACTTAGACTGCTCTCATTAGAGTCACAAATGATTTGCTCTTATCATCTGATCGTGGTTGTATCTCTCTATTACTGTTACTCGATCTTAGTGCTGCATTCGACCACAACATTCTTTTAAATAGACTAGAAAACTATGTTGGCATTAGTGGAATTGCACTAGCATGGTTTAAATTAGACTATTCCATTAGCCTACTTCCTTGTGGGCCTGAGACGAGAGTTCAAGAGATTTCCATGACGCATTCGCAAGAACTGACGTTCTTCTTCTACTACACAGCGCGCGTCTTACAAGCAGAGGAAGACGCGCGCTGTACATAGTAGTAGAAGAAGAACGCCAGTTCTCGCGTATGCGTCGTGGAAATCTCTTGAACTTTCGCCTCAGGCCCACAAGGAAGTAATGGAATAGTCTAATAAAGTCGTTATTTTTGTTTTTTTTTCGCACAAAAAGTATTCTCGTCGCTTGATAATCTTATAGTGGAGCCACTGTAGGCACATGAAATATTTAAACATTTTCTTCAATGACTTTCTGGGCCGTCAAGTTTCAATTCCTTAGGAAGCCTATGGAGGAGTGACCCAGCTCTCAGATTTAATCAAAAATATCTTAATTTGTGTTCCGAAGATGAACGAAGGTCTTACGGGGTTGGTACAGCATGAGGGTGAGTAATTAATGACTTAATTTTCATTTTTGGTTGAACTATCCCTTTAATAAACAAACTAGTCAAGTCAATTCAAGTCACCTTCATATAGATTGTTTCAAAGCAGCTTTACAGTGATAATAGGAAATTAAAGTAACAGAGATTGTTTTGACTTTACAGCAGCTCTAGAATAAAGTTATTTTCGATTGATTCACATCCTTTGCAAAGATCATTAGTTATTAACTAACACCGCTAACCCAACACCGTTCTAACAGAAAACCCTTAACATTTATGCATTTGCCAGACGCTTTTATCCAAAGCGACTTACATTGCATTTCAAGGTACACATTTACATTTTGATCAGTTTTTGCTTTCCTTGGGAATCAAACCCATGACCTTGACGTTGCAAGCGCCAACGCTCTGCTGTTTGAGCTGCAGGAAAGCTGTAACGCACTCCAGCCCGCACGTCTGCACAACAACAGTGCTAAGGTGCAAGCCTTGAAATACATTTTTTTTTTAAGTTTTCTGCGCAAACTTCAAAAATGCGAACCTGTGAGAACGCTGACGGCATGCACATGCGTATTGCGTGTGTGGTCTATAGTACTCGTTTGAATATATATGTGCGCAGGCATGTAGACTTCTTTACAAATTGACCTCAACAAATTACTAGTCTGGCCTTACAGTAAACATTTGTAATACTGAATTATTTATCGCTTCCGCGAAGCCATGTGAACTGGAATTATTTTGACAACGTTTTATCTGTACAGAGGTAAAGGGAAGGAAAGGAGGCCTTCACAGGGGAGAGACTAAGTTGACACTTCAGGACTGTGTTGTCATAGTGTCCAGACGCAGGTCCTTCATCAGATCTGGATACAGCTTGGATCCGGCGGACTGCGGTAAACCTTGGGATAAACAGAGAAACTAATATAAGCGTAGACTACAGCTGGTCCAAAACGCAGCAGCTAGAGTTCTTACCAGAACCAGAAAGTATGACCATATTAGCCCGGTTCTATCCGCACTGCATCGGCTCCCTATTAAATATAATATACATTTTAAAATATTGCTGATTACTTACAAAGCACTCAATGCTTTAGCTCCCCAGTACTTGAGCGAGCTCTTAACTCATTATAGTCCTTCATGTCTATTGCAATCTCAAAATTCTGGCCAGTTGATAATACCTAGAATATCAAAATCGACTGCTGGCGGTAGATGCTTTTCCTATTTAGCACCAAAACTTTGGAACAGTCTTCATAACATTGTTCGGGAAGCAGACACACTTTGTCAGTTTAAATCTAGACTAAAAACACATCTCTTTGACCTTAACACATAACACATTATAGACTTTTATAATTCAATGTTAGGCTGCATAGATTAGGTCAGCTGGAACCAGGAACACTTCCCATAAATCCTGATGTACTTGTTACATCATAAGAAGGATGACGTCTGTTTATCCCGAGGTTTACCGCAGTCCACCGGATCCAGGCCGTATCCAGATCTGATGAAGGACATGCCCCTGGACATGGTCCTGAAGTGTCAACTAGTCCTTCCCTTCCCTTTCCTCTGTACAGATAAAACGTTGTCAAAATGATTACAGTTCACCTGGCTATGCGGAAGTGACAAAAAATGCCTGCGCACATATATTTTCAAACACGCATAATAGGCTAAACACGTAATACGCATATGCACGCCGTCAGTGTTTTCAAAGATTAGCGTTTTAATTTTAAGTGGAGATGATAGCGTTTTTCAAAAAATTTCTACACTTGCACCTTGGAACCTATTTCAAGGTTTGCGTTCTCGAGCCACCAGGCACTGTTGTTGTGCTGATGAGCGGGCACGCCGTAGCTTGCCAGCATCTGCATCTCCAAAACAGTGGCTGTGGCTCTTTCCATAGGGTCCCTAATACGTCAGTATTGACGTAACGTCGAACGTGAATGAATGAATGGGAACATCGAGGTTACTAATGTAACCCCTGTTTCCTGAAGGAGAGAACAGAGACATTACGTCCCCCGTGCCACAGCCCTGAACCATTGCTGAATGGCCAGGATTCAGTCTTGGCTCCTCAGCAAAACATGAATGAAGTTGTGTCAGTTCCGTGTGATTTCCATAGGTGATTTCCCTGCTACTTGAAAACAAAGAAGATGCTGCTGGCGAACAGCGGTCTTTTGAATCGGCTTTGGCAGCGACTCTAGAGGACTTGGAGTTAAGAGAACGTCACTTAAGTCATTCTTAAAAAAGGATGATGTGTTTTGAGTTTTGAGCAACAATGGGTTTTGACGACCGGATACGGCAAAAGTTTAATATATCCATCAGCTCCGCTGGTGGGAAAACGCATGGGACTCACTCAGCCACAGCCGTTCGTTGCTCTGGTTGGTTTTAGCGCTATCCTTGCGTGCAGAGGGATATTGAAAGACAACCGTTTATCCCGTCCCTCGGATTGAGGTATGCCAATTGTGAGTTCCCAGACCTAACATCTTGATGTAGGTCTGGCTTGCCAGGCTATGGTTAGGTGTGACTCACTGCAAATCTCTCTGGCCAATGTTCATTGGCTCATTCTGTTACCACTTGGAAGTGATTGGGCTCCCAGGCGAGACCCCAACGCAGTTTCGACGTAACATAGTAACCTAGACGTTTGTGGGAATTCCCTGTTCTAGATGTTACCATAATTTCCCTCAATTTTTTCTACATTAACCTTTACTATAATAATCTAATATTGTTTGGATTAAAAAAATTAATCAGCTGTTTCTAAAAGAAAAAAACATAAAAAATATATAGTATAATCAATTTTCTGAGATGCTTATCAGTCCCCTGTAATTGCTTACTCATCAGGCTTGTCCAGTTTTTCAGCAATGTCTTTAAACTTTAACAACTATTACTTCTAGAACCGTTTTAATGTGTTCTCAATTTAATAATTTCTTCATTGTTCATGGGATTTCAGGGATTAATAATAATTCAGGGATTAATTAAGTGTTATTAAATGTAGTTTTCAAAAGAAAAAATGTTAACGCAATTTTCACAAGCATGTGTTACATTTTTAAAGGGTACCTATTATGGCATTTAAAATGTTCCTAATGTTGTTCTGGGAGTCCCCAACAACAGTTCTCTTACGAGAGTACTCTCGTGTTGCGTAAGCTAGCTTACGCTACGGGAAAACTCCTTTTCTCGAGAATACTGAAGCCAAAAATTATCCTTTAATTTTTTCATATTTAAAACGCATGCTTGCACAGAGCAGACCTAGAATAGGCAGCTCGTGCGCCTATTGGCTGCTCTGCGGCAAGATGCTGCAACCTATCGGTGGACTGGGAGTGACGTCAGCACCAATAGCAGCGCGGGTGCCCGAGTGCGTCACGTCCCGCCAGAATAGGCGTGGCTTACCTCTATATCAGCCCGGTCCAGATAGGGTGTTCTTTGATTTTTCTCCACTTCAGCGAAGTATTCATCGCTGACTCTCCAGAGAAGCCGCGCCGTCGAAACAAGCACCTCAGCGGGACGAGCCCTCTGCACTGCAGTTGGAAGCCGCCTTCGCCGCTTCATCGCCGTACCTGCTGCGCTATCCGGCGCCCATATCCTTTTCATATCATATATCCTTTGCATATCCTTCTCTAGTATTCTAAAAGAGCAAGAGGCGTTGTTTCAAATGCCTCGAGTTTCCAAATGCGGCTCGTGTCGAGCCCCTCTCAGCGACAATGCGCGAGTCTCGCCGCGGCCGGACCGCCATTGAAAGCAGCACGCATCGCTCTCACAGCTCCCTCGACGGAGGCGGCTGGAGTAGTGTATTTCGCAGCCAACGAGCCCGTTACGTTACCCGCTCGCCTGCACACAAAAGCCGTTTTCACGGCTACCCAACAAAAAAAAAAAAAAAAAAAAAGTGCGCTTCCCGCCTGGGACGAAACCGCGCGTAGCTTCCTTTACGTTACAAGGAAGCTACCGTGCCCCCGCATCAATAGACTGCTGTTCTAACCGCGCGTAGCTTCCTTTACGTTACAAGGAAGCTAGCGCGCCCCCGCAGAAGCAGTCACTCTGCCCCTTGTGGGACCGCGCAGTGATAAGCGCCGTTCCCAAGGGCTGCCGGAGCCTGTAGCCACAGCGACGCGCTCGCCGGAAAGCCTCCCTCGAGCCTCGCTTTTTCACCTTCCGCGCCTCCCTTCACCGACGCGCAGCTGCCGCTCACGAGCCTCACTGCCGTCGCGTCTGAGGTTGAGGGACACGCATCAATGGACTGCTGTTCTAACCGCGGCTAGCTTCCTTTACGTTACAAGGGAGCTACCGTGGCTGCTCGCGCTACTCAAGCTTATGTTGTTTCCCCCGTGGCTCAGTGGCTAAACTCTAAGCTTTCGCGCCAGAGACCCGTGTTCGATCCCGGCTCTCGCAGTAGAAAAAATTTATGCAGCTCTCCTCTCTGAGCTCGCGACCAGCTTTCTTACGTACAGGAAGCGAGCGCGCGAACCGAGACGTCACCGTCGAAAGAAAGTGCGGTTTTTTGTCCCGCCGAGGCCTGACAAACTCCCTCTTCTTCTCAAACATTTTCCAGCTCCTCCTAGTACGAGCGGCCGGTAATGTCTATACTGCAGTAGTGTGCCTGTTATACACGCACGCCTGTAAACAGTGCCGACACACACACGAAAACTGTGATGACGCTCTCTCTCTCTCTTATCTGCTCGCGGCAACTAAAGCTTACGTTGTTTTCCCCGTGGCTCAGTGGTTAAACCCTAAGCTTTCGCGCCGGAGACCCGTGTTCGATCCCGGCTCCCGCAGCAGATAACATTTATGCAGATCCGGCTCACGCCGATGGTGTTTTAGTGTAGAAAGGTGCCCACATCTCAGTGTTCACCCCTACACGCAAGCACGCTCGTGTTATTCACAGAGCCCACTCCCTTAAAGCGGGCAACCGCTCGAGTGTTGAACGTAGGAAATGTGTCCGCGAGTTCGCGTCCACACCTATTTTTCTGCCCGCTCTATCACTAAAGACTCACGGCTGGACCACAGTCAAAGTTTATTTCCCTGTCAGTCCCCTTCAAAAAGGCTACTGCAGTGGTCCATTTAGCAGCCAACGAGCCGGTTCATTTACCCTCTCGCCTGCACACATACGCCGTTTTCACGGCGACCCAGAGAAATCTCAAAGGAGTATACTGTCTGGTTATCCGGCTCACGCCGTTGGTGTTTAAGTGTAGTGCAAGTGCCCACGCCCCAGTGTTCACCCCTACACACAAGCACATCAAATCTCGTGTCACTCACAGAGCACACTCTCATAAAGCGCAGAGAAGCCGCTCGAGTGTGGAATATAAGAAATGTGTCCACAGGTCCGTGCCCACTATCTGGCCGCTCTGTTACACGTTCAATAAAACAGGTTATGAATGTAAGTCTCGTGCCCGCCGGAGAGCGTTCACGCTTACTAACACACACCTCCCCCCGGGCGCCGCCCGCGTGTTAAAACGAAACACAGGGCATTGATATGACGCTCCCTATCCGTTATGATCGGGGCGTCACATACACTTGCAAGTCTCGTGCCCGCGCACCACGCGCTCACGCTTACAGAAAGCTTTTCCGCCCAAAGCGCTGCTCGCGCGTCAAAAAGTGAGAATAAAATGCTCCCCATCCCTTATGATTGGGACTCCTCACATAAATCAGCCGGTCTCGGCTTTCAGTGAGCAGCCATTGCCCAGAACCGAGAGCGCGCGCGCCGCGCTTTCGGCTCCGGTTCAGTTTCACAAGCCCGCAAACGGCGGCGATCTGAACCCGGAGGCCATTCGCCCCCTAGCGGCTCACATAGCTGCGTGGGAAATTATCCCAGGGATTTCAGAATGGGTTCTCAGCACAATAAAGCAGGGCTATACACTTCAATTCATTCGCCCTCCCCCGCGCTTTCGAGCCCGGTCCGCGACGATAGTGAATGCGGAAGTAGCACACCTACTTCACGCAGAAATAGCAATACTGCTGTGCAAAGGGGCTATAGAAAAAGTACCGCCTTCTCTTAGCGAGTCAGGCTTTTACAGCCGATATTTTCTTGTACCCAAGAAGAACGGAGCTTTCAGGCCCATCCTAGATCTGAGACATTTGAACAAGGTGCTTGCAAAAGACCGTCCAAATGCTTACAACCAGGAAAATCCTCGCGCACGTTTGCCCGAGGGACTGGTTTATTTCTCTAGATCTGGAGGATGCCTATTTTCTGTTTCAGATATCACCCCGTCACAGGCAATTTTTGAGATTCGCCTTCGACGGTCAGGTATATCAATACACCGTCCTGTCGCTCGGCCTGTCTCTAGCACCCCATACATTTACGAAGTGCATGGACGCAGCGCTCGCCCCCCTGAGAACTCGGGGGCTGCGAATAATGAACTATCTGGACGACTGGCTGATATTGGCTGTGTTCGCCACCTAGCCGCGTTTTTCCAGAAGGGCAGCTTTCTCCCTTTGAAAACGTTTCAACGGATGCTGGGCTGTATGGCATCAGCTGCAGCGGTGCTCCAGCTGGGCCTATTGCGCATGCGCCCGCTCCATCACTGGTTGAATGCTTGCGCGTCTCGCCGAGCCTGGGTTTCTGGCGGCCAGAAAATCAGAGTGACTCAGACCTGCATAGCGGCTCTGCAGCCCTGGTTAGTAGCCGACTGGTACCAGCAGGGAGTGACGATGGGAACCATCCCTTATTGGAAAGTAGTTTCGACAGATGTGTCCAACTCGAGTTGGGGCGCGCTGTTCGAAGGCAGACCGGCTTTTGGCCAGTGGTCAGACCAAGAGAAGTGTTTTCACATAAACTGTCTTGAGATGATAGCGGTCGAAAACGCGCTGAAGCGCTTCCTCCCGTTCATACAGGACCAACACGTTCTCGTTCGCTCGGACAACATGTCTGTGGTTTCCTATGTAAACCGTCAGGGTGGTGTCAGATCCAGGAACCCCTGCAATCTGACGGAACGCATCCTTGTTTGGCCCCAGATGCACCTGTGCTCGCTGAGGGCGGCGCATGTGCCTGGCCATTCGAATGACGGTCCAGACAAACTGTCCAGGGACAACGTTCCCCTGGGGGAATGGTCCCTGCACCCCCAAACGGTCCAGAAACTGTGGCGCCTATTCGGCAGAGCGGAAGTCGGCCTATTTGCGTCAAAAGACAATGCTCATTGCCCGAAGTTCTTTTTGAAGAACCAGGACACCCTGGCCCAGGTCTGGCCCAGCCTCCCTCTGTATGCTTTCCCTCCGGTCTCTCTGTTACCACAGGTAATCAAGAGAGTCAGGGAAACGCGCCACTCGGTGCTCCTCATAGCTCCGCACTGAGAGAATCAGAATTGGTTTCCGGAACTAGCACGGCTGTCACATGCAGCTACGTGGCCTATTCCGGTGAGGGCAGATCTCCTCTCTCAGGCTCGCGGCTAGATCTGGCATCCCCATCCAGAGCGCTGGTCTCTGCACGCATGATTGATCAACGGGTACTCGTTACCCTGCCAGAAAGAGTGATGAGCACGATCACGCAGTCTAGAGCTCCTTCCACGGGACGGCTCTACGCGTCTAAATGGTCAGTGTTCTCCAAGTGGTGCACCGACAGAGATCTGGATGCACGGTCGTGTGAGGTTGCGCATTTGCTCACTTTCCTACCAGAGCTGATGGATAAGGGGAGGTCCCCATCCACGCTCAAAGTTTATGTGGTGGCCGTGGCGGCGTTCGCAGAATCGACGCACGGTCAGTCACCGGGAAGACATGAGCTGGTCATCCGCTTCCTTAGGGGAGCTAGAAGGATGAATCCGCCGCGCCCCCCGTCGGTTCGTATGCGGCCTCTGCAGTGCTTCGGTTGGGTCTGCTGCGCATGCACCCCCTCCAGCGCTGGCTGAAAACACGAGTCCCGCGACGAGCTCTCTGTGAGAGCGTCATGTTTGGAATTTGGGCCTAATGATTCTAAAGTTACGCTCAAACCAATACACGGTTATGTCCCCAAAGTGCTCTCTACTCCGTTCAGAGCGCAAGTCATTTCCCTGCCGGCCCTTCCGGGAACCGACAGTGACAGCGATGTAAACTTCCTTTGCCCGGTCAGGGCTTTAAGAGTTTACGTTCAACAAACCGCTGCCTTCAGGCAGTCAGAACAGCTGTTCGTTTCGTTTGGTGGCCGCACGAAGGGGCTAGCTACCTCGAAGCAGAGCATTTCCAGATGGATAGTTGATGCTATCGCCTTGGCTTACAAGTCTAAAGGCCTTCAATGCCCTTTAGGTGTTCGAGCCCATTCCACTAGAAGTATGGCCTCATCATGGGCTTGGACTAGTGGTGTTTCACTCCATGATATTTGTAGAGCGGCAGGCTGGGCCTCTCTGTCTACATTTATAAGGTTTTATAACCTGGAGGTCCCTGCTTTGCAGGCCAAAGTGTTATCTGTATGAGATTGTCATACACGCTACTGTTATACTGTGTTATGCACTCCCTTATACATATGAGGCGTCACCATATGGTCAATATGTGTTAGGGCTCACTTTGTGTCGGCCCACATATCTTCACTATTACGTGTTCCCCGGGCACTGGCCCTTGGACTTAATGTGAATGGTCTCAGCATACACGGCGCTTTAAACTGGGTTCCCGTAGCGTAAGCTAGCTTACGCAACACGAGAGTACTCTCGTAAGAGAACGACACTCGGTTACTAACGTAACCTCGGTTCTCTCTAGAAGAGGGAACGAGTGTTGCGTAACCCGGCCGTGTTAATGCTGCGTTCTTTTTTCGCTTCAGTGTGAAAAACCAAAGAACACCCTATCTGGACCGGGCTGATATAGAGGTAAGCCACGCCTATTCTGGCGGGACGTGACGCACTCGGGCACCCGCGCTGCTATTGGTGCTGACGTCACTCCCAGTCCACCGATAGGTTGCAGCATCTTGCCGCAGAGCAGCCAATAGGCGCACGAGCTGCCTATTCTAGGTCTGCTCTGTGCAAGCATGCGTTTTAAATATGAAAAAATTAAAGGATAATTTTTGGCTTCAGTATTCTCGAGAAAAGGAGTTTTCCCGTAGCGTAAGCTAGCTTACGCAACACTCGTTCCCTCTTCTAGAGAGAACCGAGGTTACGTTAGTAACCGAGTGTCGTTTTACATGCATGCAATGACAAAAAACACTTTTGTTGTCTTATAATATGCATTTATTTTTACCTGATTTGCTCAGCGATTCCCAAATGATTCGTTTGACGACTCATTTTTCAAACACCGCCTTTGCGTGACGCTAATCTGCGGTGATTGGTCAGACGACCCAGTCAGTTATTTTTCGCGTTAACCCAAAGCTTAAACATATTGATAAAGCACTGCAGTACTACAATACGCTCTATTCTTTATGACAACTCCAATAACAACGACAAACATTCGTTAGCCTCATAGCATAATTGCCTAAGACTAAGTCATTTTGTGTTTTTTCTTGTTTTCCAAAGACATTGAAATATGACTTAGGCAATTATGCTATGAGGCTAACGATATTTCAAAAACACACACACACACAGCTTGGAGACCTAAGCGCGTAACTGACACACACACACACACACACACACACAGCTTGGAGACCTAAGCACGTAACTGACACACACACACACACACACACACACACACACACACACACACACACACAGCTTGGAGACCTAAGCTGCGTTGAGCGTAACTGACACACACACACCACACTTATTGAGCATGCTACAAAACCCATAAAAGCTACAATTATTAACAGTACTTACAGGTTGTGATTCGGAGGATGAAGCCGATCCAAATAAACTTGGTACCTTCCTTCAGTATCAGCCGACTCGCGAATCCATGAAAGCCTTTATGTTTGTAAAGGAATCCTCATTAAAATAACGCGAACACAGCTCAAGGTGGCTATACTTGTGTGGTATAGTTGTAAATATAAACTCTAGCCAGATTCTTCACATTCTCGTCCCTGGGCAGTGAAAAAAAAGTTCGCTTTTGATTCGCACTCCAGAACAGCTCGTCGACATGTTGTTTTCACTGTTTTCTGGCGCGTGCAATGAGTGGGCGTTTCTTATTCAAATAACTTGTACAAGTGACGTACGAAAGTTAGAGAAAATGCATCGTTCGTCTATCGATTCATATCAGCGACTCAGAGTCGACTCTTACTTTTGAGAGACAATAACTTTGTATACGGTGAACTTTCATATTTAAAACTTTGCAGGATGTTTTTGTTCACTTAGATCTATGTTACACACTACATGAAAGGTAATTTTCAAAATTCCATAATAGGTACCCTTTAAAACTCTTAACTAAAAGTGCACTTTTTCAAACATATTAGCATGGTTTCAATTGTGTTTGTACTATTACACACAGGGTTTCCCATACATTCATTAATTTGTGGCGGGCCGCCACAATATCAACGCTGACCGCCACGGATTGATTTTCAGATTTTTTAGCTATTTAATATGGGTAAAATTGTATTTTATTGTAGAGCTGCGCGCAGCTTGCTCCCCCTCTCTCTCACAAACTGACAACGGAGGCGCGCGCAAATAGCCCCGCCTCCTCTTCGAGCACAGTCTCAAAACATGAGCATGCGTTGGAGGACGGATTGTTGCGGTCACTGCGGAGTTTTTCCCAGCGAATATTCCAGAATCAATCCGGAGTTGAATGGTTGTAATGAACACTGCTGCAAAACAACTCTGATAAGTTATTCTATGTTAAACGTTGTCGCGTTTCCATTACAGATTCAGGGTTTCCCGCAGCACTTTGTAACTAAGGCGGCCGCCTAAGCAACACACGCCTTAACTAACGTTACGTCGTCAAAAATGTATGAGCGAAGCCTGCCTTGTTACTCTGTCCTGTTTATAGCTTAAATTCTCTGCCGGGGGCAGAACTTGGACCGATATTTCCCGCCGCCATCCTCGGGCCGGGCCCTTGATCTAGAGACGTGCGGCGCGGGACTAGATTTGATGGCCGAGTGCGAGCGGTAATGCACTCACTCTGTGTGCGGGCTGTGGAGAATACAACGATTCACAGGACTCCCGCAAATTATGAATATCAATGAATAAAACATATAAAAACTAATAAATTGTTATTAATCTGTTGCAGAAAAGAACAACTAAACAAAATTGAAACGATTTACTGGCCAGAGTTTCTATTTGTAACATGTTTCCAACGTGAGCGATGTAGCCAATCACAGACATATGTGTTGATTTCTTAAACACAATGGCCAATCAGAAGCATTTAATATAGACTCCCATCACCGCTCAACTGACTTTTTGTTCAGTGCTGAATTCTGCATGCTGGCAAATCCTCTGTTTATAACAAACAAAGTGTAGATATTGTGAAATAATTGTTGTGCAATCAGCTTCATTGATAATAATAGAGATGTTTGAGATCGCGATGATGTCAGCTTTTTAGGGATTATTAACATGCAGTCATGGCAAACCATACCATGGCAAAAGTAGCCTATGCTTTTATGTTAAATTAACTGTTGTTTGTAAATTCGCACCTCTGCATTTTGACAATGTTGTTTTGCACTTTATTTTGCACCTCATTGTTTTATAGTTGTATAGTGTTTGTTAAAATTCAGTTGTTGTTTCAGTTGTTATGTTTTGCACTTTTTAGCACAAATATTTTAAAATATTTGTATAGTTTGTTAAAATTGCACATTGCAAATGTTGTTTTGAAAAGCTGGTTATTTATAAATCTAATTTGCTATTTAAATTTAATATAGTGTTTAATCATTGTTACATTTAGTACAGAGCCTGTAGTCTATCACACAAACAAGCCCATATGATAGGGCATTGGAATATTTTTTCAGAAAGGCCCTTAAAATAAAATGTTCAAACAAAGGGTGCAAAATTTGCAACAAGAAGTCTGTGGAGCAGTCATAGAAGTGTAGCAATGGTATAGCAATAGCAATGTCTTTAAGTTATCTGACATTATGTGTCAAATCCTCCCCCCCCCCCCCCCCCCAAAAAAAAAAACACCACCACACATAGAATCTAATTCTGTGGGAAACACTGTACACAAAATCACAAAGTATCATTTTCACAACACAAAATAAGTGTTTCTTCTATATAAACATTTCATTTACAGTAACTGCCTTTCATAAAGCTCTTACTATCAAACTTTTGATTTGCATCTCTTTTAGTTCAGTTTTATACATTTTTCTTTTATTTAATCCAACTGATTTAAAATGTTTAAACAATGAATCGTTTAGTACACCTATTGATTTCTATAGATAGATTCTATAGATATAGTTTTTACTTGTTTGCAATTTACAAGATGGATAACCAAATGTAATGAGAATAATTGCTTTATCTTAGATGCATCAGAATTGCATTTAATGCATTTTTGTTTTAACATCGTAATCTCAACACTTTGTAATTGTCCTAAAGAGGTTACATTTCCCTTCATGTCATGCACATTACAAATCACATGCATCATTTTCTCAAAACACTGTGCACAAAATCATCAAATGTTTTCACAGTAGTTCATACAGCCAACCAAAACTTTAAAATATCAGGAAAAAACAAATGCATCTCTTTTACTGTAATTTGTTTTACAAAAATCACAATAATTTGTGCACCATTTTTCCAAACACAACAAACAAAACTCTGTTATTTGTTAAATTCTCAGTTGCACTTGGAATGTTCTCAATTAGCCCCAAATAAATCTGAGTCAATATGCAACACAACTCAGGAAATGCCAAATTCTTAACTGTTTATCTCAATTACAAAAACTATAAAAGGGGAAAAGAAAAACATAACAAAAAAGAAGAATGGGAAAGGGAAGCGGTGTAAGACTAAGATGTTTTGTAGATGATAGAGGAAGGGTAATATTGAGAGGGAGAGGAACAAGTGCTGCAGTGTACTGATGTTTTGGCACACAACACTTTCTTTGGGCCGCACAATACAGGAGGGCTTCTCGAGGCTTTATTAAATCCCTCAATGAAATCCACTTTCATTGGGTGATCAGGAGCAAATTGAGGGAAATTGTGTAGTTGTTTGGGACAATTTCCAATTTCACAATTCATCGCTGGAATTGTGAAATCACTGGTTTGAGCATCATCCAGATTTCAGGATGGTGTTCCTTGTTGACTAGATGTAACTGAGAGGCAAGATCTATACATTTTATTTTTTGGATGAAAAATCATTGTTATACAACTAAACTCATCATTAAAGAACTTTGAAGAACACGATTAAAGAACACGAAAAGCATGTATTTTCCTTCATGTGTTTGTCTATCTACAGCTGAATTTGTTATCAAATCAACAGAGAGCACACTTGTAGTTTTGATGTTACTATTTATTTTTGATAAATCATCAGGGATCCTAGAAGGATCCATCAGGGATCCTCATTGCTAGAATAAAATGCAGTGCTTCATTATGCAGTGAATACTGAAAAGTTTTGCCACCAACGAGTGTGTTTAGTTTGCTGTGTTAATTGTTTTGAGAGCAACTAAATTAATTTGGAGAAATGTGTCAATCAATTGAAAAAAACTGTAAAAGTTCTAAATTGGTTTCCAACAATGCCAAAGCTCTAAAGTCTGTTACATTGTGCACATAAATAGTATTTATGCTTTTGTATAATGGAAACAAAAGGGACTCAATGCATTTCTCACTCTCCTGAATTTATTTTAAATTATATGTTACCTCTGGCTCAAATTATTATTATTATTTTTTTAAGTTTTGTCTGTTTATTTTACTTGCTTTTACTATCTTTTTTGCTTACTGTTTATAATTATATTATTGCTGTTTAATTCTGTTTCGAGATGTAACTAGGCCTATATATTTGCTGTTATATTTGTTCAATAAAATTTTTTTTTTAAATTTTAAAAAAGTTCTAAATTTAAGAAGATCATATTGTTGTGTTTCGGTGATTAAACCAAATGTTCTCGTTACATATTACATCAATCGTGTGTTTTGAAACAATTATGTGGACTGAAAATGTGTACACCTGTAATGAAAGCATGGGATCCGGTTTTAAAAGAATGGCTAGCGTGATCAGTGTGATCAGTTTGGATTTTTGTACTAAGAGTTTTGAAAATGCACACCTTACTTGTGAAAATAGTCCCAAAGCAAAAAAATAAAATAAAAACTTGTCTATAAAAAGGGTTTCTTGCACGTTTTTTGCACTACAGCGTTTTTCTTAAAGGAATGACTATAAGACTCATTTTTGACAACATTTTATTTTGTTACATGAACTGTGTACTACATTATTTTTTATAAAGCATAATATTACAGAAGCAGTCATGGTTGCCTCATTCATGTCAGTAAGAAGAAGAAAGAAAGAAAGAAAGAAAGAAAGAAAGAAAGAAAGAAAGAAAGAAAGAAAGAAAGAAAGAAAGAAAGAAAGAAAGAAAGAATCAAATAGGTACAAAATATAATTTCTAGTTTTCTTGAAGAACATTTGATTGAAGCATATGAAATCTTTACTGACCCAGTAATCAGATGTAGCTGTATTTTGATATCAAACAGACTCTACACTGAGTACTGAGTGAGCAAATGACATCAGTGGAATCCTAAATTACTCATAGAAGCATCTTCCATGTCCACGAAACATCCTAGAATTATGTCATTATTGCTTTATAAAATAATTTACAGGTCCACTCCAATAATCCAACTTGACAGCAAATAAAGTGTCACACTATTCTTCTGTGGCTGTTCTTTGGTTTCTCTTTGAAAGAGCTGTTCAGAAAAAATGAAACTGATGGTGTGTGTAAGGGGGAATACCATGTCCTTATTATGCATGTATATTAGGTTATTTCCAAAAGCATCCACACTTACTGGATACAAACTTAACATAAAATGTCAAGTAATTCACAATATTTGTGACAGAGGAAACATTGCTCATATGTTGCTTTTATAGCATTCTTCTGGAAGACTTCTTTCTTTGTTTATAAACAAACAATTTCACTTTTTAAATATAGTTGTGTATGAAGTTAACAAAGAAATAGTTACAGCTGCAGGTTGTGGTAATCAATAGAGTTACAAAATGCACAATAGGCTAACAACATTTTGATAACTAGCCCCTACATTTTCAGTTTTAAGTCTATCTAGAATTGACTTACTTCATCATGAGACATTCATTGTTGCTTCTTGTGTTGCTACATCTTGTTCCTGCAGCTCTTTAACAGACATGTTCAAACACTAACAAAGACATTTGTTGGCTCAGAAACCTACCTGTTGTACAACCACACCAATTTCCACTGAACTCCTCACTTGACGTCTCGAGCAAACTGTCTATTGCTCCACATCCTTCCTCCTACTGCATGTAGTCTAATCCGAATTCTAAGAATACGGAAAAAAAGTGACTTCCTTGGTTGAAGAAGCGCTTCAGCATGTCGTGTCTGCACATAGACCTTTGTGCTCGTCTGTACGTCTTTTTGAGAGTGTGTCGGGTGTGCGGGTGGCCAGAGTTTTTATCAAATCAGCCTTCTATAAATTTCCCCTGGGTCTCTCCCTTCACCTGGCTGGGAATTGTGTGTGTTAGTCACCTTACAAGGGACAGTCCCTTTAGACAATTTCAATAAGCATCTTCGCTCACAGGCAATACCTTGGACAGGGACACTTGCACAATTCGAATGAATTTAGTTGAGATGTCTTTTGCAAGAGACTTTGGTTTGTTTCTAATTTATTACATTTGGAGTTTGGTGCATACATTTTTTAGGTGAATAAAACAAATAATTAAAATGAAAGATATTATATTTTTAAATACAATAAATTATTTTTTTAGGATACAATTTTATTGAAAAAGAAGAATTAGAAATGAAGAAGCTCATTTCATTTCAAAAGAAGAATTTCATTTGGTATGAAATTAATTAATATTTAATTTCAAGTAGAAATTCATCAACTCATTTTTTTTTTCTTGACTCTTTTTATTTGACGCTTGTAACTGATAAATGAGACAACAGAACAGAGAACAGTTCAGGGCCAAAGATAAGTTAAGAACAATTTCTTTAAAATAAAAAACAGTTTTGTTGTCTATTGTGTGTGATGAAACAAAATAAGGATGAAAAGCAGTTTCAATAATGAAGGGCAAGGAAAGCATGTGAAACAGATATCTGGTCAAGTCACATTTATTTATATAGCGCTTTTTACAATACAGATTGTTTCAAAGCAGCTTTACAGAGATAACAGGAAAATAATGCAACAAAGTTTGTTTCTAGAAGAAAATAGTGTCACAGTCCAGATCAAGTTCAGTGATGTTTCATTTTTGATGTAAAAAAGTTATTCATTTAGTTCATTTTATATATATATATATATATATATATATATATATATATATATATATATATATATATATATATATATATATATAGCCGCTCTGGAGAAAACCGTGATGTCATCGTCCAGCTCAGTTCAGTTCTCAAATAATGGCGTGAATGACGGCAGATCAATAATATTGTTGAATATTAAATTAAAATCTAGTGGCGAATGTATGCCTTGAGAGCATTACATCATTCTGTATCTCATTCTGTTCATGTACTTATTTGACCTTCTGTGGGTTCTGCACTGATGTCATCATTTTGCTGTCCCCTAGAAGGCTTCTATTTGCATAAACATTTTGGTGAATCATAAAGTACCTTGCCATCTAAAAGAGGGAGTGTGGCATACAGGAAGTCAAAGCAAAATGTGTGCGTATTGTGTACAGGAAGTCAGTGCAATGTTCATCACCACCCATCCTCCTAACTGGTAGAAGTTTTTTTTTTTTTTGTCTTTGATGTTGCCTGGTCAGGTCTAAAGTCACGATTATTTGGATAATTATTATCGGTATCTTGTCGTACAAGGATTTGATAGAATGATAGATTTTTGATTAGTTCAGTGTGGAAGCTAGAAGCAAATGTGGCAAGGAACAAAAATAACTAAATGGTGGAGAAAATTTTTGGATGACAAAGGCTAAACTGAGGGCCAGTTTTCCTCTGGCTATACGTAATGTTAAAATTAGTTCGCTTCAGTATCTTGTGTTTTTTCAGTATCTACGTACAGTATCTTGATGTACGTACAGTATCTACAGTAGCTGTACAGAATGGACCATAAGAATTCAATGTCTGAGATTTGTGAGGTTACGTGAAAGACTGAAAGGGCATGCAGACAAATAATGAGATATGACGGCCACTTGGCACAGGTTACAATTGTAGTCATTGGACAGAGACATATATAGGGAGAGTCCTTATTTTTTGTTACCATGGTTTCAGTTTCACACCTGTTCCTTGTTTCATTGATCATCATCCCTGTGTATATACGCACTTAATTTTCTCAGTTTCAGAGTTGTTATTAGTAGTTGTGTTGTGTGGTTAAAATATCTTGGTGTTCATTATAGTCTCCTTGTCACTTTCATTCTGCGTTTATTGTGGATCGCACTACACAGCCTGTGACACATGGCTGACAATAATTCTGCTTGAGGGCATGTTAATATTTTAAAGTAATTGCCAAATGACATCAGAGGAACATCTGGGGAAAAACTGAATAGACCTCATAGTTTGTTTAGCATAGGATAGGTTTTTCTTTAGCTGTGTTGAATTGACTGTACTGTAAATGCATCAGTCACAGTGGCACTCATGACAGCTTAGGCTAAAACTAACAAAACAAAGAAGTAACTATCTGCCCCTAAAATTTCCCAGCGCAAAAGTAGGGGGCAGAATTGTGGTTTCAATGAATCTACACAGTAAAAAAACACAGTATTCTCCCCACCCAGAGGAGCCAGTAAACTCAATGCAAGTCATCTTTACTGTTGAAATAACTGACCTCCCACCGTTTACAAAGATATTTCTTTGAAAAAAGGAGCATCTGCATTCACTAGTAAATTTCTTCAATAAACCGACACTCTCTCTATCCCAAATTTACTCTACACACAAATTGACATGTATCTGCTACATATATTATGCTATACTATATTATTTTAGTCGAAAGATCTGCACTTGCCACTTAACAAATAAAGAATAGCATCTTTAACAATAAAATGAAAACAGCAGTGTGCAACACTTATAAGGAATTTATATACCAACACAATGGAATTTAGATCAAAGTGCATTCTAGTGAAAGAGGTGAAAAGAATGTAAAAGGAATGCTGTATAGGCTCTCAAAAACAAAGCAAACAGTCCCTCATGACTGTTTATCTTCGGGAACACAAATGAAGATTTTTTTAATGAAATCTGATGAGCTTTCTGTCCCTCCATTGACAGCCTTATTATTACTACCACAGAAAGGTATTAAAGATATCAATAACCCTCTGGGGACCAAAAACGCACCGGCTCGTTTTGGCAGATTTTTTTCACATAGCAGAAAAATAGACTTAAAGTACTCCCATCATTTCTGGTCATACAGAGTTAAGAATTATGAGAAAATAAACTGTTAAATGTCTACTTTTTTATGTGCCCACATACAATTGAAAAAAAATATTGTGCTTTTGTAAAATAAAGAAAATAAACAGGGTGTGCGTTCTGCCTCCCCGTCTCCGTGAACTTTTTTTCTGGAGCACGTCTCTAAACTTAAACAAAACTCAGCGAATACTGTTCACCCAGCCACAAGCAATATATCTTTTAAATCATTTGGGTTTGTACTTTTAAATGATCTTATTCAAAACTAAAATATATATTCTCCGTTATGTCATCTATATAAAACGAGAGAGGTGTCAGCCGTTCTATTTTGTTCTTACTGACCGCCAGAGGCAGTGCTTCCCACTGAATATTATCTCTCTTAATTGCTCATGTTCAGGTCGAGTCTATTTAACCCCGTGACATCCTGCAAACTGTCTCTTTAATCTTCTCGCATACATGCAGGTTACAGGTCGAAGAGAAAAATCTTTCATTCAGAATACTTGGATTCCGTCTTTCACAGCCTCGTAACAAACATTTTTGTTGGAGCCGCACGTTGTGCTTCCTCCAGAGGCTGCGGCGGATTGAAGACAAATTTACTTTGTTGGAACACGGCTGTTTATTCCGGTTGCTGCCAGAGCGCGGTACGTTGCTTATAAGAACCGGATATTGTTTCTTTGATGAAACGTGTATAAGTGGCATCTCAGAGTGGGTTCGCTCCAAAGAAAAGCCACATAGTGATTAATTATTGCGAACAGTAAGAGTGTGTGCGCTCCAGGAACAACAATATATTTTTCGTTACAGACCATCGGCGTTCACGGCAGTCGGTTGTATTCATATTGAGCATTCAAATTAGGTAAGTATTTTTATAAATTACATAGTCTTACACATGTTGCTATCAGAGTGGTCTGTGTTTATGTTTGGAGCTCCGTCGAATTGATTCATTAATCCTTGATTTTCTTCTTTACCACTCAATTATAAACAGGCACTTTCTATTTTTATATCGTGTGAACTTATCCTCGATAATATTCCTTGTAAAAAACAATCGGATTGCTTTGATATCGCTACTTAGATCCAACTTTCCGAATCTCGGCTACTAGCCTTTAGCCCGCTAGCATTTCACGCGTGGCCTCGCGCCTATTCGAGCGTCGTCTCATCTTTTACACCCGTTTCTCTGAAAGCTTCTCTGAAAGTACAGACACACGTTGATTGTGCTTAGAGCCTGCATCAACGGGGCATAAGCACATCTGCGTGCGGTCTGTGTTTGTGTTTGGAGCTCCCTCGAATTGATTCATTAATCCTTGATTTTCTTCTTTACCACTCAATTGTAAACAGGCACTTTCTATTTTTATATCATGTGAACTTATCCTCGATACTATTCCTTATAAAGAAAAAAAAAAAAAAAAAAAAACAATCGGATTGCTTTACTGATTACGATTACTACTAATTTACTGTTCATCTGTTATAATGGCGAACATATCGGATGTGTGTCTAACGTTACCTCTGAGTGCAGGTGAGGACACATTCGAGCTGATTTCGGTACGACTGGAGCTGGAGTCGGTAGAGAAGCAGATTCGTGTTCTGCTGGAGAAGCAAGCCGAGCTGCGAGATCGGCAATCAGCGCTTGAAACATCACGCGCCGATGCTCACAAGTCAGTGGTTAGTAACTTTGTGACTTTGACTCCGACTTCGTCTACTCCGTGCGTTTCTCTGCCCAGGAGGACGCGATCATCTCTGCCTTCAATCACTCCTGCACCCTGGGTCACGACACGAGCCAGGACCAGAGCAAGAACCTCTCCGCCCCTCCCGGTCTTCGAGATCTCCACCCGGAACCGCTTCTCCCCTCTTCGCGAGTCGGAACGCGACGACGCCGTGATCATCGGCACTTCCATGGTCCGCCATGTCCGTGCTACCTCGGGTAAAGGTAAGGTGCGCACTCACTGCTTTCCTGGTGCTCGTGTTCTTGATGTCGCTGCGCAGGTTCCCAAGATCCTGAACGGTGACGAGCG
The DNA here is from genome assembly GCA_036326025.1 of Chrosomus eos. Lineage (NCBI taxonomy): Eukaryota > Metazoa > Chordata > Actinopteri > Cypriniformes > Leuciscidae > Chrosomus > Chrosomus eos. The sequence goes on along the minus strand of CM070834.1, from coordinate 30,993,723 downwards.
CGTCGGAGCTGTCGTGCTGCACGCGGGGACGAATGACATCAGGCTGCGGCAGACGGAGGTTCTGAAGAAGGACTACAGGAGCCTGATCGAGACGGTACGCAGCACATCGCCTAGAGCAACGATCGTCGTGTCTGGACCGCTTCCCACTTACCGACTTGGACAAGAAAGGTTCAGTAGATTATTTGCTTTAAATGAATGGTTAATGTCATGGTGTAATGAACAGAAACTGCTCTTTGTAAATAATTGGAATCTGTTTTGGGAGCGACCTAGGCTCTTCCGTCCTGATGGTCTGCACCCCAGCAGAGTCGGAGCGGCTGTTCTGTCGGACAACATCTCCAAGACGCTACACACCATCTGACTAGTAAGTCAAAGTCCAAATCATAGTCTTTGCTGTGCCAACTTAATTGATATAAGTACCAATGTAGAACATTATATAGAAACTGTGTCTATTCCTCGCTTAGTGAAGCCAAACAACAAATCTACTGTAAGATCTAGCAAGAATATTATTGTAATTAAACCAGAAAATCTAAATATCAGTGAACAAAAACAATTTCTAAAGCTAGGTCTTCTAAACATTAGATCGCTCACACCCAAGGCGGTTATTGTAAATGAAATGGTCACAGATAATAATTTCGATGTTCTGTGCCTTACTGAAACCTGGCTTAAACCAAATGATTATTTCGGTCTAAATGAGTCTACTCCGCCAGGATACTGTTATAAGCATGAGCCCGTCTGATCGGTCGTGGCGGCGGTGTTGCAACAATCTATAGAGATATTCTTAATGTTACTCAGAAAACTTGTCATAGGTTTAATTCGTTTGAAGTACTTGTGCTAAATGTTACGCTCTTAGATGTAAGAAAGAAATCCTTATTATCTCTAGCATTGGCTACCGTATATAGACCTCCAGGGCCATATACTGATTTCCTAAAAGATTTTGCAGACTTTCTCTCAGACCTATTGGTCAATGTCGATAAAGCAATAATTATTGGCGACTTTAACATACACGTAGATAATACAAATGATGCGTTAGGGGCTGCGTTTAGAGATCTATTAAACTCTTTTGGGGTGAAGCAAAACGTCAGTGGTCCCACTCATCGGCTAAATCATACACTAGATTTAATTATTTCATATGGAACCGATCCAACCGATATAGATATTATACCGCAAAGTGACGATCTCACTGATCATTACATGGTAACTTGCATAATACGCACTGCTGAAATTTGTCATGTTGCACCACGTTATAGACCAGGCAGAACAATCCTTCCAACCACTATAGATAGATTCTCAAATAGCTTACCTGATCTATCTCAGCTGCTCAGTAAACCCAAACAAACAGATGAACTAGAGGAAATGACTAGCAGTATGAGCAACATTTTCTCTAGTACACTAGATATTGTTGCACCAATTAGATTAAAAAAGGTTAGAGAGAAAACTAAAACACCATGGTACAACAGTGCTACGCATGCTATCAAGAGAGAAACTCGTAACTTAGAGCGTAAATGGAAACGAACTAATTTAGAGGTCTTCAGAATCGCGTGGAAAGACAGTATGTCACGTTATAAAAGGGCTCTAAAATCAGCCAGGGCTGAGCATATCCGCAAATTAATTGAAAATAACCAAAATAATCCAAGGTTTTTATTTAACACCGTGGCTAGACTAACAAATAATCAGACATCTCCAGAGCAAAATATTCCGTTACAATATAGTAGTAATGATTTTATGAATTACTTCAATGAGAAAATAGAAAGCATCCGAAACACAATTGTAAATGTACAATCCTCTATGGTGTCTTATGACTCGGCCTCAATTATGGCCCCCCTAGAACAACTACACCGCTTTACAACTATAGGACAGGAAGAACTAAATAAACTAATCATTGCATCTAAACCAACAACATGTTTATTAGATCCAATACCCACTAAACTACTTAAAGAAGTGTTACCTGTAGTGGAAGAGCCTCTTCTCAATATTATTAACTCGTCTTTATTTTTAGGTCACGTTCCAAAAATATTCAAGCTGGCAGTAATAAAACCTCTCATTAAGAAACCGCAATTAGATCCAAATAACCTAGCAAATTACAGACCCATCTCAAATCTTCCATTTATGTCTAAAATACTAGAAAAAATTGTGTCCGCTCAATTGTACTCTTTCTTGCAAGAAAATGATATCTACGAAAAATTTCAGTCGGGATTCAGACCGCATCATAGCACAGAAACTGCGCTAGTTAAAATTACAAATGATTTACTCTTAGCCTCTGACCAAGGCTGTATCTCAATACTAGTTCTACTTGATCTTAGCGCCGCGTTCGACACTATAGATCATAAAATACTCTTAGATCGACTACAAAACTACACTGGTGTTCAGGGACAGGCATTAAGCTGGTTTAGATCGTACTTATCAGACCGTTACCATTTCGTCTGTTTAAATGGGGAAAAATCAAAGATAACATCAGTAGACTATGGAGTGCCGCAAGGATCTGTCCTAGGCCCTCTGCTATTCTCAATATATATGATGCCACTTGGTAATATTATAAGAAAACATGGAATTAGTTTTCACTGTTATGCTGATGACACTCAATTATATATCTCATCACGACCAGATGAAAACACTAACTTATCTAACTTGACAGAGTGTCTAAAAGATATAAAATGCTGGATGACGTGTAATTTCCTGCTATTAAATTCAGATAAAACGGAGGTATTACTTATTGGTCCAAAAAACTACCCACAAAATCCCTTACAATACAACTTTAATTTAGAAGGATGTCCTGTTACTTTATCCACTACAGTAAAAGACCTGGGTGTTATACTAGACCGCAACTTGACTTTCGAAAATCATATCTCATATGTTACAAGAACAGCCTTTTTCCACCTTAGAAACATTGCTAAGCTACGTAACATGCTATCTGTTTCAGATGCAGAAAAGTTAGTTCATGCATTCATGACCTCGAGACTAGATTACTGTAATGCTTTATTAGCTGGTTGTCCTGCATCCTCAATAAACAAACTACAGTTAGTGCAAAATGCAGCCGCTAGAGTTCTTACTAGATCAAGAAAATATGATCATATAACACCAATTTTATCATCTCTACACTGGTTACCTATTAAGTTCCGTATCAATTACAAAGTATTACTATTGACTTATAAAGCTCTAAATGGTTTAGCTCCTGTGTATTTAACAGACCTTCTATCGCCCTACAATCCATCGCGCTCTTTAAGATCACAAAATTCGAGGCTTCTGGTCGTTCCTAGGATATCTAAGTCTACTAAAGGAGGGAGGGCGTTCTCACATTTATCTCCTAAACTCTGGAATAGCCTTCCTGATATTGTTCGAGACTCAGACTCGCTGTCCCAGTTTAAAACTAGATTAAAGACGCATCTCTTTAACCAAGCATTCACTTAATGCTTACCTTTTATACTACTTCTGAATCAGTTCGAATGCATTAATATTATGAACATCAGCTATGCTAATTATTTCCCATCTGTCTTTCTGCTGTTATCTCGGGACGCTAGTCCCGAGGTAAATAGCGTTCGTCAGCTCCAGTTTGTATCCAGCCTCTCACGAAGACTTCAGATGCCCCAACACCTGTGGAGAGACGACTAAACGCCGGTGGAGAGACGACTAAACGCCTGTGGAGAGACGACTCGACGCCTGTGAAGAGACGACTAAACACCGGCGATATGTTATGCCTAAATTTATACATGATTAACTAACTGTATTTTTCTTTGTACATTTCTGAAATGCACTTTCTGTAAAGCTGCTTTGAGACAATGTGTATTGTGAAAAGCGCTATACAAATAAACTTGAATTGAATTGAATTGCTATGTACATCCAATTTCATTGTTTTTTTGGTTTTTTTCTTTTCTTATATAGGTAGTATATTTCAAGCAGATGCGTTATATACAAGTGTTTTCGCTGTTTTCTGGACTGCTACCTACCTGGTACTTCTATTAACAGTGGGATAAGTAAAATTTAAAAAAATCTAATTCGGTACCTTACCGTATAGAATTTTTGTGGCTCCCAGAGTGTTCTCGCTTGGCCTTCAATAAACCACTGCTGTGGCAGTATGGAACAGCTTAGCCTGACGTGCACTGTGTGCAGGGCCACTTTACAGCAGGATGATGGACATGACTGCTGTCCATCCTGCTTAGGCTTGGAACATTTGAAGCAGGGCCTCACTGAAGATACCTGTATGAATTGTAGCACCATATCGTGGGAGTGGAGAACCTCCAGACTAGCTGCAGTAGAGGCACTCTTGACCTTTAACCAATAGAGTGGAGGTGTTGACCTCAGAGTTTGCCCAGATTAAGTCTTTAATTCTAAATCTGCAACCAAGGGAGGCACCATCACCTATGTTGAGAAATCCCAGGAAGGAATTACCCATTCCTGAGGAGGATATGCTGTCCATGGCAGCCAGTTTTGGGAGGAGGGAAATGAGGAATTCTTATCAGTAAGCCACTCTCACTTCTCTCATAATGACTCTCAGAACACGGCACAGGGTTCAGCTGAAGGAGTAGAATTAGATCAGGATGTGGTGAGACAAGCCCTCCAGATTGCGTTGGCACGCTTAAGCCTGGACACTGCCCCTACAGTGGCAGCTCCCTCCAGTGCCTTTTTCAGAGGAACGGCAAAACCATCTGCTCATTCCCCCATCCAAAGATTATATTGGGGAACTACAGAGGTGCTGGGCTTCGTGACCTCCCTGTAGTCCAAGGCCAACTGTTTGGACCAGCGGCACAGAAAACTCTGGAACAGAGCATTCAGACGAATAAGACCAAACAGCAGCTAGCAGACCTAAGAGGAACTCTACCATCACAAGTTAGACAAGGGTATGGGGGACGGTATCCTGCTCGCTCTTAACCTTTAGTTCGTTCTGGTGCTGTTCAGAGGAGCCAGCCAAGGCAACTAGATCAGCATGTGCAGTACCCCAGAGCACGAGGACAACAAGTATTTCGGGCTCCAAGGGGCAGGGTGTCAGATCAGCGCCCCCCCAGAGACAATAAAGCCCAGGCATGAAGTCCTGGGGCCAACCGTCAGACGTTTTTCACACCAGCAGCTCAATTTCTGGAAAGAGAACACCTCAGACCCTTGGTTAATAGCAACGCTATCTCAAGGGTACAGGCTGCAATTCCGACGGCGGGTCCCTGCTTTCAATGCGGTCAAGATGACTATTGTCAAAGACCCCAACAGCTCACTGGCATTGTCAAGACAAGTAGCCGAACTCCTAGAAAAGGAAGCCATAGAACCGGTAAAATGGTCAGCACGGCTAAATGGGTTTTACTCAGTGTACTATATAATCCCGAAAAAAGATGGCGGCGTAAGGCCCATTCTCGACCTTCGCGGCCTCAATCAGTCCCTCAAGGTTTTAGCATTCCACATGCTACGCACAACGGAGGTGTCACGGTTCATAAATTCATTGATTCCTTCTTGTCTCGTGTTTCTGTTGTTATCTGTGTGGGTATGTGTTGTGAGTGGGCGTTACCACTCCATTCTGCTGATCAGCATCCGCTGATCAGCGCGCCAGCTGACAATCATCTACTCACCAGCTGCAGCTCATTCAATCCCATATATATACTCACAGTTTTCTCCTCTCATTGTCAGATCGTTGTATGAAGTCCGTCGTGTGTGTGTTTGGTCCCCTTCCTGTCGGCGTGTCAGTTCGTGTCCTGTTCGTGTTTCTCTGGATTTATCACTGCCGTGGATCATCTCACCTCACCTGGATCTTCACTTCACTTCACTACTGGACTCATCACCAGCACCCTGACCATCTTGTCCCTGCGCTGCCAGTATTATTTGTTGTGTCATCTGACCGTGAACTGAGTCATTAAACCTCCTCACTTGCATCATTGCTTCTGTCATTTTTTGCCGTTACAGGAGGTCCTTCGGGCACTCAGACCACTACAGTGGTTCACCACAATAGATCTAAAGGACGCTTATTTTCATATCCCAATTGCACCGCAACACAGAACCTTTCACCGCTTCGCATTACAAGGTCAGGTCTATCAGTTCCGAGTCCTACCATTTGGGCTGTCCCTGTCCCCTCGGGTGTTCACCAGGTGCGTAGCGGAAGCGTTGTCCCCAATACAAGCCAGGGGGTACAGGTGCTCCCTTATCTGGACGACTGGCTCATCTGTGCTTCATTTCAAGGGCAGGCAACAGAACACACCAATCTGCTGATTGCCCGTGTCACTCAGTTGGGTCTCAGGGTGAATTTCAGCAAGAGTCAGTTGATCCCATGTCAGTCTGTGAAATTCATTGTCATCACTCTAGACTCGAGATCAATGAAAGCATTCCCATAACCTCAGAGGGTGGTCAGCATATTGCTCTTACTCCAGCGTTTTCGGAAACAGATCAAGCTGCCATTCAGAACGTTCCTCAGATGGATGGGCATGCTAGCAGCAGCAGCGGCATTGATACCACTGGGCCTACTTTCGCTGCGCCCTTATCAGAGATGGGTAAACAGTCTTCACCTGAACCCCACATGGCACAGGAGCAGGCTGGTCAAAGTTACAGATCGATGCCTTCTTACCTTGAAACAATGGAAAAACAGGTCATTCCTGACGAAAGGGGCAGCTCTGGGTGTGATTCCGTCTCGCTGGGAGATAATACAGACAGATGCTTCACTAAGTGGCTGGGGGGCAGTGTGGCAGCACAGATGCTGATTTCCTAAAAGATTTTGCAGACTTTCTCTCAGACCTATTGGTCAATGTCGATAAAGCAATAATTGTTGGCGACTTTAACATACACGTAGATAATACAAATGATGCGTTAGGGGCTGCGTGTACAGATGTATTAAACTCTTTTGGGGTGAAGCAAAATGTCAGTGGTCCCACTCATCGTCTAAATCATACACTAGGTTTAATTATATCATATGGAACCGATCCAAACGATATAGATATTATACCGCAAAGTGACGATCTCACTGATCATTACATGGTAACTTGCATAATACGCACTGCTGAAATTTGTCATGTTGCACCACGTTATAGACCAGGCAGAACAATCATTCCAACCACTATAGATAGATTCTCAAATAGCTTACCTGATCTATCACAGCTGCTCAGTGAACCCAAACAAACAGATGAACTAGAGGAAATGACTAGCAGTTTGAGCATCATTTTCTCTAGTACACTAAATATTGTTGCACCAATTAGATTAAAAAAGGTTAGAGAGAAAACTAAAGCACCATGGTACAACAGTGCTACGCATGCTATCAAGAGAGAAACTCGTAACTTAGAGCGTAAATGGAAACAAACTAATTTAGAGGTCTTTAGAATTGTGTGGAAAGACAGTATGTCACGTTATAAAAGGGCTCTAAAATCAGCCAGGGCTGAGCATCTCCGCAAACTAATAGAAAATAACCAAAATAATCCAAGGTTTTTATTTAACACCGTGGCTAGACTAACAAATAATCAGACATCTCCAGAGCAAAATATTCCGTTACAATATAGTAGTAATGTTTTTATGAATTACTTCGATGAGAAAATAGAAAGCATCCGAAACACAATTGTAAATGTACAATCCTCTATGGTGTCTTGTGACTCAGCCTCAATTATGGCCCCCTTAGAACAACTACACCGCTTTACAACTATAGGACAGGAAGAACTAAATAAACTTATCATTGCATCTAAACCAACAACATGTTTATTAGATCCAATACCCACTAAACTACTTAAAGAAGTGTTACCTGTAGTGGAAGAGCCTCTTCTCAATATTATTAACTCGTCTTTATTTTTAGGTCATGTTCCAAAAATATTTTCAAGCTGGCAGTAATAAAACCTCTCATTAAGAAACCGCAATTAGATCCAAATAACCTAGCAAATTACAGACCCATCTCAAATCTTCCATTTATGTCTAAAATACTAGAAAAAATTGTGTCTGCTCAATTGTGCTCTTTCTTGCAAGAAAATGATATCTATGAAAAATTTCAGTCGGGATTCAGACCGCATCATAGCACAGAAACTGCGCAAGTTAAAATTACAAATGATTTACTTTTAGCCTCTGACCAAGGCTGTATCTCAATACTAGTTCTACTTGATCTTAGTGCTGCGTTCGACTAGCCTGGCATGCCAGACCTACATCAAGATGTTAGGTCTGGGAACTCTCCATTGACATACCTCAATCCGAGGGGCGGGATAAACGGCTGTCTTTCAAAATCCCTCGGCACGCAATAGGATAACGCTACAACCAACCAGAGCAACGAACGGCTGTGGCTGAGTGAGTCCCGTGCGTTTTCTCAGAAGCGGAGCTAGTTGATATATTAAACTTTTGCCGTATCCGGTCGCCAAAACTCCTAACACATCTTCCTTTTTAAGAATGACTTAAGTGACATTCTTTTAACTCCAAATCCTCCAGAGTCGCGGCCAAAGCCGATTCGAAAGACCGCTGCATCTTCATTGTTTTCAAGTAGCAGGGAAATCACCTATGGAAATCACGCGGAACGTCATGAACTGTGCCGTCATTGTGTTAAGCCCGCCCCCGCCGACTCTATACACGATGTGATTGGCCTGACCAGTTTTTGGTTTTTCCAGCTCAAAAGCCTATTGAGAGTTGCTAGACCACACTGGCAGCGAAATGATTTTCGCTGCCGCTAGGGTGCGTCTAGATTTCTAGGCTAGCGTTCGACACTATAGATCATAAAATACTCTTAGATCGACTACAAAACTACACTGGTGTTCAGGGACAGGCATTAAGCTGGTTTAGATCGTACTTATCAGACCGTTACAATTTTGTCCGTTTAAATGGGGAAAAATCGAAGATAACATCAGTAGACTATGGAGTGCCGCAAGGATCTGTCCTAGGCCCTCTGCTATTCTCAATATATATGCTGCCACTTGGTAATATTATAAGAAAACATGGAATTAATTTTCACTGTTATGGTGATGACACTCAATTATATATCTCATCACGACCAGATGAAAACACTAACTTATCTAACTTGACAGAGTGTCTAAAAGATATAAAATTTCCTGCTATTAAATTCAGATAAAACGGAGGTATTACTTATTGGTCCAAAAAACTACCCACAAAATCCCTTACAATACAACTTTAAATTAGAAGGATGTCCTGTTACTTGATCCACTACAGTAAAAGACCTGGGTGTTATACTAGACCGCAACTTGACTTTCAAAAATCATATTTCATATGTTACAAGAATAGCCTTTTTCCACCTTAGAAACATTGCTAAGCTACGTAACATGCTATCAGTTTCTGATGCAGAAAAGTTAGTTCATGCATTCATGACCTCGAGACTAGATTACTGTAATGCTTTATTAGCTGGTTGTCCTGCATCCTCAATAAACAAGCTACAGTTAGTGCAAAATGCAGCCGCTAGAGTTCTTACTAGATCAAGAAAATATGATCATATTGTCACAGTCTGTCTTGTCTCCGCCTCTTCACTACACTTCCCAGCATCCCTCTTGTCTACACACCTGCTTGTCTTCATCGTTGTCACCTGTGCACTGTAATTATCATCATTTGTGTCACCTGTTTCTGTTCATCAGTGTGTGTATTTAGTTCCTTCAGTTCAATCTCCCTTTGTCAGTAGTTAGTCGTATTTAGAGTGTTGAGTGTTTGGTTTGCCATTTTGCCTGTCTGTTCCTGAAGTTGTATTTAGTAAAAGCATTTGCATTGGAGTTCAAGCCTTTTGTCTTCTTCTGCCAGCACCACGCCGTGACAGAACTACTGACCAAGAAATAGAAAATGGATTTTGCAGCAGTGGAGATCCTCCTTCTCTCCCAGGAGAACCAGTCCCTCGAGGCCCACACACAGAGGTATTTGAACTTGGTACCCCATGTTCATTATGACGACACCAGCCTCTGTGTGTTCTTCCGGGCAGGTCTCAACGCTGAGACCAAAGCTCGCCTGCCCGGAGATGGGCCTCGGGGGAACTTTGCGGAGTATGTGGAGTGGGTGCTGGTGAGTTGCAATTCTCTCTTCACCGTCGGCCTAGGAGATGAGGATCTCGCCAGCACCTGCCGAGCCCTCACCGCTGGTCCCGTCCAGCCCTGCCGAGCCCTCACCGCTGGTCCCGTCCAGCCCTGCCGAGCCCTCACCGCTGGTCCCGTCCAGCCCTGCCGAGCCCTCACCGCTGGTCCCGTCCAGCCCAGTCGAGCCTTCACCGCTGGTCCCGTCCAGCCCAGCAGAGACCGTCCAGCCCAGCAGAGACCGTCCAGCCCAGCAGAGACCGTCCAGCCCAGCAGAGACCGTCCAGCCCAGCAGAGACCGTCCAGCCCAGCAGAGACCGTCCAGCCCAGCAGAGACCGTCCAGCCCAGCAGAGACCGTCCAGCCAGAGACCGTCCAGCCAGAGACCGTCCAGCCACGCCCAGCCAGAGCTTCACGTCAGCCACGCCCAGCCAGAGACGGTATTCCCACCCAGCCTCCCTCTCCCACCTCCTCTCATCTGCCACCTTTCAGCCCGTCCACCCCTGACTCAGTGGCGATTCTAGGGGGTGGCCTGGGGTGGCCACGGCCACCCCTGAAAGCTCATTGGCCACCCCTGTGGCCACCCCAGATCTGATAGGTAGTTGGAAAAGTTCGTCAACACAAGAAACAAGAGAAATGCTGTCAATCAATGATGACAGCTGATCAACTGATTTAGGGCCAGTTTTACATTTTTAACGAACACCGTAATGGTCGTACTGAGGCTGTGAGAGCTGATTTCTGCTCAGCGGACGTGTGGCCATGCAGGTCAGGTGACCCACGAGATGAGCGCGCTGGCTGCTGCTGCTCCGTGAAACAGGAGGACGGTCACAGTTACAACAGCAACAATACAACAACGATAAAAACACTGGAATCTGTAGATTGAGAGGTATGGTAATTTAATGTTTAGTTATATCGTAGTTCCCTCTGAATGTGTAGGAAAACTGAAAAAGTCGAACTACACGGTACTAGCTAGCTTAGCAGCCTGCAAACCAAGTTAAGAGTGCAGACAGTTGAAGAGGGCGCGCGCAGCTCTTAAAGGGGCAGCACCTTATTTCCACTCGTTACACCGCCATGAAATACGAAACACTATTTTCTGGACTGAAGACTGAGGGTGTTATTTTTGCAGATGTGTGTGTGTGTTCAATAGAGCTAATGTTATATTTTTGGCCAACCAGTGAGTGAAATATAGTGTTAAAGTCTAGATTTAAGTTATAACACAAGAACAAGCTGTGACTTATTTATTTGCTCTGTGATTTAAGGGCTGTTTAAAAAGGATTTTTGTTTGTATCAATTAGTTCATCTTCACACACAGTCCACATATTTTTTAGACGTATAAATAGGCAGAGCAAATTGCATTCAAAAAATGGCAAGTTAATTTATGAATTAGCATCTTGACCATTTATGATTCTAAGTCTTAACTGTTTGATTTAAATAATGTATGCTGAATCAAAGCCAACGTTTCAATTTATACCTTCATCAGGGCCTTGGACATGAATACTGTCTGGGTTAAAAAACACTTTTTGCACATTTTCATACATCACAAGACATCCAAATGACATTATTCAGTCATCAGGCCATCATCTGGGTTACCTGTATTGTTACCCATGTTTGCTTTACTAATTTAAGGGTGTACTCACACTAGCCGTTTGAACCGTGCCCGAGTGCGTTTGCGCGGTTCGTTTGACTAGTGTGAGTGCTCCGAACCGTGCCCGGGCGCGGCTCGATTAGCCGGCCCTGGCCCGCTTGGAAGAGGTGGGCCAGAGCACGGTTCAGTTGGACTCGGGCGCGGTTCGCATGCAGTGTGAGCGCTAACCGTGCTGGAGCACGGAACAGCATTGTGTTCAGAGCAGCCCGTTCTTATCCCAAGGCGCCATACAGGTGACGCGCGTCTAAAGCCGATGCACATGGCATCCTTTAGCATCAATATGAGACGCAGATCCCAAGGCGTCATAACCTAACGCTACCCCAGACCTAAACCTACCCATAACGGTGAGTTATATTGACGCTAAAGGGTGCCATGTGCGTAAGATTTCGACGAAATGTCATATGGCGTCACATATATGACGCCAAAGGATGAAAATGCGTTGGTTCAGAGAGCGCCGCTCTTCTTGTTTATCCCGAAACCGTCGCACCATAATGACGTAAGCGTGCTCCGGCACGAATGCTGAAACCCTATGTGAGTGCAGGCCAGAGGGGGAGTGGGGAGGGGGGACAATCGTACTCGGGCCCGGTTCATGGCAACCGTGCCTAGTGTGAGTACACCCTAAGTCCCCTTTTGTGGTTAAATAAAAACACACCTGGCAAAGAACAAACTAAGAAATTCAAATTAAAAATCTCTAACAAATTATATCTAAGCTAAATAATAACAAACTAAGCATGTAAAGAACAACAAATATTTATGTTTTTTCCTTACAAGCTAAGTTTTTCTTTTGCTTTTACAGATACACTTTTTAATAAGGTCCTATCATTAAGCATTTTGGTTTATCCTGATGGATTTCTGTGTTTTTATGTAACCACAAGATGGTGCCTTAATTAGTAAAGCAAACACAGGTAACAATAGAGGTGACACAGATGATGAGCTGATGACTGATACATGTTATTCTATAGGATGAGTTAAGAGCAGTTTAATTTTTCTACTCTAGTCTAACTTTAATCAAACGAGACAAGGATTTTAATTCACTACAAGAAAATAGCTCTTAGAAAATGTTTACCCTATCCTGACCATAATTACTGATTAAAAATAGACATGTAAAAATAACCAGAGATACTTGAGGACTGTGATAGGTGGTTAGGATTGTTTTTAACAGGATAGACACTTTTATTTGACAGTTATGAGACAGGAAATCATGGGAGAGAGAGAGGATGTGACATGCAGCAAAGGACCAGGATTCGAACCATGGTCGGCTGCGTACGTATACGCATTAAACTTCGCTATGCCATGGCCACCCCAAACTAGCTTTGTGTCCCATCTTGGCCACCCCCCAAAAAATGTCCTGGATACGCCACTGCCCTGACTACCAGCCCCGCGGATCCAGCCTGGTCGGTGGATCCCTGGCCTCCGCCTCCAACCTCCTCAACCAGGACTCTACCTCGGCCCTTCGTCCCATCTGCTCCCCCTTGGCTCTTACCTCCCTCAGCTCCACCATGGCCCCTCAGTCCCCCAGTTCCGCCAGGCTCCCTCGTCCCCCCGGATCCACTTTGGTCCCTCGTCGGCCTTCCCTCACCTTTGGAATTCTCTCCTCTGGCTACGCCTCGTCCTTTCGTCCCCCCGGTTCTGTTGGACTCCTCACTCCCCTCAGTTTCCCTTTGGTCCTCACTCCCTCTGTCTCCACCGTGTCCTTCTGTGTCCCTGTCTACCCTTCAGTCGCCGGAGCCTACGGTCTCACCATGTCCCTCCAGTCCCTCAGCATCACCCTGTCTCGTCGGCTCTACGGCTTCACCCTGGTCTCCTCTCTCACCTGCTCCGCCCCTGTCAGTCGGCCCCCTGGTGTCGTCAGCCCCGCCTCCGCCTTGGCTCCTCCCTCCATCTACTCCGCCTTGGTTTCCTCTGCAGCGCGAGGTCGCGCTTTCCGGAGGGGGGTGTAATGTCACAGTCTGTCTTGTCTCCGCCTCTTCACTACACTTCCCAGCATCCCTCTTGTCTACACACCTGCTTGTCTTCATCGTTGTCACCTGTGCACTTTAATTATCATCATTTGTGTCACCTGTTTCTGTTCATCAGTGTGTGTATTTAGTTCCTTCAGTTCAATCTCCCTTTGTCAGTAGTTAGTCGTATTTAGAGTGTTGAGTGTTTGGTTTGCCATTTTGCCTGTCTGTTCCTGAAGTTGTATTTAGTAAAAGCATTTGCATTGGAGTTCAAGCCTTTTGTCTTCTTCTGCCAGCACCACGCCGTGACACATATAACACCTGTGAAGAGACGACTCAACGCCGGCGATATGTTATGCCTAAATTAATACATGATTAACTAACTGTATTTTTCTATGTACATTTCTGAAATGCACTTTCTGTAAAGCTGCTTTGAGACAATGTGTATTGTGAAAAGCGCTATACAAATAAATTTGAATTGAATTGAATTGAATTCGTTTACTATATGCTGCCAGTTGTATTTTGGCATTGACTGGGCTCTGTGGAGTGCGGATCCTCGAACACCTGGACCACGTCATGATAAGGTACTCTCTGCCTGAACTGCTTTCACAGAAACACCAGTTGTTGCTCAACATACGTGTCCGTGAAACTTTACGATCACTTCACCTTCTACGTCGGCCTAAATATGTCCATAGGGGATCACAGCGGAATTTTAACATCACAGGGACTGATATTAAGGTCTTATGTTCCCGTCCCACATGTATTGACAATCAAAACATCTCTCGTGGTGTTCGCCCTGCGAATTTATGTTATCCACAAGTGTCTACAATATACTCTGACAAAGTCCGCCCTGATTTCATCAGGTTCGCGCATCTTAATGTACGTTCATTAAACAAAAAGACTGATTTACTTTATGACATCATCCTTGACAAAAAACTCGATGTCTTCTGTATTTCAGAAACTTGGCACCAACAGAATGACTTTTTAAATCTCAATCTGTGTACTCCACCGGGATTTACATATATTGACAAACCCAGAGCAACTGGTAAAGGGGGTGGCCTTGCTGTTGTGTACAGTACCGAGGTCTCTGTTACTGAAATTACTGTTCCTCCTGTCTTATCATTTGAGAGTATTGTTTTTAAAGTTAGTGGTGTTTCTCCTGTTTTGATCTTGTTTATCTATCGGCCACCTAAATCTAACCCTCTGTTTTTTGAAGAACTCACTGAGCTACTTGCATTTGTAAATCCCCTCCGTGCATCTATGATTCTTATTGGAGATATTAACATTCATGTTAATGTTCTGAGACCTACTCTCAGTATTACAAGGTCTCTCTTTCTCTCTCTCTGCCGTTCGCACGCCCTACGTGGTTTGAAGCACAGTCTCTAGCTGCGTCCCAATGTGCATACTATCCATCGGGACGAAATGTCATATGGCGTCACCTATATGACGCTAAAGGATGAGAATGCGTTGGATAAACTCATCTTTCAGGCATTTGACCGACCGGTTTGACTCTTCAGCGTGAGAAATCGGGGGTGTGGCGTGTGCGCGTGTGAAACCATTCAAATGCGAGTGTCTCACGGCCAATGCGTGAGAGTTGGCAGCTATGTAGAAAAGGTCATACACTTGATTTAGTGTGTACAGCTGGTTCTGATATTAATCGGCTTGAAGGCAAAGATTTGTGTATCAGTGACCATAAGCTCTTGAGCTTTAACTTATCTGTTCCTCTTCAAAAACTACAAAAGAGGGTTATAAGTTTTAGAAATCTTAAAAATATTGATCTTAATCAGTTTTCATGTATGATCAATGAGAGTCCTGCAGGTAATACTGTTGATCACTATAATTTAATTTTATCATCAACTCTGGATGTGCTGGCCCCCAGGAAGGAACGTGTCATTTCATTTTCGAAATCATCACCCTGGTTTACTATTGAGCTCAGGGCTCTTAAAGCAAAGAACAGGCAGTTGGAACGACAATATAAAAGATCAGGGCTCACTGTTCATAAACTTATGTATGATGAGCATTTGGTTCAGTACAGTGATGCCCTCAAGAACTGAATATTACTCATTAATCATTAATGACGGTGCTGCAAAACCAAACAAGATGTTTAAAGTAATCAACAAACTCCTTAAACCTACCAATTCACTCATTTGTTCCACTGTGCAGCAGTGCAATAAGTTTCTGATATTCTTTGCTGATAAAATTGAGAATATTTATCAGTCTATTACTTCTGTCTCTTTGTGTGCCCCTCCTGAGATTCAGCCTTTAAATTGTCCGCTTACCGGGTTTTCTAGTTTTCAAACGGTCACCATTGATTACATTTCCAAATTAATTATTTATGACGATGAGTTCCACTACCTGTACTCTGGATCCTGTTCCAACTCATGTTCTCAAGGAGTGTCTGTCATCTATCAGTCCTCTCATTTTGAACATTGTAAATGCTTCTCTTACTACTGGACTTGTTCCCCAAGCCCTTAAGGTTGCTTCCATCACACCTGTTCTTAAAAAGCCTGGGTGTGATGTGTCTGATCTGTCTAATTACATGCCTATATCTAATCTTCCTTTTTTGGCGAAGGTTTTGAAACTTGTTGTTATGTCACAACTATATTCTCACTTGTCCATGAATGAGCTTTTAGAACCTTTTCAATCTGGTTTTCGATCAGGACATAGTACTGAGACTGCCTTGGTTTGAGTTATGAATGATCTCCTCGTCTCTGCTGACTCTGGCGCCCTTACTATCTTGGTGCTGTTAGATTTGAGTGCAGCTTTCGACACGGTGTGTCACTCTATAATGATTGAGAGACTCGAGACTTGGCTTGGTATTTCCGGTACAGTTTTGGAGTGGTTTAAATCTTACCCAGTTTGTACCCAGATCGTACCCAGTTTGTCACTTTAGGAAATAATAAATCTAACGTTGGACAGGTATGTCATGGTGTTCCTCAGGGGTCTGTCCTTGGCCCAATACTTTTTAATATTTACATGCTTCCTTTAGGGCAGATTATTAGAAAGCATGGTTTGGGGTTCCACTTCTATGCTGATGATACTCAGATTTATATTAGCACAAAAACTAATATCACAGGTATATCAGCACCCCTTTCTGACAGTCTGCAGGAAATTAAATTATGGATGTACCACAATTTTCTTAATTAAATGGTACAAAGTCAGAGGTTCTTTTAGTTAGTACACCTGCTGCTACCTGTAATGGTAAAAAAAAAAAACATTGAAAATAATGTACTATCTGCATCACCTCAAGTTCGCAACCTTGGTGTAATTTTTGATTCTCACTTAACACTTGAAGCACATATCAAGAGCATTTCAAAATCTGCATTCTTCCATTTAAGGAATATTGCCAGGATCAGGGCTTTTCTTTCATTACCTGATGCGGAGGGTTGTCCATGCACTTGTGACCTCTAGGCTTGATTATTGTAATGCCCTTTATCTATGCCTTCCTGCAAAGTCTAAGCGATTGCAACATATACAGAACTCAGCTGCACATGTTCTTACACATACTCCTTTTCGTCAGCATATCTCTGGGGTGCTTAGGAACCTGCATTGGCTTCCGGTACATGCCCGTATTGATTTTAAAACTCTTATTTCAACATATAAAGCTGTACATGGAACTGCACCGTCATATATATGTGATTTAATTACGCCATATATGCCCTCTCGATCTTTCCGCTCCGCCCACTCTTTTTTACTTAAACAGCCTTCTTGCAGACTGAAAACAATGGGTGAAAGAGCTTTCTCTGTGGCAGCCCCCAGGTTTGGGGAATGCACTTCCTTTAACTGTTAGGAATGCTACAACATTAACAAGTTTTAAGAAACTGTTAAAAACCCATCTTTTTTAAGTAGGTGTTTGTGTCTTAATTGGTGTAGCGCTTTGGGTACAAGAAAAGCGCAATATAAATAAAATTTATTATTATTATTATTATTATCGTTCGTCGAACGATTCATATCAGCGACTCAGAGTCGACTCTTACTTTTGAGAGACAATAACTTTGTATACGGTGAACTTTCATGTTTAAAACTTGTTTTTGGGGATGTTTTAAACAAAAGGATGTTTTTGTTCACTTAGATCTATGTTACACACTACATGAAGGGCAATTTTCAAAAATCCATAATATGTACCCTTTAATCGTTCTGTGTCTGACACACAAGAGGGCAATCCAACGGAACAAGTATGCCCAGTGCGAGCCCTTCGGGGCTATCTGAGTGCCACAGAGAAACTGCGACGGTCAGACTTTCTCTGCTACAGCGGGCCAAGAAAAGGGCAGCCTCTGTCAAAGCAGAGGTTGTCACACTGGGTGGTGGAGGTCATTGTCAAGGCACATAAGGAAAACAACCTGACAGTGCCAGCCGGCATAAAATGCCATTCAACAAGAAGTATCTCAACATCTTGGGCAGCATTAAAAGGTGCCTCTAATGGACATTTGTGCAGCGGCTAATTGGTCATCCACTGATACCTTTTCCAGATACTACAGGGTAAATGTGGCAGCCCCTAGTGCTCTGGAAGCGGCAGTCCTCTTGGGACCCTCAACTTCCGCTTAAGGTTAGGAGTAGCCTCCTCGTGACCTTGTTGTTATGAGTCATCCAGTGGGAAGCACTGCCTCTGGCGGTCAGTAAGAACGAAATAGAACGAGAGTTACGAATGTAACTACGGTTCTATGAGTTCTGGATGGCCGCCAGAGCACCCTGTCACTCGGAGTCTCGTAAGAAGATTCTGTAGAGACAGTTTGCAGGATGTCACAGGGTTAAATAGAGGGGATCCCCATGACGTACCTGGTCATGTGATGACTTTGTTGTTATTAGACTCGACCTGAGCATGAGCAAGAGAGATAATATTCAGTGGGAAGCACTGCCTCTGGTGGTCATCCAGAACTCATAGAACCGTAGTTACATTCGTAACTCTCGTTCTAATTATCTTTCTCTCAGCTCATTCTTTTCCTAATGTAACACGCCCACGGAGAGCACGTGCTATTCAAACGCTAATGATCTGAAGCAACACATTGAGACGCGTAAACGCCCATATAAACTTTGTAAACACACTATATTTTTTAGTCAGATTAATCTACTGTCGTCTTGCGCAGCTATATGAGGAACAATCCTGGGATTACCTCAGAACAAGTGCTGGTTTATTTTCACTTCGAGGAGCGAGGAGGATCCAGCTGAGAAGTGTGTAAGTGTTTTATTCTTGTGCTTTGTTCTAATTGCGATATAGAATAACGTTAGTGTCTGTAAATGCAAAAATAGCATACTGTTTAAATTTGAATCATGTTTCTCTGTGTGTGTGTGTGTGTGTGTGTGTGTGTGTGTGTGTGTGTGTGTGTGTGTGTGTGTGTTGTGTGTGTGTGTGTGTGTGTGTGTGTGTGTGTGTGTGTGTGTGTGTGTGTGTGTGTGTGTGTGTAAGTAAATGAATGAATGAATGAAATTAAATTCGTTATAGACGAAATAAAAGACAACATTTCGTTGACTAGTTTTGGATAGAGTATAAAGTTTTTACTCTAAAATAGACATCAAATAAGCTTTTGTTAGGAGTTTCTGCTCATATGTTAAATATATAGTATGTTTTGTAATAAACTAATCAACTAAGATGTTATAGTGCTTGTTCCAATGCAAGCTATATCAAAATAATCAATCCTTAACTTTGAAATATGTATGATCAAATGTATTGGCCTACTAAGACATTTATGGAAAAAGACTATTTTCTTTTCAAGATGTTTCCAACTCTAACTTTGAACCAATTCTGTAGAATGGCCCATATAACCTATTTGAACAGGATTTGTTTTCAGGTATGACTAAAAATGTGCTTTTGACTTTCATTTATATATATATATATATATTGTCCATGCATTCTTTGATTCTTTTTCAAACCTGAATGAAAGGCTCATTATTATGCAGGGTCTTTGTCTTCTCAGGTGTGAACCAACTAATTATTCAAAAGGGGGCTGGGCCGTTGACACCCATTCGCATATTGCATTGGCAAACAAAAAAATGTTTTTCACAATTTTAATCAATCTATTGTGTTATGTGAATGATTAGGCAGGATGATTTTCAGATCATTTTGAAGCAAAAACTGTAGGCGACAACTTCCATTAGTCAAAAGTCTTGTGGACACATATTTAGTATGTGTTTTGTGGCCTTATTTCAGAAACTTTTAGTTTTAGTTTTTTCAATAACCATGCATAAATAATATTCTCTCAAAAATACAAACATGTACATACATCTTGCTCACATATTATGGTAGCCCCGTTTGTGCTATATAGAGTGAATTTACACCTTTGTCATTAACATAAAGCACAAATGTCAGTGCATGTCAAAACATCCCAAGGGCCCCAAAAACTCCTAGGTCCCCAGAGGGTTTATAATAATCGGTCACACATTACAATAAGGTTTTATTTGTTAACATTAGTTAATGTGTTAACTAACATTAACTAACCACAAGCAATGGATTTGTTACTGTATTTGTTAATCTTTGTTAACGTTATTTAGCTGTATAAAAATACAGCTGTTCATTGTTTGTTCATGTTAGTTCACAGTGCATTAACTAATGTTAACAAATGCAACTTTTTTTAAACAATGTCTTAGTAAATGTTAAATTAACATTAACAAATATTATTAAATACTGTAGAATTTCTGTTCATTATTAGTTCATGTTAACTAAATGTAGTTAACTCATTTTAACTAATGAAACCAAATTGTAAAGTATTACCAAGTAATCCATGTGACTCCAGTGGTTTAACTTCAATTTTCTGAAGCTTAGCAAGTGCTTTGTTTGTAAAAAAAAACAACAAAATTATTTACCACTTTATTAACCAAATATTAATCTCCAACACACTTTGGACAGAAGCGCTCAGATTTCATGAGGGTGAGTAATTAATGACAGAATTTTTGGGTGAACGAACTCTTTAGTAGGTTATTTAATGAACCAATGTGTGTTGCATGTTTTAATTTTCTGATCCAATAAGTTAAAATACAGAAGTTACCATTGAAAAGAATGATGCATAAAAATCTTAATCTTAATCTTAAACCAGTTTTTAGCTGGTCACAGCCTGGTCAAACTAGCTGATCAGGCGGGTAATCACAAAACCCCTCTGCAACTAACAGAAATTATTATAGCTACTCATGAAGAAGGTATCTCACAACATTTGACTTTTTCTTGATCATTTTTCTGTGGGACTCCTAAAGGAAGCTGAAGTCACACAGGACTCCTACAATCTCCCACTGGACTCTTACATATATGTAACTGTAACAGTGATGTCTCCTGTGGAACTGAGAGGCAAGGTGCTGGCCACTATGGCAAAATAAATAACCATATAAGAAATAACCTTATCGGAAATTATATGTATTTAATAATTTAGTAAAGTTTCACAAAAAGCAGCAGAAAAACAAAACAGAAAACAAAATAAAGAAAAAAAAAACATTTTCAGTAGTAGGCTACAAGCAAATAATTGTTATATGTTCTCTGTGACATGTTTATTTTCTGTCTTGTGTGCCATGTTTGTAGTTATGTTTCTTATTGATTTCCCCTTGACTTGCTCCTCGTTTCCTCAAGCTTATTACCTTCTGTCCCCAGTGTTATATATAGCCCAGTGTTTCCTATGTTCATTATCAGTTGTTGTCCTGGTAATACTTTAGAATAATGGTCTGTCAGGTTTTGGTGAAAGGAGCG
This sequence comes from Chrosomus eos, assembly GCA_036326025.1. NCBI lineage: Eukaryota > Metazoa > Chordata > Actinopteri > Cypriniformes > Leuciscidae > Chrosomus > Chrosomus eos. The sequence goes on along the minus strand of CM070834.1, from coordinate 30,972,544 downwards.
AGGACTCAAGTGCAGGACAATGGGTATTTATTAGGTAAAAAATTAAAACAAACAAAAACACCCCATGGTGGGTAAGACAGGTGGCAAGACTTTAACTAGACTCAGCATGGACAGGAAACATGAGGCAACATCAGACAAGGTTAGACCACGAACCAACACTGAAAACGTACTCGGTTACTAACGTAACCTCGGTTCTCTCTAGAGAGGGAACGAGTACTGCGTAATATCTTACGCTATGGGGAAAACTCTTTTCCACGAGATATTGAAGCCAAAAATTATCCTTAATTTTTTATTAATGTAAAACGCTTTGCAGCAGCAAGCAGACATAGGCGAGACAGCTCGCGCGCCTATTGGCTGCCCTGCGGCAATAGCAGCAGCCTATCGAGAGAGGCTCTGCGTGACGTCACGACGAATGGGGGCCTTTCGCGCCCATATCGTCACGTCCCGCCAGAAAGGGCGTGGTCTCGCCCCATATCTAGGCTCGATAGCTGCTCTTACGTTGGTTTTCATCGCCGAAGCGAACCAGAGCGTATTCCAAGCACGGCAAGATACGCAGTACTCGTTCCCTCTCTAGAGAGAACCGAGGTTACGTTAGTAACCGAGTACGTTCTCTTACGAGAGTATCTCTCGTACTGCATAATATCTTACGCTATGGGGAACACAATGCAACACGCCGTGCTGGTAGGGATCCAACACCAAAGTCCCAGGGGCCGAAGCCCGGGGCGCATATAGTGCATAATCACCATAAACTCACAGAGAGTGAGGGAAGAGAGGCTAGAAGCATCATTCCCTGTAAATAGCATCCGAAGGAGCTGATCATGTGACAAATAGACCATACCGTCAGGGTGAACATTCAGCCTGAACTGGGTGGCCACAAATGTGTCGACATTTTAATGAGCTGCTGTACCGGTCAGTGAGCAATACGCAGGTCAAACTCAGTATCTGAGCCGCACAGCGGGCAGATAGCACTGAACTTTATACCGCCAAAAGCTTAGCTTGCAAGGCGGGAACCTCCAGGTTATAGTATTTTATAAATGTAGACGGCGAGGCCCAGCCCGCGGCCATACAATATCTTGCAGGGTAACCCCGCTAGACCATGCCCACGAGGAGGCCATGCCTCTTGTGGAGTGCGCTCCAACACCCAAAGGGCACTGTAGGCCCTTAGAAGTGTAAGCCAGGGCTATGGCACCAACTATCCATCTGGATAGGCTCTGTTTCGAAGCGGCAAGTCCCTTAGCACGGCCGCCAAACGAAACGAAAAGCTGCTCAGTCTGTCTGAAACCAGACGAGCGGGACACATAAGCCCTTAGTGCCCTAACAGGGCAAAGGAGACTCGCGTCCTTCTCCTCATTGAGAACCGGACGGGCAGACAGGGAAATCACCTGGGCCCTGAACGGTGTGTTGAGGGATTTTGGCACGTAGCCGTGCTTCGGTTTGAGTATGACCTTAGAGTCATTAGGTCCAAACTCCATGCATGACGCGCTCACTGAGAGCGCTTGCAAGTCCCCTACGCGCTTCACTGAAGCGAGAGCCATAAGAAACGCTGTCTTGAAGACAAGTGTTTCATGTCTGACGACTGGATTGGCTCGAATGGGGCACCTTTCATGGCCTCCAAGACCGTGGAAAGGTCCCATGTCGGGACTGAAGGGGGCCTGGGAGGGTTTAGCCTCCGAGCTCCTCTAGGGAAACGCACGACTAAGTCGTTCTTTCCTAGTGACTGGCCAGACACCGGTTTTACAAACGTTGCTATGGCCGCCACGTATACTTTGAGCGTGGAAGGGGTCCTGCCCTTATCCAGTAGCTCCTGAAGGAAGGAAAGCACTTCCGTAACCCCGCAGTCTACAGGTGAAAAGCTCTGCGCTTGACACCAAGCAGAGAACACAGACCACTTCGAGGTGTAGAGCCGTCTGGTAGACGGGGCTCTAGCCTGCGCGATCGTGTTTAACACTCCCTCTGGGAGGTCAGCGGGTACCCGTTGATGGCCCCTGCGTGCAGGGACCACAAATCCGGGCGAGGATGCCAAATCGAGCCTCCCGCCTGAGAGAGGAGGTCTCTCCTCAACGGTAAAGGCCATGGGGCAGCGCTGGTCAGCTGCATCAGGACAGGGAACCACGACTGGTTTGTCCAGAGCGGAGCTATGAGTAGCACTGGGCATCCCTCCCTCCTGATTCGCTCCAACACCTGAGGCAGGAGTGAGACAGGGGGAAAAGCATATAGGGGGCGGCGGGGCCAACATGGGCCAGCGCCTCCCGGCATTTCGAGAAGAATCTCGGGCAGTGAGCGTTTTCTTGGGACGCGAACAGGTCCACCTGCGCTTTGCCAAACGTTTCCCACAGCAGCTGGATCGTCTGCGGGTGCAGAGACCATTCTCCTGCTGGGACGTTGTTTCTGGACAGCCTGTCTGGCCCCACATTTAGGTGACCAGGCACATGCGCCGCTCTCAGCGAGAGCAGGTTGTGCTGAGCCCAGACCAGGAGGCGTTCCGTCAGCCTGTAAAGGTTTCGGGACCTGACGCCGCCCTGGTGATTTATGTACGCCACCACTGACATGTTGTCCGACCTGACCAATACGTGGTGGCCTTTTATCTGGGGACAGAAGCGCCGTAGCGCTTTGTCGACTGCTATTAATTCCAAGCAGTTTATGTGAAGGAGCTTCTCCCGTACTGACCATAGGCCAGCTAGCGGTCTGCCTTCGAGCAGCGCTCCCTGCCCCGAAGTGGAGGCGTCCGTAGACACCACCTTCACACTCGAGGGGATCCCCAGACTCACACCTGACTGATACCAGTCGGTTGCTTTCCATGGTTTCAGAGCCGAAATGCACTGAAGGTCGACCCTGAGGCGAAATAGACCTGCGGTCCACGCCCTGGGGGAACTCGTGCTTTTAGCCATAGCTGCAGTGGGCGCATGCGGAGCAGGCCCAACTGGAGTACGGAGGCTGCTGAGGCCATCAGACCCAGCATTTTCTGAAACCTTCTGAGCGGGACTATAGAGCCGTGGCGGAAGGATCTCGCGACGTGCTGAATATTCAATCCGCGCTCCGGTGACAGGCGTGCTGTCATGGATAGCGAGTCTAACACTGTTCCCAGAAAGGAAATTCTCCGACTGGGGAGCAGTGAGCTTTTCGCCCAACTGACTGTAAGGCCCAGCTCCTCGAGGTGCTCGAGTAATCCGGCCCTGTGTTCTATGAGCTCCGTTCGTGAACGAGCTAGAATCAGCCAATCGTCCAAGTAGTTCAAAAACTCGCATGCCCCGAAGTCTCAGGGGGGGCGAGGGCCGCGTCCATGCACTTCGTGAACGTACGGGGTGCTAGGGACAGGCTGAACGGCAGGACTGTGTATTGATATGCCTGGCCCTCGAAGGCGAATCTCAAGAATCGCCTGTGATGGGACGCTATTTGTATTTGAAAATAGGCGTCTTTCAGATCTATTGACATGAACCAGTCTCCTTGGCGCACTTGCGCGAGGATTTTCCTGGTCGTAAGCATTCTGAACTGGCGCTTCACAAGCGTTCTGTTCAGCAGTCGCAGATCTAGAATGGGTCTGAGCCCACCATCTTTTTTCGGTACCAGAAAATATCTGCTGTATAAGCCCCCTTCGCCCTGAGATAGAGGTTCTATAGCCCCTTCTCTCAGTAGTTTCGCTATCTCGGCTCGAAGTAGATGAAACACTTCGCTTTACACCGTAGTTTCGACTCGCGCCGTATAACGGCGGGGGCGTCGAGCGAACTGTAGCGAACAGCCTCTCGTTATAGTGTTCAACACCCATTCTGATACCCCGGGAAGCCTTGACCACGCATCTGCGTGAATAGCTAGGGGTAGAATGAAATCTGGGCTCTGGCCGCGGCAGGACGGCGGCTCGAGAGCCCCTGTGTACTGGGAACACAACACCGTGTTTACAGCGTTCGAGGCGGGGGGCGCGCTGATCACAGCGGGCAGCCTGGCCGCGCTCAGCTTCTCTATGGCGGGACGCGCAGAGAAAGCGAGCGGGGCGAATCCCGTGGGATTCGGCGCGTGTGAGGGAATGTGGGCACATTTACTACATGCGGGCACATTTACTACACTGAGAACACTGTCAGCTCGCGCCGACTAAATCACTGCTGTGTTTACAGCGTGCGAGGCGCGCGCTGATCACAGCTGGCAGCCTGGCCGAGCTCAGCTTCTCTGTGACGGGTTGTGCAGAGAAAACGAGCGGGGGCGAATCCCGTGAGATTCGGAGTGTCTGTGAGAAATGCGGGCGCGAGACAGCGGGCACATTTTCAGCACGGAGAACACTCGGCTCGCGCCGACTGAATCAACGCTGTGTTCACAGCGTGCGAGGTGCGCGCTAATCACAGCGGGCAGCCTGGCCGCGCTCAGCTTCTCTGTGACGGGTTGTGCATAGAAAGCGAGCGGGGGTGAATCCCGTGGGATTCGGCGTGTCAGTGAGGAAATGCGGGACAGCGGGCACATTTACTGCACTGAGAACACTGTCGGCTCGCGCCGACTAAATGTGTGTTAGTTTCGTTTTTACAGAAACCAAGGGACACGCATCATGTAGTGTAAGCGGGCATAGTATGGGCGCGTTCACTACATTTTCTGCACAACCAACATGAGTTGGTTTTATTTGTGCTAGCCCTGCACCATGGCGGGCTGTGTCTGGGTGTGGGAATGGGCACTGGGACGTGGGCATTCTTACAACACTCGTAACACCATCGGCCGTGGCCGGGACACCAGAAAATGCACTCTTTATTGGATTTATCTGGGTAGCCATAGAAACGGCTTTTGTGCGCAGGCAAGCGGGCTGAGACACCGGCTGCTTCACTGCGAAATACACTGGGACAGTCACAACGCATGGAACTGAACGAGCGAGAAGTTTTGGTGGAAATCCGGCCGCAGCGGGATCTGAACACCGTCACTTTCCTAGAGAGACTAGGAAGGCCTTGAGACCTCGGGCTTTACCTCAATCCTCGGCCGGGGCCCGCGCTGAGGGGGGCGGCGTCCAGCAGAGCGAGAGCGCGGTGTTTGATCTCGGGCCTGGCGGCGCTGCTAGTTAGCCGAAACGACGGCCTTTGTGCGCAGGCAAGCGGGCTGTGGAACCAGCTTGCTCACTGCGAAATACACTGGAACAGTCACATTGCTTGGAACTGAACGAGCGAGAAGTTTTGGTGGAAATCCGGCCGCAGCGGGAACTGAACACCGTCGCTTTCCTAGAGAGACTAGGAAGGCCTTGAGACCTCGGGCTTTATCTCAATCCTCGGCCGGGGCCCGCGCTGAGGGGGGCGGCGTCCAGCAGAGCGAGAACGTCGAGGAACACGGAGCGCTCAGCTTCCGTCATCTCGGATAGTTAGCCACAAATGTTTCTCACCATTCAGGGGGGAAAGGCGCGGGTCTCGACTGTGACGGAGCTTCGTCTTTCCCGAGAAAGCGTCCGTCCAGCCTATTGCGCGTTAGTTGCGCGAGCGCCTTTCAGTCGAGGCCGATGTAATCCACGGCTTGAGAGAGCGGACGCATCGGCTCAGTTTCAATGCCGTCTCCGGTAAGTTCGTCGAGCTCAAGTGCGGACGCGGCGGCAGACGGCGGCCACTGTCCGTCCGTGGGCGACTCGAGCGAAGCCGGCGAAGCTGGCGGGCGAACCGGCGAGCTTTGGCGGGCTGGAAATAGCTCGGGCGCGCGCTGGGCGCGGCGCGGCGTCACGGCAGGCTGGGATGCGGGCTCGGATAACGCAGCTAGGCGAGTCCGCAGAGTCACCATAGGCAAACGTTCACAATGATGGCATCCGCCGTCAGCGAGCGCGATGGCCGCGTGATCCTCACCCAGGCAGGACACGCAGATGACATGGCGGTCCTCATCGCTGAGTGGGGCTCGGCAAGAACCACAGGAAGGCATCTTTAAAAAGACGCCGCTCTTTTAGAGGGGTGGGAAAAAAAGCCAGATAATGCAATCACACACACTCTAAGCAGAGGAAAGGATATGTAAGCCGGAAAGCGCAGCAGGTACGGCGGCTGAAGGCGGCGAGGCCAGCGACTCCAGGCTCGATGGCACGTCCCGCTGAAGGCTACAGGTCGACGGCGTATCGTCGTTTTACATTAATAAAAAATTAAGGATAATTTTTGGCTTCAATATCTCGTGGAAAAGAGTTTTCCCCATAGCGTAAGATATTACGCAGTACGAGAGATACTCTCGTAAGAGAACACAAGGAATCCCAAGACAAGCCATGTGCTCACACCAAACATGACTACAACACAAGCTGCATGGGCAGGTAAACAAATCACAAGCCAAACATGACATGAACACGAAACCAATAAGGACACTCATAAGCCTCGTGTTCACACAAAACATGACATGAAAGCACACTGCTAAACACAAACTATGTGCTATAAAGCACAAGACAAAACATGACATGAAAGCACAAAACACACAAACAGAAGAGCACAAGAGAATGAGCACTCATTCATTGCAAAGTCTTTGAAAGAACTAGGGTAATGGGAATGGTTCAGGTAGAGTGAGGGTTTGGTGAGCAAACAGAGTCTCGGTCAGAAGACATCAGGTGATACGGAGCGATGAATGAGGCAGGAAAAAGGCAAGTTTTTTTTCCAATACCAGGAGTATTTTATTTTATCATTCAGGTTAAAGGGGTGGTTGATTGCGATTTCACTTTTTTCATTTTAAATAGTGTGTAATGTTGCTGTTGGTGCATGAACATTATCTGCAAAGTTGCAGCGCTGAAAGTTCAATGTAAGCAGAGATATCGTCTTTTAAAAATCAGGAAGTGTTAATGCCTACAAAAACGACTCTTTTTTTTTATTTAATTTTATTTATTTTTTTTATTGAATTTTAAGAATTACAATTTCAGTCAGGGGTACAATGATTAAACTAAATAAACAAACAAACATAAAAAGACAAACAAAGCATTGACAAACTTAAAAGTTAAACAAAAATGTAAAAATGTTTACATAGATATGCACTTTGCAGCTTTCTTATTTTTCAAACCCAGTATTGTTTTTAGGTATTGTTGAATTTCAAAGGCTTGTTTCCGCCAAATTTACATTTATGAATACTAAATTTAGCTAACATAAGAAGCAGATTAATTAAGTAGTATTCCTTATGAAAATATTGGTCATAAAGGAAAAAAAAACAAAAAACACATTTTTAAAGCAGAGTTGAAAGCTGGGCATGATATGAGCCTTAATAAAGGAGCAGAAATCTGACCAAAAACAAACTGAATGAGGACAACTCCAAAATAAATGATAAGATGTTTCATCATGTAGATCACAAAATGTACAAAATGTATCAATATCACAATTAAATCTGTTCACAAGATAATGATTACATGGGTAATATTTATAAATCAGTTTAAGAGAAATTTCTTTGATTTTGTTTGTGACTAAATATTTATGAGGAAGTTTCCAGATTTTATTCCATATCAGATTATCAGCACAGCCATTCCAAAATGATATAACAGCAGGTCTGGAGACAATATCCCTTTGAAACAAAGCCCGTACAAAACGGTTATTATTTTTAATATAGGAAAGAGAAAAACAGATACGGCCAACTTCAGTGTCAGCAAGATCCAATGAGTATGGAGATGGCAAAGGGCAGGTATTTTTAAGAAGAATTTTTAGACCAGAGGGAACAGCATCCATAACCACAGCAAAATCTTTAGGAGTAACTGGAATATTATATTTAGAAAGAAATTCAGAATAGGTCAACATAAGTCCTTCATGGTTATACAGTTGGCTAACAAAAACGATATCATTACAAAACCAGTTCATAAGAAATAAAGATTTAGATTTATACAAAATATACTTATTATTCCAGATAAAACACCTGTTTGGGGAGAAATTGTGTTTATAGATTAAATTCCAGGAAAGAAGCATCTGTTTGTGAAAATTAGATAGTTTTAAAGGAAGTTTGGCAATTCTGTAGTCACAAAGCAAAAGGAATGGAAGACCACCAACTTGTGAAAAGATAAAGTGAGGTATGATATTCCAGATAGATGTTGGTTTTTTAAGAAATTGCTTAATCCAGTTAACTTTGAAGGTGTGATTAAATCTAAGGTGGTAAAATCTAAGTTGTTCAGGCCTCCATTTTCAATTGAGTTCATAACCACAGATTTCTTTATATAATGGGTTTTATTTTTCCATAAGAAGTTAAACAGTATTTTATCAATCATTTTACAAGTATTATCATTAACTGCTAAGGAGAGCGCTGCATATGTAAGTCTCGAGATGCCCTCTGCCTTTGTGATCAGTACTCTCCCCCTCAAGGATAGGTCTCTCAGTAACTAACCACTGATTTAATTTTTTCTTTGTTTTGTCAATGACTGGTGAAAAGTTAAGCTTACATCGTTCCTCTTCATTCTTTACAATCTTAATACCTAAATATGTGATTTCGTCTTTAATAGGAATATTACAAATTGACAGAAGATTGCTGTTTTTAAGAGACATTAATTCACACTTATTTATATTCAGATAAAGCCCTGAAGCTTTAGAGAATGTATGGACAATTTTAAGGGCTAAAGGTATTTCTCCTGCATCTTTTAAAAAAAGAGTGGTATCGTCTGCCAATTGACTAATGATAAATTCACTGCCAGCAGCAGTGATACCTCATAAAGGGCTCTGTTTAATATGATCTGCAAGAAGTTGTGTACAAAGTAAAAATAAGTAGCTATGGGGAAATAGGGCATCCCTGTCTGATACCACGATTGAGAATCTGGGTGAGGTGCCATTACGCAGCTTGATTGAGCAATTTGCATTAGAATATAACGTTTTAATGGAATTAATAAAGAAATCACCAAAATCAAAATTTCTTTAGGGCCGAATATAAGAAATGATGTTCAACAGTGTCGAAGGCCTTATGGAAGTCTAAGAAAAGAATGAAACTCTCATCTGGATATAGATGTGGGTAATCAACAAGGTCTAATACCAAGCGAATATTATTTGAAATATGTCTATTACGCATAAAACCTGACTGAGTGTCATCAATAATAGAGTCCAAAGTTATCTTAATTCTAGAAGCTAATATAGAGGCTAAAATTTTATAATCATTATTAAGTAGGGAAATTGGTCGCCAATTGTCTAAAATTAAAGTGTCTTTTTTTGGTTTTGGAATTAATATAATTAGGCCTTGTGTCAGGGTAGGCGGGAGTTTGCCATAATCAATACATTGTAAGAAAAGATTTAAAAGAAAAGGAGCAAGTTCTTCTGAGAAGGTTTTATAGAATTCGGAGGTTAAACCATCTACACCAGGGGATTTATTAAGCTTGAGCTCTGTAATAGCGTGAAGGACTTATACGTATAGAACTATCACAATGTTCTTTTTGATCTTCATTTATAGTTTTCGAATTAGTAAGACAATCTATAAAAACAGAGGAATCATTTTCATTAAACCTTGACTTGTAAAGAGTGCTAAAAAAGTTTGAACAGTTGTCCTTTGAGTTATGTGTTATCATACCATTAATATTCATTGTATTTGTTTTTGCATGGAATTTTTCTAATTAAAAGAAATATGCCGAATTCTGTTCACCCTTTTCCAACCATCTCTGTCTAGATCTAATGAAGGCCCCCTCTGCCCTCCTTTTATAAATATCATCTAATTGGCTTTGAAGTGTGAATAATACAAGGTATTCATTATCCGACAAATTTGGAGGAGATTTATGAGTAAAAGCCGTAATTTTAGAAACGATCGTCTCCTCTTCAAGTTTTTTAGCTTTAGATAATAAACTGCCAAATTTTCTAAGAAATTTACAAGCTTCAAATTTAAATAACTCCCAATTAGTGCAATAGTTATTACTAATCTTAGCTATATTCCAATATTGTGCAATCAAACTGCGAATGGTCATCTTTACAAATTCATGTTCCAATAATGACTTATTGAGCTTCCAATAAGAGTTATGGTAGTTGTTGGAGGAAGGAGAGGAATGTAAAGAAATGTTGATATGATGTGCTTTATGCTTTATGCTCACTGCTTTATGATCTGTTAATGGCGTGGGAAGAATATTAACAGAGATATCTTCTGTATGTAAATTGCATGGAGTTAACCAGTAGTCTATAGACATAACGGTACATGCCTTATTCTTCCACGTGAAAGAACTAATACCAGGGAATTTCTCTCTCCAAATGTCTTTAACACCAAATTTCTGCATGAAGGCCTTCAGTGTGGAGTTCTGATAATTTACACTACGAGGTGGCCATCGGTCAAGGGAGTTGTCTAAAGTGATATTAAAATCTCCTCAAGCGAATTTGGGAATTTAGATAGACAGTGTGTAATTTGACTCTCTAATTTTTTGATTAAAGCATCATTTTCAATTTTAGAGTTGTACCCATAAAAATGTATAATAATTGTAGTCACCAGGGGCCTCATGTCTTGTGTAACGTCCACCTTTATATCAGACCGTTTCTATTTAAGGTCATTTACAGTGCGACTTACAGATCCCACTGCATTGACGGCATCAGACAAACTCTCACACTCATATTTTTTCATTTTGTTAATCCCGGAGTACAAATTTCCAAATAAAATATTTTTTCATGTTTCTACCTCTGATAGCAGCACCTCCAATTCACTTTCTGTAAAGTTTTGTTTCTTGCCGCTTGCTTTAGTCATTTTCTTACTGCTTTCTTTTGCCAAAGTGGACTCATTACCATATTTAAATTAATGTAATTAAGGGAGAAGACTGGGTGGGGCGTTGTGCTCATGCATGTGCGCACAATTTTACTTTAATTGGGATGTACAAAGAGAATATGCGTGGGATCCTTCGTACGCAGAGATTCATATATCTGTTTTTTTTTTGTGCGTATGCACATTTACAGCTTTGTCCGTACGCAATGTTTTAGTATGAAATCAACGCAAGTCTTTGTACATGAGGCCGCAGATCTAGTTTAGTAACTAAAATAATGAAATGACCAGAAAATAAAATATCCCCAGAAAATTTGTTTTTTAAAATTGCAACACCAGCTGTACGCTCAGACCCATGAGCAAACCAAGCATCATTACCCCACTGAGCTTTCCAGAAATGTATATCTTTGGGAGTTGAATGAACTTCTTGAAAGAAACAAAAGTCGGATTTCTGCTGTTTAGCAAATAAAAACAAAGCTTTACGTTTAACATTAAACCTTAAACCCCTGACATTAAGTGTAACTAACGAAAATGACATGAACGGGCAGTCATGGCCTAATGGTACCAGAGTTTGACTGGTGACCCAAAGGTTGCTGGTTCGATTCCAGTACCGGCAGGAATATGACTGAGGTGTCCTTGAGCAAGGCACCTAACCCCCAATCGCTCCCCGGGCGCCACTCAAGGCTCCCCGCTGCTCCGGGTGTGTGTATCCACGTTTGCAGTGTGTGTGTGTGTGTTCACTACTCACTACTCTGCTCCTAATGTGTGTGCACTTACTTGGATGGGTTAAATGCAGAGGTCACATTCCAAGTATGGGTTACCATACTTGGCCATCACGTGTCACTTTCACTTTCACTTTCACTTTCAATATATGATGAACAAAGGGAACAAGAACAATATTAGAAAAACTTCCTTCCCATTTGAACTGAAATAAAATAAGAATGAGCCTGGTTATGAAACTATAAATGTAACTGATAACATTAACCCACAATTAACTTGCATTAGGCAAGTAATAAACAATAGCATAAACTTACAAGTTGGCATAGAACAGGTCAGAAGAAAGTGTTCACATGACACAAGATGAAAATCACTTGAATTCACGAGGGTGACGGCACTTCTTTCCCGTCAATGAAAACGCGCACGCCGACAAAGAACGCTCGTTTCCCTTCCTTCCTAGCAGCTTCAACCAAAGGCCACCTCTCCATCCTCAGTGACTTGTCAGCTTGAGACAAATCTTCGGTGAATCTCAGCTTGTGACTCCTCAAATATTCCGAATGCTTGGCCTGCCGCCAGATCAGGTCCCGCGTAGATCTTCTTACGAAGCGAATGATCACTGGTCTCGGTCTATTGGCCTGCTCATTCAGCCTTCCCAGTCGATGTACAACATCTATGTCATCTTTGAAAGAGACGTTTGAGTCGGGAACACAGACGCCGATGACTTTTGACTTGATGTTTTCCTCAGAATGTTCCGGAATACCGTACAGACGGAGGTTCCATCTCCGCTGATAGCGTTGGGCATCATTCAGTCTTTGTTCAAGTTCGTGGATTTTGGTGCTGTTTAAGTTGGCGGTAGTTTTTAAACCGTTTACTTCTTCAAACACAAAGTCAAGTGATTTCTTAAGGCCCTCAATGCTCACCGTATTGCTGGTAATCAACTTGTCGAGGTCGTTTGCACTTTCTTTGATCCTGAATGTCAATGCCGCAATTACATTATCTTGCAATTCCGTCAGAGAAATTTCACCTCGAGATTTCTTTTGTTGGGGTTTCACAGGCGTATCTAGGTCGGAGTCATGTACGATCTCGAGACTTGGACTTTCAGACCGGGTGACATCGGTACGTTTTTGGCCATATTGATGGTCTACCTCGATGTGTGCAGCAGACCCACCAACAGCGACAGGAACATCTAACTCCATCTCTTCCGTAAGTGACTTGGAGGTAAAATTTTTGTTTTTTCCTTTGCGTTTCATCGTGCTATCCTTGGTTTCCATGTGCGTTAAGGAGTTCAGTTAACAAACGGCAACTTGAGGAGATTAAACTAACTTAATAAGTTACTCCGCTAAAACAAAACAGAAAAATGGCCTAATGCATAATCGAACGATATGATGAGTCCGGGTTTAAATAGAGTTAAAATAAAGGGGATGGTAAGTAAAATTGAATCAGCTGCATGAAATTGCGACCGCACCGGCTGCCATCTTGGATCGCCCCCTACAAAAACGACTCGATTGGGACTACAGCTGGGTTTTAGATGTCACTAACCCATACATTTACATCAACCCTCCCTCCGGAATACGCAAAAAGGGCATGGCCATATTTCTGCGGCTTTACCGAAGAGGAAGAGTTACAGGGGAGAGCTAGCATGCCGTCGAAAGTGTGTTATTTTCATCCAGCTGTCAGGTCTTCTGTGTTCGGGCTTCCTACGGACGCTGTAGTTCGTCAACAATGGCTACAATTTATGTTTGATAATGTTTCTGACAATTACAATCGTAATTTAGCTCTTTGTGCGGCGACAGCTTCCTGAATCTCCAACAATTCAATGCCGGATTCCACAAGAAACTTAGCCTGGATGCCAGCCCGAACCCCGCCCACAACATTTTTTGGTCGGGAAGTTCGGTCTGGACTCGATCCATTGAGGAGTAATTATGATCAGCCAAAAAATGGTCGGACCAATCAAATTGCCAGGGCGGGCTTTATACGATGATGGACAGATAATCCATCCAATAACGTAATCATCACGTCATCAAACGTATTTCTTTCAAAAATGCTTTTCGTGTTTGCATGCAAGTAGGCCTACTCCGCGAATCCTTAAGTTATTTTTGCAACACCGGCAAAGATCGTTAACACTCATTTTTTTCATACTTTTTCCAGAGTGGATGCAGTTGAGTTCTGTTGATAACAATCATGCGTTGCTCAACATGCATCACTTACTGCGTTGCTCTGATTGGTTGTCGGTCTATCCAATTGAGTGCAGAGTTGTTGTTTTTCCTGGTTCGGTTAAGACACGCCTCATAATCAAAGCCCTATGGACCAGTATCAGACTCATGTTCTGACTAGAATATGAGTATGACGAAGTCAGGCTACAAGAAACTGTTACTAAAACATGAAGCTGTTCCAACGCTAAAACCAGATGCAGCAGTTGTTGGGCCACAACCTGTAAAGTAAGACTTAATAATTTTAAATGTATTTGTATAATTTTAGACGTAATGGTTTCGTTTCATCAAGGGACGTAAACAAATGCCAGTGCTGGCTTTATCGTGTTTCTATGGCAAACACATACAAACATTTTGGACCTGAATTGTAATCATATAGTTTTGTAAATGTATTTGCCATGTATAGCTACTTTATGACGTAATTTTTCGATTTGATCATGAACGTGATCAATGTCAACAGTGTTTGTTTATAGTAGCCATGTACACCTAAAGAAAACGATACACAGAGTAAACTAAGTTTTGTTAGTTTAAAAAAAAACTATTACTCATGTAATCATTTGTATTAAATGTTTAATCAAGATAAAAACGTATCTCAAAAAGCTAACAAGCAGCAGTAGCATTTTCAAGTATAACAGGGTATCAAACTTCGTGTTTTTTATGTAATAATAGAAGAATAGAGTAATAATAATTCAAAAACGTACCATTCAGAAACGTTTTGTAACAGTCGTGTTTGGGGAGGTTCTGTTTGACTCTCTTCATCGCCGCTTTCTGGGTCTGATTCTGGCTCAAACTGATACGGCAGTATCACCATTATTTACATTAACCGGAGCACATGAAACTCACGCCCGTAAAGGTAAGGGACGTGACGGCTCGGCTCCGGACAACGTGCGCTACGCAGTTTAGCCAATTACAACACACCGGCCCAAACTAACCAATCTGAGCCCACTGCCTGTTTCTGAGGGAGTGGTTTCATAGAATCAGGAAGTCAACCGGTCGTTCAAATGACAGAGGCGGATTACAATAAAGGTGAAATTTATGAAAAATAAGACTTTTAAAAAAAAGAAAAACCATGAATACATGTTATATTGCACCCCATAAACACAATCATGCAAAGAAAAAAAGCAGTAAACCACCCCTTTAACTTTGGTCAAGGTCAGAGTAAACTTTATTATCCACACAAGTAGGAAATTCATGTGGTCACCATTACACGCTCCACTGTTAAAAAAAACCTGCTGCATACAGATAAAAACAGGTACAAAAGCATTAAAACATTTAAACATTAAAAAATAAAAATAAAAACACAAGACGGACAAAACAACAAACATTGTAGAACCATGTGTGAATAAATAAAAATGCTAGCTGATTATTGTACAGTCTAATTGCTGTAGGCACAAAAGAGTTGCTGTACCTTGTGGTCCTAATTTTCCTTTGCAGTAGTCTACCACTTGACCTGTTACTTCTTACGAAATTACGATTAAGAGGGTGGGTTGAATCATTTAAAATTTGTTCTGTCTTTTTAAAGGTGCTCTAAGCGATGTCACGTTAAGGCCAAAACATTTTTTGTCACATACAGCAAACATCTCCTAATTATCCGCTAGCTGCCTGTCCCCTGAACACACTGTAAAAAAACGCGGTCTCTGTGGACACCCCAGGCTCCACAAACGGCTACAAAAACAAACTGTAGCGACCCGCGCTACCAAACATAACAAACTGTTCCAGCCAATAACCGACAAGAAGGGTTTGAGGGGTTAGTGCGCGGATGAGGAGGAGGGAGGGTCTAGCTAGCCTCCGTTTTGTTTGACAATAGTTCGAACGTCAACAAGAAGTGACGTCACCCAGGATCACTTAGAGAACATTTAAGACTAAGGTCATTGTAGCCTACAATTGGGCTGCAGATACTTGATCAACTCCAATGATCTTGCTGGCTGTTCAATTCATTGTCTGTGTGCTGCATAAGGGAATAACAAAGAAATAATACAATTACTGTAGTGACAGTGGTCAAATCAACACAAATTGAACAATTATACAAATGAACAAAGGAGATGTGAGTGCACTAATCACAACTGAACAGGCCTTATAACATAATTCAAACAAACAATCTTCCGACATGGCTCATATGGAACATGTCTGGCAAACAAAGGAATCAATCAGCAGTGCACATGTTAACAGAGTGACAGTAATTCATAAAAAGACATAAAAAAAAAAAGAATCAAATTGATAGATGGAGAGTGCAAAGAATGAACCAAAGGGTTCACAATCAATTTATAGGCAACAGGTGAGGCGGCGTGGTCAGATGGCAGGTGACAAAAGTATCCGTGAAAGAGCGAAATGGAGTAGAAAGGGAATGGAATGACAGGAGTCTTTTCTCACTCTATAGTCACTAATGTAGTAATACATTATCACTTCAGCTACTACTATTAACTAATATGGAAACATCTTTTTCTTTACTCTCAAAGTGGTCAAAAAATGCATCACTAATTTTTCAACTTTTTTTCACTTTAAAATAGTGTTCCAGATCACTGGTAGTTCCTGCATAGTGACTAGGTAACATTTGTGTAATTAGTGATGGGTATTATGGGTATTATGACCACGTTGAAAGTAATAAAAAAAAGACAATTACTCATATCTGTTGTGATCAGTTCTTTATAATTAGTCATAGTTTGCTATTAGTTCTTAATGAGGCCAATCCCATTCAATAATTAATAAGGAACTATCTCAGTCCTAAATTTGAAATACTGATTACTGTTTCCATATTAGTTAATAGCTGAAGTGTTAATGTAGTACTGCTTATTAGTCCTGCCTTACTTCCTGCATAGTTACCTATAAATGACAGATCATTGTTCTAATGTGTTACACTTGTCCTTATCTGGATGTTGTGTGCTGTCCAGTTCAGTGCCTCTTCATCTCTGTTCTTTGCGGTTTCCTTAGTTTATCTTGTTTGTAATTATTTTTGTTTTATTCGTAAGTTTTGTAAATGTACAACTTGCGCATAGATCCTGTTCTCTCTGGTTTTCTATACTCATGGCGCATTACAATAATATAGATCAGGGGTCAAATTCAATACCTGGGGCCTGTTTCAATAAGGAGGTTCAACCAACTCTGAGTTAAAACTTGAACTCTGAGTTGACTTACCCTGAGATGGGAAACTCTGAGTTTTCGGTTACAGAACAGCTGAAATGAGTTGGTTCAATCAACTCTGAGTTGACTGACTCTGAGTTAAGAGCGTGCACCACAACTATAAAAAGCCATTATCAATGGAGCGCAGATATTATGAGTCACCATGGCAACAGCGCCAGACAAAAAGAGGTGTTGGGTGTAATTAATTACCAAGTAATCTATATATTGTAATTTAATTAAAGGGATTACTCTTAATTCTTCTGTAATTTAAAATAAAATATGATGCAATTACATTAAATATGCTACTGCATAGACTATAGACCAATTCTGTATAAAACAATAGTGGATTTAACATACATTTTTAAAAGGTATATTTTTTTATGTAACCTTGCAGTTTCTTGTCTCTCCTTGTATTGTTCAAGTGGTTGAGGTTGATATAGGATTTAGTAATTAATAATATGTAGTAGACCAATACTTTCTAAAGATAGTAATTATTACATTAATCTATAATTACACTGTTGAAGATGTCATTTGTAGTAACTTACTGTTATAATATCAGAGGTGAAACTGGAAGAATGTTATTAAAGTAGGCTACTATTACTTTGATACATTTTTACTTAAGTACAAGTAAAAGTACTAGTCTAAAAATCTACTCAAGTAAAAAGTAGCTAATTTAAAATGTGAGTAAAAGTTGCTGAGTAACTTGTTTAACAGTGGGGGCGGGGGGGGGGGGATCTCCCATGTAGGGTTTATGGGGGACTCTCCCATGTAGGGGTGGGGGGGCTCTCCCATGTAGGGTTGGGGGGGACGAGACTCTCCCGTGTAGGGTTGGGGGGTGGGAGACTCTCCCATTTAGAGACTCTCCCATGTAGGGTTGGGGGGTGTGTGTGTGGGGGGGGGGGGGACTCTCCCATATAGAGACTCTCCCATGTAGTGTTGGGGGGGGGGGGGGAGTCTCCCATGTAGAGACTCTCCCATGTAGTCTTGAGAGGTGTGTGTGGGGGGGGGGGGACTCTCCCATGTAGGGTTGGGGGGGGGTGGGTGGGGGGGGGGACTCTCCCATGTAGGGATGGGGGGTGTGTGGGGGGGGGGACTCTCCCATGTAGGGTTGTAACGTATGAGAGTTTCACAGTATGATAACCGTCTCAGAAAATATCACGGTTTATGGTATTAAACAATTATTAAATATATAAACTGCATTCTTAAATTACGGTTATTATTATCATCAGTAAAAATGACAGTTAAATAAATTAAACATTTGTTCAATAGAACATATCTAATCAACTAATTTCAATAATTGATTATGGATTAGATTAACATCTTATTTTTTATCATTAATAACTTATTAAATTATGTTTAAAAAATAATTGAGTTCTACGAAATGTTTTTTATTCCGATTTTTTTTAATGATTTAATACAAATATATTATCAAAAACGGTGGTAATCAAATAAAAGTTTAGCAAACGTTTTAATACTTTTATTTTTTGGCAAAGTGCTGCAAAACAGATTTAGTCAATTAAACCATGGACAAACAATATATATTCCTTAAAGAATGTTTAAATACATTTTAGTATTATTGTTGGTGTTTAAACACCACTTCCTCTTTAAAAAAGGGGAGGAGACCGCAAGAAACTCTGGGTTTACTGAAGAAAACCTGCTCCCGACCAGGTTAGGTTCACAGAGTAAGTTACCATGGTAACTGACTCTGAGTATAAGTTACCTCTCTTTCAGAAACAGGCTTGACTTACTCTGCTTTCTCGGGTTTGACTTACCTCACTTTCTGAAATGGAAAATCCAGAGTTTCCCTCATTTCAGGGTTAACATACTCAGAGTTTTCACTTAACCTTCTTTCTGAAACAGGCCCCTGGAGGGCCACTGTCATTCAGAGTTTAGCTCCAACCAGCCACAAAACACCTGCTTAGAAGTTTCTAGGTCACAGGTTTGAGTAGCACTGTTCTCTTACGAGAGTATCTCTCGTACTGCGTAATATCTTACGCTATGGGGAAAACTCTTTTCCACGAGATATTGAAGCCAAAAATTATCCTTAATTTTTTTATTAATGTAAAACGCTTTGCAGCAGCAAGCAGACATAGGCGAGACAGCTCGCGCGCCTATTGGCTGCCCTGCGGCAATAGCAGCAGCCTATCGAGAGAGGCTCTGCGTGACGTCACGACGAATGGGGGCCTTTCGCGCCCATATCGTCACGTCCCGCCAGAAAGGGCGTGGTCTCGCCCCATATCTAGGCTCGATAGCTGCTCTTACGTTGATTTTCATCTCTTCAGCGAAGCCTCCCGCATCGCTGGATCCAGAGTGAGAAGCCGCGCCGTCGACCTGTAGCCTTCAGCGGGACGTGCCATCGAGCCTGGAGTCGCTGGCCTCGCCGCCTTCAGCCGCCGTACCTGCTGCGCTTTCCGGCTTACATATCCTTTCCTCTGCTTAGAGTGTGTGTGTGTGTGATTGCATTATCTGCCTTTTTTTCCCACCCCTCTAAAAGAGCGGCGTCTTTTTAAAGATGCCTTCCTGTGGTTCTTGCCGAGCCCCACTCAGCGATGAGGACCGCCATGTCATCTGCGTGTCCTGCCTGGGTGAGGATCACGCGGCCATCGCGCTCGCTGACGGCGGATGCCATCATTGTGAACGTTTGCCTATGGTGACTCTGCGGACTCGCCTAGCTTCGTTATCCGAGCCCGCATCCCAGCCTGCCGTGACGCCGCGCCGCAAGAAGCGCCGCGCCCAGCGCGCGCCCGAGCTATTTCCAGCCCGCCAAAGCTTGCCGGTTCGCCCGCCAGCTTCGCCGGCTTCGCTCGAGTCGCTCACGGACGGACAGTGGCCGCCGTCTGCCGCCGCGTCCGCACTTGAGCTCGACGAACTTACCGGAGACGGCATTGAAACTGAGCCGATGCGTCCGCTCTCTCAAGCCGTGGATTACATCGGCCTCGACTGAAAGGCGCTCGCGCAACTAACGCGCAATAGGCTGGACGGACGCTTTCTCGGGAAAGACGAAGCTCCGTCACAGTCGAGACCCGCGCCTTTCCCCCCTGAATGGTGAGAAACATTTGTGGCTAACGCTATCCGAGATGACGGAAGCTGAGCGCTCCGTGTTCCTCGACGTTCTCGCTCTGCTGGACGCCGCCCCCCTCAGCGCGGGCCCCGGCCGAGGATTGAGATAAAGCCCGAGGTCTCAAGGCCTTCCTAGTCTCTCTAGGAAAGCGACGGTGTTCAGTTCCCGCTGCGGCCGGATTTCCACCAAAACTTCTCGCTCGTTCAGTTCCAAGCAATGTGACTGTTCCAGTGTATTTCGCAGTGAGCAAGCTGGTTCCACAGCCCGCTTGCCTGCGCACAAAGGCCGTCGTTTCGGCTAACTAGCAGCGCCGCCAGGCCCGAGATCAAACACCGCGCTCTCGCTCTGCTGGACGCCGCCCCCCTCAGCGCGGGCCCCGGCCGAGGATTGAGGTAAAGCCCGAGGTCTCAAGGCCTTCCTAGTCTCTCTAGGAAAGTGACGGTGTTCAGATCCCGCTGCGGCCGGATTTCCACCAAAACTTCTCGCTCGTTCAGTTCCATGCGTTGTGACTGTCCCAGTGTATTTCGCAGTGAAGCAGCCGGTGTCTCAGCCCGCTTGCCTGCGCACAAAAGCCGTTTCTATGGCTACCCAGATAAATCCAATAAAGAGTGCACGCACGCTGTGAACAGCGTTGATTCAGTCGGCGCGAGCCGAGTGTTCTCCGTGCAGAAAATGTGCCCGCTGTCTCGCGCCCGCATTTCTCACAGACACTCCGAATCTCACGGGATTCGCCCCCGCACGTTTTCTCTGCACAACCCGTCACAGAGAAGCTGAGCGCGGCCAGGCTGCCAGCTGTGATCAGCGCGCGCCTCGCACGCTGTAAACACAGCAGTGATTTAGTCGGCGCGAGCTGACAGTATTCTCAGTGTAGTAAATGTGCCCGCATTTAGTAATGTGCCCACATTCCCTCACACGCGCCGAATCCCACGGGATTCGCCCCGCTCGCTTTCTCTGCGCGTCCCGCCATAGAGAAGCTGAGCGCGGCCAGGCTGCCCGCTGTGATCAGCGCGCCCCCCGCCTCGAACGCTGTAAACACGGTGTTGTGTTCCCAGTACACAGGGGCTCTCGAGCCGCCGTCCTGCCGCGGCCAGAGCCCAGATTTCATTCTACCCCTAGCTATTCACGCAGATGCGTGGTCAAGGCTTCCCGGGGTATCAGAATGGGTGTTGAACACTATAACGAGAGGCTGTTCGCTACAGTTCGCTCGACGCCCCCGCCGTTATACGGCGCGAGTCGAAACTACGGTGTAAAGCGAAGTGTTTCATCTACTTCGAGCCGAGATAGCGAAACTACTGAGAAAAGGGGCTATAGAACCTCTATCTCAGGGCGAAGGGGGCTTATACAGCAGATATTTTCTGGTACCGAAACAAGATGGTGGGCTCAGACCCATTCTAGATCTGCGACTGCTGAACAGAACGCTTGTGAAGCGCCAGTTCAGAATGCTTACGACCAGGAAAATCCTCGCGCGAGTGCGCCAAGGAGACTGGTTCATGTCAATAGATCTGAAAGACGCCTATTTTCAAATACAAATAGCGTCCCATCACAGGCGATTCTTGAGATTCGCCTTCGAGGGCCAGGCATATCAATACACAGTCCTGCCGTTCAGCCTGTCCCTAGCACCCCGTACGTTCACGAAGTGCATGGACGCGGCCCTCGCCCCCCCTGAGACTTCGGGGCATGCGAGTTTTGAACTACTTGGACGATTGGCTGATTCTAGCTCGTTCACGAACGGAGCTCATAGAACACAGGGTCGCATTACTCGAGCACCTCGAGGAGCTGGGCCTTACAGTCAGTTGGGCGAAAAGCTCACTGCTCCCCAGTCGGAGAATTTCCTTTCTGGGAACAGTGTCAGACTCGCTATCCATGACAGCACGCCTGTCACCGGAGCGCGGATTGAATATTCAGCACGTCGCGAGATCCTTCCGCCACGGCTCTATAGTCCCGCTCAGAAGGTTTCAGAAAATGCTGGGTCTGATGGCCTCAGCAGCCTCCGTACTCCAGTTGGGCCTGCTCCGCATGCGCCCACTGCAGCTATGGCTAAAAGCACGAGTTCCCCCCCAGGGCGTGGACCGCAGGTCTATTTCGCCTCAGGGTTGACCTTCAGTGCATTTCGGCTCTGAAACCATGGAAAGCAACCGACTGGTATCAGTCAGGTGTGAGTCTGGGGGATCCCCTCGAGTGTGAAGGTGGTGTCTACGGACGCCTCCACTTCGGGGCAGGGAGCGCTGCTCGAGGGCAGACCGCTAGCTGGCCTATGGTCAGTACGGGAGAAGCTCCTTCACATAAACTGCTTGGAATTAATAGCAGTCGACAAAGCGCTACGGCGCTTCTGTCCCCAGATAAAAAGCCACCACGTACTGGTCCGGTCGGACAACATGTCAGTGGTGGCGTACATAAATCACCAGGGCGGCGTCAGGTCCCGAAACCTTTACAGGCTGACTGAACGCCTCCTGGTCTGGGCTCAGCACAACCTGCTCTCGCTGAGAGCGGCGCATGTGCCTGGTCACCTAAATGTGGGGCCAGACAGGCTGTCCGGAAACAACGTCCCAGCAGGAGAATGGTCTCTGCACCCGCAGACGATCCAGCTGCTGTGGGAAACGTTTGGCAAAGCGCAGGTGGACCTGTTCGCGTCCCAAGAAAACGCTCACTGCCCGAGATTCTTCTCGAAAAGCCGGGACGCGCTGGCCCATGTTTGGCCCCGCCGCCCCCTATATGCTTTTCCCCCTGTCTCACTCCTGCCTCAGGTGTTGGAGCGAATCAGGAGGGAGGGATGCCCAGTGCTACTCATAGCTCCGCTCTGGACAAACCAGTCGTGGTTCCCTGTCCTGATGCAGCTGACCAGCGCTGCCCCATGGCCTTTACCGTTGAGGAGAGACCTCCTCTCTCAGGCGGGAGGCTCGATTTGGCATCCTCGCCCGGATTTGTGGTCCCTGCACGCAGGGGCCATCAACGGGTACCCGCTGACCTCCCAGAGGGAGTGTTAAACACGATCGCGCAGGCTAGAGCCCCGTCTACCAGACGGCTCTACACCTCGAAGTGGTCTGTGTTCTCTGCTTGGTGTCAAGCGCAGAGCTTTTCACCTGTAGACTGCGGGGTTAAGGAAGTGCTTTCCTTCCTTCAGGAGCTACTGGATAAGGGCAGGACCCCTTCCACGCTCAAAGTATACGTGGCGGCCATAGCAACGTTTGTAAAACCGGTGTCTGGCCAGTCACTAGGAAAGAACGACTTAGTCGTGCGTTTCCTTAGAGGAGCTCGGAGGCTAAACCCTCCCAGGCCCCCTTCAGTCCCGACATGGGACCTTTCCACGGTCCTGGAGGCCATGAAAGGTGCCCCATTCGAGCCAATCCAGTCGTCAGACATGAAACACTTGTCTTCAAGACAGCGTTTCTTATGGCTCTCGCTTCAGTGAAGCGCGTAAGGGACTTGCAAGCGCTCTCAGTGAGCGCGTCATGCATGGAGTTTGGACCTAATGACTCTAAGGTCATACTCAAACCGAAGCACGGCTACGTGCCAAAATCCCTCAACACACCGTTCAGGGCCCAGGTGATTTCCCTGTCTGCCCTTCCGGTTCTCAATGAGGAGAAGGACGCGAGTCTCCTTTGCCCTGTTAGGGCACTAAGGGCTTATGTGTCCCGCTCGTCTGGTTTCAGACAGACTGAGCAGCTTTTCGTTTCGTTTGGCGGCCGTGCTAAGGGACTTGCCGCTTCGAAACAGAGCCTATCCAGATGGATAGTTGGTGCCATAGCGCTGGCTTACACTTCTAAGGGCCTACAGTGCCCTTTGGGTGTTAGAGCGCACTCCACAAGAGGCATGGCCTCCTCGTGGGCATGGTCTAGCGGGGTTACCCTGCAAGATATTGTATGGCCGCGGGCTGGGCCTCGCCGTCTACATTTATAAAATACTATAACCTGGAGGTTCCCGCCTTGCAAGCTAAGCTTTTGGCGGTATAAAGTTCAGTGCTATCTGCCCGCTGTGCGGCTCAGATACTGAGTTTGACCTGCGTATTGCTCACTGACCGGTACAGCAGCTCATTAAAATGTCGACACACTTGTGGCCACCCAGTTCAGGCTGAATGTTCACCCTGACGGTATGGTCTATTTGTCACATGATCAGCTCCTTCGGATGCTATTTACAGGGAATGATGCTTCTAGCCTCTCTTCCCTCACTCTCTGTGAGTTTATGGTGATTATGCACTATACGCGCCCCGGGCTTCGGCCCCTGGGACTTTGGTGTTGGATCCCTACCAGCACGGCGTTTTGCATTGTGTTCCCCATAGCGTAAGATATTACGCAGTACGAGAGATACTCTCGTAAGAGAACGTACTCGGTTACTAACGTAACCTCGGTTCTCTCTAGAGAGGGAACGAGTACTGTGTATCTTGCCGTGCTTGGAATACGCTCTGGTTCGCTTCGGCGATGAAAACCAACGTAAGAGCAGCTATCGAGCCTAGATATGGGGCGAGACCACGCCCTTTCTGGCGGGACGTGACGATATGGGCGCGAAAGGCCCCCATTCGTCGTGACGTCACGCAGAGCCTCTCTCGATAGGCTGCTGCTATTGCCGCAGGGCAGCCAATAGGCGCGCGAGCTGTCTCGCCTATGTCTGCTTGCTGCTGCAAAGCGTTTTACATTAATAAAAAAATTAAGGATAATTTTTGGCTTCAATATCTCGTGGAAAAGAGTTTTCCCCATAGCGTAAGATATTACGCAGTACTCGTTCCCTCTCTAGAGAGAACCGAGGTTACGTTAGTAACCGAGTACGTTTTAGTGCATTGGTTCTCAACTCCAGTCCTGGGGATCTTTCTGATCTGAAACACTGACGGGCCATATACACGTTAAACTAATAATGGGGTATAAAGTGGAGGTTTTTGAAAAAAATATATTTTACTTTTCCGTTTTCAGTAAATTGTTGCTGTGTAAACATACCCTCAGTTCAGTTCATTGATCTTTCCTTATGAGCTGATGATCTGAAAAACAGCGACACCTGCAGGTAAAGTCACGTGAGAGGAGGCAACGCCTGCCCTCCATCGGTCTCTGATTGGATATGATTGGTTTGAGTGACTAATCCCACAACTTGTTTTCCCACCCACTTAGATATCACTGCTTTATATCACATCACAATCAAACTTGAAATGGCCTCAAAACATGATGACTGTGGGGGGTTTAGTGAGCAATCACATACTATATAAAACATACTTTTTTAGGGGTCGTGAAGTAATTACTTATTCAAAACAAGTACCTACTCAAAAGAGAATGTGATTTCGGATGCAGCCAGTGTCTTTATGAGTGAGTCATTGAGTTATTAGCTAATTATATATTAAAACAATTTGTCCAAAAAGTATTTTTCAAGCGCAAGTGGAGGCCCCTTGTGTTGCAAGGCCTGTTTCATGTGAAACGGATGAAACACAGCAAAGGCCTATACATCTCTGTGTCTGTGACAAGTGTTTTCTGAGCTTGATGACTGATAATGATCTGGAAATAAGACTAATAAAAAAAACAGCTGCTAAATTGTTTCTGCCTTTAGTTGTTTTTTAGAATAAATATAAAAATGATTAAAAAACACTTGATGAGATGCTTGCTTTTAATAAACAGAAAATGATTCACATTGTTGTCATGTAGTTCACCTATGTAAAGTGATGTTTATTTAACTAGGAGGATGTGACAACATTAAGTGTAACTAGGGCATGAATTACATCTTATTAAAAAAAGGGAGCGAATGTTTCAGTGCCCTGGAAGGATTCTGTGACTGATACAGCCCTTAAAATGGCAGACTCCCTGATCAGTGCCCTGACAACTGAATTAGGGAGCTGATTGAGACGCACCCTTTGTAAGCTGTTGTCTTCCTGCTGTTGTTTCCCCTGTGTGGTTTCTGTTCCTGTCTCTGTTTTGGATTATTTTGGTTTGTGTTTTTTGAATAAACTGTTGCTGCACTTGGATTCTCACCTCTCCTCAACCCTGCTTAAAGCGTAATAGAACGACAATATGAAACTAAATGGACAATTTTATA
Source organism: Chrosomus eos (assembly GCA_036326025.1). Taxonomy (NCBI): domain Eukaryota; kingdom Metazoa; phylum Chordata; class Actinopteri; order Cypriniformes; family Leuciscidae; genus Chrosomus; species Chrosomus eos. Next base: position 30,946,843 of record CM070834.1, on the reverse strand, counting down.
TATACCATATAATCAAGCCAATATAAATATTATTGTTAATAGCAATATAATATATATTTTGAAGTATAAACATATTATTGTATAAAGTGTATTACAAATATCACTTGCGTATTGTTATAAATGTGTCATGTAATAACTTGCTATTAGTTTATAATTGAGTATCATTTTATTTTAATAAAAATGACATGTCTTTATATAAATGTGTAATGTACAAATTACACAAATGCATTGTTTACATGTGACATTTAAGACACATTTAACACACACACACACACACACACACACACACACACACACACACACACACACACACACACACACACACACACACACACACACACACACACACACACACACACACACACACACAAAAAAAATGTATATACTGACAGGCCTCTGAATAAATGTGTAACATACAAATACAATACAAATACTTTTAATTCCTCTCCTGTCAATTAGTGTGCCCCAACATTTTTTTATTTGTGGGGACACTGTATCATTTTAGAAAATGTGAGCCTAAAAAGTACAGCTACACCGGCAGTGAGAGAGTTAACAACTTGTGAAAAGAAGGAGGGGCCACCGCCCTCGACCAGTCCCATTCCAGGAAATGTGCGGCAGCCACTCGGCCACATCAATATGCTGATGGTTTTCGGGGGAAACAGCGCGCAGGCGTGTCGCAGTGTGGGTGCTGGGTGGATGTGGGGGCCCGCGTGAACAGGGCGGCGTTTCTATGGTTTCTCTTTTATTCGTCACATGGACCTGGGTATATCGCATCTTCTGCATCCGCTTTTAACGGATGATAGGTTGCAGCAGCGAGCTACACCAAACTCTGTTACATCGGTCGTGGTCGTGTTTTACAGTGTTGTTGATATATTTAAGGCCTCTCGCGCGGAACAAGAGCCTCTTTTAAGCTTTTATGTAATGGTCCTCTCTGGCCAGGAATATTCTGGACTCTCCTTTTAGCGAAGAAAACGTTTACCAGTCAAGACGTTACGTTTGGAAATGCGCCTTCCTCCTTGCATACAAACTCCAGCCCTGACGATCATCATCTGTGAATAACACACCGCATCAGAGTGTGTAACGTTAGGTCTCTACCACAGGTGTCTTTCACATAAAGGATGCCGATCTGTTGAAACCGCCCTCCTCCTTGAGCATTTTATTATTCTTGCACCGAAGACAGATTTGAAGTTAATGTTTCGCCAGGAGGTTGGTGTCCTGTCCTTTATACCGTCTTGTTCGTACCTTTTTCAATACGAGCAGAGGAACATGTCTCGGTATAATATCTACAGTCTGCTGGACTGGATCTATGGAGGTGTGGACCCCATGTTTGAGGGTAATGGAGGGCCAGAGTGCGCAGCCTTCCTCTCTCCACAGCAGAGAATACTGGAGACTCTGGTCATTGTGTTGTTCTCTATTCTGCAAGTGGTGGTGGCCATGAAGAAGCTCAATGTCCCTAAAGAGGTCCGAGATGTTGGGAGAGATGGCAGGAGGAGTAAGGAAGACAGCTGGGGCAAGAACCTGTTGCTTGTGGCTCTGTGCATGACTTTTGGTGTTGAGGTTGGGTTTAAGTTTGCCACAAAAACTGTGATCTACCTCCTCAATCCATGCCATGTGGTCACAATGGTGCAAGTAAGTATATTTATGATACAATCATAAACTATTTTAATTTGTGGAGATGTGGTTCTCCTTTTATTGCAGATAATTTGGGCTGGTAATTGAAAGATTGCAGGTTCAAAATCCCAAAGTGGCCTTGAACAAAACACTCAACTTCAGGTTTCTTGAATGATCTGAAGCGTATTTAGTGTATCATAAGTTGCTTTGGTTAAACTAGTTAATGATTTTGAAGTAGTGAAGGCTTGCAGCAATTTATTTCCTTTAGTTTCCAAGCTTTGATGTCATTGGATGCACTGGTAATTTAAAAATTGCATACCACATAGCTTGAGGCGAATCATAACTTGTTATAACTCTCCATGGCTCTCAAAACACATGAAGGAAATGATAGATCGGTTGTAAAATGGAGGAAGTATAGTATACATTTTGCACCGCTTATTTTGCAGCGGTTTAAACTGGTGTAAAATTTCTCCTCAGAAATTTTACTAGCTGAATGAAGAGGAATTTGTTTCCCATATAGTGATGATGTTGTTTTTTTTTCTCTTTTTTTCTCTCAAAAGGATGTAATAACTACTGTCCAAAAGCAATAAGGGACTCTATATTAGCGAATAATTGTCACTTGCCTATAATAGTCACTTAACCGCAGTCTTTAACTTTGAACTTTTAATTTTTGCCTATATATTTGTCTAAAGGTCAGCAGTGGTAGCACAGATGTGTGTAGGTTGACACTGGACACATACGAGTCCAAATCAAGGCTCGCCTTTACAATTTACGGTCCAATGTGATGTTATTTACAGTTATAGACTCCCAGCACAAAACATTCTGAATATTTTGACTGTAGCACTTTTAAAGTTGAGCTCTATTACAATCCCTCTACAAACAGGTTTGTTAATGCTTCAAGTACAGCTCTGTTCATTATTGAAAACCTTATTTCTTTCATACTTGAAATAGAAATTTTGATGCAGAATACCCTGAAGTAACGCACCCATGTAACTGGCCCAAATTTGTATACACTAGTCAACATTTGAAGTGGATCAAAACCTTTCATCAAAGTTATACATGAAGTTTGAACAACACCCGTTATTGTCTTAGGACAACTTTGATACATTTTTTTGATTCACTTCAAATGCTGGTCTACGTACTACTGTAGTTACTGGTCCAAATTAAAATATGAATTGTATGGCCCAACCAGATGGAAATGACAGCTGAAATAAACATTTGTGATGGCTAAAGCCTTCAACCTTAATCAAACACCTGAATCTGCTAATTAAGATTCCCAGAAACAGTTGATAATTGCAGACAGGCGTGTTGGAGAAGTGTTGAAACTGAGGAATGTCGCTCTCCACGTACAGGATTGGGCACTCCTGATTTAAATGATCTTGCTGTGTGACTAATGCAGTTTAAAAAGTACAAATATTCTTTGAAGTGGTGCAATTAATTTCACAGAGTGTCTGTTTACAGAATGTCCAAATAGCCAATCTTGTTGGCAAAGGCTATTTAGACCTTCTCCGTCTTGGTTGAGCCTCACAAAATTGCAAAAAGAACTAAACCGGTAACTGGACAGTGATTGGAACATTAGATTTAGCTTTTGATGCAACTCTTTTCTTGATCCCGTTCTTCTCCCTTTTCCCAATGCATATCATCTCAGAGAAGTGTTTATTTTAAATAAAAATGAAGAGTAGACAATATTTGAAAAGTGGATGTGAAATGCATAACGGCTATTTACTAAGCGTATAAAATAAATTGGAAGTGGTGGTGGTGTCCTAGCGTTGATCGGACATCTGCACATCGACCATAATTTTTTTAGATATTTACTGAATAATCATGTTTTATTTATTCTATAGTATTTTATAAAGTACTACAATAACACTGAGGTGCAAAAAGTATTTGCATGAGTATAAATACCATCTAATACTGTTTATATAGTGAAAAGACAAGACTCCAATTTTCACACCTCTGCCTCAATTTTAATGTTGTGAAAACGGCGTACTGTTATAATTCTAAAATTACAAAACACTATTTTAGATAAAGTATAGCATATCACTGCTGTTCCTGTCATCTACGCATTACTGATGTATTTTATACGGATGTTTAACTATAATATGCATCTTAAAATATAGATGATACCAGAAACATAGTTTCTATAAACAGTTTTTTTATTTTATTTTCATAGCCAAGCTCATTTGGCAATTGAAAAGGGCTGGTACTGGTAGTAATTCCTCTTTAACCTCTCAAATATAATTTGTACTCAACTGGTTCTGTTTTTAGTTAAAGTGGCTAAAAACAGAAGTGGTTGTGTACAGTGTACAAAAAAACAACAACACCTCCTCAAATAATTTCTGTTGAAACAACAAACAACTCCTTACTAATATACAAAGATAGCTAATCTCTTCACCTTTGCAGTAACTGATCAAAGTGGTCTGTGAGGCTATGCTTAAAAATATTTTGGTTTGCAGTCGGTAGGTAGGCCTATATATATTTTTTTTTTTTCAAGATTCAATGTAAAAATAAAATAAAAAGTACAAATTTGGTCATGGTGATTTATTAGGTTAGCCTGACTTTGTCATACTCATATTCTAGTCAGAATGTAAGTCTGATACTGCTCCAGAGGGCTTTGATTATGAGGCGTGTCTTAACCGAACTAGGAAAAAAAAAAACCCTCTGCACTCAATTGGATAGACCTACAACCAATCACAGCAACGCAGTAAGTGACGTATGTTGAGCGATGCATAGTTGTCAACAGAACTCAACTGCATGCACTCTGGAAAAAGTATTAAAAAAAATAATGAGCGTTAACGATCTTTGCCGGTGTTGCAATAAGAATGTAAGGATTCGCGGAGTACTTGCAAACACAAAAAGCATTTTTGAAAGAAAAACGTTTGATGATGTGATGATTACGGAACTGCAAATCATCTGTCTATCATTGTATCTGCGTACCTTCGGGCGCACCTTTGCAAACCTCATTCTGCAGGTTATATAGAAACAATTTGAAATCTTTGTCAAAAAAAAAAACATTTTTATTACATTAATTCCAGCTGCATTCATTTGTTTTTGCATAATCAAGAAATAAAGAAGCCACTAGATTTCAATGAAAGTGGATTTTCAGAGGTAAACAAATTAATTAAAACTTTAGAATTCACAAAATAACAGTTAATTAGATTAACATATAATGTAATACCTATGAGAAAACATGTTAATGTGTTACATTTGGGATGTTAACATCCATAAAACATAATTTCAATTGTGTTAATAGTTTACTAGGTTATACTGTTTTACTTGCATCCACCGCTAGGTGTCAATGCAACCTACAAATCAGAGACCAGTTACGTTGCTTTATAGGGCTGTCACTTTTGTGAAAAAAATCCAGTTTGATTTTTGAGACAAAGGTGTTAATTTAAATCGATTGTAAAATCAAGTTTTCATGTTTAAATTTGTTTCCATTTTCAACGCCACATAGGCAAATCCACGGACAACTAACAGGCATTAGACGAACGTAAAGAGAGCGCTTCAATATTTCTGATGATTTACTGGCGTGAAGTTTCGTGCAAAATGACAAACAGGAGTGCAAAATTCTCGAAAACCATCATTACCAAGCGCGAACCATTGACAGGGAATGAAACGAAGCGAACGTATGTGACATGCGTAAACCATGGTGTAAACATAATCATAGATGACGCCACGGGTTTTTAAAAGAAAGAACGTAGCCTATTTAGGCTTTTTATAACTACAATACTTACTAAAATATAATTAATATTATTTTATTGCATTTGTATTAGTTGTTTGAAGAGTAAAAAAAAAATCTTAACGCAAGTTTACAACCGGCAAGTCGGTCGGACTAAAATAAAATAAAAAATGGGTCGGTCTTAAATTGACAGGGTCGGTTGTTACAAATAAGTTTATCGACATTAGTGGAACTAATGGTTGTCACAGCCCAGCCCCCTAAATTGTTACAGCAAACAAGAATATTTTTAAGGATGGCCTGATTCAGTTGAACTAACAATGAATTTAATGAAGTTATGCTATATTATTTAACATTAATCTAGATTAATCTGTCCCAAACAGGGGTTTGTGAGGTAACGGCAGGGGCTTCGGTCATTATCATGTTAACATGTAACATTAAAATAAACAAATGCAAAATTAATTGAACTAAAACTGAAATGGTAATATTTATTTGCATGTTATGTGACCTTTAACCCACATTAGAGAACCGTGAGGATGCAAATGATAAATATATTAAAATATTAGCTTAAAATCTCATTACTTTAAGTAAATATTTAACGGTTTTGTGGTGCAGCTGACAAAATGTTTGCTAAACCTGTTTTAAACCTTATGCGCTGTTTGTTTATGGTGACACTCAGGATGTTTAGGGTGTACATTCAGGATGTTTGGTCTTTGTTTAAAAAAAAAGACATTATTTTGTTACAATGATAAAAAATGATTTCAATCATTGTATTAATATTTATTTTTTGGGAGGTTAATGGTATTTTTCGCCTCAATTGGTATCAATGGTATAATTTATTTGCCTTAATTTGTAATTATTTAAATATGTTCACTTATATAAAACTGCAACATTTGATGTAAAATTCACTTTAAAGAAGATCTACATTTTTCAATTTTATTCATGTGATAACATGAAAAATGTGCCATAGTTGATAATAGTTAACATAGTAAAAATAATTGCTGCCATCTACTGGAAAACGAACACTTTTAAAATGAAAATATTGAACTGTCAATATTGAAATGTCAAGTGTAGCCAGACTGCAGAGTCTGTCTCATATGCCATTCCCAAGTTTTCATTTAGATTTGATTTAGACATTATAAAATCATTATTTTAACAATAAAAATGGCTAAATAGTTACTAAAACTTAACACATGCCACATGGGAACTTATGCAAACAATTTTCAGTGATGGTGCAAAGCAAACAAATAGTTATGCTAAAATACGTATCATTGCTAAAACATTTAATATATGAAAAATGCCACATGCAAACTTTTGGAACATCTCTCTGTCTTGATGTTCTCATACTTGAATGATGATAACTCATACTACAAAAGACACACAGATCGCAAAGCTAGTCTAATGACAAACGTTTTTAGGAAATGTAATGGACAAATGAGAAGTACCATCAAATTCAAGTGTTCCTTAATTTGATACTATATCAGCTATATTAGGTGTAAATATTTGATATATTACCCAGTCCTACTCAGACATAAGCATTTTTTTTTTGTAAATGACTGTTTATTGTAAAAAAAAAACTCACATAGATGACAGGAACATTCTCATAAACATGTGAATGTTCCTGTCATCGATGTGAGTTTTTTTTTGTTTTTTTGTATATTGAGCAACTAGATCAGGAAATGCTTGTTCCGTTTGCACAGCCCAGCCCCCGGTTGGGTTGCCCGTCTTTCACTGCACGCTATGATGCCACTTTACTAGGCCTTCATATGTGTTCTCACCTCAGCACGTGTTCTCAAATGCAACATCTCATAGTAAATTCATAGTTCCACTAATGTCAATAAACTTATTTGTACAAGTCTTACAGTATTTGAACTAGGTCACAGTCTTATCATCTGGTAAATAATAAAGCCAGAACAGTGTAAACGGATTCAATGAAGTGCAAAACCAATAATATACACAAGGAGTCAAGGAGAATGTAACTTGCTTTATAAATACTTCCGTGCATGCAGAATGTAACTCAAACGTTATAGACTGTAGCAATAACAAATGTTAAACAGTAAAGTACCTCCTTCCTCCAAACCTTATTGTTATGATATTTTCTCTTCTGTCTCATGAAAAACAAAGCAATCTAATTGTTAATTTGACAGTGTAATTGCAGTTAGGGCATCTAAAGCAGAATTATGTCAGCCTAAATAAATGCCAAAAAATGGAGCAGGAGTAGCTAAAGGTATAGTAGTTAAGAAGACGACACTGATGTACAGTAGATGTCTACAAGGACTATAGATAGACAATAATTGCTTTTTGTTGTTCAGTGTTAGTCAGCCAGAAGAGTCTGTCAATCTCTTCAGTTAAACAAAATCAAAAGAATATAAAAAGAATGTTTGTTGCCCATATATCCTAAAATTTGTGTGATTTGAATGTCAACGTTGTGAGACATGAGATGACACACCAATGATGTTTGCGCCTATTTGAATATGTGCAAACATGATTGATATTTCAGAGCTTTGATGGAGAAGATTAGAATTGAATAGTGATAAGGAAGTTATCAACAGCCCTGGTCTATTCATTTCCTTCACTTTTTTGTGTTCCGGGTAAGAAAGATAAACAACAACAACAAAACATGGTTTGAAACGACATATTGGTGAGAAAATCATAATGTTTCTGATGTGAAAGAGGCTTGTTTCATGTATGAGACACGTATGATTGCTTGTACAGATCTTTTTTAAAGGGTATAGGCTGGATGAAATACTTTCCTAACTAATCTAGGTGTAACTCAGTTCAGTGTTTCTACTTTTTGTGTGCAAAAAACAAACAAAAATAACGACTTTATTCAAGTATTCATTTCCTTCTCTCTTGGCCTCGAGATTGTTCACGTAGTGTAGTTGCGTAGCGCGTCTGTGTTGTACGTCACACGTAGCCTCACTATTGGCCGACGCTGGTGTGTGACGTTCAACCAGAAGCTCTACGCAATTACGGGGTTGGAACAACATGAGGGTGAGTAATTACTGACAGAAATTTCATTTTGGGGTGACCTATCCCTTTAACAAAGGTTTTTTACACATAGTCAGGATAAGTTCAAATAACTGTTAATTATAAAGTTTTCTATGGAAGCAAATAAGAGACATAACTATTTGAAATTTAACAGCCACTTGAATACTTAGTTTTGAAATATTTTATTTTGAAAAACATTTATCTGAATTTATTTGCTCTGAATTCACCCCTTTGAAATTATTTTACTTTTGAAACCATGTATCTGAATTTATTTGTTTCGAATTTACCTCTGAAATTTAAATAGGCCTATGAAAATTCTTGATTTCCATTTTAAAAACCTGAATTTCGATGAATATTTTTCAATGCTCACAAATTCAGATACAAAAAAAAATCAACTTACAGAATTTCAGATAAAATAGATTTAGGTTGATCAAATTCGACTGCTCAAATTCAGATCTCAAATTCGACTGCTCAAATTCAGATCGAAAAATTCAAGTAAATAAAAAAAACAATGTCTAAAAGCTGTTGTGAGACAAGGTGTACAGCAAACAAGCTGAAATAACCCAGAAATTATTTTTTATAAGCTGTCGACCCCAAAAACGGTTTGTTTCAGGACATAAAAGTGGATCAATTGAGAAAGAGCACAACTATTTCTCGAACTACTCCGAGAACTACGTCCACTGAAACGCGACATGATATTGTAAAAAAAAAACATTCATAATTTTAACCATGTCGATTGCTTATTTCACCACCCTATGTGAACATGAGAAGAGGAGATATATTCAATTTACCCATTCTTCCTGCTGATGCTTCACGTCTTATTGCCTGTAGCCTATCTACTTTTGTCTCCTTAAAGGCTGGCTTTTACGGTTCGGAAGCTTTTTTTTTAGCTTGTTCTTAGCTTGTACACCTTGTCACACAGCACCTTTTAGGCATTTTCTGTCTTTTGTTATATGTTATAAGGTGGCAGCCTCTCGCAATGCAAAGTTGGTTGGATTGTTTCCCCCTGGTGTGGGCGTGGCCTAAATACACTCTGTCTCTACACAGGCTCAGCTGTTTTTCCTATCCTGGGTTGCCCGGATGTGAATATTTAACCTGAATTTTTCTATCTGAATTTGAGCAACCGAATTTGATCAACCTATAGATTTGATCTGAAATTCTGTAGTTTTTTTTTTTTTGTATCTGAATTTGTGAGCATTGAAAAATATTAATCGAAATTCAGGTTTTTAAAATGGAAATCAAGAATTTTCATGGGCCTATTTAAATTTCAGAGGTAAATTCGAAACAAATAAATTCAGATAGCCTACATCGTTTCCAAAGTAAAATAATGTTTAAAGTGGTGAATTCAGAGCAAATAAATTCAGATAAATGTTTTTCAAAATAAAAATATTTTAAAACTTAGTAGGCCTATTCAGTGGCTGTTAAATTTCAAATAGTTATGTCTCTTATTTGCTTCCCTAGTTTTCCTTTTAAGCGGTTCACTGGGTATTAAAGACATTCATGAAACTGAGGCATACATAGAAACCATTCCAAAACTCCCTTTCATCATGTCAGCAAATTTGGCGTGGGCAAACACCATTATATATTCTTCAGAAAATGTCCCAATTGAGTTTAGACTATCAATGATAAATAAGCACTTGGGAAAAACTTCAAAAGAAATGGAAAAAACATTGTTTTATGATCTTTATTGCAGTATTGCTGTAACAGTGTTATCCAACTTTTCACTCCATCTCAGGATGAGCATATTACACAAGAAAGTGAAAGCGGTATCATCCTGTAACGTGACGTCAGATTGAGCTGTAATTTGACTCACCTGGGATGATGACATCTGCTGACAGGATTCAACTTCCTTCCTTCCTGTCATCCTCCCAAAGAGGGAAACACTGGCTACCCTCCTAACACATCCTAAACAATGTTAATCTGTGATCTCATTAAGCCTGGGGTCTACGAAGCCGGTTTAGGTGGCTAGTTTCCGTTTAGTTTGCGCCAACCCTGGGTTTTAGGCACCATGAAAGTGGTTCATCGACATAGTAACTTCGCTCCACGGCTAACCTGGTCTGGGGCAGGTTATGTTCCTGGTTAGAGGTTGCAAACCAAACTTGGACCAATCAGCTGTGAGCAAAGTGACACATGTCTGATGCGATAAAGTCACTCCACCTGTTTCTACTCCAAATTAAAGATCACTACATAGCAAATGATTTTTAAAGACAAAATTGACTGGCTTTTAGTAATGCTTATTTAGAATAATTATTTTGTGTGATTTAGATATTATTTATGTAATTATTGTACCCTTAATCGATCACACGTACACTTTTAGTTTATAAATGATTATTACACAGTTTAATTGAATAAATATATAAAGGTAATATAAATATTTTACGCTTTAAAATCAATAGATAAAGCTGTAAAATGGCTACATGTGATCTTAAATGTTACATATTCTCTACCTTTATCAAATGTATAAACTAATTTCACAACTTTTACTTGCACTGATATAGCAAGACTTTTTATTTTAGTTGGCCTCTTTCATAGACAGCTATTTTCTTCTTGCTGTGTAAATTTGTTTAAATTCTTTATATTTTTCAATCTCGTAGTATTCTGTAGTGAATCGTGCTGCTTCTCTCGCAAGAAATTAATCTCAGCATGTGATTGGTTGTTCTGTTCCCTACTGATGTCACTCCTAAACTCAGGATCAAAGCCTGAGTTGACAGAGAAAGTTGATGATCATCATTATGGTACCAACAAAGCCTGGTTGGATTGGTTTGGTTTTGTCAACTGAAAACTAATCCTGTAACCCTGAGTTTGTTCAACTAGCATCATGGTACAGGCCCCTGGAGTAGATCTATCTAACAGACATCCTTAGATGCCTTTATCACTGAAAGAAAAGATTGCATGGACAACCTTCTCAATAGTGTTCGTAACCGACAAAATAGTTTTACCTTACGAAAGTAAACAAATGTCTCTATAATTTTAGACATTGAAATTTATTTTAATATTGACATTTATCTGAAATTTATAAATTAAACATCAGAAATAATTCTTGAAAAATATTGTTTAAACGGCTCTATTACAAATGCAATTTTATTTTTTGATTTGTCATTTTAACAGGTTTTTTTTTGCTGATGGTGTTGTTGAATTGGTGTGTTTGTATTGCTACATGAGAATAAATAAGTAAAATAAATATGATCAGAGAATTTATAGGTATATTTCTGCCATAATCAAAGTGCTACATAATCCAAGTTGGTTTGAAAGTAGTTCTGAATGCAACACTGAACTGGTCCAAAATCCATTTTTTAGTAGCCAAACGTCTCTTTGATTAACACTTAGCCAGTGAAAATGTGATACACTTGTACTGATAAGCACAACTTGACCCAAAAAGCAAACTTAAAATATTGCTTTTATCTTTTATCTATCTTTTCTTTGTCTGAAAGAGTCCATTATTGAGCTTTATTACTTCCTCTTTTGCAGATCTTCCTGCTTGCATGTCCCCCCTGTAAAACTGCAATGGTTATCTTTAGGTAAGTACTCAGAAAGAGGTTTCACTGCAGAGAACTGTGAGCTTTCTTTGTCAACTTCACACTTGGTCTTGTGCAATGTGAGTCTAGTGATAGTAACTAATGTAACATGTGGCCTCTCCAGCTTATGAGGAATTCAAACCTATGCGTATCACCAGAGGCTGTTCTAAAAATAGCCTTGAAACTTTCAACACCTTTTTCAGTGGATGCTTAGGATACTCTAAATCTAGGGCTGCAAGATTGACAAAAATCATATTTGCCGTTTATTCCCTTAAAATTGTAATTGCGATTATTATTTAAGATTATCACAATTTACATTGAATGGTGATTTGAATAGCTTTATACCAATGTTTGGAGCAACTGTATGCCATATTTTTTTATAAAAATAAAAAAGCCAGCAGAAAACACTTGCTAAAAAATTGTAATTGCTTTTCTATAGCATTAAGCCTCAAATGTCAACTATACATTGGTTTGGTGTCTTCTTTAAATAAAGTTTAAAAAATAAAAATGTAAAAATATGCATGATATATTAATAGGGGCTTTCTCACTGGGTAATTCTAGGAACTTAGCCACCAGGGTAGTTCCCTAAGAACTAATGTTCCCTTTTGGCCATTTTCCTGGTTGCAGTCGCATCGCCAGTAGGAACTCTACAAACTCTACACTTACGTCACTGGTAGTTTCTATTGTGCTGGGTTCTCTGAAGTAGTTGTGATTCGCCTCTCACAACGTAACAAACACGCCTCTTAAGAACGCTGAATAATGTAAGTGGACTTTTTTTTGTAAACGCGGCTTTGAACGATATTTAATTGTGGCATCCGTAATTGTAATCGTGATTAGAAATTCGATTAATTGTGCAGCTCTACTCTGACTTAGTTAGCCATGTCAGAATAAAACTATATCTCGTATGTATTGATGACTGTGGTGGCGGCAGTCTACACTTCTAGAGTACGTTTACACAGCAACAATGTACTAAAAACAAAGTTTTTCCTTTGTGTCAAATGTTGTCAAAATAATCTCTGTTCACATGGATCCACAAAAACGATTAAAAGCGCTGTATTGTGCCAGCCAGGCCTGTAGTTGGTGTAGGGGTTGAATGACTTCAGATTTTTTGAAGTCGACTATCATGACATCAAAGTCGAGTCGACGTCGACTAGTCGCTGACGTCATTCATAAAAACACAAGAGATGGGACTGCTTTGAATTGCAACATGCCACAATTTACAATTAATTAACAGAAAATTATACAGATGCTGACAGACAGCTCATAATGGGGCCGTATTCCATTTACACCTGGTCACATAAATATGTTTTCGCAAAACGGATATAAATCCGATCTTTAAACAACGCGCTAGCTATATGCACATTTAACGGAGTTCACGTCACCGAAAGCAATGAGCTGCATTTTATTGATCATCAGCTAATTTCATACTCAAAAACCAAAATAAGAGAGACAGCATTGGTAAGATCATTTTGGTTCTTTACTTTTAACGAAAATGATTGTGTGTCTGTTAAGTGTCTGCGACTTACTTTCACTTTGATTTGCGATAGTTTGCACATTGGTTTGATGAATAGATGCTCATCTGCGGTGATGCGTGTTGCAGTAGCGCCGTCATATAATGAATATAACATGACATATAGGCTAACACGCTCTCACAGGATTATTTTTGCATTGTTGGGAGAAGTCCAATTTATATATATGTGGTTTCAACAACCATTTACAAACAAGCATTTACACTTGTCCAGTTTTGTCTGGAATGCGGCCCCGTCCACCTCCTTAAGTGGTTTGATCGGATTTAAATCCGTCTCGAATGCGTTTCGGAGGGCATTTACATCTGGTCTTTTTACGATCGGACAGCTATCAGACCACAGTAACACATGAAGTAGCCAGGTGTAAACAATCATCATCATCATTTAGGATGAGAAGAATAAAGAAAAAAATCTTTAAAGCTAAATTCACATCTGCGCGGTAGTGATGCGCAGATCCAAGTAATTCAAAATATCCAATTAATTGTGGGTGAATTAGAGATACATCATTAATAGGCCTATGTTTAAATAAATATATGAAAAAAATAATGGTATAATGATTTTAATAAAGAGACTAATTTCCCAGTAAAACAGTGAGCGTGCGTCATGCTTTTACTTTCGTTTTCAACAATACCAAATAAAGTGTTAGGTTAGTAAAGTATGTACCACCCTTTATGTACCACTGCTGATTTCTTGCTGCAATGACCTTCTGGGCTCTTCATTTGTTGTCGTCTGGAACGCGGCCATGTTATTGTATCAAAATTAGCACAATCATAGTGTTATGATCAGCGCAACTAGTCAACGTCAAGCTTAAAGCGTCACGCCATTGCATTAAGTTCGAGTAATCGACTAGTCGGTTCAACCCCTATGTAGCAGGTGATGTCACTTTGTAAAGAAACAGTACACACCTATCCAACTTTTTCCTTAACGCCCCATGATACTTTGCGCAAATTTTGGATGTAACTTCCATTAAACTGTAAACAATCAGCGAAAGGTTCGTTCTATGAATGCAATAAAAAAGCTTTTCAAAAACTGGGTACAATGAGATGACAAATATTCTACTTACCCTTCAACCATCAAACATTAAAAGGAAATTTAAAAGTCTAAAAGTATTAACAAATTACTACAACAGACTGTGAATAATGTTCATTTAAAGGGTGATTAGTGTTATTAACATCTCATTGTACCAAGATTTCGAAAATGCTTATTGCGTTCATGGACCTAATCGTTCGCTGATTCTTTACAGTTTAACAGAAGTTGCTCCCACAATTCACGCAAAGTGTCATGAGACATAGGAAAAAGGTGGATAACGCATCACAATTACACTTTCAACTGTGAACATATTTCTCGCACATGGTTATTACTGCCCCTTTTTCAAATAGGTTAGATATTTGGACCATTTCTTATAATATAAGTTTAGTTTGTCAGTCTGTTTAAGGTTTCTTCAAATGCAGCCAGTTCCATTCTTGAAAAGACTTTCAGCTCCTAAGAATTATTTTTCTGCCAATCATTAAACTGGCTTGGACCCAGTATCTTACATATTTATCTCTCATTGTCCACCTAATATGAACTGTCTAGGACATGGTGAAACATTAATATCTAAAACCACACAGATGTGTTAATGAACTGTGAATATTTTTTTGTACACAACCATAGAACATAAGCTAAATCTCCACCCTCAGCCTTACATATCCAGAAATATGGTGTATCTTTTAACCCAAGCCTAAACAATCTGGATGAATCTAGTAAAACGGTGCATTTTCTTAAATGGTATAAGGTGTTCTATTGCATCTAGTGTTTTCACACTTGAGTCCTTCCTTGACATTGAGAAACACCTAGGATTTTCATTTTTGGTCGAACTATCCCTTTAAGGACAAGTGTCAGCATATTTACTATTAGGCTACTGTCACTTTAAGACCGGCACGCATCTAATATGCATGCATATGACACACACCCGATTTTCTCTCAAATGTTTGCTTTCACTTTAGACATAATCATCTGTGTTTACTTAAACCTGGTGTGTATTTGACAGTATTAACCCAATAAGACCCAAAAGCTAACTTAGGCCCTGTCCACACGGAGACGCGTTTAGCTGTATAAGTACAAATTTTGTATCGTATTGGCGTTTCATCCACACGGATCCGGCGTTTTGGGACACTGAAACCGCCATTTTTTTAAACCGGGTCCCAGGGTGGATAAATCTGAAACCGACACCCTTGCGTTTTCGTGTGTACGGCCAATCCGAACATTTTGTGAAACGATGATGTCATCACAACACGTGTCAGCATTAGTCAAACACTGCTTTGTCACACGTAACATCAACAACCCTCAGCCTTACATATCCAGAAATATGGTGTATCTTTTAACCCAAGCCTAAACAATCTGGAAGAATCTAGTAAAACGGTGCATTTTCTTAAATGGTATAAGGTATTCTCTTACGAGAGGTTCTCTCGTATTGCGTAAGCTAGCTTACGCTACGGAAAGATTCCATCTTTCTGAGAAATTGAAGCCAAAAAATTATCCTATAATTTTGTATCCATTGTCAACGCAGTTCAGCTGCAGCAGACCATGAGAGGGCTAGCTAGCCGCTCATTGGTTCGCTCACGGAGAACTGCTTAAGCCTATGAGGGAGCGCGAGTGAACCCGCGACCAATGAGAGTCTGACTCGCTCTCATTACGTCACCGCCCGCCAAAACGGGTGTGGACGAGACTATAAATATCCCGAAATAGGCTGAATAATCTGATTTTTTCATCCTTCAGCGACGCATCTGCATCTGCTGATCCTGAGAGAGAAGCCGCCGTCGTCGAAAAGGCACCTTCTAGCGAGCGTTTGGGAGACTGAGGAAGCCGGCCGTCTTCGCCACCTTCAGCCGTCCTGTGAGCTAGCGCCATCCGACGGAGTGTATCCTTTAGTTTTTCCTATTTGTATCTAAAAGAGCGAGCGTCTTTTTAAAGATGTCTCGGAATTCCTGCGGCTCCTGCCGCGCTCCTCTCGAGGCTGGAGACCGCCACGTCATCTGCGCCCTCTGCCTCGGACCGGAGCACGCCGAAGTCGCCCTCGCCGATGGCGGCTGCGACTTCTGCGATACAATGCCTATGTTTACCCTGCGGGCTCGACTGTTGGCCGCTAAAAACGCTCCCAAGCCACCTCTGTCTGGCCGCGGAAGAAGAAACGCCGCGCTCAGAGGCCGCCGGAGCCCCAGCAAGAAGCGTTCATTCCACCGGAGCCTGATGACGCCGCGGACATCAAGGACTCAGGTTCGCTTCTCGCTTCCGACAGTGAGGATTGGTCCGGTTCTCAGGTCTCCTCGAACCGTGAATCTTCCAGGACTCGCGCTGGCATTGAAGAGGAACTAATGCGCCTCCTCACACAGGCCGTCGAGCGCCTCGGTCTCGATTGGTCTCCTCCCCCCGAGCAGACCATCAACCGCATGGACGGCAGCTATTTCCGCCAGCGCTCGACTCCCGCTGCCAAACGGGCTGCGCCCTTCCTGCCCGAGCTGCACGCTGAGCTCTCGAAGTCCTGGAATGCCCCGCTCTCTGCCAGGTCTAGCTCTGATTCTTCCACCCCGCTCCGCGTTGTGGACGGAGCCGCAGAGAAGGGCTACCTCACCATCCCGCCTGTTGAACACTTGGTCGCCGCACACTTATGCCCGCCCTCTGCTAGATGGCGCTCATCACCTGTGCTTCCCTCAAAAGCCTGCAGAGCGACTTCAAGTTTTCACGGCCGCGCATACTCAGCCGCCGGCCAGGCGGCGTCTGCACTCCACTCGATGTCCGTGCTGCAAATTCTGCAAGGCGATTTGCTGCGTGAGTGGGATGAGAGCGGAAAGAACCCCCCTTCTGTCGCGGATTTGAGGAGCGCCACGGACCTTGCCCTTCGCGCCACAAAGTCTGCTGCTCTAGCCCTGGGGAAATGCATGGCCGCCATCTGCGTGTCTGAGAGACACCTATGGCTCACTCTCGCCGACATGGGAGATTCCGAGCGCGCCGCTTTTCTCAACGCCCCGCTCTCTCCAGCCGGCCTCTTCGGATCTGCTGTCACGGGTATCGTCGACCGCTTCTCCGAAGTACAGAAAGCTTCGCAGGCCATGAACCTCTTCCTGCCTCCTCGCGCTAGCTCCTCTGCAGGCCGCCCACGTGATCAGCCTCCTGCACGAGCCCCACCCCAGCGCACAGCTCAGCACAACCAGACTGCTCAGCGACACCAGGGCGGCCGCCCGCGTTCCCGCTCTGACAGCCGTCACAGGCCGCCGCCTCCTCGGGGGCCTCGGCCTAGAATCACGCTGAAACCTGAGCAACCAAAGTCTGCCTAGCACAGCTGAGAAGAAAAAGACGGCGCTCTCCCGCTGCGGCCGGACCGCCGTCAAAGATTTGCCCTCTGTTAGTCCCCGCCCAGGCGGTTACTACAGCAGTGTTTTCTGCCATAACCAAGCCGGTCTCCCTTCCCGCTTGCATGAGCACAAACGCCGTTTTTACTGCGACCCAGAGAAATCTCGAAAAGAACATAAAAGCCTCTTGTGTACGAAATGTGCCCACAACACTGTGTTCACTCATACACAAAAGCACTTCAGTTCCCCTGTCTCACACAGAGTCCACTCTCATAAAGCGGGCGAAGCCCGCTCGAGTCTCAGAGTGCATAAGCGCGCCCACAAGCCCGTGTGCGCGTCCCACCTCTGTTCACTCTGTTACAGGGCCCTTAAGCTCCTCTCCAAGTGTAAGTCCCGCTGTTATAAGCACTATCAGCGCGCTCACGCAGCCCGCGAAGTGCGGCAATGGGGACCATGTAGCCATTCACCCCCTAGCGTCACGCTTCAAAGCGTGGGAAGCTATTCCGGGAATCTCCCAGTGGGTGTTAAACACAATAAAGCTAGGCTATCGCTTACAGTTTCGTCGCCGCCCTCCTCGCTTCCGAGCGCGGCTAGAAACTACTGTGAACCCAGAAGCAGTGTCACTGCTCCGTTCAGAGATAGCAAGTCTGTTGTGCAAGAAGGCTATAGAGAGGGTGCCTCTGGCTATGAGCGAGTCGGGGTTCTACGGCCGTTATTTTCTTGTCCCCAAGAAAGACAGCGGTCTCAGACCAATATTAGACCTCAGATCTCTGAACAAAGCTCTCACAAAGAGACCGTTCAAAATGCTCACTATCAGAAAACTCCTCGCGCATGTGCGCCAGGGGGACTGGCTCATATCACTAGATCTGAAGGATGCATACTTCCAGATCCAGATAAATCCCCTTCACAGGCCATTCTTACGTTTCGCCTTCGAAGGCCAGGTTTATCAATACACCGTCCTACCGTTCGGCCTATCCTTGGCACCCCGTACGTTCACGAAGTGCATGGATTCGGCCCTCGCCCCCCTGCGGAGGCAGGGGCTGCGAATACTGAACTACTTGGACGACTGGCTGATTCTGGCACAATCTCAGAAGGAGTTACTGTCTCATCGTACAGTTCTCCTCGACCATCTGAAAGCTTTGGGCCTCTCTGTCAACTGGACAAAGAGCGTACTACAACCCAGTCAGACTATCTCCTTCTTGGGTATAGAGCTGGACTCGGTCACGATGACGGCGCGTCTGTCGACGCAGCGCGCGCACCGTGTGCAGCGTCTCGCCGCATCTTTTCAGATGAACAGACTCACGCCTTTGAAAACTTTTTGGCCTCAGCCTCCGCGGTACTCCAGCTGGGGTTACTGCGCATGCGCCCGCTTCAGCTCTGGTTGAAGAGCCGTGTGTCTCACCGAGCGTGGACCACGGGCCACCAGCTGATAAAGGTAACGCAGACCTGTATTACAGCTCTGCAGCCATGGTCAGTGGCAGAATGGTTTCAGCGCGGCGTTTCCAGGGGGACAGTTTCATGCCGAAAAGTCATCTCGACAGACGCCTCCAACACGGGGTGGGGGGCGGTCTGCGAGGGCTCACCGGCCTTCGGCCCCTGGTCAGCTCAAGAGAGCCTCCTACACATAAACTGTTTGGAGATGTTGGCGGTCGAGAACGCGCTCAGGCGGTTTCTCCCGTGCATTCAGGGCCACCACGTGCTGATCCGTTCGGACAATATGGCCGTGGTCTCCTATCTAAACCGTCAGGGCGGAGTCAGATCCAGGAATCTTTTCCAGCTGACAGAACGCATCCTAGTTTGGTCTCAGTGTCACCTGCTCTCGCTCAGAGCGACGCACGTGCCGGGACAGCTGAACGACGGTCCAGACAGCCTGTCCAGGAACCCCATTCCCCCCGGGGAATGGTCCCTGCATCCTCTTACAGTCCAGAAACTGTGGCGTCTATTCGGCAGAGCAGAGGTGGACCTCTTCGCCTCGGCGGAGAACACCCACTGCCCAATATTTTTCTCAAGGAGCGAGGACGCGCTAGCACAAACCTAGCCCAGCCGCCCGCTTTATGCTTTCCCTCCGGTCTCTCTGCTACCACAGGTGCTTCAGAGAATCAGAGAAGCGCAGCACTCGGTGCTCCTCATAGCCCCGCACTGGGAGGGTCAGACTTGGTTTCCGGAGCTCACGCAGCTGTCACAGACAGCGCCGTGGCCCATTCCAGTCAGAGCAGATCTCCTCTCCCAAGCTCGCGGCTCGATCTGGCATCCCCACCCAGAGCGCTGGGCGCTACACGCGTGGGTGATCAACAGCTACCCGTTGCTATGCCAGAGGGAGTGTTAAACACGATCATACAGGCTAGAGCGGCTTCTACCAGAAGGCTCTATGCGTCAAAATGGTCTGTGTTCTCAAAGTGGTGCACCGAAAAGGGTCTGGACCCACGGTTATGCGAGGTTCCCTCCTTGCTAAATTTTCTCCAAGAGATGCTGGACAAGGGCAGATCCCCGTCCACTCTTAAGGTATATGTGGCAGCTAGCTTACGCAATACGAGAGAACCTCTCGTAAGAGAACGAATCGGTTACCTAACGTAACCTCGGTTCTCTCTAGATGAGGGAACGAGTATTGCGTTCCTGGCCGTGCTTGTGCTACTGGCGATTTTCGCTTCAGTATTTGAAAAAAACAGATTATTCAGCCTATTTCGGGATATTTATAGTCTCGTCCACACCCGTTTCGGCGGGCGGTGACGTAATGAGAGCGAGTCAGACTCTCATTGGTCGCGGGTTCACTCGCGCTCCCTCATAGGCTTAAGCAGTTCTCCGTGAGTGAACCAATGAGCGGCTAGCTAGCCCTCTCATGGTCTGCTGCAGCTGAACTGCGTTGACAATGGATACAAAATTATAGGATAATTTTTTGGCTTCAATTTCTCAGAAAGATGGAATCTTTCCGTAGCGTAAGCTAGCTTACGCAATACTCGTTCCCTCATCTAGAGAGAACCGAGGTTACGTTAGGTAACCGATTCGTTCTATTGCATCTAGTGTTTTCACACTTGAGTCATCTTTAAAAGAACCAAACTCAGCCCCCTGAAAAGGACCAAGTGTGAAAACACCCCTAGAAGCTCGCCATTGAATATCAGGTTCAGATCTCTTTCCCATATTTCCTTAAGAGCTAGTAAAGCTCCGACATAAAGACTCTGAATCAACCAGTAGTTGTTCACTGATGCTTCACGACCCTTACCATATGCCGATATTACCATACAATGACCCAGGAAGTTGTGTACTAGAACCAAAAGTTGTACATAGTAAATGTTGTAACCGTAAATAGCGGGGAAAATTGAGATCTAGATAACATAGTTAGGGGTGGGCGATATGGCAAAAAAATATAATATCTCGTTTCCCACCCCCCCCCCAAGGAAAATCAAGATTTTATCACAAATCTTTTTCATGTTGGTTTTACTATTTTGCAAGTGACTGAGCATTTTATCCAAATTAATGTCCCTATTTTAAAAAAAGGTAACAAAATATAAAATAAAATAGAATGGCACTTTAGGCCAAAGTGGCGAAGATAAAAATCTTTGTCATTATTTTCTTTGTTATTAAAAGATAAGATCAACGATACACATTACATATACACAACATAAAATATAAAAAATAAATAAACAGTGCTTTATTTTTTTCAGCTACAGTAGGTGTATTTAACAGAAGCATTCAAGAAAGAAATTAAATGAACAAATTAAGGCTGCACGTATGGGGAAAATGCCAGATTGCGATTATTGAGGTCAATATTGTGATATGCAGTTGCGATATAATAAACAAATGGTTTCATGAGTCAACTTGCTTGGTCCTAAAGCAAAATGCACACACAGATTAGTGATAATTCTGAAATGTGTATTTCTCAACTCAAACTAGCAACAACAACTAAATGATTGATAACATTTATAATCAATAAGCGATTTTCCGTCATTACAATTGAAAGCTATCAATTTTTTAAAAACATTAGGCTTCAAAGAAATATAACAGCTTTTATTTTAAGTGAACATCAAACAATCCTCGCATAAACCCATAATAAATGTCATATTTACCTGTGCCCTTCCTATCTAACAGGTAGTACATATACAGAAATTGAATAAAGTTATCAAACAGTCTGCGCTGCATAAATTATATGTAGACTAATCCTTATTAAAGCTACAAAAGTTCTTTAGTCTAGAGCGGTGAGTAATTTTCTGTGTTCCTTTGTTCTTTGATTAACTTTACTGACAGAAAGCTTTATTGGCTGATGCGCATGATACTGACGCTCGTCTGAGTCACAGTCGGGACATTCACAGGCAGTGCACTCTCTTTGACTTGTCGCGCATCAATGGTTTAAAGGCATTTGCACGAATAAGAGCGGGATTATGTAATACTAGCTAAAGGATGACAAAAAATAAGAGATGCTGTGTTAATTGCATTAACAGCCCTGATTTGTTTATTTCATATAAAATCACAGCATTTTGCATCATATAATCGCATAGGCTTGACATCGCGATTGCGATTTCGATATTATTAATCGTGCAGCACTAGAACAAATATAAAAATAAAACACTACATAAACTTCACTGGATATTATACATTGATACTCATTAAAGCTACTTTTAAATTTCTCAGTCAAGAGCAGTGAGTGATTTTCTCTTTGTTTTTTGTTGTTTTATTTACATTAAATGGATTGTTCCCCCAAAAATGAAAATTGTCATTTACTCTCTCAAATTGTTTTAAACCCAAATAAGTTTATTTCTTCTGTTGAAAATTAGTTATTTTGAAGAATGTGGCTAACCAAACAGTAGCTGGTTCCTAGTGACTAGTATATATTTTCCTACTATGGAAGTCAATGGGGACCAGCAAATGTTAGCCACATTTTTAAAATATCTTATTTTGTGTTCAGCACATGAAAGACATGAATACAGGTTTGGAGCAACATTAGAGTGAGTAAATAAGGACAGAAGGTGTTTCTCAATGCCAAGGATACTTCCTTGGCAGGACGGGTCCTTCCAAGTCATTTCCTTCAGAGGCTAGGCGAAAACATGAAGCAAAGGGGTCTTGAATCAGCCTGAAGGGGTTGTATTCGCTGTAACAACCACCTCGCAATACATTTTCCCGCTTATAACATGGCTACCTACCAAATAAATCAATAATTTGACACAAAATATTGTGTTAAAAAGGAGTTTATTAATAAAAAAAACAATTATATTGCCTGAGTGAACAGAACTGCGTCCATAGCAACATCTAGCTGTTAAAACGCATGCAATGGTAAAATATGTGATCAACAAAACATGCTATATGAAGCAAAAATTACAAGGTGAATCACCAGTAAAAGGGAATAGCTTTAAACCCCCCCTCTGCAAATCAGTTGAGCCGATATGTTTAATAGTTTAACAAACATTAAATAAATGCCAAAAACTGTATTTATACTTAAACCTTACATTTGAATATTGCCCCGTTATCACTCCGACTCCGCTAACGTCTGACCTTTTTTGGTCCCACTTTATATTAAGTGGCCCTAATACCTGTGAACTTACATGGTTACTAGATATGTACTTACTATGTAACTACAGTGTAAATACACATTGGTACATAGTATTTACAACGGTAATATCTGTGTAACTACACATATGTAACAACCCACGGAAAGGTATGTGTAAGTACAAATGTGTAATAGGACATTGGTAACAACACTTTTTCCACTACAGTAAGTACACATGTGTAACAGGCATTGTGTAACTACATTTTGTAACAACAATATGTATTCACACAAGTTGTTCCACTTTCACACGCAGTCTTCCATACTGTAGTTACCAGTTAAGAACACACTGAAACCATGATGATTCCTATGTGTATACCATGTATTTACTATATGTCCGACAGGACTTATGTTGAATTACAGCTAAAGTTTTCCCTTGTGGTACCAGTGTACTTACATGGTTACTCCTCAGGAACTCTGCACTTGATACAATGTGTTCAATTATCATAACTTACTGTGTATTATGCAAAACCCAAACCTCTGTGCAACATTGTATTAACAGTGTACTTACATGGTAACTCCTCAGGAACTGTCTACTTAATATAAAGTGTAAAATAGTCATAACTTTCTCTGTAATATGCAAAACCCAAACCTCTGTGCAACACTGTATTAACAGTGTACTTACATGGTAACTCCTCAGGAACTGTCCACTTAATATAAAGTGTAAAATGGTCATAACTTACTCTGTAATATGCAAAACCCAAACCTCTGTGCAACACTGTATTAACAGTGTACTTACATGGTAACTCCTCAGGAACTGTCCACTTAATATAAAGTGTAAAATAGTTATAACTTACTCTATAATATGCAAAACCCAAACCTATGTGCAACACTGTATTAACAGTGTACTTAAATGGTAACTCCTCAGGAACTGTCTACTTAATATAAATGTGTAAAATGGTCATAACTTACTCTGTAATATGCAAAACCAAGACCTCTTTGCAACACTGTATAAACAGTGTACTTACATGGTAACTCCTCAGGAACTGTCTACTTAATATAAAGTGTAAAATGGTCATAACTTACTCTGTAATATGCAAAACCCAAACCTCTGTGCAACACTGTATTAACAGTGTACTTACATGGTAACTCCTCAGGAACTGTCCACTTAATATAAAGTGTAAAATAGTCATAACTTACTCTATAATATGCAAAACCCAAACCTATGTGCAACACTGTATTAACAGTGTACTTACATGGTAACTCCTCAGGAACTGTCTACTTAATATAAAGTGTAAAATGGTCATAACTTACTCTGTAATATGCTAAACCAAGACCTCTTTGCAACACTGTATAAACAGTGTACTTACATGGTAACTCCTCAGGAACTGTCTACTTAATATAAAGTGTAAAATGGTCATAACTTACTCTGTAATATGCTAAACCAAGACCTCTTTGCAACACTGTATAAACAGTGTACTTACATGGTAACTCCAAAGGAACTGCAGGGTCATTGTTGTGTACCACAGTAAATGCTAAACACAAGGTTACGTAGTGGATAGTAAACTCTTAAATATAAATGTGATAGTTATGCTTATAAAGATTCTGGGATATTACTGCATAGCACTTTTAAAGATTTACTCTTTATTTTTATATTTTTTGATTTTACATTGTGGTGACCTATTTGCCTTTACAGTAAATTACAGTGTTCTGTAAACAATAAACAAGATTAGCCTACACTTTAAAGCCTTAAAAAAAACCTTGTTTAATCATTTAACCATTTTGTAGCATTTAGTTTATTTACTGTGAGACACAAAAAGCGTTTTCTCCAATAAAACACAACATAAATTCGCAAAATACATAAATTTTATTAACCTGATGTAATCCAAATATTTAGAATCCACGTTGTTTGCAGGAAACCGATCCAAATTCAGCCCTTTATGATCTTCATCTTCATTTCTCAGCAGCGACCGCAAACGTCAAATCCCGCGCTCAGGCGCGCTGGTGATGAATTCAAATTCAAAAAATGCGCCTTCAAGAAGAGTTACGACATGTTTTACGGCCGTGATATCAAATGCTCATTGGCTCTCGCCTGCTTCGTCACAGATTGCGACATGCCGTGTTTCAGTCGGTGTAGTAGGCTACAGAGAAGCGCGCGTGCCTTCACACAGAGCGAACCGGAACCACATTAACATTTTCATGGATTAATAATTTATATTCTGATCTGTACCTCATACACAACTATTATAATACTGCCAGAGAGGACTGCGGCTGCAACGCATCATCATGTGAACCACTTTTGGTACCGGTTTTGACATTTTCGCAATAAACAAATAATTGTGAAATTGATAACGTTACTTGTCTGTATGTTTTGGGTTTTTTTTCTTCATAAGTGTAGCCTACGTAGTTTTAAGGAATGGTTATGGGTAGGTTTAGTTGTATGAGTAGGATTAGTGGCTCAAAATATATTTTAATGCTATTGTTAATAAAACTATGAGAGGTTTGGGTTTGCTGAGATGGTCTCTGTTATGACCGTTTCACACTTTATATTAAGTAGACAGTTCCTGAGGAGTTACCATGTAAGTACACTGTAATATGCAAAACCCAAACCTATGTGCAACACTGTATTAACAGTGTACTTACATGGTAACTCCTCAGGAACTGTCTACTTAATATAAAGTGTAAAATGGTCATAACTTACTCTGTAATATGCAAAACCCAAACCTATTGTGCAACACTGTATTAACAGAGTAAGTTATGACCATTTTACACTTTATATTAAGTGGACAGTTCCTGAGGAGTTACCATGTAAGTACACTGTTAATACAGTGTTGCACATAGGTTTGGGTTTTGCATATTACAGAGTAAGTTATGACTATTTTACACTTTATATTAAGTAGACAGTTCCTGAGGAGTTACCATGTAAGTACACTGTTAATACAGTGTTGTACAGAGGTTTTGGTTTTGCATATTACAGAGTAAGTTATGACCATTTTACACTTTATATTAAGTAGACAGTTCCTGAGGAGTTACCATGTAAGTACACTGTTAATACATTGTTGCACATAGGTTTGGGTTTTGCATATTACAGAGTAAGTTATGACTATTTTACACTTTATATTAAGTGGACAGTTCCTGAGGAGTTACCATGTAAGAACACTGTTAATACATTGTTGCACATAGGTTTGGGTTTTGCATATTACAGAGTAAGTTATGACTATTTTACACTTTATATTAAGTGGACAGTTCCTGAGGAGTTACCATGTAAGTACACTGTTAATACAGTGTTGCACAGAGGTTTGGGTTTTGCATATTACAGAGTAAGTTATGACCATTTTACACTTTATATTAAGTAGACAGTTCCTGAGGAGTTACCATGTAAGTACACTGTTAATACAGTGTTGCACAGAGGTTTGGGTTTTGCATATTACAGAGTAAGTTATGACCATTTTACACTTTATATTAAGTAGACAGTTCCTGAGGAGTTACCATGTAAGTACACTGTTAATACAGTGTTGCACAGAGGTTTGGGTTTTGCATATTACAGAGTAAGTTATGACTATTTTACACTTTATATTAAGTAGACAGTTCCTGAGGAGTTACCATGTAAGTACACTGTTAATACAGTGTTGCACAGAGGTTTGGGTTTTGCATAATACACAGTAAGTTATGACCATTTTACACTTTATATTAAGTAGACAGTTCCTGAGGAGTTACCATGTAAGTACACTGTTAATACAGTGTTGCACAGAGGTTTGGGTTTTGCATAATACACAGTAAGTTATGATAATTGAACACATTGTATCAAGTGCAGAGTTCCTGAGGAGTAACCATGTAAGTACACTGGTACCACAAGGGAAAACTTTAGCTGTAATTCAACATAAGTCCTGTCGGACATATAGTAAATACATGGTATACACATAGGAATCATCATGGTTTCAGTGTGTTCTTAACTGGTAACTACAGTATGGAAGACTGCGTGTGGAAGTGGAACAACTTGTGTGAATACATATTGTTGTTACAAAATGTAGTTACACAATGCCTGTTACACATGTGTACTTACTGTAGTGGAAAAAGTGTTGTTACCAATGTCCTATTACACATTTGTACTTACACATACCTTTCCGTGGGTTGTTACATATGTGTAGTTACACAAATATTACTGTTGTAAATACTATGTACCAATGTGTAATTACACTGTAGTTACATACTAAGTACATATCTAGTAACCATGTAAGTTCACAGGTATTAGGGCCACTTAATATAAAGTGGGACCCATTTTTTTATTTTTTGAACAAGATAGCACAGCTGCGCATAGGATTGTGGGTGATTTGAGAGCGCGAAGGCTACACATATACATCCTTTCCTGTGTATGTGATATTTTCTGAACAAAGGACTCAGTCCTTGGTTGAAATTCTGAGGATCCTCGACATTGGAACAGAGGATCCTTCCTTGACATTGAGAAATACCTAAGATTTTCATTTTTGGTCGAACTATCCCTTTAAGGACAAGTGTCAGCATATTTACTATTAGGCTACTGTCACTTTAAGACCGGCACGCATCTAATATGCATGCATATGACACACACCCGATTTTCTCTCAAATGTTTGCTTTCACTTTAGACATAATCAACTGTGTTTACTTAAACCTGGTGTGTATTTGACAGTATTAACCCAATAAGACCCAAAAGCTAACTTAGGCCCTGTCCACACGGAGACGCGTTTAGCTGTATAAGTACAAATTTTGTATCGTATTGGCGTTTCATCCACACGGATCCGGCGTTTTGGGACACTGAAACCGCTATTTTTTTAAACCGGGTCCCAGGGTGGATAAATCTGAAACCGACACCCTTGCGTTTTCGTGTGTACGGCCAATCCGAACATTTTGTGAAACGATGATGTCATCACAACACGTGTCAGCATTAGTCAAACACTGCTTTGTCACACGTAACATCAACAACGGCGGACTATATGCTTGTGTTCGTGCTGCAGAAGCTACTGAGCCTATTAGCTTTACTAAAGCGAAATCTTCTGCTGCTATGCTACTACGGTGAGCAATCTTCGTCTGTATCTTGCTGTTGTGTTGGGTTATGCGCATCCTCCAAAATCTTCTTCTCCTTGTTTAGTGTATCTCTGTAGCAGAAATACAGCACCACATACTGGTCTGGCATGTATACCACATCGTTTTCAGTCCGTTTCAGTGGTTTCGTGTGTACGCATATATTTCTTGAGACGACGCCGTGTTTACGGAAAAAATTTAGAACGAGGAAAAAAAAAAGATCGGATAGGGAAAGCTCTGGCTTCATGTGGATGTGGCCTTAGTGCAGTAACCATGCGCTGTTTGACAGGCTTTAAGTGCCTGAGTGCTTTGGTTGTATGCACTCAGAAAAGCGCATGTTAGAACAGTGCATCAGCACACGAATTAAATGTTTAACCGTCAAGGAACTTTTGTTCATTGCAGTGTCCCGTGAGTGTAACTCGCATCTCTGCATTAAAATCTTTAATCTTTAACCATACTGCATACAAGTGTAAAATAACTGGATTTTTTTCACCTCTCCAACCTGTTTAATGGACAGACTCTGCAATAGCGAAATTGAAGGCAAGACAGATTGTTCAATCTTGTACCAAGGGAGAGCTTGCTCAGGAGGAAGTGACCAATGAGCCATGTGTCTGAGATTGAAATAATAAAGCAATACTGTAGGCATGGCTAGACCACCTCTCTCAACAGATAACTTATAATGTAACCAAGGTCGCTTACCATTCCAAATAAAAGTCTTAGAATATTCTTTCAAACTGTTTAATTGTAGTTGTAATGGGAGCGACAGTAGTAAACAAATTTTTTTTATTACATTGACTTTTCCAGCCATTGACATGCAGAATGGTTTCCGTCTACTGGGGTAAAAATAAACAAAATGCCTATTTCACTTAAGGATTTATAATATTTAGTAAGATTATGCCTGAAGAGGTTTTGGATTTTTTTTTTATCATGTTAATTTAAAAATATTCATATATATATAAAATGATTTTTTGAATGGCATATAAATCAAAACAGCCTAATGTTACAGAATGAAGTGCTGACCCTGTAAGAGGTATAGGACTGTAAAGCTTTGGGAGTGTTGATTGAACCGATCTACTTAACTTAATATATCTACTTAACTTAATTAATATCCTTCAGATGAGACGTTAAACCGAGGTCCTGACTCTCTGTGGTCATTAAAAATCCCATGGCACTTCTCGTAAAGAGTAGGGGTGTAACCCTGGTGTCCTGGCCACATTCCACCCATTGGCCCCTGCCAATCATGGCCTCCTGATAATCCCCATCCACTGAATTGGCTCTATCACTCTCTCTCCTCTCCAACTATAGCTGGTGTGTGGTGAGCGCACTGGCGCCGTTGTACTGTGGCTGCCGTCGCATCATCCAAGTGCACTGTAAAAAATTATTTTCATGATTTGTTATCACAACTTTTTATATTTTGTCAAATCAACTTAGATAATTAATGTAGTTCAGATAACATAATATTTTGAGTTTCTATTTATTAAACCAATCTCCTTTGTTGAATTAACTCAAAGTTTTAATTTCAATTAACTAAAAATTTTAAGGCAACCAGGTAACTTACTTTTTTAAGTTAATCCAACTTTTTTTTTTACAGTGTGGATGCTGCACACTGGTGCTGGTTGAGGAGAGAACCCCTGATATGATTGTAAAGCGCTTTGGGTGTACAGAAGTACATATGAAAGCGCTATATAAATGCCTCATTCATATATTGTCCTATACTTTTGTTCCATAAGCATACGTATTGTCATACACTACAGAGAATCATGTGCTTTCCACAAGGGCAATTAAACTCACATCTTCCAACCATATTCATCCATTAATGTTGCAATAAACCAATCAAAATCAATACTCGGCTGCCAAACAAAACATTAAAAGCATCCTAAAACAGACTCAAGAACTCAAGACTTAAACTGAACACAAAAAAATGATTTTCTTACCTGGCTGGTATTTCTCACATGCATTTCCTTCGCTCCACCATCATCAAAATGCGTTGGAAATTGTCACATCCAGTTTTTCAAATGGCGAAATTAAACCCATTGCACTAGTTTAAAGATTGATAATTAAGTATAGTTGATAGTTAAACAGTTTAAGAACAATAAAATAGTGTATAGGCAGAAAACTTAATATATGTGTGTAATTAAAAAAAAAGATATTTGAGTAAAATGAACAGTGCCACAAAACCATTTTTTCAGTGTACAATAGCAGGAAAATCATCATCTTGCTGCATCAATATAAACAATTTATATTGTGATCTATATTGTTACTGTGAAATAAAAGTCAAAAGAATTTGAGTTTTTGTCATAACCAGCTGCGACAGTGATATGCAAACTGGAATTCTATTTTTGAAATTATTTAAATTTCTGCAACAACATGGCTCAAATCTCATGTAAATGTAAAAATACATGTAAATTAAAGGAAACAATGTTTTTCTAACTGTGAACTCTATTCAAGCAAACTCTATGCAAGCAAACAAGTTTAGAACTTGAAATCCATGAATGGATTATCGGTCTAGACTGAGTGTGTATTTTGAGTAATGTTAAAATGATTAACTTTTGTAGATAATTTTGTGGTCATTTTTCAGCCATGTTGTATGGTGTAGACAGACAAAATGCTTGTTGCTGGGGAATCTTATCACTTCGTGTCTGGATAGGACACAATGTAAATCTGTTTTGAAACGATCAGTGTTGTATAAAGCGATATTTAAATAAACATGACTTGACTTGATAATCAACATTATACCGCAAGTGTCCATTATGCCTAACTTGTATTGCATTTTTCCTTTAATTACTGGTAACGTCTAGCCTGGATGCCAGCCGAACTTAGCCCCGCCCAACAACATTTTAGGTCGGGAAGTTCAGGATCCGTTGAGAAACAAGTATGCCCGAACCAGAGCTGTTCGGACCAATTAAATTGTCAGGGCAGGCTTTATACGATGATGGACAGATGATCAACAGTAACATAATCATCCACGTCACCAAAGAGCATCTTTTACAACAAAGAATGGCTTCCACTGGAGAATTTAGATGTGTAGATTCAGCCATCGGAAAAGAGAACCGCGATCAAGGCATTTGTCGATCCCATTGAGTCCAGAGGCATTTTCTTTCCTGGTTCGGTTGAAACACACCCCATAATCACAGCCCAATGGAGCAGTATCAGATTCACATTCTGACTAGAATCTGAGTATGACGGCATCAGGCTAGGTAATGTCACCAGATGGCAATAAATAA
Organism: Chrosomus eos; assembly: GCA_036326025.1. Classification (NCBI taxonomy): domain Eukaryota; kingdom Metazoa; phylum Chordata; class Actinopteri; order Cypriniformes; family Leuciscidae; genus Chrosomus; species Chrosomus eos. Next base: position 30,915,438 of record CM070834.1, on the reverse strand, counting down.
TAAATAAGCTCAGGGGTGACCTGAATTTTGGATTAGTCGAATTATAAATTGATTTCTTTCTAAATGGATCACGTGTGCTTGAATCTAGCCCCCTTTCCCTGTGCTTTTCTGCATTTTAATGTGAAAAACTATAGCATGTGTATTGGAGACATTTACCTCTTTAGTGACTGCTGTGGCTAAACATTTCAAAATAGATTGTGACCCTCAACTCTTGGCTGAGTGTTAATGCAATTCAGCATTAATTCACCAAAACACCATCAAGGAACTCTGCTAGGTGACAGATTGTGATCAGATACATGTTAGCTTGCTTGCAAAGAGGAGGTTTTGAGCACAGTGATGCCGTCGCCTGCTTTGTGCTCCTTTTGTAAAAGTGGAACTTTTTTTGGACCAGAATATTGGAACTGACTTGAACTCAACACCAGAGATGTTGTTCATGTCCCTAACGTGGTTTCAAGAAATAGTTTTAACCAAAGTCCAACTTCAAATGTAAAGAATTGTGGAAGCGATAAATACTATTACTTTAATATTTAATATATATTCATATTTACTAATTTATCTGAATTATAGGGATACATTGAACATGATTTTTCATGGCCAATTCCAATTATTTTTACAAGCAAATAGCATTTTATTTGCTCTATTACAGGCCAAACTGACCTTCAACAAAAACATTTATAAAGAGTATAATTTCAAAGTTTAAAGGAAAAACAGAATGGCCTGACTTTCAGCTTTGTGAAATTATGCTGCATAAAACATACCTGCACAAAACAAAAACAAAACAGCAGATGGACTGAATGAAAATGCAAATGTACTCTCTGACAGTATTTATGGAACAGCTGTGATATAGTGTTCCCTTGGTTACCGCTGTACACAAAGCAGCACTGCACTTACTGTATAAACACTACTTTAATAGGCACAATACAGAAACAGGAAAAGAAAATGGCATCAATTATTTTCGTAAGACAGTCAGTTCCTATCAAAGATGCATTCAAATAACCCTCAATTCAAAAAATATATATAAACATCGTGAACAGTTAGCTTGCTGTGCCTGGTAGTTTTCTCTTTTGGCGCTCCTGTGGTCTCCTCTCCTCTTTATGCTCTTCTCTCCTCACATCTTCAGTGTGTCCCGTCTCTGGCCTGTGTCAACATATGATTTACAAATTACATTATGGGACATGATTGCAGTTTGTGTGCAAGTCCGGAACTTAGATCGGCCTAAATGAAACAAGCAAAAACCATCCGGTTCCGATTGATGGCCAGTCGACCGGTGCATCTCTGCTGAATTAATTTTCTCTATATGCATTTTAAGCAGATGGGTGCCTACATACTGGCTTTTGTAGCAAACTCAAAAGCAAAGTCTTTAAAGGTGTTGCTCTTATGGCACTTTTCCACTGCATGGTACGATTCGGTTTGCTTTGGCTCGGTTTGCTTTTCCACTGCAGTTTAGTACCGCTTCAAAGTGGGTGGGATTATAGATTTCTCGTTAAAGTTGCTGAATTTTTTTTATTCGCTGGATCTGTTCCTCAGCTACCAACGAGAGAAACATCTGCACCTCGTCAGAGACAATTTATATAAGAGACATGTCACTTCCTCAATCCTCAATAGAACTATATAGGGAAAACATGTAACGCCAAAGATGGCGGTTGTATGCACATGTCCCGCCCCTCCCACTGGACAGCCAATCGTCTGCTTTTAACAGCTTTCTACTTGATTTTAACAGTCTTTTCTGTTTTGAAGACTTCAGGTCCACATGCTGAATGGAGCCCTTCTAGCTCTTCTCTTCCCAGTAGTCAACACTAGACTGGTGAGTATATTCATTATAATAATGTAAAGTTATTAAATAAAGTTACTTGATTACAATTGCGCTATAGTAGTGGTTGAAAACACTTCAATTGTCAAGTATTCCTCACTGTAGACTGTAGCATTATTAAGTTGTGTAGTGACGTAAAGTATGTTTTAGTGTCTGCCAACACTAAATGTTTTTGTTTTATCTGCCAACTGGTCATGTAAGGTATGTCTTTAAAACGTATGTGCCATATTGGTTTTTGCTATTGGCATTTGGTTTTAATGCACATGCACAAGTTAATTTGTAGGCATTGTCATGTTCAATAACAAGGATGGACAACAGAGACAGTCAATGAGCATAATCTGTTTATATTCGACATGAAATTTGACTTTCTTCTACCAGTTGTTTACATTCCACATCACATCGATCATTTTTAATAAAGGAGGGGAGATCCATCCTGAAGAGCAGTAGATAAACTCAATTTTTTTGTTTTTGTTGCTGTTTTGGATGTTTATTACATTTTAACGGAATAGGGAGGACACTACTTTTTCTAACATTTTAGACATAAACAGGAGATTTGAGGTAATCTGTTCTCTTGATAATGGTTTGATTACTGCCAGCTTGAAAGTTTTCGGGAAAGTTAATAATGTTTAGACGATGTTCTGAGATTAGCGGTAACAACTCTTTCAGTAGCTTAGTGGATATAGGTTACAGCTTCACGTATGTGTGTAATAGGTTTTGTTCACTCTTCCTGTCCTATAGCATCAAATGACTGAAGCTGTTCACTGGAGATACTATGAGACAACATTTTCAGAGATGCTAAAATTCATTCTGCTTGTCTTAATTGTTTAGAGTTCTTATATTGCACTACTGATGAATTCTGTAAGTGTATTGTCAGCTTAGCTTGTTTTGTCAACTGTTGATAAATTTGAGAGTGTATTTAGTGAGTTCTTGAATTGCAGTAGTGTTGTAGCTTGTCTTAGCAGTATCTAATGTGTACATTGTTTAAGAATATCCTGATGTTTTATTGTCTATTTTTTACGAGCGTTCTGAAATATCAGAGATTTATGTTAGCTACAAACATGTCTAGAAAGCAGGTGAGATTAATTGTGGGTATTTCAATTTTGAGTGTAATTTTTACAATATGTGGTTTGGTGTTTTCTATTTCAATGGGGTGGGCTTTTTTTATCACATGTTTGTGGCACTTGTAGACTAAGTCATAGTACTACAAAATGTAGTGTTTTTTTTTAGCATGGAAGTGTTTTGTATTTTTTACCTGAACTTTTATTGTTTTCCTAGGAGCCGCCAGGTGGCGATGGTACCATAGTGCTCGAGCCCGTCATCCCTGCTTGAATCGATACTATATTTTTGATGGTTTGCCTGTTTTTTTAGATGCTTATTGCATAAGCATATACAGTAGTAATAGTGACACATGCTGATACCAAATAAGACTAGAATGCAAGGCTCTCTGTATGTTTTTTTTTTAATCTAAACATACTTTTTTCCCCTCACAGCTTCCATTTGAAAAGGAGATCTATTATATTCAACACTCCATGCTGTATCTTGTGCCTGTCTACCTCTTCAGAAAAGGAGGTGAGTTTCAAGTTTGGTCAAACAGTAGTCCTGGGGGGTATTCCAGAAAGCAGGTTATGTGTCAAGGGCAAGTAATCGGTTTTCGGTTCCAAAAATGGAGGTAGCGTTCAGGGTATGTAAGTAGCCATAGCAACTTTAACCCTGGAACATGAGCTGCTCAGGAGCAGGTTACGTTCAGAGAGTGTTTACTTCAGAGGTGTTCAGGGTTAGTTTACTTCAGAGGTGTTCAGTGTTAGTGTACTTCAGAGGTGTTCAGCAGCACATGCGTGATCTATTGATGAGGCTCCAGTGGGCGTGACAGATTGTGTTCAATATTATATATATAGTTATATTGATATTTATTACATGGCTTGGTTGAATTCTAATGTAGAATGCGGTCTGTTATTTCTTGATAACAGACCGCTGCTAAGTATAACACACCGTTGCCATGAAAAACAGCGTTGCCATGGATTCTAAACGTAGAGACGGTACAGACTATTTTCTTTAGCGGAAGCAATACAATCGGTTTTAAATCAATAAACTCATTTTTAAATCAATATTTTGAGTCAAATGATTGATTTATTTGGTAGGTAGCCATTTAATAAGCGGAATAATGTAGAGCGAGGCGGTTGTTATAGACAAACCCTTCAGACTGATTCAAGACCCCTCCGCTTCTCGTCGGGCTCCTGATCAGCCTGTCGGGGTTGTATTCGCTATAACAACCGCCTCACTACCTTGTTTTAATAGCACTTTATGCAAGGGATAATGTAATGTTAATTTTATTAAAATATATAGCTATATCATTATCATCTTTCACACATCGTTGATCTGCATTCAGATGTTTTTATTTTATTTTTCTATGCTAAAATGTATTTCTATAATAAAATACATAAATGATATGATCTTGAGAGTGAATGAGAGTTCTCCTCTGGCCAGTGTATACACTGTTCGTTCGTTGGCCAGAGAAGAACTGGAGGAGAATGATCCAGGCAGCATTACAGGTCAGATTGGATTGGAACAATCATAGGTGGTGCACAAAATAAAATGCACAAAATTGCACAAAATAGGTGGTGATAAGTAAATCTGCATTTAACAAAAGTAGTATGGCGTGTCTTTTCTTAGCGTCCGTTTCCATGGTGATTCGTTGCCTTGTTAAGAATGTCTGGTTTGTTAACCATGATTATTACATGGCTTGGTTGAATTCTAATGTAGAATGCGGTCTGTTATGTAAGGGATAATGTATAGCGAGGCGGTTGTTATAGCGAATACAACCCTGGCAGGCTGATCAGGAGCCCGACGAGAAGCGGAGGGATCTTAATCAACCTGAATGGCTTGTATTCGCTATAAAAACCGCCTCGCTCTACATTATCCCGCTTATTACATGGCTACCTACCAAATAAATCAATAATTTGGCACAAAATATTGATTTAAAAAGGAGTTTATTGATTTAAAAACGGTTGTATTGCTTCCGCTAAAGAAAATAGCCTGTTCCGTCTCTGAACGCGTGCGTCCATGGCAACGCTCTGTTTTTCATGGCAACGGTGTGTTATTCTTAGCAGCAGTCTGTTATCAAGAAATAACAGACCGCATTCTACATTGGAATTCTACCCAGCCATGTAGTAATTCTTGATAACAGACCGCTGCTAAGTATAACACACCGTTGCATGAAAAACAGAGCGTTGCCATGGACCCAGTTCTGTTCACTCTGGAGCAATACAATCGGTTTTAAATCAATAACTCCTTTTTAATCAATATTTTGAGTCAAATTATTGATTTATTTGGTAGGTAGCCATGTAATAAGGCGGATAATGTAGGGCGAGGTGGTTGTTAGAGCGAATACAAACCCTTCAGACTGATTCAAGACCTGTCGGGGTTGTATTTGTTTACATAACAACCGCCTCGCTCTACAATATCCTTTACATATACCTGAGTTGGATGAACTTATTCCCGGGAGTGTTTTTGGAACCAGCATACTGTACCTCGAGTAAGCAAGGTTTGGATTAAATAAACCGAGAGTTCAGGGTATGTTTGAAGGTAAAATAACCTTGCTTTCTGGAATACACCCCCGGACCCTTTTACCCCACATGATTATATCTTCCATTGTCCACATGTGCGCCACACTGTCAGTTTAGCTTCCCTGTCGGTGTCTTTCAGGTGAAAAATGAGCGATGTAAATACTATTGAAATCAGAAGCACGTTATTTATAGAGCTCAACCAACTGCAGATCTCCGCCACAGTTTTGAGGAAACAGCTGAAAACTCGTGTCTTCCGTGAGCACTTAAATGTAGCCTCCTAAAAAACTTATTTTTTACTACCTCTTTCACTTTTCCTTTGTCTATGCGCTCATTATTTCTTTATCCCTCCCTTGGAACGTAAAGTATTACTAGCGTTTCTCATGTTTGTTGCCTCTTTTTAGATTAATTGATTTTTTTTTTTTTATAAAAGTGTCTGCTAAATTAATAAATGTAAATTTAACTGATATGACAAATTTGAAACGTTGATGTCAGAATGGCACTTCATGATCCCAAAGTAAAAGATACATGAGTGAAGCAATGACGCTCAGAGAGAAATGAGCAAACCTGTAGTGTCTCCTAATGTTCAGACAGGACAACTACAGCTCCACAGTTTCTGGGATTATCAATGCTTTGTACATTATCAATGCTTCTTTCACACAATTATTTTTTGGGGGAAAAAGGGTATCATTAATGAAAAGTATTACATTAAATATTTAGTTGAATAATGACAGGTATATCAAATTACACAATCTTAGTCTAAGAGATTCTTCTGAATGACATTATATAGGTTACAGGGCTATATTTTTAGTTGATAGGATATCATAATAGTAGTAGACTATACTGATTGAATGATTGGACAGTAGGTTATGATGAACAATATATGAGATACACTTGTAATTTATGGAAATATTGTATAATAATTCACTGAATTTGAATAAACATGAAATATAATGATGAAAACATGTCACTGTGGGCCGCCTTGCCCAATTCTATCTGGGAATGAACCTCACTTTATCTTTTCACTTCAAAATATTTTGAAGGACTTGAAGTTGAAATTCTGTGTGGTAACAGATTTGGTACTTGGTAACTTGTACTGAACCCAGAATATTTCTTTAGGTCTCTGACTGGGAGAGTCCTGGGTAGGGTTGCACCAGCTGTTCGTAAGCTCTTTCTTGAATTGGAACGTAAAGTCCACCCTAGCTAGTTTGTAACTAACTCTGTGCTTAATCCCGTTGCACCATTTGTTCATAAGGCAGAGCATAGCTAGTAGGTCGTACACTGTCCATAAAGTAAAGCGTAGTCGCATAATATGACGTTTAGCCTCTGATCCAATAGCAGCCTTCAAATACGCGAGCAGAAGTTGTTTAAATGCTGGGAATGTCAGTTTATCCTTCATCTAACTTCTTTTGCTTCACTTAACTAACAGTAAAAATGTGTTTCCATTACATATGATACTTGTTTTTATATGTAAATAACATTTAGAAACTATTATAATAATAATTTCATTTCAAATACAAAGGATAAATAAATAAGTACTGATAATAAAAAACATTTATTGATTACAACACCGATGGGACAGATGCACACAGCGGCGCTGTAGGACAGGTTTGTTCGTGTTGATGAGCCGCTAACAAAGTAATCTATTCATATAATGTTCTCTCTCCTAAAATGTAAGGAAATGTAAATATCAGCATTATCATATGTGTAAAGAATTGAAGTTTGTCAGGTAAAAGAAGAGCTTATAGATACAGTTCAGTCTGTCTGCTATTTTATTCCAACCGTTCCAATGCAAAAATATTTAGTAGTGCGTAAGTTGTATCTTAGCTTAGTTTTGATGTAAATGTTTGTGCTGTTGCACAGCTGGTGCAACCGGCCCCTGGACTTTACATGCATTTTAATGTCTGTGTCATGTGTCTTGTTTGTCAGGTGTGTATAAGCCAGAGCCGCTGGGTGACATGTGGTGGGCGCTGCTGTCCTCAGGAATCCTCTTCCTCTACCACTTTCTATTCCTCCAGGGCCTTGGAATGGTACGACAATCAATCGCTATTGCAGAATCCAGAATAGCATACTACTCTGTATTTCTGCCATTCAAAGATAAGCTTATGTCAAATATGGAATCCTGAATACTTGCCTTACATAGACGCACTGCATGCTTCCCACTGTTTTTAAGTAGCTGACATTTTTCCACAAGATTCCACTACATTGCCACATGACCTCATCACTTTGTGTTTAATTCAGCAAGTGCCAGAAGTTGTTATTTGATTAGACTGGTTATTTAGCATTTTGAATCCAATATTGTGTAAAAATGTCATGTCAAGTCATCATTCAAGTGGCATTGTGGGACACAATATTCAATTCAGTATACTCTATTACGTTTATTTAAATGAACAGTAAACAACAGATTATCTTGGTATTTTATAAATGACAATTTACATACATGCTATATATGTGAGAATAGTAACTAGTAATGAATGAAGGCTATATTCAGACATACTATACTAACATACCGTACTAAAGTATCTTGCACAGCAAGCAAGGTGATCAACTATCAGCGAATGATTCCAGTATAAGCTGAAAATGTCCTTAAATATTTCTGTAGCTGCTCCTGGTGACAGTTGCCCACTCTACAGAGAACACATGTGTTGAGTGCTGTGACAGCGCTGAGTTTCTATGGTCTCACTTAAAGCTGAATGTGTGCTGTCACCATTACACTGCCGGTCAAAAGTTTCGAGTAATTAAAAAAATGTCTTTAAAAGAAGAAGTCTCTTGTGCTCACCAAGACTGCATTATTTGATCAAATCAAGATTGTGACAATTTAAAATAACTAGATTTTCCTTCAGAAATCATTCTGAAATGCTGATTTGGTGCTTAATAATAGAGCGCGAATTATCATTTAGAACTGTTTATTCATTATTGTCAATGTTAAAACAAAATCTTTTAATCAATTTAATGCATCCATGCTAAACAAAATGGTTTAATTATTTTCTTTCTTGCTTTCTTTTTAAATCTTACCCCACAAAATATTAAGCAGCGCTCTCTCTCTCTCTCTCTCTCTCTCTCTCTCTCTCTATATATATATATATATATATATATATATATATATATTATATGTATGAACTACATGTATGTATCATATTGTCACATGCCTTTGCTAAGGGTTTTTGGTCTGCACACAGTGCACAGCATTCATTCAGAAGTTTCTGGGTTCAGAATTTAGTGGGTTCACAGGTGGTACGATATTAATACCGAACCTCTTTCCAGAGACCTTGGCATTAAAGTGTTATTTGCATTCCGCTTGGACATGTGATAAGTGAGTCTGGTGATGTCTTCCACCGGATGTGCTGGGTCGCATTGCAACGGAAATAAAGGAGCTGGACTCCGTTTAAACGATAAGACTGAAGAACGCTTAACTCCTAGAGCACAGACAAGCTTCTTGAAGACTGTGCAGAAGATCTGGATCATCTGAAAAGAAGTCTCAGTAGTTGGTGCAGAAGGTCTTGAATGCTTGGTCGTTTGTGATAAAGTCACATTAGCTGCCACCGCTGGGGAAGCAGCACTGGCACACACACATACACATATATATATACGCACATACATACTGACCTCGTTCAAGTCGATCCTCCCTGCCTTTGCCGCTGTCATCAGAGCGGGTGCACACACGATGCTGATAGCACATGGACATTCTTCCATTTCTCCACTCTCCCTTCCATATTCTTTCCCGGTCATTTCATACACTTACACTGCACCGTCTTGTTGTTTCGCCTCTGTGTTGTTTGTCTGTGTGGGCGTAGTTGTCTTCCGGCGGGGAGGTTTCGCCGGCCGAACCGAACGATTGAGCGGCGACCATTTATGACGTCATGGCCGGGTCGCGCCGGTGAATTGAAACCGGAAGCTGACGAAACCATTGTCTAGTGTGAATAGGTGTTCCTGTGGGTATTTGAATGGAAAAATTATGTGTTAAGTGTATTATGTGTGAATGGATTACGTGTTTATTATTATATATAGAGATATTTTATGGGAATGGACTATCAAATAGGTGAAGTATTTGTATGTGTATTAACTGTTTGTTATATGTTCCCTGAAATTGGTGTGGCCCAAAAGGGGCGGGGTTTGGCCTATTTAAGCCAAGGCCAAACCTAAAGTCAGGACTTGTTAACCAAGTCGGAAGCGAGAGTGCAACTGTGGTGCCTCAAGCAAGGAAAAACCTTTGTGTGCTGTAGATACGTTTTTTTTAAAAAGTTTTTCGTCTTTGTTTTTTCTGTGGTTATACCTATTAGGTTTTATTTTTTTGTTTTCTTTTGAGTGCACCTGTAAATATACTTCACTGTGGACGGCCTCCTTATTGGCACTGTAAATAAATTCCACCTTGCACGAAGTGCTTCTGCGAGTGCGCCATCCTTTACATCCGTTCACGGACTCACATCTCTCCACGAAGGCGAGCTGGTGGGCTCGTCTTCATCACATTTGGTGGCAGCAGTGGGATGGCGACTCGCAAGACAGCGCCGAGAGGTAAGAAACCCAGGGCGGGTTTACGATCCACAGTGAAGGCAGCGTCAGAGGAGGAGGAGACCTGGAAGTCTGGTGAGACTACAGAGGATGAAGAGGGAGCCACGAGTCTTCCCAGAGTCTCACCAAAGACCAGTCCACAACCAACCAAGTCAATCACTCCTGACGCTACAGCTGGCGAGGGTATGGTTTCCCTGATGCGCAGATTTCTTGACACTCAAGAGCAGAGAGAGGAGCGATATCTGCGGGAGCTCCGAGGTCTTCGTGAGTCCATCGTGCAGTCGATCCGTCCGGCTGAGATGTCACTGGACGCAGAGAGCGTACAAATGGAGCTACCAACACCAGCACCGAAGGTATCCACAAGACACAGACCAGCCTACTTCCAAGACTCCCTGAATTCCGCAGCACCGAGAGAGCCATTGCACTGGGCTGATCCGAAGATGCCAAGCTTCCATGAGGGGGAAGATATCGAGAATTATCTTCGGCGGTTCGAGCGTCTGGCCAGGACCTGGAGGTGGCCCGAGGAGGAGTGGAGCTACCGTCTGGTTCCGTTGCTGACAGGGCGAGCATTAGAAGCATGTCTGGCAATGGACGAGGAGCAGGCTGAGGTCTACAATGAGCTGAGGGAAGCACTGCTGGAGAAGTTCAATTTATCTCCAGAGACCTACCGCCAGCGCTTCCGATCGTCTACAGTTCCACCTGCAGAGTCGCCAACAGAGACTTACCACCGGCTAAAGAATCTGTACAAGCGGTGGGTGCGACCGGAGGAGCACTCTAAAGAGGAGATCGGAGAGGCCATCATCCTGGAGCAGCTTCTTCGGGTGCTACCCTATGATGCACGCACCTGGGTGAGAGAGCACGAGCCGAGGTCAGGACTGGAGGCGGCAAAGTTGGCACAGCAGTACCTGAATGCTCATCGCAGCGGTCTTCGTTCTCAACCACTCAAAGGTACTGTACGGGGTGGTTCGCATAACACTGGGTCTGAAAGGGGTCGTGTTGAACTAGCTGACTGTGTATCAAAGTCAACGACCAAAGACTTGCTTTGCTTTTACTGCCAGCAGCCAGGCCACAAGGCAGCTGTGTGTCCCGCTCGCAAAGCGAAGCTTACGGGCTTTTGTTTTGTGCCTAGAGAAGGGGAATGTGATTTTGACTCTGTGGGGGAGGGTCAGAATGTATATGATGTGACTGCTAATGGACATGCCCTAAAGGCACTCTTGGACACTGGAAGTTCTCTGTCAATGTTGAAATCATGCTTTGTGAATAATGTCAATTATGTGGATACTACCTCTGTTCAATGCGTACATGGGGATGTAAAGCAGTATCCCCGGGCTGAGATAATGGTGGAGGTACAGGAACAAATGTACTTGCTTAATGTTGCCATAGTGGACAATTTACCAGCGGATATGATTCTAGGAAGAGACTTGCCAGTGTTATATGAACTCTTGCAACCCACCATTAAGGACTCTGAACATTCTCTTGCCACTGCCACTGTTAATTTGTCATGTCCTGCTCTTACTCGAGCTCAAGCCAGGGTAGGTCTGCAGCCACTGCCAGACTTAGAGGGTAGTCTGTTGCAGGGCGGGACTAAAGGCCCTAAAAAGTCACGGCGCCAAAGGCGGCTTGCAAAGTACCTGGGTACCCCAGCCTCTGAAGCCTCGGTGGAGGGCCTTGAAGTTAATGGCTGGAAGGTCCCAGCGAACATAGCACAACTCCAAAGGGAAGATGAAACTTTAAAACCCTTATTTGTCAAAGCTGAGTGTGGAAAGAATGTGAATCTGTGCAAAGAAGAATATGTAGTGGTGAATGGTGTGTTGTATGTGCGAACGAATGATGTGACTCGTCTGATTGTACCATCTTGTTGTCGTCCTTTTGTTCTGCACCTTGCACACACTGTTCCATGGGCTGGCCACCTGGGCCAACAGAAAACATATGCACGCATTAGCTCACGCTTTTACTGGCCCACCCTATACACTGATGTACAAACGCACTGCAACACCTGTGCTATTTGCCAAAAGACGAGTGCTGTGTCCCAGCGGGGCAGAGCACCCCTGCAACCCCTTCCTGTCATTTCTGCACCGTTTAGGCGGATCGCCATGGACATTGTGGGACCGTTGGAAAAGAGCAGTGCTGGACATCGCTACATCCTGGTAGTCAACGACTATGCCACAAGGTATCCTGAGGCCTTCCCACTCCGGTCTATCACCACAACCAAGATCATCCATGCCCTGGTTCAACTCTTCTCCAGAGTCGGCATACCTGAGGAGATCCTGACAGACCAGGGTACGAACTTTACATCACGACTGATGGGGAAGCTGAACAAGCAGTTGGGCATAAAAGCCATCCGAACAACTCCATACCACCCTCAGACAGACGGTCTGGTGGAGAGGTTCAACCAAACCCTCAAGAACATGTTGCGGAAGTTTGTTGCAGACACAGGACGAGACTGGGACAAGTGGCTACCGTTTGTTCTCTTTGCCTACCGAGAGGTACCCTAAGCATCAACGGGATTCTCACCGTTTGAGCTCCTCTAGGAATGGCAGGTACAAGGACCCCTGGACCTACTGAAGAAAGGCTGGGAAGAGGAACCTGCATCCAAGATGGAGGAGAAAGGCGGCATCGTGCAGTATGTGCTAGAGATGCGTGATCGCTTGGAGCAGTACAGAGAACAAGCCAAAGAGAACCTACAGGAAAACCAACTTGCACAGAAAAGATGGTATGACCAACACGCCAGGCTACGTCAATTCCAACCGGGACAGAAGGTATTACTCCTGTTGCCCACTTCAACAAGCAAGCTACTGGCTAAATGGCAAGGACCATACAGCGTCGTTCGCAAGATGGGGCCAGTCACATATGAAGTGCATCATCCAGACAAAGGCAAGACCAGGCAGACCTACCATGTGAACCTGCTGAAGGAGTGGAAGGAGGCACCCGGTAAGGGACCCGAAACATCTCTTCTGGTGAGGAAGGTGGAGGTGGAAGAGGAAGAGGAATCAGAGGATGCAAAGAGGCAGCCGTCTGTGGTGAACCTAACGCACCTAGAAGACTCTAAGAGGAAAGAGCTGCAGCACCTTCTGGACCAGTTTCCCGCTTTGTTCCGTCAGAGGCCTGGGCGGACTGAGCTAACCCAACATACCATCCACCTTTCCGACCCAACACCATCACGCCAACGTCCTTACCGGGTGCCTGAGAGGCTGGTGGAACCCTTAAAGGAGGAAATCAAGATGATGAAGGGGCTAGGAGTGATAGAACCTTCAACGAGTGAGTGGAGCAGCCCGATGGTGATCGTACCCAAGAAGGATGGATCCCTGCGTGTCTGCATCGACTTCAGCAAGCTCAACGCCCAATCTAAATCTCTCTACAGACGTAACCTTTCTTCTCATGTTGCCGCCTTTAGTTATGCCCATCGAACCGTGAAATGGGGTCAATCTAAATAGATGACCTGCTGGAGAAAATTGGAAGAGCTCAGTACATAACCACGTTAGACCTGTGTAAGGGATACTGGACAGCACCCTCAGTCCAGACCATACTCCGCATTCCGAACACCACTAGGACTATATCAATTCACAGTCATTCCTTTTGGCCTGCACGGGGCACCAGCCACATTCCAGAGGCTGATGGACCGAGTCCTCCAAGACTGTGAAGACTGGTCTGCGGCGTACCTGGATGACGTGGTAATACATAGCAACTCTTGGGCAGAGCATCTTCAACACCTCCAACAAACCCTAAGAAGGATAGAGGAAGCAGGATTGACATTAAACGTCTCAAAATGCGAGTGGGCAAAACAAGAGGCAAACTACCTGGGGTATCACCTGGGCAACGGACAACTGAGACCACAGATTGACAAGGTGGAGGCAATCCGAAGGAGCCCACAACCAAAGACCAAGAAAGAAGTGAGGTCATTCCTAGGACTGGTAGGCTGGTACAGGAGATTTGTACCAAACTTTGCCTCCATTGCGGTCCCCTGACCAACCTGTTGTCAAAACCGGTGAAGAACCCCATTCCATGGACCGATGAATGCGAGACTGCTTTCACTACGTTAAAAGACAAAATGTGCTCCAGCCCAGTCCTGCAGAGTCCAGACTTTTCTCAGAAGTTCCTGGTGCAAGTAGACGCATCCGCAACGGGGATTGGTGCGGTCCTTGCCCAGGGAAGTGCTGGGGAAGAGAGACCAGTTGTTTACCTCAGCCGTAAGCTACTGCCCAGGGAAACAAGATATTCGGCGGTCGAGAAGGAAGGTCTCGCCATCAAGTGGTCCCTGGACAGCTTGTGCTACTACCTCATTGGTAGAGAGTTCGATCTAGAAACCGACCACCGGGCCCTAACCTGGATTCAGTCCATGAAGGACCACAATTCCAGAGTCACACGGTGGTACCTCGCCCTGCAGCCGTACTGCTTCAAGATACGGCACAGACCGGGCAGACTTAACGTGGTAGCCGACTACCTGTCCAGGTTTCCGGCCAGTACGCGGCTAGGAGAGGGGGAAGGTGATGTGATAAAGTCACATTAGCTGCCACCGCTGGGGAAGCAGCACTGGCACACACACATACACATATATATATACGCACATACATACTGACCTCGTTCAAGTCGATCCTCCCTGCCTTTGCCGCTGTCATCAGAGCGGGTGCACACACGATGCTGATAGCACATGGACATTCTTCCATTTCTCCACTCTCCCTTCCATATTCTTTCCCGGTCATTTCATACACTTACACTGCACCGTCTTGTTGTTTCGCCTCTGTGTTGTTTGTCTGTGTGGGCGTAGTTGTCTTCCGGCGGGGAGGTTTCGCCGGCCGAACCGAACGATTGAGCGGCGACCATTTATGACGTCATGGCCGGGTCGCGCCGGTGAATTGAAACCGGAAGCTGACGAAACCATTGTCTAGTGTGAATAGGTGTTCCTGTGGGTATTTGAATGGAAAAATTATGTGTTAAGTGTATTATGTGTGAATGGATTACGTGTTTATTATTATATATAGAGATATTTTATGGGAATGGACTATCAAATAGGTGAAGTATTTGTATGTGTATTAACTGTTTGTTATATGTTCCCTGAAATTGGTGTGGCCCAAAAGGGGCGGGGTTTGGCCTATTTAAGCCAAGGCCAAACCTAAAGTCAGGACTTGTTAACCAAGTCGGAAGCGAGAGTGCAACTGTGGTGCCTCAAGCAAGGAAAAACCTTTGTGTGCTGTAGATACGTTTTTTTTAAAAAGTTTTTCGTCTTTGTTTTTTCTGTGGTTATACCTATTAGGTTTTATTTTTTTGTTTTCTTTTGAGTGCACCTGTAAATATACTTCACTGTGGACGGCCTCCTTATTGGCACTGTAAATAAATTCCACCTTGCACGAAGTGCTTCTGCGAGTGCGCCATCCTTTACATCCGTTCACGGACTCACATCTCTCCACGAAGGCGAGCTGGTGGGCTCGTCTTCATCACATCGTTGTTGCTGTGGCTTTTTCTGTGCTCTCCAGAAATTCCCTTCTTGCAGAACTTCCTATTTTTCTCTGTTAGAAAAAGTTTTCTGTGCTGTTGTGTTGCAAGTTTAAATCTGTCTCAGTGAATCGTTCAATACTTCTTGAGCAAGAGGGATTTGGAAATTGACATAATTATTTGCATAGTTTAAAGTTCACAGTTAGAACCTAATAATTAATACGTTCATACAACAACATAATTCACTTTTCAAACCAATTCCAGATTCACCTAAGCATTGTATTGAACACCACAGGATTGTGTAACGTTGAACTTTCACATGTATAACTTGTGTCCCAAACAGCACTCATTAAGTGAATATAGACCTGTCAGGCCCTGTCCCAAATGGCACACTCCGGACTTGTGGACTTCCTCAGAGTCCACACTTCGGTGGCGTCATGTAGTGCAGACCCTTAGCGCGAGTCCGCGAGGGCGCATTGAGAGGTATTTTTGGGACAGACTCGATAGTCACGCCAGAAACAGGAAGACAGTCTGGTTGTTGTTATAGACAGGAGCTGCAGGTTCGGGGAAATATGCTGCCTATTGTTGTGTTTACATAGTAAAGCCCTGACATTCTGTTCTGAGTCATATTTATTTAATGAAATTTACGATCATTCACACAAAACAGTTTCTGTGATTGGGTCACTGATGTTAAAACAGTCAATTTTTGTCAAATTGTCAATTTTAAAATATCTAGCCTTACTTGATAACCTGATACAGACTAGAGCAGAAGTTCTATGTTTTTCAATGGTTGAGTGTGATAAAGGCCTATAGCGCCCCTTGTGGCAGTATTGAAAATGCAACTTGCACTGCACTATTAATTGCAATACAACGGGGTTGTACGTTACGCAAAATGAAGCATGAAATCGAGCAAATTCTGCTTGAATAATTTGTGTTCATCTGTTTTGGATATGCATGTTTAGTTATTGTGTCCCTATACTAACTTAATCTTGTTTTTTGCTCTCCACCAGTTGACCGAAGTGAATTTGAACAACATGCTGTGTCCTGCTGTCTCTGACCCTTTTTATGGACCCTGGTATCGAGTGTGGGCGACGGGCCACCAGACGGCCTTGACTTTACTGCATGGCAAGGCTCTGACCATCCTCTCACAACACACTGCTCCCACATGCCGGGATTTACTGGATATAGCACGTCTACGTCTACGCAACAAGAAGATGGACTAGTGTTTATCAGCAGTCTCTTATGAACAAAACCTCACACTCCTGAACCGAAACTTGTCCAGCATCCTAGATAAAAGCGTAACATTAGTACATGCCTTTATTTTTCTATTTGTTGTTGTTTGGTCCTAACCTGGTTTCTCATAGCTGGATCGGAGAATTGTTTTTACACCATAGGAGCAGAGGACAGCAGGATTCAAACATCAACCTTGCCTTTTTATTTAGTTTAAATGTTTAGCAAACTGAAGATTCGGTGATCTCTCTACAGACGTAACCTTTCTTC
Source organism: Chrosomus eos (assembly GCA_036326025.1). Lineage (NCBI taxonomy): Eukaryota > Metazoa > Chordata > Actinopteri > Cypriniformes > Leuciscidae > Chrosomus > Chrosomus eos. The sequence continues at coordinate 30,898,629 of CM070834.1, read as the reverse complement.
TCATGTTGCCGCCTTTAGTTATGCCCATCGAACCGTGAAATGGGGTCAACTCATCTCAGCTGAATAGCGGTTGCAGTTCCTCACGCCTTGCGTCCTGGAAATGCAGTTTTAAAAGATTGTCTCAAAATTACACTTTGTTATTATTGTTGACCTGTTAAGGGAAGCATAAATGTGGAGGTACTGTATGGCTAGGAGATTTTCCAGGGCATTTCCACTCCCCTGGCAGTTTATTTCTTCAACACCGTTATGTAAATAATCAGAACTCTGCATCTGCGCTGAAGGTGTTCATTTTGATTCCATTTGCCACATTATACTGATGATGTTATTCAAGGGAAATGACTGTTGTTTGTAGATAGACCGAATGATCGGTTTAAGGGTAGTTTTTATTTTTAACAAATAGTTCTTCAGATGTTTCTTACTGGGCCAGTTAAATTTTTTTTTTTTTTTTTTTAATTTTTAATCTTTATTTTACACTTATTTTTTACAGTATCAATATTTAGCTAAACAGTTATCTAATAAATGATTCAATTCAGTGTGGTGGACATTTATTTTACAAACTAACTAGATTATTAGAACTTGAGCATGGCTGTTTCAGACTTGCATTAAAGTGTTTACCTTATACTGTACATGAATGACTGAGTGTTTACCTTATACATGAAGATTATGTACAAAAAAGTCCAATGTGTAGCCAAATGAGAAGGAAAAACAAGTTCCATTAGGAGGTTCTTTTGGTCCCAAAAACTGCTCAGCACTTGAAGTGTATTCCATCATTTCCATGTCAAAGATCCAAACATGAAACCGAAAGTGTTTGTGGATGTTGAGCTTAAGAAATCCAGTGCAGTGCATTATGGGATCTCACTCATTTCAATGTATGCAACTTTATTGAAAGGGAAACCCTAGTTCTGATCTGTTTTGTACATATGTTTTTATGAAATATGGTCTATATTAAAGGTCTTCTCCATCATGTAGCATCCATGAGGATTGTCTTGGTTTCATGTCTGTTCATCAACAATCAGAAGTTACTGTGTGAAGCATAAAAGACACCCAATGCTTGTTTTCAGATTTTTTTTTATTGGATAAATGATTAAAAGGTAATAACAATAATGCTTTAAAACTACATTATCATTGCCACAGCCATAGCTCACATACCCACATCTAACCCATCTATTTGCCACCCTCCCCCAACACATTTTTTTTTGTTGATTTTGTCATTTTTGTCTTTTTTTTGGAGCCATACTACCATATTCATAATAAATGCCCATTTCAAGTCTCATCACTCTTAACAGCAATTCAAATGGGTAAAGGGTCTAGTTCTACAGGATACATTTTTTTGTTTCTATTTTTTTTTTTTTCACCAAGTCTTTACTTCAAAAATTTCAAGTTCGTAAAGTAAGAGAGAATCCAAACTCAAAACAGAAATAAACCAGTGGTGGGCATAGAGGGCAGTGCCCGCAATGACAACACTGCAAGATGTCAATCATCGAAGGGCACGTTCAAAACTCATCTTCTCAAAGTTCCAGAACATAGAAAACCACTAAAATAATAATTAGAAACTAGGTCCAAAATATTTTTTTTTGAAAAGAATTAACTTGATGTACAAAAACAGTCATTATGTTTACTTTTTTAACTTTTTTTTTTTTTACAAAAAAAGTTTTCAAACAAGTTTATTGTAGTTCTTACATTTATTTTTATCATCATCATTATTATTATTATTATATATAGTCCCACCCCCCTCCCTATATCTACCAGTGCGATTGTATGCCAGTGCAGCTACTGGGTCCAGAGTAAAGAAAAAAGGCTTCTTTTTTTCTCCTTTTAAATGGCATTTAAAAATAAGGATTAGCTCATCTTTTGTATAAAGTATAACTGCTGGTCTTAGGGAAAAAAACAACACATTCAGAAACCCATAAATCTAAGAGGCACGCTATGGGGTTTTCTTTCTTTACAAAAATAGATAATAATAACAATGATGAAAACAAAATAAAAAAGTGCAACCTAGTGTTACGGTCGTAGACACCGTGCAAGGTTTCAAAAACAGCTACAATGAAAATTCATTGAACTTAGGTAGCTAAAAACCTAAAACAATATTAGAAATTGTACAAAAGAAAAAAGTAAATACACAAAAACAAAAGACATTTCTCTTGCAGGGAAGGTTTTTGGAAGGACAGGAAGGCAGGTCTGTAGAGCAGCATTTGGACATGGCTGGAGGCATCTTTGGTTCGGTTGAACACACAAAGGTAACATGAGCCTAACTTCCAAATGACTATGGTTTTAACAGTAAACGTGAAGCTGGTATGAAGGTGTTACAACCCAACATTTATGCCTAAAATGAGCATTAGCTATACTTACCAAACACTAGTCCCAGTTGTGTTAAAGGTTATAGAAAATGAAGGAGAGTGTAATGAGAAAATGTAAAAAAAAAAAAAAAAAAAAAAGGGCCACAGCGAGCACATGAACTCATCTTTAAAGCAATGAAACTGATGAAACTGTAGGACAGATGCTGAGTTTTCTACAGTGTTCAAATGTGCCAGAGATTGCTAAAGTTAGTCCCCAAAGTGCATGTTCAAACTACACTAGGAATCACAAAATACTTTAAGCTCTACTTGCAGTCGTTTCACAATTAATCACAATTTTTCAAAACCTTGCTTAAAACTTAATGTATAGACATATACATATATTTCTATGAAAGAAGCAAACATGTCTTTCATAACTGCAACAAAATGAACCAATGATATTTGAACAAACATTGTTAGCAAAGTAAACTCAGCACATTGACCATCATTATCGCATTGGCCATATTTCGGCAACAGCGTTCAGCCAGTTAATCCAGCCGTAGTTCAAAATGGCAATGTAAATGAACGCGGACATCAACAGATACAGAGAGTGAATTTCCAGGGTAATCGTGTATTGCGTAAATGTGTACATCTATGACAGATGATATAAGCATATGCCCGAATCCCCCAGGCCATGAAGGAAAGATGGGGTTAGACTCGTCACTACTTGTCCTTTCAAACCTGCAGGAGATTGTGTTACACTGGTAGGAAAAAAACACCTGTAAAACAGATCTGCATATTTTGAGGATAATAAAAAGTCTGATATGATCAATGAGTCCGCATGACCAGTCACATTTGCTGCGACCACCCCCAACATGAGGTCCAATAGCACCATTTTATATAGTCTGTTTTCTCATATCTATATAGCAGTGAAACAAGCATGCCATGTTTAACAGGAGGCCTCCAATTCATGCAACAAATGTATTGCAAATTTGTATACATCAAATTTTCTCAAATGCAAAGACTTGGTTTTGCAGCAGAAAAAAAAAAAAAAAAAAGTTCAGTTTGTGCCGTTTTAATGGACCAAAAATGAGGCCTGGATTGTCCAACTATAAAACATTAACTTGGGTTCAAAACTGAGGCAGTAAAGTAGAGATATTTAAAGGGTTTTTAAAGACTGAGACAGTGAGACACCACACACACACACACACACACACACACACACACACACACACACACACACCACACACAACCACACACACACACACACACACACGTGTCTTATTGGTAGGTAGGATTTAGATAAGCAAATTATTTTTTTTTTTTCATAACTGGGCAGTGGAGGGCCTCAATGAAAAAAGAAAAAAAGTAATAAACACTTGCCAAACAGACATCTTTGTTCAAACTTCTCGCACAATTGCACAATTGAAGTCGCTGGTCAAAACCTTCCCACTGTGATGCGATGCTGGCCAAAATAAGAGGTTTTACACTAGTTGAGCAATCTGGGAAACATTTGCTGGTCCAGGTCTTAACCATTTTTAAGGCAACACAACTGAAATCAGGTTGTTTTGTTTTTTGTTTTGGTTTTTAGGTTATAGTGAACTGAATAATGACTGTGGATGGAACCCCAAAAGCCCTTAACATTTTGCATATGAAAACAAATGACAGGAAATAGTTTTGCGATTTTCAAACGAACCTCACCAATTTTTCCTTTCAGAGTCAATCTAAAAACTGAAACCTCGAAAAGCTAATTCACTGCATCTACAGAGAAGATGACACCTGATTTAAAAAAAAGAAAAGAAACACTTAGACATGGTCTTTTCAGAATGGGCCTAACATTGTCAGTGAGAAAACTATGGAGACAGTTATAACCATCGTATATAAATTCATTTCCTGGTGTGAAATGGCAGATCCGACAACATTATTCAAGCAAACTTCAGTTCAAGATTGAGGGGATTAAAAAGCCACAATAGCAACGGTATCTACTCAATTACAGCAACGGCTTTTGTATGGAGATGTAAACATTGTTGCTATGCGAGAAAGAAATGATCATATTTATCCATAAGACCAGATCATTAAAAACAAAGCGAAAAAAAGAGCTTTCTAAAGCATTTCCCTTGCCAGGAGAAACGTAAAATAGCCATTTAGAGCAACCACCCTGCCACAGCCTGCATTAAAAGAAGAAAAAAGTATGGCTTTTTTTTTTAGCTTGTCCCTGTCATTTGACCTTGGTCTATCAGGTTTTCCTCTCTGTGTGACAAAATAGGAGCAAAACAAATTCAGACAGCTTTTTGGCCATGAGGTCAGTTGTGCGCCCAGTTAACCTTAACTAACTTTAGTCTCTGACTCCATTTACTCCCTTATTCTGAATACAGACTTATACTTGCGATCTCACGAACAACACTAATACAACACGAGAAATTAAATAAGAGATGATTACTAACAGATTAATATGACATTTTTTCCCTAAGAGTAGCAAATCTACACAAAAAAGGGCTAACTGACTGTTCATCAAAGTAAATTCAATTCAAATCAACACCACCAATAATGCTAAGAACAACAGGCCTTTGCATTATGGTAAATATTCTGGTATCCCCAACAGAAAATTGTATATAGTGGTTTCAATTGTCTGATGAGTTTGAGTCAACAGGGAAAACACAAAGAAGACTTAACTAGTTCTTTGTTGCCTACCTCAGCCACACTGCATAACTCTACTACAACCCACAACAAAATTAACAGAAAATCACCCCTCATAAAGGAAAGTTATCAGAGGAATAACACAGAGAGGAAATGACATCCCTTAAACCCTGTGGTTGCCTGCTTTATGAAAGGTCAAACTAATAATGAAGAAATATATATGAAGGGGGTTGCGCCGAATAAAGCAAGTCATTAAAGCTTAGCATAGATAAAATCTGAGCAAAATTATACTATCTTCAAAACTAGCCCATCATTTAATATGACTTATTTCCATCCACAGACTAAGAAACCTGATTAGGAAATTTGTTGAAACAACAAAAAAATGTAGTACTTGTTTATTTATAAAAAGAAAAGAAAAGAAAAAAGTAAAAAATAAAAAGAAAATAAAAAGAAGAAAGGGGTCGATATATATGCTGCAAAAACTAAATGAATACAAATAATAAAAATGACAAAATGAATTTTTCGCTTTATAATCACCTAATGCTTATTTGCACCCGCTGCCATGCCTCCATCTGACTGTGGACATGGCAACGGAAACTATCATCATAAAATGGTACAGTAGTACAGATAGCTAGACCACGAGGAGGCGGGCTCTCCGGGGAAGATGTCCGCAGAGAGGTCCAGTGACTGGTCATGCGGCTCGCTGTCAGGAATAATGGTTGTATGGAGGGAGAGGGTGCCCGATGCCATTCTGGTAGTGATGATGCTGGCGGTGGGCGATGTATTCTGCGTAGCTCATTGTCATCTTTTCACTACGGTACCTAAAACAATGGTGAAAAAGGGGTAAGTATCAGAACCGTGGAAGACTGTTCACAACACAGGCCTGTAGATGACTGTAAAAATGACGTAATCAATCACCTTCATGTTTCAAACATTAAACTTTCCTCTGTGGAACACAAAAGGAGAAATTTCACATTTTTCTCCAAGGTTCTCTCATGCAATAAAACTGAATGAGAATATCAAGTCAAGCACCAAAACAAAAAATAATGGTATTGGTAAAAGTCTCATTTAATAAAGCATTTTGATTAAAACACATTATTAAAAAACGATTAATCACACAGATTTCTGCATTTAATAACACCAAACATTACAATTTGTAATTACAATAAATCTCCAAATTAAACCGGAAACAATTTTTTATTATATTAAAATATATAAAATAATTAAAATATTTGTTTAGTGGGATTTTTACTACAGACTATGATACCACAGCGTCTATTAAATTAATTTAGTTTTTCAAATTGTGCGTGGAAATATAGCCGTTCAACATTACAGCATAATTGAAAGCCGGTCCTAAACTGCAAATTATGAGTTTTTTATTTTATTTATAATTCATTAACAATTACAGAACATTTCAGATTTAAAAACTTTTAACTTAAATTAACAATACTTACAAACCCATAATAAATAAAGCCGTATGTATGCATGTATGGATATAGATATAGTAAGGACATTCTAAGTTTGGACTGTGTCCAGCAGAAATAAATTTGTGCAAATGGGCAATCAAGTGAAATTACACATGCCTTTATATATTTTCATATCATAAATTGTTAAACAGCCATCACAAATTAAAATACATATGCCCATTGGGCTTAAAACCAGTCTGATGAATAATTTAACATGTAATTTTCAGTCTATTTTACTTTTAATCTTAGATTCAATAGACATAAGCTGCAAATGTCTTCCTATCATCCATTTTCTCTCATCTCGCCCAGGTTTTGAAAGGAATACTCATGATTCCTTTGGTGGAAATTGACTATGGATCATTAGTGTCGAATTCTATTTAAAAACATCTGTTATAATTATGTACCAAAGCCATCAGGACCCACAGATTTGTTATTAGTTAACTGTGAAATTACTTCATTTACTTTCTCCAGTGTAATTTCTACATCCAAAAATTGTTTTCTTCTGTGCTAAGAATGGGGAGGTCTAAATCAGAAAATAATTATTCTATTGCATCTTGGTTTGTTTCACACTTTCATGCATAGACTTCTCTTCTCTAAGCAACAGTTAATTTCCTTTACTGAAAATTAGATACAATTTTAGATAAAAACGTATCGGCCAATGGCACTATTTAAAAAATGAATAAATAAATAAATAAATAAAAAGCCAAATATCGGACAATATATACACCGATAGTGGAAATATTAGCGAGTGATTCGTTCAACTCAAAGTAGATGAAAGGACATCAAACTTTCTGTCAAAGGAGCCACTCAATTTCACTATTGCTTCAATGTCGTCTGTATTTGTGGGCACCATTGCTTCTATGCTAGCTTGATTAGCATTAGCCAGCAGCTCCTCTGGAACATTTTCTGTACCTCCCGCTTCTTCAATACTCTTTTTTTTTTCCCAGATTCTGCCATTTAAAATTTTTTTCTGGAATTATTAAGGAGAGTCAGAGTCAGTAACTTTTGTGAGTTAATCTTACAAATAAAGATTGCGAGAAAGAGTGAGAGAGTGTGAACTACAGTAGTCAACATTTGAAGATCAAAACCTTTCAAAGTTATACATGAATTTTGAACAATACACGTTCTTGTCTTAGGACAAAATGTCTTGTCATGTTTACTACTGTAGTTACATATCTGTATGGCTAATGCACCCATACACATATACACAGCTCAAGCGGAGTCATCTTGAGGTAATAATATATCAAATTAATATTTGTGTTTAATTATTTGCTTGCGTGGCAAATAGCCACATTAATGTTGAGACTGTCCTCTATCTGTGCGCCAAATTTCATAATATTTGGACAAATGGTTCTATGGGCTGCCATAGACTCAAGAATGGATAATGATAAGACATTAAACTGAGATCCCGACTCTCAGTGGTCATTAAAATTCCCATGGCACTTCTCAGAGTAGGAGTTTAACCCCGATGTCCAGACCAATTCACTCCAGTGTCCCTGACTCAATCATGGATTCTAATAATCCCCATCTACTCAATTGGCTCCATCACTCTCTCTCCTCTCCACCTATTGCTGGTGTGTGGTGAGTGTATTGGCTCCGTTGTACTGTGGCTGCCGTCGCATCATCCAAGTGGATGCTGCACACTTGCGGCCGTTGAGGAGATCCCGTTCTACGTTCTAAGATGACAATATTTCTTGTGGAGGTGAAAAGCTGTCTCGTGATATTAAGATGACAGAGTTGAGTTTGTGGCAAAACCCTTTACAGTGCTTGCAGGGCTGCCAATTACATTATAGCACATTATAATGCAACTTTTTAGGCAAAGTTGCATTATATATATTTTTACAAGTTGCACATAAATTAATAGCAAAGTAGGCTTAATCAATATACAAGACTTTTACCACTCAGATATATAAAGGCTATCATGATCATTTTGCCAAACATTAACCATGTATTTGTTTAGTTCATAATACGTTTTATTTTTAACTTAAACAAATACAACATATAACATTCAAAAATCATCGGCTTACTGCATTTGAAGAAAAATAAACACATCAGTTTTCTGTAGCCTTGTGCAAACTCATTCAATAGAATTAGACTTCTAGAATGTTCTTTCCAGTGCAAAAAATTATATTTTTAATGTAGTAGTTTTTCTTATCATAGCCTACAAATGTCTCAGTTTACTCGATTTACTGAAGCCTGTAAAACAAACGCATTTGCAGCTGCACAGCCGTGTGTATATCTGCTGCAGAGCGTCTGGCTCGCTCATAGGCTGCGCTGCGGACACTGACATCCAATAGCGCGGGCGCCTCTGACGTGCGACCAATGAGCCAACTCTACGTCATTATACGTCAGAGCCCATGTTTACATGCAAGTCTTTTAGGGGCGCGCGCTTCTTGAGACACGCACACTAGCACACACACGCAAGGTCTCTCATTTGCCGTGCGCGCGGCGCGCAACACGTTTTGAACATACATATTCACGTAGCTTTCGAAAACCGGGACATTCAGTGTCCCGGGAGAGTGCATAAATTTCCCGGGACAGGTTATTAAAAAGATGGACAATCCCGGTAAAACCGGGACAGGTGGCAACCCTAGTCTGTATGTGTATTTCCCTCATCTAAAATATAAAACATGTTATAGACTGATATTTTTCTGATGTTCTACATCAGAGTTGTTGTTTAGGAATATATAAACAGTTCAATATATTGGTAATGAATGTTCTATGAGAATTTAAATTTCAAGTTTTGACTGCTAATAATAGTCCATAACACTGGAATTGTTCTTATGCTTTGGTAAATCAAGCCTGATTTATCTGATTTTCGGGTAAATCAAACCGTCAACTTTTCTTTTTTTTCCCCACAGTAGCACGAAAATTACGTTATTTAAACTGTGATTACATTTTAGCAGAAAGAAAGCAAAGAAAGCATCTAGGTTATGACTGTAACCTCTGTTCCCTGAGAACAGGGAACGAGACACTGCGTCGATGACATTATGGGGAACGTATTCCACGTGAACCGGTGTCTGAAAAGCTTTCCAAATCACGGCAATGGAAAATAAACCGGCGACAGCCTATGACGTCACCAAGAGAACGTCATCCACTTATCGTCTGAAGGGACTGTTCAGCAGGCATCCCGAAGCATGGCATGATGGCATGTGGGGGTTGACTATATGTCCCACTTAGAAAGTGATTGGGCCAGACTCCTTTCGGACCCCCTGGCCATATTCCCTTAAAGGAACTCCTTCCATGAAAGCTGTTGGTTCCAAGCCTTTGAGCGGCCTTGGTAGGGTTTTCCTTGTTGGAGGCCTCTTTGAGGCTTATAGCGGGAGCGTAGGGAATAATGTCACTGACAGCCTGTATGTGACCCGAAGGTGGAGTGTTTTTTTTGGCATTTCAGGGTGAAACTGCCAGTTCTGATGTTTCTGTCACGAGCCATAATTGGCATGCACTCCCCTCAGCATGGTGGAATTGTACATCGTTCCCCATAGCGTCGTCAACGCAGTGCGAGCTCCTTGTTTTCAGGGAACAGAGGTTACAGTCGTAACCTAGACGTTCCCTTTCGAAAAGGAACTCGCACTGCATCGATGACGCTATAGGGAACGATGTATATAGAACTAACATTTTTCACGATTAGTTAATCTTGGCAGTTGTGAGAGTAAAACCGTAATAAAAGTTTTCCAAAAGAGTTCCAAGTAATATTTATAAGCAAAGACATTATTATCACAGCTCAATTATGGCAGTGAGCATTCACATTGAAGTCTTTAAGGAGAACCTTGTAACCCCTTAACCAGCAAGGACACAAGCTGAACATACCCAAAATGAAATGGCTGCATTTCATGAACACTTCAAGTCTTCAGGCATAATCCTGGTCTCATTTGAAACCAGACACTTGACAATTTAAAGAGAACCTCAAATTGAATGAAAAGTGACTACCATTCTTTTTGTATGATACTTTTTAAATTATTTCATTAATTATCACCCTCAAGTCGTTCCAAACTCATAAGACTTTCGTTCATCTTCGGAACACAAATAAAGATCTTTTTAAGAAATCTGAGAGCTTTCTATCCCTCCATAGACTGCTACGCAACTGACACTTTGACGCTAAAAGTTCATTAAGTAAAACTAAATCCATATGAGCTGAGCATTTTCTGAAGAGACCCGTTGCTTTTATATGATGAACAGATTGAATTTAGGCTTTTTTCACATATAAACATTGACACAAAAAAACAAACCTCTTTCGGAAGCAACAGCAAAAAATAAAATGTTACAATTGTTTAGGGCTTATATGCAATTATTTAGTCAAGTTGCGATACCAAACAGGATCACATGGAGATACCAAAAGACAGTTCAAAAGAAACAGATCCTTTCAGAATTACTAAACAAGAAAATACAAATGAAAAATAAAAACCTTCTAAATCTGCTGCCTATCACATCCTGTGAAAAATGCCCTTAAGAGACTCTAGTACCGTTGGACACAAGAACTAAAAGATTCACTAATATAGCCTTGTATTGTATAGTGATCAACAATTGTTTAGAAAAGGTAATTCTCTCACCTGGTCAATTTAATAGTCTTCCTGAAGTCATTTGTGATGGGAGCTTTGTAACCTCCCTTTCGAAGTAAGGAATCTATGGTCTGAATGTGGTCCCATCCTATGGAGAGAGAACAAATTCAATCCTGTTTTTTTCATACTGATTGAGTGTTCCCTTTTGGCCTATTCTTCATCATCTTTCTGCTGTTATATTGTAACTGAATGCAGATGAAACTCAAGCATACTTTTCTCACCTTGCTCCTTCGCAACCTCTGGCAGGTAGGTGGCGGTGCGCTTTGATCCTTTTTCATTAAAAAATTCTATCCTAATGCCGTGAACACCCACCTAAGAAATAAAGACATTTTGAAAAATCTTTTTTCGGTTTGATCGCCATGTAACTGATAAATACTGTCACTTTGGTTCTGACAATGACACAAAAAAAAAAAGCGATAAGTCAATGATGTAAGAAAATGTTGAAGTTGACACAAAGACTATTTTAAACCCAGATGATGAAAACAGCAAAAGAAATCTTAAAATGAACTAGATTTCTCCTACAATTAAACCGGATGGTACCATTTTCTTCTATGGTGTGCAACACGCATGACACTCAGAAAATGTAGTTCATGACCATTAATGTTTATCAAACAACAAAAGAAAACAAATAACTGAATAATTGTCGAAGCTTTAATAAGAATCAAAGCAAGTTTAATTCATACAATTTTTTATTCTATATTTGATTATTGAATATCTACTAGTACTGGCTCCCAGACTGAGCCTCGTTTTTCCCAAGTTCTTTTTTAATCCATTCTGTCACCTGATGGAGTTTTGGTTCCTTGCCACTGTCGCCTTTGGCTTTTGGCTTGTTTAGTTGGGGATAGGGGTGTAGCATTTCATACCGTCCCCGATAAATGTTTACATGATATAAAAAAAGTGTCATATCAATGATTGATTTACATTTACATTCCCTAGCGTGCGGACAACAACAACACCTGTCAGAGTAAGAGCAGCATGTCAGCCTCCGGGAGCTACTTTGTATTAAACATTGATTCACTTTACCATGTAGATTGTATGAGTAGCCTAAATTAATCCACACAGATTATAAAATCAAATAAATAATTTTAAAGCTTTCTCTGAGATGCAATTTCACAAATCGCATGTTCAGTGGTGCTGCGTCTTCCCTCTCTCTCTCTCAGTCTCTTAAAATGGGTTGAACAAGGCAAGCGTCGATACTACACTCTCGCGTTTAGGAGTCGGGACATGACGGAATTGTCACTTGCACAATCGGGCCAGCATTGCATCGTGACTAAAGTTTATCATTTCACTTCTTTTTAAGTCTTATCAGTTTAAATATTCTCTCAGAGATGTTTACTCTGTGTGTAAAGCTTAAAACACATGTGACTGTGACAGACAGTATAATGAAAACAGTAATGGATCCGTGCACTAGCTCTAAAAGTGACAGCAGCCACATGGGTCTGTCACAACAAACAACAAAAGATAGCTTTAATTGTAATGAATCAGAATGAATAGCCTATGTATTTAATTTAGTCAGGACTATCAGTGTTATTTTACATTTGATTACCTTATTCAGTTTCTGTAGTATTTCTGAATACACTAGTGTAATGTGTTAGTGTAGGTTCACACTTTTGAAATTTATACAAAATAATAAACATACAAATAAAGAATCTTTATTTTTGTATCTTTATTATTTTGTATAAATTTCTGGTACTTTTTTCCATTTAATTCAAAGATTGAAATCAAGCTTTGTGTTTTGTAACCTCTTAACAACAAAATTACCCAATGGGCTCTATGCACGGCGGTATTTCCGGTGAAGGGTTAAGGATGCTCGATAACTTCCGCCGATCGTAGAGTCCAATGCAATACCAAGAATTTATATTGAATTTTATACTCCATGGTTATACTAAAGAAACGCAAGTCACAAAAACAGACAAAACAGACACCCCTCGTTGTGTTTATGCTTCTTTTTAAAATTATATGAAATAAACATAACTATATATAAAATTACATCTAAACATATGAAAGTTTCGTTTCAAAGACGGGAGGACAGTACATTTTGAAGACTCTGCCATAATCCCGTTTTCCTCAGTTCTCCTCCGCTTTAATCTCCCCAACCGGAAACGGAAGAGCATCCTTGCGTCAAATGCGGAACTTATGCGTGCATATAGCCTATTGTAAAAAAGCAATGAGTGAGCAAACATTTAGGTGAGATAAATGTAATAAAAAAGGTCTACATTTTTTCTTCTATATCGTCATAAATATCATTATCGTAAATATTCTTGAAATATCGTGATATTGTTTTGAGGCTGTATCGCCCACCCCTAGTTGGGGACACTTAATATTCAACAATATTGTTGATCTGCCAGTTTTCACCCTTAAACAAAGTCCTTTTAGGCAAGTCCTGCCACTCGGCCGCCATCTTGGCACCGCCTCCGGGCAGCTATTTCTGACTAACAAGACCAGGCTCCTATCTAAATGAATGGGCAGAGAGTCAGAACTGCAGTTTCACTGGTCACTGGGACATAAAAACTGCATGTATAGAAACAGCAGTAAAATATGATTAAAATCGCTGAGAAAGTTGGACGACTTTGCCCCAAAATAAGGTTTAAAACGCCTTTTCCCCCACCGGTTATACTTTTACTACGCATGCGCAAGAGTTCACGACACCAACACGCAAGGTCTCTCACTCTCTCCCTCTCTGCCATACGGTGCGCGTGCTAGACGGTTTGAAGCACACTCGCTCTAGATTCCGGGAGATTTTAACTAATTTGCGGGCATCAAGGAGCCGCTATCAATATGCGGGAGACTTGATATTTACACAACGCACACATACAGTGAGTACATATCAAATCTGCCGCCTTTTCAAACATTAACGTATTCTCCGCTGTCCGCTGTGCATGCGTCAGAGGAACCAGACGATAGGCTCAAATGTTTCCCGGCTTGACTGTTAAAAGCAGACGATTGGCTGTCCAGCGGGAGGGGCGGGACATGTGCATACAACCGCCATCTTTGGCGTTACAGGTTTTCCCTATATAGTTCTATTGAGGATTGAGGAAGTGACATGTCTCATATAAATTGTCTCTGCCTTAAATGAAAACTGAACTGAGCTGGACGATGACATCACTGTTTTCTCCAGAGCGGCTGTATAGATAAATGAACTATTAATACATTTTACAACAGAATATTTTTTTCATTCATCATTAGTGATGCGGCTCTGCAGCTGGAAACAACTGTGCACCATCTTACGTTTCGGTGTGAATAGGCCATTAAGCCTTTGGCTTGTCAAATAAATGGTCAAATTGGACTTTAGCTTTTCTACTCATCCGTTTAGAAAACAGAGGAGCGGTGGAGGTCATTTTTGATGACTGACATCACAGAGTTTATTTTATTTGTTTATTACTTTTGCATCTCAAATTTCTCTCACTTAAAAGAAATCTGTTTCTTCAATGGCTGGACTTTAAAACTGCCTTTGTCTAACCCCAAAACATTTTTATGCGGATATGTGAAACAAATGAATGTTCAGTAAATACCCAGGGGGCAAAACACCTGTTTTTTAGGAAATCAGACATGGGCTGCTGTAAAAGGTTGTCATATAAAAATGAAATCTATGATGTCTGAGGATCACAACCTGGGTTGACAACCCGGTCAACAAGCTGCTGGAAACTTGTAATAAGGGTCAAAACAATGCTACCTCAAATTCTGCTTTAACTCCCCGGAATCACCCAATGAATGAATAGGGTAAAAAAAAATTATCTACCAGATATCCAGAAAAAAATGTATTACAAGTTTTCTGTAATTTAATGTTTAAATATGCAAAATAGGCATTCTCTAATTAAATATGCACTGATTTGCATATATTTTAAAAGACGAAATCTGAGTATTGGATAAAGCCAGGTTCAAAATTATTTTTCATTGTGTTCACATATTAGATGGGGAACAAATTGCAGATTGATATATTGGTATCTACTTTTGTTATCCTGTAAATCAGAATATACTGTCAATAGCCTTAAAAAATGGATTTTTACACTTACATAATCGCAATGTGAACATTTCATAATAATTACAGGATATTCTTTTGCATGTACATGCACCCAATGTATATCTATGAGACTTTTGGTCCGTTTCATCACTTAGAAAAAAAACAGTACACCTTCAGTGTTTATTCAAATCCCTAACCCTAGGTATGAGCAAATTAGTGATGCTTTTTTTTTCACGCACTGATTTCGATCTCAGTATTTATCACTAAGGTGGGTTTGTCTATTGTCTGGATGCAGCTGTTAAACACAGAGGAATCTTGGTCAGATTCCAGTGAAGAAAAACACTGCAAAATTAGCCACATTGTGAGTTAAGGAAAAATTATTATTTTTTTTATTTTTTTTAAATACATCCCCCAACACTGCTAACATTACAGAAAAGACACAAGCACAATACACGACAATGTCGTCAGTTCTTACCCAAGACTTTTCGTCTAAGGTCACGCATTGTTTGCATGGCCCGAATCATTGAGATTCCACAGTATGCCAGGCTAAGTCGTTGGCAATACTGGTTCATTCTAAAGTGAATTCTGTGCTAATTCTGCAAAGCCCAGATTCGCTCTCTGATCATGCAATTTGCAAGCTGCAGTGGCTGGACCATTTGTCAAAAGTGAAGGCTGAGGGCCGATGGCTTTTTTGTGCGCATGTAAGCAGATCTTGAAAGTGTCTCATCTCTGAAGGCGATGTGAGCTCCACACTAAACTGCAGTGCACGCTCAGTGGAATACTAGCTTGAAAAGACTAACGAAAGGTGGACTTTAAACCAGTCTAAGCAGTTCAGTTCAGTTTACTGGTGTTTGTTCTCTTCAGCGCGCACACCTCAAAGTAGGCCTAACATTAAAGATGTTTACTATTACTGTAATATTAGTGAACAAGACCCAATGTCATTGTTTTCCACAAAAGTATGTCCGGAGGCTGTATTCTGCATGTGGGGCTGTTTTCAGGGTTTGCATAAAGTCTGGGGATGGATAGTTATACTTAATTTTTGCAGGTTTGCATATAGTTCAGTGTTTTTTCAGAGGTTCACATCCACCTCTGATTAGTAGCGTAAATGAATTTCCCCCTGCATTATCGTCAATGGACGAACACCAGTTAAGAAAATTAAACTAAGTTGAACCAAACAATAAACGTCAATATGTAAAACTGTCCATTTAGACTTACATCCTACCCTACAATGTACATACATATTTTATTTCATCGAGTAACATTATCTGAGACTGTCAGCGCTGCCAGTGTTACATAAAACAAGCAGCACAAAACTCAAGTTACTGCCTGAGGAATAATCTGACTGATTCAATTTTATTTTTAATGTTATTTTGTTTTTATTTTTGCATTATATTACCACCCATTTTTGTCTACAGTATAATGCTATTCAGTCATTGCACTCAAACACAGAGGATATGACTCTTTTACATTCAAATCAGTTATTTTTGTATAATTGTACATTGGCTGGAAATATAACTTCAATTTGATCTAATTTCTGGCATTGTCAAATAAGTGCATGAAAAAATAAGTCGTAGTTCATATTTTAAGTTTTGTCTAATTCTAATGCTCTTTAGTGTGATATGTTGTTTGTATTGTGTTCTTGCGGATCTGTAAAGGTAAACAGACTCTAGAGTATTGCATACACATACAGTATGGCTACAATATTGACACACCTTTTTTCTTTGTTTTACAATACTCAATGATAAACTGATCCACCGATGGTAAACTGAGGTTTCTTTAGAAGTATCATCTGTGCTATGGGCACAGCCATTTATACAGGCTATAGAGGACTTTTTTTCACGCTATTATTTAAAGCTTCTGCTTTTTGAACAAGGAAATGTGATAGACATATAGGAACTACCTTGATGTACAAGTGTACATCGATTGGACAAATGCATGTGAAACACTGGCACCCGCCTTTTTTTTTGGATCCGTGTAAACAGTTTATAGTCTATATAGCAAACAGCGATAAAACAGCGATAGATGAAGCTAATTTTTTCATTTGCCTTGTTCTTGCATTCCATGTAAAAAGTCTAGCGAGTAAAATAAAAAAAAATACTAGCCAATGGCGACTCTAGTTTCAGTGTTCATAGAGGGTTGAATAAGTAAAGTAAATACTCAAATAAAAGGACACAATATAATACACTAGAGTGGTGTAGAGATGATGTCAGAACCCAGAAGACTAATTTGCCAGTTTTTCCAATTTATGAGTAAAATAAACCCTGTGGTAAACATAATTTGACGATACTTTGATGTTTTGTTCTACAACATAAACTGCACATACCCATTAAAATAATCCCAAAAAATTATTTTGAAGCAGTTATATTTATTTTTGCAAACATACGTTTATAATAAGTAACTAGATAAGACGATATGGGGTGTGAGTTTGTACAGTTTGAGCTGTAGAACGTAGGGCTGGGCAGTATATCGAGTTTGTACGATATATCGATATATATTTTTGAAACGATTTGGAATTTATAATCGAAACAGTAGTTTGATACGAGCACATCTGAAAAATAGCGGAGGACGCAGTGTGAGCTGCTATAGTGAAAGTTAGTACAATTTGTCCCAAACATGTTATATTAAGGGCTTCAAAATAACTGATAAGATACAGTTAAGTTTAAAGCAGCTTGCCCTGTCAGATGCTCTGACAGATACTGTTGCTGACTGACAGATAAATACTTGCGCTTTTTAATGCGTTTGAGATGTGCTTCTTTCCTCAGTGCTTAACTTACATTTCACAGGTTTATTCTTCATCTGTAAATGTTAGAAAGTCAAACAAATATGTTCATTTCACTGTCAGGATTTTTGTTTTTTTGATTGTAATGTTACAATGTAATGTGATTTTAACCACCTTTTTGCACATAATGTATTGCATTGCCTACATTACATTCACTATATTTGTTTCCATTATCTTCAATATCAACATTGTGTGTAGTATATCATTGGGTAGGATGTGAGTTTTTAGTTTTTCTAAAATATACACATTTTCTTTATCCAAAAAGAAAAAAGTACCCAGATATTTATTTATTTATTTATATATATATATATATATATATATGGGTACTTTCTACTTTTAGATAAATAAATCTAAAAAAAAAAACATTAAAAATCTCGACGGAACCACTGGCGAATTAGTCTTGCGGGCGCTGATGTCATCCCTGCACACTCTATAACCATATATAGACATATTTATTTTAATATAATTACTTTTGAAACCATCTGTAATACAATCACACTGGTTAATATGAGAAGTTTTCACTTTATTAAATAGTAGCTTTGTTTTAAAGGGTTATGTGTCACTGTCAAAGTAAAAGTATAATTCGGTTATTGGTATTAGGTACTAGCTGTGAATTTTCAGTTACTGGTATTAGGCCTGAAATTTAAGTTCAGTTGTGTCATTTATATTTAAAATGTGTGCAGAAAAAAACCTTAAGTGAACAAAGTTTTTGTCTGTTTAGTTAATTTTGTGAATAAATAATAGCTGGTAGTAATTGCTTCTGTGCTCTTACCTCCCAGTCTAAATAATCCCCAACATCCTCAAAGTTGGTGAGCAGAGACACTGAGCAGAAGAGGCGCTGCAGCTCGTCCCTCGTCATGGGGGGAAAGCGACTGTCTTTAAGGGCACTGTGAAGGGGACATGAAGATGGAATTTAAGACAAAGCATGTCATGGGTGCAGTCTGACAACCCCAATAGTATAATTTACATTAAGGTAACATTTTATATTTCATTTTTATTTATCTGTTTACTTTATGCCAGGGGTGGCCCAATCCTGTTCCTGGAGATCGACCTACCAAGAGTTCAGATCTAACACACCTGACAACCTCAAGTGCTCCTGAAGATCTTAATTAGCTGGTTCAGCTGTGTTTAATCAGGGTTGGAGCTGAACTTTGCAGGAGAGATCTTAAGGAACAGGATTGGGAACTGGTTTTATGCCATGTCACCATCTAAAGGTGGTCGCACACCGACGAGAAGCACAGTCTCGCGTTTAGTATCGCACACCAGACACTCACATTCTGTTGCCAGTTTGTGGACAAGAATATTTTTATATTTTACAGACATCATGAAATTAAGATTATGTATGTACTGTACGTAATATGTATTGAAATGTACTATGTATCTGGTTCCTCCAGTAGCTGGCAGCACACAACAGTGAATGTAATTACGAAAGGCAAAAGTTACATAATGCTTTCGCACTGAGGTCAGTGTACAAAAAAATATGTCACAGAAAGAGCTACATGTATTATATATTTCTTCCTGTATGTTTAGACTTTATTCAATGTCATTAATTACGTTTTGGGACAAAAATAATGTAATTAAAAAGAAAAATGTTAAATGGCGCTCTGGATTTAAAACAGCCTCCTGAATCGTAGCTGGAAGCCGCGGACAGAAGCTAAGTGGAGCCACCAGTGTGTGTACACTCATAGAAAACAATGTGTTCAAATTGTAAACATGGTCTGACATGACAAGGCGATTCTCGTTCAAACACAAAATACGTTAGCTTCAGTTTACACGTGTGTGTGTGTGTGTGTGTGTGTGTGTGTGTGTGTGTGTGTGTGTGTGTGTGTGTGTGTGTGTGTGTGTGTGTGTGTGTGTGTGTGTGTGTGTTTGAATAAAGACTCTACCACTGAAAGTTTTATTTCAGCTCTATGTTAGTTTTTAATTCCAAATAGATGTCTCTTAACACGACAAAAATGGATTTATTCACCACATCGCATCTGAACGCATCTGGAGCTGGAGTTTAGAATCAATAATGCTATTACAAGAAAGACAGCAGCAGTTTATAATGCTAGGACTAATTGCTATTGACTAAATGATATTTAAAACAGCCTTTATCACTTACTGGTTATACTCGGCACAAGGGATAATCCTACCAGTGCAAAATTTCAAGTAAAATAAATCTGGTAAAAAAAAAAAAAGAAGAAAATTATAATAAAAAGGAAACATTAATGAACTAACTTACTTGATAACAATAGTTATTGTATCAAACCTATTGTGAATAGAACATAAGAGCTGAAAGCCAGAGTTCTTTAGAAGATATTATTTGTAATCATCTGGTTGCACATCAAAGGTCTACATCGCAAGTGTATAAAAATTAGAGTAAACCAAAATACGCAAACGTATAAATCTAGAATACCATTATGAATAAACCCTAAATTTCCCCAAATAAGTGAAAATCTGTGTGGCCTGTTGGTTAAGGTTTGATGAATAACAGAAATGTAACCTTTCACCTTATTTTTCCATGTTCATTTTTGGTTAAAATAAATCAATTCAATTAAAAGTTTGAAATCAAACTTCCCTGCGCCTGTGTTGGGTAAGCTATTGGGCAATGAAAATTTGAACACTTCAGTGTAACAGTGTAAATCAAATCAGTATATTCTAATAATTATGTTGTAAATTTGATAAATTCATGACATGTATCACTTTATTCTATAAAACCTATTTTGTTTGAAATCATTTTCAGTACATTCAAATAATAAATATTTTATGTTGATACCTTACATCCCCCAAAATGTCAGGTGACGCAACAGTCCGCGCACAAATGAACAGACTAAGAAAACCATTTTAAATGGTATTTTAATAAGAAATAAAAATAAAATAATGTGGCATAATTTTAGATTTGAAACATTTCATAAACAAAATTTATAAAAGCCAGTTTTAAAGCTGTTGAGATAACTGAAAAACGTTTTCCTGGCAATTTGTATATTCTTAAATATCAGGGTGGCACAACTGCAAACATGGGTCATTTGAATTGACAAGTTAATTAAACTAAACATGATAATGCAGCATCCAGAAGCCCAAATTGATCCCTGTGGCAGAGAGAAAAGGTTTGTAGATCTCTCTCATATACTGATAAAAATAGCTACTTTCAAGTGTGGGTACGTTGGTACACTTTCCATGTCAGATGGTACAACCAATGTAAACTAGGAAATGCTATTTTATGATAAACTTCTTTATTCTATGCATGAACTTGCTACCATAGGCAAAAGGTAATACAGGCATCCAAATAGAAGCCCGTTTAGTGTCAAATTAGTTGCATAATTCAGATGGTGCAACCAGGAAGTCTGGTGGTGCAACTGCAATGAATGTCCCTATCGGAAATAAAAAACAATATTTGAGCTAAATAAATAATACATTTACGCTAAGATTGTCTATTATTCTTTTTTTTAAATCATTGTTCTAAAATGTTAGGTTTAAGTTAAAGATGTTTTATACTTTCATGATAATTTTAAAATAATTTTAGATGCCACTATCATATAAAATAAAGAAAAATCGGTCACACTTTATTTAGGTATATTTAACTACCATGTACTCACATATGGGTAGGTTTAAGGGGTAAAGGAAGGCTCAACAGTTGTAGACTGTGCTGAAGGTACGCATCAAAGTCAGGCAACACAAACCTGTTTCATGACTTGAAATAATATCATCTGTTAGCACATGCAGAAATGAAAAGAAATGTTTTCTATTAAGAGATTTACTTTAAGGAAAAATGAGTGGAAAAGTGTAAAGAATTCAAAAATGTGAAGTGTTTGTCATGTTTAATTAATAAATGGTCTGGTTTCTACAAATGTCACTTAAGCCCTATTCGGATGGGATTAATTGTAATTTCACAACACGACATCTAATAATAATGGCCAATTCGCAAAGGATAAGATATCTCAGTAAAACCAGCAGAAGTGGGCGGGGTAACTCGATTTGTGCACCGCCGTCACCCTCCTGTCCTCGTGTGTATTACGTTGCTTCCTGATATCACGTGCGCAAACACATATAACCTATATTTAGATACATTTAAAACAGTTATGTCCGGTCGAACAATGTTTTAATTAACTTCAGATTGGATTATGTTGGTAATAGGCACTTACCTAACACTAAAAGATGTTTCGCGCCTCTAACAAGTGTTTTAGGATGTTCTTTTTGATCTGAATTGGTATGTGAAAAACACTTGAGTTTTGCCAAAGACTTGTCCCAGGGTCTAGAACGCAAATGAATGCTTTTACAAGCCCCTCCATACTTGAAAAAAACCCCCGCAGAAAACTACTTTTAAACAGGAATTGACGGAATATTTACGTATATTTACAGTGGGTCTATTCACACAGGATTATTACAAAAGGATTAGTATTATTAGTATTATAAAAACTAGAGGTCATTTTTCCAGATTTTTTTTTACAGAAGGTAAAAGTCACTGTAATCTTTACTGACATTGTCCGTAATGATTACTGAGATGGCACATTCGGACGGGACTAAAATCACTGAGAAGCTCTGGTAATTATTACTTTACCCCACTTCTCCATGTTAAACTAGTCCCATCCGAATAGGGCTTAAGGAGCAAAAATCTGCCTTTAAACTTGAAAGAGAGAAAGATTTTGACATTTACTGTGATAATTATCGTTATCAACTGATATGAAAAATTGTATCGTGATATTTCTTTTTTTGACATTTCGCCCAGCACCGCAGCATCAAATATTAAACAATTGTTCACCCTCTCCTTCAGCCAAGACTGGATATACAGACAATGGCTGTTATAATGGCTCCATGTAGATATCTGCCTCTTAATTCATGCCTAAGAACATTTTCTTAAAAAGACGTGCTTAAAGACCAAGAAGAGTAAATGAACAAAACAAAAGAGAAGTTTGGTAGTCAACATTTGAAGTGGATCAAAACCTTTCATCAAAGTTGTACATGAATTTTGATGATTTCTTGATCCACTTCAAATGTTGACTACTGTATATAAGAATCAATGCAGTTCTATTGTCACAGTTTTTATCTTAGACTGTGTCTGGCAAATTTAGACGTTAACATGTACTGTAGGATTTACCATGCATTTGTTTGTTAGACCACATTCATTGTCAATCTAAATACAAAATAGATCTGGATATGATAGTGCTACTTGCAAAGGGGACCATTGTTTGTGTAACTGCACTGATTGTACCATTAATGATAACTAGTGATATAACATTATACTGCCAGAGCGGCATTTCCCAAAAAGCATTGTAAGCTTGGCACATGTGGTCCCTTAGGCAAAATGCAGCCCAGGTTGTTTAATCAGCCAATGTGTGGGCATTTGGAGATAATAGGTGTTAGTTGATAATGATTCATGGTTGGCCGATTAACAGTAGTGTTATGAACAGAAAAGTTTAAAAGTTTCCATTTTAACAATTTTGTGTACATTGTATTTGCTAACATTTACCTGTATTTAGGGGACAATAGAACAAACAAATGAATAGTCAACATTGAGAGTACACTAGGGAATATATAAAAAATATTGATATATTGAATATCATTATTTTGAAAAAAGGAGATATACATAATTATATCACCCAGCCTTAGGTGCAACGCCTCGTCAAAACAAAAAAAAAAAAGGAAACAAATAAAAAGGAAAAGACAAATCTGTCACATATTTTGACCTTATATTTACCCCTAGGTGAAGAACAAAAAAGAACTTCGCCATGAGTATTTCAAAGCCTTAATTCTTTATCATTGCCTCTTTAGCCCATCCCACTTGCACACTATATGGACAGACCAAAGAACTACTACTACAGTAGACTGCTCATTTAAAGGGGCCATGAATTGAGAAATCAAATTTTTCTTGATCTTTTGACATAAATGAGGTCTTTGTACAATAAAAAATATCCTGCAAGTTTCAAAAATCTAAACTTCCTCGTTGAAGTATGACATAATGTGACAAAAGACCGCCTATGCAGAAGATCACTGCCTATTTCAACATCATTGCCTCTTTAGCCCCGCCCAATTCGCGCATGTCATGTAGGAGAGAGAGAGAGAGAGAGAGAGAGAGAGAGAGAGAGAGAGAGAGAGAGAGAGAGAGAGGAGAGAGAGAGAGAGAGAGAGAGAGAGAGAGAGAGAGAGAGAGAGAGAGGATTACTACAGCAACAAAAACGATATAGATGCCTTAGAGGATTGCAAGACGTTCTGCAGTGCAAAGTTGTGGAAAAACAGTCTTTGCATTGCGTTCCTTGTAGAGATGCACCATGTATTGGCAACCGATAATAATCGGCTGAGTTTTGATCAATTTACAACAATAGTTTATTATGTAACTGCGTAAAGGCACTAAACTGTTTAATGTCTGCTGCATAATCCAAGATTGATCCATAATCTAATATTCCTGCTGTGCTGCGGTCTACGTTTTAAATGTTAATCAAACAAAAAAAAATAATCGCTCACTACTCTTGACTAAATAACTATTGAAACTTTCTCTGTTTATTTATTGTATATTGGATTAATATGTAAGGTGTGTATAGGACCCTATGATTTCCGCAATGCGGAAAACACGGACAGGAATCACAGAATCCAGTCATAAAAACGTCTCTGGTTACTGTTGTAACCTCGGTTCCCTGAGAGGCAGGAACGAGACTTTGCATCGCAACGCTGAGGGAACTCTTCCCCATCTCCAAATTTCCTCAAACCTTATAGGACAGTGTTACTCATTGTGCGGCTCGCGAGCCTCATGCGGCTCGCCAAGCTTTCATTTGTGGCTCACATGGCGGTAAATAATACAGTGATATGATCAAGCAGTCACTACAGATATTTCATAAAAACATTAAAAAGGAAGTAGGACTATAACATAACCCATTAAAAACTCAAAGTGTCAGCTCTATTTTCAAATAATTTCGATCGGATTGAAAGGGGTGGTTTATCGAGAGAACATGTAAACACTTGATCGATTGAAAACCGAAACTGAAAGGACGCCGTACGTCGCACTGAACGCGCTGTTCTTCTGATGAATAAAGTGTCGTATAAACGAGTGTCCCGTCGTTCTATAATTCTCCTTTCACTCAGTATCTGTGAAGTGAAGCAGGACAACGGCTCAACAGTCCTTGTTTCAGATTCTCATCCACAGACTGGTTTTGGGCATTTTTACTGCGTGATCAATACAAACAGCACGGCATAACGGTTCATCATAGTCTCCAAATTATGACCAGAATTTGATAAATATTAAGTCTGCTGTTTAAAACAAATAAAGAACCAATGTAGGAAAATGGTTATGCGACAACAGCGGGAAACTTTGTATATTTGTGCAGTGTGCGAATGTCAAAAAACCTATTCCGATTTGAAACTTTTGACTTATAAACGTGCACATCACCCCGATCATGCATCATATCACGACGTTAAGCATTCATGTAAACTACAATACATTCAGATTAATCAATCAGAATGAATTCAGATCAATTGAAACAAAAGTTGTGCATGTAAACATATCAAGTCCCTGCGGAGTTGCCAGTAATGGCGGTATTTCCAGCTCTTAACGCCGCATGTGCTCTTGGATGATTAGATACATGAGGGGCTAATGTAGAAAAAATAACTTAAAGGGATACTCCCACTTTTTTTGGAAATAGGCTCATTTTACAACTCCCTCAGAGTTAAACAGTTGGGTTTTACCGTTTTCGAATCCATTCAGCCGATTTTCTGATATTTAGAAGAATATCAGTAACCAGACAGTTTCTGGTCTCATTGACTTCCATAGTATATTTTTTCCTACTATGGAAGTCAATGAGACCAGAAACTGTCTGGTTACTGATATTCTTCTAAATATCAGAAAATCAGCTGAATGGATTCGAAAACGGTAAAACCCAACTGTTTAACTCTGAGGGAGTTGTAAAATGAGCCTATTTCCAAAAAAAGTGGAGTATCCCTTTAATGTCATTCTGGGATGAATATTCTGGAAATCCTGCTTTTTTAGTCATTAAGGGAAATTATCTTGTCTCAGTTACAAATTTGACTGGTAAACCATTTTAAAAAAAAAATATTTATTGCATTGCATATTGTATGTTCAGGGGTGACATTAATGTCTCTCCTACTGACTTTGTCCTATCAGTGCGGCTCTCATGAAAAAAATAGTGAAGACCACTGTTATAGGTTAACAATTTTTGATGACGATACCTCGGGCAGTATAAAATGCGAGGGAGTGACAATTGACCCTTCGCAAAGACCCGCCCTCCTTAGTTACTGTCGCTATGTTCCGACAAGCTATGCTGCTCTCATGTTCTCACCATGTTCTCACGCAGTGAAAAATACATCGAGGAGCAGAGAGGAGACTGACAACACGCGGACAGACAGGACAGACCAGGTTACTTTTCGGTTACTTTTGATATTAAACATATTAAACAAAGTCTCAGCTTTCAAATGTGGTCATTTTTTGAAAGAAATTTAAACAATAAATACCGTTTTGGGGCTCTTTAATGTGCCGTGACAGATCGCTGTAGAGCATCCGTTAAAGCTGCTCGTGATCCGATCATCTCTTCCTTCTAGTTCATTTATAGCATCAAATAAACATGAACGAACATAAGAAGTAATGTTGTTTTAACCGCGGAAAGGCGTCAGTATATTCATTTTACCAAGTTAAAATCCTCCTAACTCTACTGGCTGCTTTTTCGGACAAAATGGCGGATGGCGAAGTATGATTGGTTAGAACACCTGTCAATCAAGCTCCACGCGAAGGGTCAATTGCGTCAGAATCTAGACCGAACGCTTGCACAGCTGATCAAGCGGCAAACATGACCGCATACGCAGTCTCGTTCCCGCCTCTCAGGGAACTGAGGTTACAACAGTAACCGGAGACATTACCTTTTAAAAGCTGTCACTTCAACATTGCGTAGCAACACTGCGGGAACGGTGAACAATTCCAGCGTGAGTAGTGAATATCAGCCCACCAATCACGGAGTAAAATAGCACAAAATTCAACAAATAGTCATGTACAGTGACTTACAGCTATACCTAAACCAGTGAACTGCAAGCTCAGGTACACCAATATTAGATCAGATCAGCTCAAGCGAGCGGGCTGCACTGAATACAATCCAACTTGTAAAACCTGGCGTAAGTGTTCTGTAAAGACCAACAAGCCACAAAACATATATCAGGCCCATGAAGAGGCGATAGCCCACATCGAGTGAGCTCTGATGTTGAGAGGGCATTCGTGTCCCTGGCTCGCATAAGCCAAAGTGATAGCATCCATCCAGTGTGAGAGCCTCTGCTTAGAAACTGCACATCCCTTAGCACAGCCACCGAAGCACACAAAGAGCTGGTCCGACTGTTGAAAGGCAGCCGAGTGGTCTATGTAACCCCGCAAAGCCCTAACAGGGCAAACAGTGCTCTAAGCATCAGCGTCATGCGAGGTCGATGCGGGGGCTCAGAAGACCAGGCGGGTAGAAATGACCTGCGCTTTAAAGGGAGTAGAAAGAGACTTTAGGCATATAACCCGGTCCCGGCTATAGAGTAACACTGCAGTTACTGGGTCCAAAGCAAATACAATAGCTGTCCACTGAGAGCGCATGTAAATCTCCACTTAGCCGACAAAAGTGCGAGAAGCAAAGCAGTTTTGAGAGAAAGCTCCTTAACAGCGATAGTGGCCAAGGGCTCAAAAGGGGGTAGAGAAAGAGCCTTCAGAACCAGCGCTAGGTCCCATGGCGGTAGGCCTGCACGATAAATCGTTATAAAATCGCGATCTCGATTCACCCTGTTCACGATTTAATTTTTAAATGACTTCGATTTAAAAAAAAAAAAAATCGACCTGTATTTTGAAAGGACAGCTCGCACCAAGTTCAGGGCTTCACTCTCAGCCAATGACAAAGCGCCTTTTAGTCATGAAACATGTAAGTGAGCTCGCTGGAGTTATGTTTGGGACTATTTTACACCTTCATCATGACTATAAGTTTGCTGCATTCGCAGCCTTTTGTTTTGTGCAAATGTAAGTTGTAATAGTTTATTTTGTGTGAGCCTATCTTGCTATCTATATCTGATTTATATCATATTGGATGCATTTGGTTAAGAATTGACGCTAAGCATGATCTTTAGCGTGCGCAGCTCAAACGGCACTGCACGACTAATAATGATTATTTGGGGCTGTCATATTACATAACATTATAAAGAGAACAATATTGTAATAAAACATTGTGAATTATTTGGGTTTAGTTGCCGTGTCGTGTTGTTCCAGGAAGAGCGCGTCCACAACATGAGTCATTCTGAATGGCACGTAACTTCAAGTTCACTTGTGCATTCACGTCAATTTGTGCAGATATCATTTGTAATATTATGTTTATTTTGTATATATCTGATTAATCTCATATAGGGTGCGTTTCTCTGAGTTAAATAACGTGCTAGCAAAGTGCTCAACGGTTATTAGCCTATTATTATTCATTTAATTATCAATCACAACGAAACATTTTACAATACTATAGCCCTTTATTTAGATTAATAACCATTCTCATTAATTTGGTGAGGAATAGCGTTTTGAGTCATGGGAATTTCAAATTTGTGAAAATTGAGATCCCTAATGCCAAAACAAATATTTTTGGTACTGTGCACACATGAACCATGAACCATGCACTGCCCTTTGTTTTTGTTTTGTCATGGTTCATGTGTGCAATAAACATTATAATAGCCTACACTTCATGAGAAAAAAAATCGTTGCAGAGAATCGTGATATCAATTCTAAGCTAAAAAATCGTGATTCATATTTTTCCCAGAATCGTGCAGGCCTACATGGCGGTACCGAGGTTGAGTGTGGTACCTGCTCTCCCCCCTGAGAAATCTGACCACTAAGCCATGTCTCCAGAGCACCGCCATCGTATGCAGTGTGGAAGCCACTGTGCCCACGGAGGTGTAGGTCTTGTCAGCGAGGTGGGCGGTCAGTCTACAGAGCTTGGACAGCAGGCTGAGATTTGTGCCAAGCGTGGCCGGGGAAGGGTACAGATGCGACGGGGGGCATGACATCTGCGGCTCTCATCAGAAAAGGGGACTGGGGAATGGGGCAAAGGCAGAAGACGATGGCCCCGGGCCAACAGTCACCCCAAGGGGGATAAGGTCCACCAGCAGCAGGTTGGTGCAGTGCCCACAGTTGAACTCAGAGAAAGCATCCTCAGCGTCGACCAGGCAATACTTGTTAAGTCGACAGAAGGAAGCCATCGGGTGCGGTGAAGTAGTATCAACGATGGCAGCGTGAAGGAAAAGATTCTGACGCAATTGTCGCTCCCCCGCATTTTATTCTGTATTTAATTCCAGCGTGAGTAGTGAATATCAGCCCACCAATCACGGAGTAAAATAGCTAAGACTTACAGCTATAATAATGCTTACAGCTGGTAGGTGGACCTAAACCAGTGAACTGCAAGCTCAGGTACACCAATATTAGATCAGATCAGCTCAAGCGAGCGGGCTGCACTGAATACAATCCAACTTGTAAAACCTGGCGTAAGTGTTCTGTAAAGACCAACAAGCCACAAAACATATATCAGGCTGTATCAGGCTGTTAATACTTGTTAAGTCGACAGAAGGAAGCCATCGGGTGCGGTGAAGTAGTATCAACGATGGCAGCGTGAAGGAAAAGATTCTGACGCGATTGTCGCTCCCCCGCATTTTATTCTGCCCGAGGGATCGTTAGCGTTTGCATGCGATTTGCATATTTACGACAATTGGCCGGGGAAGAGTTCCCTCAGTATTGCTACGAAATGTTGCAGTGACCGCTTTCGAAAAGGAAACGGAATTTACTATAAACGCGGAATGTTAAAGGGTGGGAAGATGAATGTGTATTTAATAGTGGTCATTTAGGTAGTAGAAATTAGGGGTTGAACCGACTAGTCGATTAGTCGGAAAATGGCATCGCTGAGATTCGAGACGGTAATAGGACACTCTATATGCGGGAGATGGAGGAACGAGAGGCGGCCGGAGCGAGACCTGAGCCCGGCTCCAGACTCGAGCTGGCGGCGTCAGTGCTCTCGCTGTGCGCCGATGGAAACAGATTTCCATTGGCGCACAGCGAGAGCACTGTCCATCGGCGCATAGCGAGAGCACTGACGCCGCCAGCCCGCCCCAGCTCGAGTCTGGCGCCGGGCTCAGGTCTCGCTCCTCCATCTCCCGCAACTGTTTATCGCTGTATTGCGGCTCGTACAGGTAGCCGCTCGCATCAGATGCTCGCATCAGATTCTCGCAACATATCTTCGAAATCCCCTTCTGCCATTTCAACTTCAAAACTATCTTCCGCCATCGTGATTAGCCTACTATACAAACTTTCTACACAGAGCAAGAGGCAAGAGCCGGTTAGCTTAGCTTCTACAGAAAAATGGCTGACACTATCTTTACATTCTGTGAGTGAGATCCCGCCCCATATGGGCGTGGTGAAAACATGTGGAACACTGGCTGTAGTCTTTAGCCTCTGGCACAAAATTCCTCCGATGACGCAAAATGACGATTGTACGGTAATTCGAAAATACTACTGGTTTTCTACTGATACAAAGCTTAATGCTAAATCCTGGAGTATCCCTTTAATGAATTTGTCAACGTTTTGATGAATAAAAAGTAGGTCAGTACACTAAAATCAAATCACGATATAGACTAGAGTCTGTGAATATTGAGCCGCAAAAAGAGTATTTAAATAGAATTCCTGCATGTTTCTGTGTGAATGAATGGCGCAGAAGTGCGGTTTACCTCACACACAGACTGAAGCACATGTGACGCTCACTGTTTTTCCAGCCTCTGCCGCCCCACTATATGAGTACATGAATGCATGAACTTCATCTCCAGAGTCACTTTGTGAGCATTTTACCATTTCATTTGAGAAAATCTATCGTCATATCATAAACGCATAGAAACTAGGTCCATTTTGATAGGCTTTTTAGAGAGACTAAAAGATGATGCAGTGCCGACTATATTGGATCCGACAGTAATGCGAGTAGCAATGTTTTTACCATGTGTAACTATTGCTTTGTCTGTTATAGATCATTTGATATGTACTCATGAATATAAGATGCAACAAACGATGGTACATTCATTCATACTTCATTTATACAAAACCGTAAGTTATCCTGTCGACTATAACTGTGGTAACTCCAAGTACTTAAACTTTATTTATCACTACAATATGTAATAATGTAATAAACATACGTAATATGCATAAATGTTTCACAGTTGGCAAATGTTTCTATGCAACAAGATAAACAGCTTTCTGTAGTGTCTTCGTTTTAACACTAATATAATGTAATAAAATACAATACTACCTCACAAATACATAATGCATAAATATAAATAAAGATGATTACCAAGCTGTCGCAGACTGCAGTATCCTTGGTATTTGAGGAGTAGGTTCGTCTTCTGATTCGGGTTTAGACTCTGGCTCCAACATGTATGGCGAACATCGAAGTTTTCAAAACAATTCCACACGTGTAGTGGGGATGTTGAAAATTATTTTAATATGCAAAACTGTTACCCAATCATACCAGTGGGCAGTTACTTCCAAGTCTTGAATGCAGTACGCCTATTAAAACGTGTTTCAAAGAGAGGGTCAAAAACAGGATAGAAAATAACCTATTACTACTAAATTAGGATGTTTTTTGCTTTTTTCTGTGTAAAAATCTTGCTAACATTATTACTGGACCTCAAAGAACATTATAATTTTTGTTTGTTAAATGCAGTTCATGACCCCTTTAAATAAGTGTTCAAATAAGAGGGCTTAAATCAGGGTAGAATATGGCTTTTTATTTCTAAATCATATTTTTGATGTAAAAATGCTACTAACAAAAATGCAGCTCAGGAAACAAAATAAAAAAAATGCAGGTCATTACCCTTTTAATGCATCCATCTAAATATTGATATGTTCACTTTTTGTCTATTTTAACATTTTCCAAAACAACACTGGACCCCATTAACGTTTTATTGTATGGACAAAAAAAATTAGACATTTGCATACAGGAAACAAATGCATACAGGTGATGATAAAAATGTAATTTTTGGGTGAACCATCACTTTACAGCAAATTATTGTGTTAGAAAGACATGCAACGATTGTACTTGATTTAAAAGTTTACGGCAGCAGCACCTGTGATGCTAAATTCTATCTACTCGTTACACATAACACAAAATAAATAAATAAAACAGACATTGTTATTGGTTATATAAGCTGCTTCAAAGTTAATGAGAGAATGGAGAAGTGGGAATTTGGCAGCGAATACTGGGTTGAACTGAGCCAAGGCACAAGCATCTGCTCTGGTGTCTCCGTCCCTGCTGCGGGAAGAATGTGGCTGTAGATCTACAGATGGATGACATGGAAGCAAGGTCAAGCAACTGCTAGAGATAGAGATGTCTAAGATGTTCTTAATAGGCAATGCATGTACACGTGTAAGCAATATGCACAGGCAACTTCAAGTAAACCAACTGGAGGTTAACTTCCTCCTGAACAGTGTAAACCAGGAATGTTTAAGACAACACGTGGAGAAGTTCAGTCAAGCCCATGGTCCAAACATGGCACTCTGAATGCGAGACTTGTCAGGGCTTGAATTTCGGTGTGGGTATTGCGCATAATTTTAATCATTCTATTAAATTCATCATTAATCATTCTAGGTTTGGCACTTATAATGCGGGGAATTCCCGCAAACATTTAATTACATTAGCATGTAGGTTGTATGAGTAAATGAATCCACACAGATTATAAAATCCAATCAGTCATTTTAACTTTCACTTTCTGTGAGACGTAATTTTACAAACAGTGTGAGTGATTCAGCGATTGCTTTGCTGGTGGTATTTGGTATCGGTATTTATTGACGGTACACCATTGTCGATAACTATATAAAAAAAATGTCTATATAGTGCTCGCAAGCATCGCCCGTGGATCTTAGCATGTAGGTTGTATGAGTAAAAACAGACAGTTCACAAATCGCGTCCACATATTTAGTTCACTAGCGTCTAAAAACATGTCTAAAGCGTGGCTGTGCCGTGGTATCCTTTCCAAAGCGCTTTTACTCCCATGGCATCTGTCGTTGCTATGCAACCATGAACCGCGCTCTACACATGTTGACTGAAGGTGCGTTCCATTCGACCGTAAGTGGACTGCGAAGTTAAAGATGGCGCGACCACCACAACGTTGCATCAAATGGCAAACGTAGTGAAAGCGGAACGACACTGCACTACTCATTATTTTGTGCTTCACGAACTGTTTATCAGTTTGGACCATCAATGACAATGCAGCGCGAGCCGATCTTAAAGGAACCGTATGTAAGATTGTGGCCAAAACTGGTACTGCAATCACTTTCAAATTACTGTAGAGCGGTGTATCCGCTCCCCCCTGACTCGAGGTTGCCAGATAGGCTGCAGGATCCAGCACATTTTTTTATCCGACACGTTTGTAGCTGCAGCTGTGGTAACTAGAGCAGAGCTGGCAACCCAGATGCCGCAACACTACTGACTCCGTGATTGGTAGATAGGTGGAGGGTGGCGCATCAGACCCAAACACAACATGACAACATCAACATCAGTTGAGGGCTGCAACTTCACTTTTTAAATGACAATATCCTGGCCGGACTACTGTTGTCAGTGATATAAGTATTTGAAATGAACATGATTTCTTAATGTCTAGTGACATATCGGGTCCATTTTATGATTAATTTAAATACATTTCTTACATACGGTTCCTTTAATCAGGCGACACTGTTACTACAGTGCTAAGAGATCCAGTAAAGACAGCATTTAAATTCGCCACAGAAGAAATAACATCGCTGCGAGATCTAGTGACAAGCATTCAAATTTCTCCGTTATTAACCGTAGATCTGAACTAGTCATAGGCTTTAAGTCCACAGATCAGCAACATTCAACATGGATTTAATATAGTAACACTAACTGTAACCATGGAAGTTTGGCAGGAATATTAAAATGCTTTCAAGTCCATCTTTTTCCAGCACTTCAAAACTCAAATATTATCATAGTGTTATTTTTAGTGTGATGACCAAAACATTATTTGTTTATCCTTTCAAAGATTACCCCCTTTTAGAAAACAAAGTTTCACGATGTAGGAAAAATAAAAAAATAAGTTATTTTAATAAGTATTTTATTTTTAAATTACAGATGTTGATCTACCCTTAAAGTTGGCCTTGATTGTTTTACGTTTACACTTTTACATTGTACACATTTTGTAACATTTTAGTGTTCAAGTTCGAACAAGTTCGAGTTTTTTTTAACACTTACTTTTGTATCTTAATATAAGACAAATATATTTTTGTTTACATTTTATTGAGTTTGTGACTGCTAAAACTAATATAATTATTTGTTTGCCTTAATAATGTGAATAAATAAAATTTATTCACTCTCTCTCAAAATGAGCTACACATCACCCATTGCCTCTGCATAAGGCAAGCGTAAAGCGCACTGTGTTGCATCATCACTAATGTTTATCATTTGGTCGTATTTTTAAGTCTTACCAATTTACACATTCAAGCATTTTTAAACTATTCCGTACTTGCGCACTCTCTGAAAGCTGGTTTTCTCTGCGCTCATACATGAGGCAGCATCACAAGCAGCTTGCGAGTAACAAAACTGAGCATGGATTAGGCTATAGCGATTTAACAGTCTTAAATAAATATAATTATGACTTCTAAACATAAGTAGTTGATAAAGAAAACGTAACATGGATCCATGCACTAGATCTTAAAGTGACAGCAGCAGGGTCTGTCATTAATGTTGATAAAACAACAAAATATAGTTGACTGAATGGTAAGGAATCAGGATTACTAGCCTATGCATTTAATTTATACAGGACTAAGAGACTATCCAGTGTTATTTTAGATTTGATTACTTTTTATTCAGTTTCTATATTCTATCTGTACCTGAATACTAGTGTTAGACCTACCCCAAAAAACTTATTTCGTTATTTCTCTTTATTTCACTTGTATCTTTATTTTATTGTATTTGTGCAACTTTTTTCAATTTAATTCAAAGATTGAAATCAAGCTTCCTTGTGTTGTGTAAACTCTTGAGCAACATTTTTTCCCCCTTTTGTAAAAACAGAAATACAATGCAAACATTTAGGAGATAAATGTAATTTTAAATGTATTTATTTTTAAATCCCCTCCATAAGAATCACTTAAGGTGGGAATTCCCCTCCCATTTTCCAAAACGAAATTCAGGCCCTGCTTTTAATTGTTTTTTGTAAAGTTCATCAGCAGAACATTGCTAAGCAAACCGCATCAGAATTTCCACAGGATTTTGAGAGACTATGAGAGGTGGACTTGATCCTCTATTAGGGTACATGCGAAAGTTGGGAACAGCACCCCCTAAGGGTCATGAGATCTGAAAATTATATTTTTGCTCATAACGTTAGGAAATTTTTGTCAGAAACTTTCCGGATTCCTTGGGTCATGTGTCCCAAGGACACATGCCCCTCATGTGCCCTTGAATCGGTGGATATTATGAAAATTATTGTTGACAATTAAAAATGACTAATAAAAATAACATGAAACCATGTTCATGAAAACAAGAACGTACAGTGCATACGGAAAGCATTCACTTCTTCCACATTTTGTTATGTTACAGCCTTATTCCAAAATGGATTAAATTGATTATTTTCCTCAAAGTTCTACAAGCAATACCCCATGACGACAACGAGAAAGAAGCTTGTTTCAAATCTTTGCAAATTTATTAAAAATAACAAAAACAAAAATCACATAAGTACATAAGTATTCACAGCCTTTGCTCAATAATATGTTGAAGCATCTTTGGCACCAATTACAGCCTCAAGTCTTTTTGGAGTATGATGCTACAAACTCTCAAGCTCCATCAGGTTGGATGGGGAGCGTCGGCGCACAAGCATTTTCAGATCTCTCCAGAGATGTTCAATCGGGTTCAAGTCTGGACTCTGGCTGGGTCACTCAAGGACATTCACAGAGTTGTCCCGTAGCCACTCCTTTGTTATCTTGGATGTGTGCTTAGGGTAGTTGTCGCTGTTGGAAGATGAACCGTCACCCCCAGTCTGAGGTCCAGAGCATGTTTTCATCAAGGATGTCTCTGTACATTGCTGCATTAATCTTACCCTCAATCCTGACTAGTCTCCCAGTTTCTGCCGCTGAAAAACATCCCCACAGCATGATGCTGCCAACCATGCTTCACTGTAGGGATTGTATAGGCCAGGTGATGAGCGGTGCTTTTCCTCCAGACAGCGTTTCCTCCAGACATGACGATTGCCATTTAGACCAAAGAGTTCAATCTTTGTTTCATCAGACTAGAGAATTTAGTTTCTCATGGTCTGAGAGTCTTTCAGGTACCTTTTGGCAAACTCCAGGCGGGCTGTCATGTGCCTTTTACTGAGGAGTGGCTTCCGTCGGGCCACTCTACCATAGAGGCCTGATTGGTGGAGTGCTGCAGAGATGGTTGTTCTTCTGGATGGTTCTCCTCTCTCCACAGAGAAAAGCTGGAGCTCTGTCAGAGTGACCATCGGGTCCTTGTTCACTTCCCTGGCTAAGGCTCTTCTCCCCCGATTGCTCAGTTTGGCCGAGCGGCCAGCTCTAGGAAGAATCCTGCTTCCAAACTTCTTCCATTTACAGATGGAGGCCACTGTGCTCATTAGGACCTTCAATGCTGCAGAAATTCTGTACTCTCTCCCAGATCTGAGCCTCGATACAATCCTGTCTCAGAGGTTTACAGACAATTCCTTGGACTTCATGGCTTGGTTTGTGCTCTGACATGCACTGTTAAAGGGATAGTTCACCCAAAAATGAAAATTCTATCATCGTTTACTCACCCTCAAGTTGTTCCAAACCTCTATGTGTTTATTTGTTCTGCTGAACACAAAGGAAGATATTTGGAAGAAAACAGATCTCAATCCCCATTGACTACCATAGTATGTATTTTTTCCTACTATGGAAGTCAATGGGGATTGAGATCTGTTTTCTTCCAAATATCTTCCGTTGTGTTCAGCAGAACAAATAAACACAGAGGTTTGGAACTAATTGAGGGTGAGTAAATGATGAAAGAATTTTCATTTTTGGGTGAACTATCCCTTTAACTGTGGACCTTATAAAGACAGGTGTGCGCCTTTCCAAATCATGTCCAATCAACTGAATTTACCACGGGTGGACTCCAATCAAGTAGTAGAAACATCAAGGATGATCATTTGAAACAGGATGCACCTGAGCTCAATTTATAGTGTCATGGCAAAATCTGTGAATGCGTATGTACATGTGATTTTTTTTTATTAGGTGTTCAAGCACTTTAGTGCTGAAAACCTATTGTATTTGCTATTTGAAAAAAAAAAAAAACCTAAAACGCATCGTGCAGCCCAAACCGTAAGGCCTAGAGACTTGAAACTCGCCCAGATGGTAGGCCTCAGATATGGGGACAACCTAACAGAGTATGACCCCGTTTGGCCCATAGGTGGCGCTACAGCAACCAAAAGTACTAAATTGGTCATAACTCCTCGACAGTTAGGGCTAGAAGCTAGCTTTTTAAACCACTGTGATCCCTGGCTCAAGACGAACAAGATGTAATTCTCCGATTTGGGCGTAAAAAAAATTTGTTATGGCCAATTTTGTTCAAAACCTACTTTTGCGAACTAGTCCCTGGTTTTTTTCCCAATCGGAACCAGACCAGTGCAGAAATGTTCTCTGGAGTCTGAATATCAATAATTATTGAAAAAAAGTTGAAATTTTGCATTTGGTTGGCTGTAACAGGGCCATTTAGAAAATGGACCGTGGCAAAATACGGTCAAAAGCCTATAAATCCTACAAAAAAAGTCAGAACTTCACCAAAATTGATGAGCATATGTGTCATAGCATGGTGAAGAAGCATGCAAAGTGTCATGGAGATCGGACAATAGGTGGCACTATAACCGTCAAAAAGGTCTCATTGTTATTAGGTGTTCAAGCACTTTAGTGCTGAAAACCTATTGTATTTGCTATTTGAAAAAAAAAAAAAAAAACTAAAACGCATCGTGCAGCCCAAACCGTTACGCCCGTTTCACACCGCATGCGTGAGCGGCGCGTGAGCAGCGCGTATTTTTTTCGGCGTGCATGTTAATCAATGAGTGCATTCACACCAGGAGCAGGAGCAACGCGTGAGCGTCAAGCAGGAGCGGCGCGTGAGCAGCAGTGAAGCGGGGGTTTCGGCGCCAGGTCTATTTTTGCTGCGCTGCTGACGTTCAATTAAAGTGAAAGCTCACTTTTGATGGACAAAAAAATATGATTTCACACAAAAAGTGCCCGAAATGCACAGAATAATGTTTAGTGAGTTTAAACAAGAACTGGAGTAGGCAAAAAAAGAAAATGAAGACTCAAAAATATTTATAGAAGATTAGGCTACCCATTTAAATTTGTTTTGCATTCAGTTTGTGTGAAAGTATGGTGTATTATAAAAAACTAAAGTAAACTAGCCTGAAAATATTCTATATAAACTTTCTATTAGTTTATGTAATACACAGACAGCTACATATACAATGGCACAAACCAAATCAAACAAGAGTGTGCGTTTTATTTGCTTGTTTTTATCCGCGGACTTTGCAGTCTTTGTAAACATTTCGAAAGTATGACTGAAACGATAAGATTGGGGCTGTTTTCTGTGTTGTTTTGTTGTTTACCATTTATATATATATTTATGCAAATGTTGTACACCTCCCCATAACAAACTTTCAAGACTATCAATTTTATAACTGACCAACTTCTAAAAACAAATGTATAGTGGTCTTTGTAAAGAATTGCTCGCTTGTATATGTAGCTTTGGAGCCGCTGCTGTGACACTGTACAAACGCTTCCAGTGTGAATACTCTTGCGCGTCTGCAGCTGCAGTGACGGTGTAGTTACGCTGACGCGCTGCTCAAGCGCCGCTCACGCTTGCGGTGTGAAACGGCCGTTAGGCCTAGAGCAGGTGTGCCCAACCCTGCTCCTGGCGATCGACTGTCCTGCACAGTTTATCTCTAACCCTGATCAAACACACCTGCCTTTAATTTTCAAGTAATCCTGAAGACCTTAATTGGTTGTTAAGAACTTAATTGAAGACCTTCAGGTGTGTTTGATTAGGGTTGGAGATGAACTGTGCAGGACAGTCGATCGCCAGGAGCAGGGTTGGGCACACCTGGCCTAGAGACTTGAAACTCGCCCAGATGGTAGGCCTCAAATATGGGGACAACCTAACAGAGTATGACCCCGTTTGGCCCATAGGTGGCGCTATGTGTGTGTAAGCATGCATTATGGAGTTAACATGGAAAAACTGGTTTGCTTTAGTGAAGAATACTAGAGAAACCAAGTAGTTCAAAATGAAAGTGAGCCAGTAAGTGGTCTTCTGCTGCCCTCTGCTGGATTTATTAACAGTCTTTTCACATGTGCATTCATATAGTTAGACACTAAAAAATCCCTTATATAACAATTACTATTATAACACAATTTTATTTTGTCAGAGTTTATCACTTTATTTGTTCTGATGCTTCACATAATTGCTAGCAATGTGGTAAATCATGGTAAATAACGCTAGAAGCATGGCAAATCATAGTAAATAAGGCAAATCATGCTAGAATCCTGGTAAATCATTCTAGAATGTGGTATCATGGTAAATCATCCTATAACATGGTAAATCAAGGTAAACTAAGATAAATCATATAAAATTATGCAATAATTGTCAGGAAAAGTTCAACTTCTGCATTTGGATGGCTATAACAGGGTAAACTATGGTAAATCATGCTAGATTCATGGTAAATCATGAAAAATCACACTAAATGTGGTATATCATGCTAAAACATGGTCTATTCCATCTATGATGTCAGTGGTTAAATGCTTGCTACATAAAACTTAATGTCTTTTGATGCTTGTGTGCTTAAAAATCTTAAAGGCCTTAACTGCTTGAACACCGCTAAATGCTGCTAGCAGCTTTAATTTTTAATAAATTTGCAAAGATTTAAAACTAACTTTTCATGTTGTCATTATGGAGTATTGTTTGTAGAATTTTGAGGAAATTAGTGAATTTAATCCATTTAGGAATAAGGCTGTAACATAACATGTGGAAGGTGAAGCGCTGGGAATACTTTCCGGATGGACTGTATGATTAGAAAAAAATAACTGCTAGATTATGATGCATCAATGTTTTCGAAAAAGAAACATCTAAAAGGAACATCATATGAGATTAATAATCAGATATCCTACACAACATAAACAAACATAACAACTAGCATCTGCACAAAAGGACGCGAATGCACATGTTAACTCGAGTGTGCCAGTTT
This sequence comes from Chrosomus eos, assembly GCA_036326025.1. Classification (NCBI taxonomy): domain Eukaryota; kingdom Metazoa; phylum Chordata; class Actinopteri; order Cypriniformes; family Leuciscidae; genus Chrosomus; species Chrosomus eos. Next base: position 30,858,727 of record CM070834.1, on the reverse strand, counting down.
ACAGTCTATGGTTTGAAAGGGAAAATCTGGATGCGCTCTTCCCTTAATAGCGCGCTGATACACGAGCAACTAAAAAACAGAGAATTTACAACATTCTATCACAATCCTGTTCTCATTATAATGCTATATATGGCATGTATTGGCACTGCACAATTTTATTTTTCATGATAGAAAATTAGTCATCACTGTGCGTTTTCGAAGCCATAACGTAAAACAACTTTAAATAAAACATAGGTTTACTGTTAAAAAAATGAGGACAAAATAACAGCTGCATTATTATTATCATCAATTATTTTGAAAATTATTTTGACCATCTCAAATAACACAATCATAGTCAATAATGCATTTAATCTCAAAATGAATGAATGGTCGGTAAACTGAACCAAATGTGTCTTATATTTGAGATTAATCAGATATAGACTACATAAAAGTAATCTTACAACTCACATCTGCAAAAAAAAGGACGCCAATGAACTTGACCGTGCTAGTCTGATGTGTAACTCATGTTGTGGATGTGCTCTAACTAGGGTTGCCAACTGTCCGTATAATACGGAATCGTTCCGTATTTGACACATAAAAGGCTTGTTCCGTATTGAACTAATACGGAACGCACTTTGTTCCGTATTTTTGAAAATCAATTCAGTGTAAATCCATGACAGACGCATACCTTTAATATATCTTCACAGACAATGAACGAAGACCCGCTGCTATAATGGCAAATTCGGGGACTTGGCGCCCCCTTGACGGGCTCTGACGTGTAATGACGTAGAGTTGGCTCATTGGTCGCACGTCAGAGGCGCCCGCGCCATTGGATGTGCAGTGTCCGCAGCGCAGCCTATGAGCGAGCCAGACGCTCTACAGCATAGATATACACACACACACGGCTGTGCAGCTGCATTTGCAAATGCGTGTTACAGGCTTCAGTAAATCGAGTAAAATGAGACATTTGTAGCCTATGATAAGAAAAACTTCTACATTAAAAATATATTTTTTTGCACTGGAAAGAACATTCTAAAAGTCTAATTCTATTGAATAAGTTTACACAAGGCTACAGAAAACTGATGTGTTTATTTTTCTTCAAATGCAGTAAGCCGATGAGTTTTGAATGTTATATGTTGTATTTGTTTAAGTTAAAAATAAAACGTATTATGAACTAAACAAATACATGGTTCATTTTTGGCAAAATGATCATGATAGCCATCTGAGTGGTAAAAGACTTGTATATTGATTAAGCCTACTTTGCTATTAAAATTGTGCAACTTATAAAAATATAAAAAAAAATATATAATGCAACTTTGCCTAATAAGTTGCATTATAATGTGCTATAAAATGTATGAATTTCAGGGGTTATTTTTCAAAATTTTCTTCCGTGGGGGCATGTCACTAAAACCTTTTGTTTTAAAAACTAAGACCTTTTGGCACAAAAGTTTTTCAGTAGATGAGGCTTTTTACATTAAAGCTTCTGAAAACATTGTCAAATTAGTTTTCTTAGTGCCATAATCTTCCTTGATTTATGCCGATTCTGATGTTATATCAAATGTCAGAGTACTTATGGTACATTATCTTAGTCAGAAGATGATATGTCCGAAATTGAGTATTAAATAAAAAATAATTGCATTTTATAGTACAACTGTAAAATTTCAATACTAATATTTACGGTTTAATTTCTTCATTAAATAGAGATATTAAACCATTCAGCTTATATTTTGGCGGAAAACTGCATGGATTCCTTATACAGGAATTGTATTGCTCCTGGAGGGTTACCTTCCTGCAGACTTCAGTTCCAACCCTGCTCCAACAAACTAACCTGCTATACCTTAAACCCCTTGATTAGTGGAATAAATCAAGGGGTTTAAGGTATAGCAGGTTAGTTTGTTGGAGCAGGGTTGGAACTGAAGTCTGCAGGAAGGTAACCCTCCAGGAGCAATACAATTGCCTTAATGTGTCATGAAGCCCCCCAGTTTCAGCACTGGTCTTTCACACCTCAAATCTCAAAAGGAAGTCTAAAGCTGTGAAGAAGTGATAGTGTAGAGGGGGAGAAGAGGGGGCAGAGGTCTCGAAAACTACTCTTTACAGTGTTTCCCACAGAATTAGATTCTATGTGTGGTGGTGTTTTTTTTTTTTTTTTTTTGGGGGGGGGGGGGGGGGGGAGGATTTGACACATAATGTCAGATAACTTAAGGACATTGCTATTGCTATACCATTGCTACACTTCTATGACTGCTCCACAGACTTCTTGTTGCAAATTTTGCACCCTTTGTTTGAACATTTTATTTTACGGGCCTTTCTGAAAAAATATTCCAATGCCCTATCATATGGGCTTGTTTGTGTGATAGACTACAGGCTCTGTACTAAATGTAACAATGATTAAACACTATATTAAATTTAAATAGCAAATTAGATTTATAAATAACCAGCTTTTCAAAACAACATTTGCAATGTGCAATTTTAACAAACTATACAAATATTTTAAAATATTTGTGCTAAAAAGTGCAAAACATAACAACTGAAACAACAACTGAATTTTAACAAACACTATACAACTATAAAACAATGAGGTGCAAAATAAAGTGCAAAACAACATTGTCAAAATGCAGAGGTGCGAATTTACAAACAACAGTTAATTTAACATAAAAGCATAGGCTACTTTTGCCATGGTATGGTTTGCCATGACTGCATGTTAATAATCCCTAAAAAGCTGACATCATCGCGATCTCAAACATCTCTATTATTATCAATGAAGCTGATTGCACAATAATTATTTCACAATATCTACACTTTGTTTGTTATAAACAGAGGATTTGCCAGCATGCAGAATTCAGCACTGAACAAAAAGTCAGTTTTGAGCGGCGATGGGAGTCTATCTTAAATGCTTCTGATTGGCCATTGTGTTTAAGAAATCAACACATATGTCTGTGATTGGCTACATCGCTCACGTTGGAAACATGTTACAAATAGAAACTCTGGCCAGTAAATCGTTTCAATTTTGTTTAGTTGTTCTTTTCTGCAACAGATTAATAACAATTTATTAGTTTTTATATGTTTTATTCATTGATATTCATAATTTGCGGGAGTCCTGTGAATCGTTGTATTCTCCACAGCCCGCACACAGAGTGAGTGCATTACCGCTCGCACTCGGCCATCAAATCTAGGCCCGCGCCGCACGTCTCTAGATCAAGGCCCCGGCCCGAGGATGGCGGCGGGAAATATCGGTCCAAGTTCTGCCCCCGGCAGAGAATTTAAGCTATAAACAGGACAGAGTAACAAGGCAGGCTTCGCTCATACATTTTGACGACGTAACGTTAGTTAAGGCGTGTGTTGCTTAGGCGGCCGCCTTAGTTACAAAGTGCTGCGGGAAACCCTGAATCTGTAATGGAAACGCGACAACGTTTAACATAGAATAACTTATCAGAGTTGTTTTGCAGCAGTGTTCATTACAACCATTCAACTCCGGATTGATTCTGGAATATTCGCTGGGAAAAACTCCGCAGTGACCGCCACAATCCGTCCTCCAACGCATGCTCATGTTTTGAGACTGTGCTCGAAGAGGAGGCGGGGCTATTTGCGCGCGCCTCCGTTGTCAGTTTGTGAGAGAGAGGGGGAGCAAGCTGCGCGCAGCTCTACAATAAAATACAATTTTACCCATATTAAATAGCTAAAAAATCTGAAAATCAATCCGTGGCGGTCAGCGTTGATATTGTGGCGGCCCGCCACAAATTAATGAATGTATGGGAAACCCTGCTTTAATTACGTTTACGTACGTAATCCATTGTGTCATTGAGTTCATGATCAGACATACCGTTGTATAATACACAGATATTTCATTTTAAGACTGCGTGATTGAATATGTGCGCATGCACGGGGCAGGATCACGTTTGGAGCAGTAGAATACATGAAATATGCCTATAAAACCTTAAAAAAGGTGTTCGATTCTGGTCCAGATATGAACTTTGATCCGCTGTATTGTCACTGTTTTTAAACACAGAAAACACTCATGCTCGTTTCGTGTACATGTGAAATGCTTTTTACAGACATATTTTCCTTGGTAGCCAAATGCAATACGAGGGAATGCAAACAACGCACTCTTATGACCATGTCTCTAAAAGACAACATTATCTATTGACATATCCAACCAAACTACAAATTTCCCAGCGATGTCTGTGAAAAAGGGATCTGCGCTTGAATAGCTAGCCATGTCTGTGCCGCTGCACGCTTTATCAGCTCGCGCACAGCAGCTATATAGACCTTATTCACAGCAGCGCCAACTTTGATTTTTAACGAGAATGAAATCGAGGCTGTGAGGGATAGGCATGCATCTCATCAGTGGACTGTAGTTATTTAATGGGTTTTTGGATTGTTCTGCTGACGAATCACTACTGACATTTCTTGGAAAGATATTTTTGCAGACGAAAAAAAGACTGAGCTGTGGAAAATTATAATCTTGGAGCTTTATACAATCTCTTTATACCTGTCATGGCGCTGCTCTGAATAAGGTCTATAGGCGTAAAAAAAAAAATTCTATTAATTTGATACATTTACTTCATAGACATCCTTCTCTGATATATCCATTCTGTTCTCGATTTGCTCTGGTGTAGGTTTTTCTTTGTCACAAGCGCTGTAATGTACACACTGCGTGGTATCGGTTGTTGGTATAGGACAGGGCTGTTCAATCCTGCTCCTGGAGGGCCACTGTCCTGGAGAGTTTAGCTCCAACCCCAATTAAACACACCTGATGCAGCTAATCCAGGTCTTATTGGGCATACTAGAAATTTTCAGGCAGGTGTTGAGGCAAGCCGGAGCTAAACTCTTCAGGACAGTGGCCCTCCAGGGTTGAGTTTGGACACCCATGTGTACGAGTGCAGTATCGGGCCTGATACTGAAATCGGTGCATCCCTATACTTAAGTAAAAAGTACTAATTGATGATTCTCACTGCTCAAAATATGTGTAGTGAGAGAAAAGAGGAGAGGAGAGGGGAGGGGTAAATTAATGTACATAAATGAAAATCATTATGAATTATAATGATTTGTCAAGTAGCCAGCACTAGTGAACAAGGAAGATTATGCAGAAAGTTAATACCAAAACTATTACTACTGATAATTACTGATGTATTCAAGTATGCAAACAAGCGAAAATAACAAAATATACCATATAGGCCTAGTATACAGAATTGAAAAAAAACTTTTAACAAATATAAACAAACAATATAAAAACAGATGTCACTTAGGGCAAAACGTGTTACTGTTAACATGTTAAGAGGAACACTGCAAACATACTAGGTTAACAATTTTAACATAATTTGAAACTGCTATGACAGCGCAGATGCATGGGCCTTAATATGCATTTTTTTTAAATTATGTTTAGTTTCTACCTAAAACCTACCAAGTTCAAACAGCAAAACACAAATGTGGACATGTCCACATTCAAGCATTTCATACAATGGGCTTAACCAGCTCGCCCTTTTACAACAGATTTAGTTCACAAACAACTGACAGTAGTGACCTAAATATGATTCTCATTTACAGTAATAAACCCTAAAATTCGGCATTAGTAACTTAGTAACTCCGAGGATCTCCCGTTCTTGGCTCATTCTGAGTCAGACTTTTAATTCAGTGAATTGTTGACCTCACTCTGACCGGATCATTTGAATCAGTGAGTTGCTGACTCGAGAACAGAGATGCAATTGGATAGGTCCAATTCACGAATGAATTGTTCAGTGTGCTTTGCGAACTAATATAACAGTAACTGAAAAGAATCAGCTTGTTCACAAATCGGACACTATTGCATCTCGGAAAGGGTAAAAAATTCTTCAGTTCAAAATAACGAGGAACGACACATTTTTATGAAATGTAGTGGAGTAAAAAGTATGATATTACACTTTGGAATTTAGAGAAGTAGAAGTTCACAAATCAAATACTCTGATAAAGTAATGTAAGTAAAGATGCTTGAAAAACGTACTTAAGTACAGAAACAAAGTAAAAAATATAGCTGCAAGCAACGATCACGGTCCCAAGACCTGGCGCCACCACCACCCCGATGGCTTTAGGAAAACTGTGCAAGGCAGGCAATATGCAACAAAGCGAATAAATATAAAAGGACTACGTCAAAGAAATTTGAATATGCAACATTTACTACAGCCAGCTGGTGCCACTATGACCACAAACCACAATAGCCACATCCATGAGGTAAATTAAATTTAGATGAATTTAATGTCATAGGTCAGTTTCAAATGAGGTCTTTTTATTTACCTAATTATTAAACTAATTATATAAAACTATGTAGTAGGGCTGTCAGTTAAACGCGTTATTAACGGCGTTAACGCAAACCCATTTTAACGGCGTCAATTTTTTTAATCGCGCGATTAACGGTCTTTTTGACCTAGCAAACTTTGTAGTTTTCTTTCACATGCTTTTGCAACAGGACACGGCATGCGCGCGCTGCGCTATGAAACCCATTCATTTCAATGGCTTGCGCCGCGCGACCAAAGCGCAAGCGGATCTAGACCGTAAACAAAACAACAGGCACGACGCACACACTCGTTTGGGCTTGCGAGCCGGCCAAATAGTTAACCTTTTGAGTGGATGACCAGCGCGAGACGCCGAAATGGATGCCAATAAGATTCTGAATGTAAAGTTTACTTTTAAAAAGTTGCCAAATGGTTCCATTGACAAGACCAAAGTGATCTGTGTGTTTTGTCGTTGTGAACTGAGTTATCATCATCGCAGCACGTCCAGTCTGAAATACCGCTTGATGATGGCTTTATTTCACCTTTTTATTGATGGACAGTGTTACATTGTGTGAGATTATTTGCTCTAAGTGAGAATTTTTGTGTGAATTTGAACACAGTATATGCCAATGTTGTTTTCAATAAAAACATTTGCACAAAGCAAGCCGATCCACTTTACCATGTTGATGAGCATTAAAATGAGAAAAAAATAATGGGACAAAAAGAAATCAAGAGACATTTAGAATAGATAAAAATGTGCGATTAAATGCGATTAATCGCGAGTTAACTATGACATTAATGCGATTAATCCCGATTAAATATTTTAATCGTTTGACAGCACTACTATGTAGTAATTGCACTATAAATTAATAACATATGGTAACATCATACACCATATAATTGGTGTAAAATCTTTAGTTCAAATACAGGTTGACAAAAACAAAGTTTTCTAAAAGGATATGCTTCACATTTCAGACTTTATACCTTTTTTAAGAAAAGGGATGAGTCAACACTATAAACGATATTTACATTATTATGATTATACGTAAAATATATGAGTATGTGCAGTTTGATATACATGTTTAGTAGGGATGTGCAAGACTAGTCAACTAAATGAAACAGCTGCTACTAGTCGAGACTGAAAACAATAGTCGATTACACAGGAAAAAACACACAAGATTGTACTGTTCAAATGACTGTTTTTTTAATTTTACGGTGAAGAGCAGGGCGCGAGCCGTGGAAAGGGAGTGAGGCTGGTGGCCGGTGGAGTGTTAATGAACGTCACTGCACGCTACACCACTCTTAAAGGGTCATTCCACCTCTGGAAAGACGAATGTGTATTTAAAATGGGTAATTTATGTAGAAGAAATGTGAAATTATTTTGGAATTTGGAGCTTTCTAGACTGAGAAAAGACAGAAAATGTATTTTTGGCTTATGTGGATGAAAGACAACAACTCCCAGAATGCACTTGCTTCGCTGCCCTAGGAGGCCACGCCTACCGGTAACCGCGCAGTAGGTAAACAACAGTCTAAGCTAGTGATCATCCGTGATGAGTCTGCCCGAAAATGTGTTTCGAGATCGCCCAAAATGTCCGGGATTCGGCTTTTGCGTTATACAGTCGCCATTCATCATGTTTACTGTGGCGAGCAGGAATTTTCTTAGCAATGTTAAAACACACATCAACCGATCACTTGTTTCATGTAAACACTAGATTCAGACTCACCAATCGGGATGAATTCAGTTAGATTGAATCAAAAGCTGTAACTTGCATGTAAACAATGCATGGCGACTGCAGAAAGCAAAAGCTGAATCCCGGACATCGACGGCCGGACATGTCCGGAAAAAAGAGGATGGTAACCCCTAAAGTTACTACTCAGCTTTCTCCACAGAACAAGAGCCTGCTAGCTTAGCTTCCAAAAAAGATGTCTGACACTATGTGTAATCCCAATCCTCCATAATGCATCCGTCTGCGTATTCAGGACCTTCGTCCACATTTTCAAAAAGTTTCTGCCGGTGAAATCAGACACACTGGCACTGATCTGTGATAGGTCTGTTAGCGCATTAGGTCCAACCCCCTATGGGCGGGTTTGAAAGGGTGCTTGTAGTCTTTACAGAAATCCCCCTCTCTTACACTTCCTCCTACAATGACGTAAAATGACGATTTTTGCGTCATTGTAGGAGGAAGTGAAAAAGGTAAATAGATTTCTCTCGTCTCAGGGGAAAATATGAGAGTGTTGCACGACCACTCAAAAGTATGACTGGGTTGCTAACAATGGAAAGCTTAATGCAAATCGGTGAAGTGTCCCTTTTAAGTCCCAGGAGCTCCGAAGGACAAGATGAGGAGTGACGGCAGTGAAAGACGAAAGAAGAACAGGCCTGAGACATTTACGTTGCGTTTTGTCTATGTATGGGCAGCAGTCGGCTTTGATGCACCTGCAGTTTGCTTTTGTTTTATTTATTTTAAAACTTCCATTTACCGTTCACCGGTTCCCCATTCTTCCCTAAGCCTTGAACATTGTTACATTTATATTTAAAAGCATTTTAAATTGCACATTAAAATAAAACGCTTGAAACGACACAGAAATGACAGCACAAAAGACAACTGAGGTGAGGGAGTATTTTGAATTAGAAATAAAATGAAAAAGTTTGATGTAAGCGGTGCCATTTCAAACTGGCATAATTCCACTAGAGCCAAGCGTAACCATATTCAGAACATGCACGTAGGTGAGATAAGCCAAAGCAAGCAAATGCCCATCGCATATTCACTTGAACACTGAAAAAATAACTGAGCTTAAGAATCAGAATGAGCTTTATTCGGCAAGTGTATGGCGTTTAGCTGCATTTTTTTGCCTACATTGCCAGCAAATAGAACCACTTGTGGGAAAGTTATGACATTTGGCAGACTCATAGAGGACAGTCTAAAACTGTCACCATAGCAAATTTGGAGTCTCTAACTCCTCTAGCGCCACCAACTGTCCAAAGTTGCACTCACATTTATGCTAATAACTTTAGAACCTTAAGGGATCTGTTCCTTGGCTCAAGACGATTGACATGACGTCATTATCCATCATAAACTTTTTCCACCATTTTGAACCCTTCTAGGCCGTTGCTTCAATTTTCACAAAAATTGTGCCAGATCATCTTTATAAAAAAAAATTGGTCAGAAAGGTCTAAAGTTGATTCGTCTACCCGTTCTCGAATAAAGCGCAAAAGAATTTGACAAAATTTAATCAAATCATCTTCAGACCCTCCTGACAAAGTTATAGATTTCGTGTCGATAGATGAAACCGTTTTCATATTGCGCATATTTCATATTTCAATAAAGTTGAGGCCATCCTTAAAAATATTCTTGTTTGCCGTAACCCGACCGACCCTGTCAATTTAGGACCGACCCAATTATTTATTTTTTTTCCCTTTTAGTCCGACCGACTTGCCGATTGTAAACTTGCGTTAAGACCGACCAAAATGTTTTTTTACTCTTCAAACAACTAATACAAATGCAATAATATAATATTAATCATATTTTAGTAAGTATTGTGAATATAAAAAGCCTACGATCTTTCTTTTAGATATAAACCCGCGGCGTCTATGATTATGTTTACACCATGGTATACGTCACATATGGCCTAGACACGTTCGCTTCGTTTCATTCACTGTCAATGGTTCGCGCTTGGTAATGATGGCTGCGGCTGCGGGTGTTGTTTTCCGAGAATTTTGTAGTCCTGTTTGTCATTGTGCACGAAACTTCACGCCAATAAATCATCAGAAATATTGCTGACTTGTGCGCGTCTCGTGCGCGCGTCTCATGCGCTCTCTTTACGTTCGTCCTAATCTGGTCCTAATGCCTGTTAGTTGTCCGTGGATTTGCCTATATGTGGCGTTCAAATGGAAACGTCTTTAGACATGAAAACTTGATTTTACAATCGATTTAAATGAACACTTTTGTCTCAAAAAACAAACAGGATTTTTTTCACAAAAGTGACAACAGAAAGCAACGTAACTGGTCTCTGATTTGTAGGTTGCATTGACACCTAGCGGTGGATGCAAGTAAAACAGTATAACCTAGTAGTAAACTAGTAACCAGTAATACAATTGAAATTATGTTTTATGGATGTAAACATCCTAAATGTAACATTAACATGTTTTCTCATAGGTATTACATTGCATGCTAATCTAATTAACTGTTATTTTGTGAATTCTAAAGTCATTTTAATGTATTTGTTTACCTCTGAAAATCCACTTTCATTGAACTCTAGTGGCTTCTTTTTTCTTGATTTTGCCACAAAAAAATCAAATAAATGCAGCTGGAATTAATGTAATAAAAATGTTTTTGACATATCTATACCTGCATCAGAATGAGGTTTGCAAAGGTGCGCCAGAAGGCACGGTTTAAAGGTGCAGTGTGTAGCTTTTTGGCGACATCTAGCGGTTAGTTTGCGAGTTTACACTAAGGGCTCAGCCCACTGCTCACCCCTCCCTTTCGAAGAAGCTACGGTGGCTAAAACGGGACAAACATCGTCGTAGTGAGCCAGAGTAAAACAAGCCACAGCTAACATGGAGTACCACAGTCCATTATAAACCACATCATGGATAAAGCCATAGTCAGGTGAGGATCAAGGGTCTTAATACATAATATAATAATATTGGTCTGAGCTGTAGACACGACAGATCTCGTCACAGTTGTTGTAAATAATAGTAATCAGCTGATTGTCTCACGAACGTAACCAGCACATTCTCCCCACATAGCAAACCCATAATACAGCGAGGGAGTAGAACCACATGAAACTCTGCAACTATAGATTTTTTCTAACAGGGTAGTAAAAGTTTAGCTGGCTAATATGAGCTGTTACTGTGGCTGAGCGGGTTAAAGCCTTGTTTATACTCGACGCGTCCGCATGAGCCCAAAGGTGCGTGCGGCAAAAATTATGTGATTGTAATAACAGCACGCGTGCCTCCGCATCCCAATAGACACCACTTATTACACACAATAGCCTTTTTTCTCTGATTTTGGAAACTCGATCGACTTAAAATGCTTCCAAGATCGACGGGTTGGTGATTCCTGTAACTGTTTTCCGGTCAATGACAAGAGTAGCCTACTAATCAGCTGTCTCACGAACGTAACCAGCACATTTATCCCCACATAGCAAAGCCATAACACAGCGAGGGTGAAGAATTAAGTTACATGAAACAATCCAACTACATATTTACACCACTGACAAGGGAAAACACTCACGGTGTTTATGACTAGCTTCTTCTAGCTTTCTGCGGCTTCTCTGTCAAGGTAGTGACGAAACGCGCTCTGTAACGCTGTTTGTTCGCTGTCGGCTACGGTAGAAATAGGACGTCATAATATGGCGGCCTTCATAGAAGGGGATTCCCGCGCTTATGTAGATATAAATGCCTAATTCTAAGGTAATAAAAACATTACGGTTTATTAAGTAAGTTCTTTATACACAACTGAACACATAGTTATGGATGTCATATTGCATTTATGTTAATAAATAGTCAAAAATGTTACACACTGCACCTTTAAAGACACAGTCAGTGACGTCACGATATGCAAATTTGTTTAAATTCATACCATGACCAAAATTGTACATTTTTTTTTTACATTGAATCTTGAAAAAAAAATATATAGGCCTACCTACCGACCCCTTGTTTTTTTTTTTTTTTTTGCTGTCACTGCAAACCAAAATATTTTTAAGGATGGCCTGAGGCATGATGCCAAAATGACTCTTGAGGCTGTATCACTGCAGTGCTTTGGCATATTGACACCACACTTTGCATGCGTTATTGTCACCGTATTCTGATCACACCACATCAGTTTCGTAACAGCACCACCTATTGGTCAAAAGTGATAAACCATTAAATCACATTACTAGTGATTGTATTTGATTTTTCAGGCATTTTGCCTAAAATCATCCTAATATACCTTTAATTGCTCAGTGTTACGGTTGCTCTAATGCCCAGACATGCTTGCATGATTTATTGTGCCTTCTTTGTGCTTGCCCACTTAATTGCTGCTTGCAGCTATACCTATTATTATTATTATCATCAGTAGAAGGAGCACAATTAATGTGGAGATCTGGGTCACAAAATTTTATTTGGGACATGTATGCCGGGAGTGTAAACGCAGCCTTTAACACCCTGGTGTAAACTGTGGCGCTTTCAAAATGTTACATTTCAAAACCTAAAAATTCGGGGTCAACCAATAGTTTAGGGTGGGACAATGTTAACTTAAAAAAAAAAAAGAAATGGAGCTGGGCCAGTGCTGCAGTAATAATACCACTTTAAAAAGGACAGGTCCTTTAGACAAGTTTTCAGAGAAATTAAATCAAAAAGCAGTAGTGTTAAAACAGGAAACCCTTATATTTTAGTAATAAATCTAATTAGAAGTCCAAATCCAACCCCCAACCCAAAAAAATAAGCTTGAATAAGTAAATTTATGATATGAATGGAGGCGGAGAGAGAAAAGCAGAATTTCAACGATGTGGCGTACCTAGTTAGGGTGTACTCCCTGAGTCCTGAGTGCAGGTTCATGGCAGAAAATGTACCTATACAACCCCTTAACCGCTTGTCCCGGCCGATTTTCCAAGTGACAAACAGTGGGCTGTTGGAAAAGAAAAGAACACATATTAGCATCAGTAAAATCAAGACTTTAACAAGTGACCATAAAGTAGGACATTAACTGTGAACATTCTGCAAACAATAGCAACAAAAAAATTCTAGAATCACAGTCTTAAAAAGTAAAGTAAAACCAATTGATCGTTTAAAAGCCAGAGTCTGTTCAGCTTCCACTAAAACCACATTCAAAAGGGCTTTGCACCCACAAATAGGATTGAGATCCAAATCTGTACAAACAGATGACACTTGCCCAATTCTTGCTTAATATGTTACCAAGATACCTAGGACATAGAAAGAGACATTTTATATAATCATTTTATCAAATTCAGAGGACACTGTATTAAAGGTACAGCAAGCGATTTCTGAGAAATGCTTTTGAAAAACAAAAATCGGTAAACTTGGCTGAGTAGCACCAAGGTCCACCAAAACCCTTTTTCTTGTATGTGAATGCTGTTTTACATGAATATTATGACAGGAGTAAACAAAGCTTTGTTTACAAAATAAATAATAGGTTAGCAATTAAATGTTACATCGCAGCCAAATGTTTGGATTCATGACGAATGAGAGAGTTGTGTGTGAGCCCATAAATTTAAACTTTGTCGGCTTTGTATTCTGTTTTACGATCTGGTCACCCGGACATGGAATTTCGTTTCTTTTCCCAAATCTTCACTCACGTCTCAATCATTTTTGCAGGGGATTGTAAACGTTTCGTCCTTTGATTTGCTTTAAAGTAGGCCTATTATATTTGCATTCTTTACTGTGGTAAAGTAGAAAAACACTGTAGAAAAAATAGCCTAACTTTTGTGGGAACACCGATATTTTTGTGTCTCTGAAGCGTCTGTCAGCGCGGCGCCTTTTCTCACTCGAGCATAAATTGCTTGCGGCGCCCCTGCATGTGGATATTATTGTTTTTCTTAACATAAAAGTCAAACAATATAAACACGATAATCATATGCTGACTTGAGTGTGTTTGTACGTTCTGTACGATATCTGGCGCAGTCTGCTTTATTAGTAGGGGTCGACCGATTATCGGCGCCGATATTAAGCATTTTTATGGTTATCGGTATCGGCCATTTTCAAAACCGATTTGCCGATAAAATAATTTTATTTTGAAATGTACTATATTTGGCTCTGACGCAGCCACCTCTGTAGGAACTCACCACTCTGTAGACTAGACTTATGTCCCCGCACATCTGATTTGTTGGGAGTCACGAGTCCGGCCAATCAGCGCGAAAGCTGAGGCACTGAAAGTGTTGCACTCTCACACCGAGAGCCCTCGCTGACTGGAGCTGCTTCACTGATCACGCTTCAGTCTCTCAAAGTTAAGGCAGCAGCAGACTTTGCAAAATACCTCAATATAATAGAGCCCTGTGATTTCCGCGATGCAAAAAACAGACGGAATCGCGGAATCCAGTCATAAAAACGGAATGGGCTCCTTGCACGTAACTACTTCCTTACCGGAAATGCGGCCTCGTCTTTTCTGGCGCTATTCTACACTATGAGATGAGATGTTTACAAGAGTTGCCGAAACTTACAATAACGGACGTATATCGCCTCTGTAAGTCCTCCTCCAAATCACCTACCAGCAAATTAGATAGAAGGGCTTTAAAATGTATGCCTGTTCATAGATCCACGGATATGAAGGTAAGTCTATATATCTCAAACTTTATGCCTTACGTTAGTTTGCTAGCTTACATTAGGCTAATAAACAATCCCGGGCTGACAGAATTTGCGTGTTATAATGTTGTACTGTTTTCTAGTATTAGGCGGAAAATGTCTACATTGTGTATGTACGCCTTCAAACAGGAAGAGAGCGAGCCGTATTTACCCGTTGCGGATATGACGTCAGGTTGCTATGTGCAAGTAGCCCATTTACTGTATAAAGCGGAATATCACGGAATTTGTCAACTTTTTGATGAATTAAGTAAGGGTTAATGCCCGACGAGGTGTCCATTGTCAAGTTTTAATGGATGACGGCGAGGTGAGAAGAACCGGCCGACGCGCAGCGGAGGTCCACAGCTGCCTCCGCCGAAGTCCATTAAAACTTGACAATGGACACCTCGGAGGGCATTAACCTGCTTATACCATGGTCACTTGCCAAATAAAGCATTAGTTTATATTTTAATTAGGGTAAATCTAGTTTTTTCAAATAATAACTTGCCTGACGATTTATTTAGCAACTTGAGATATTTATAGTCCGCTCAGCTTGTAGAACCCTTCAGGTTCAAAAATGCTTTTTTTTTTTCATGAAACAAAGGTAGGCATAGTTATTTTTTTATTACACATAAAAACTATGTGTTACACTAGTCTACACTAACCACAGCCTCCGAAGCACCGCTGTAGGTCGACTCTCCGATGCTGGACTGGAGAGCCGTCAAATAATGTGACGGGCCATCGATGCGAGAGCAGTCTGCGGGCTTACTGGGCTCTGTCAGTCCGTGAGAGACTGAAGATGAAATAACGAAGTCGCTCATTGTTGTATTAGTAGGCTATGTAATATCTGACTAACGTTAGATGTTTGTTTTGATAGAGCAAATTGTTAACGGATACTTTGACTGCCTGTTGCTATGGTTACTCAGAGCTGTTGTAGGCAGCGCATTTATTTATTAATTTCGAATGGTAAACAGGCAGTTTCACCAGAACTACTTTACTAGGTGTCCTCTTTCACTTTTTAACGGACACCCTGCAGCCAATCAGAATCGAGTATTCACCCAGACCATGGTATAATAAAAAGCAGGTCAGTACAAATCAAACCGCAAAGACTATTTAAATATGAATCCTGGCTGTGTGTCTATAAATGAATGGCGCAGACGCGTGATTTCATTTACCACGCACACACACACTGGAGCACGCGTTACGCTTGCGCTGTTTTAAGCCTCAGCCGCATCATTATATGAGGACATGATTGCTAAACATCGTCTCCAGAGCCACTTAGTCACTTCATGAGCTTTTTAGTGCTTCAACTGAGAAAAGTTATCGTCATATCATAAACACACAGAAACTCATAGATCTCAACGGCAACCAGTCAAAATAAAAGTTTGGTTTTTCATAGGGCCCTAAAAATGTATTTTTTGTTAAACTGTAAATAAATTGAATACGTTTGATGTTTTTAATGGATTAGAAATGCTTTTTGATTATTAAAATTTTATTTAAACATTAAAATAGAGTCTTTAAAGGAGAACTCCGGCGCAAAATGAAATTTGGTCTAATTACACATTGTTACCTAGTCAACCGTTATCTGAGATTTGTTTGCATGATTATCGAATGTAAATAGTTTTATCTCAGTTTACAGTTTAGCCTATAACACTAGTATAACGCTAGTATATAGGGCATAGAGTAATGACAAATTAAAATCGCTAGTTAATACCACTAACAAGGCTCAAAATAGCCCAACACTAACACGGTAGCATAATCAGGGTCCCTACATACAAACCGAAGCATTGAGAACGTTGTAAGTGTACAGACAGTTTAATAAGAAGATATTTTATACATACAGTCAACTTCGCGAAAACAGACAGGAGCCATCTTTGGAAAACAGTCTCGAGCAATCGAACCACGAATGCCGAGCCACCTTATCACAATGCTTCGGTTTGTATGTAGGGACCCTGATTATGCTACCGTGTTAGTGTTGGGCTATTTTGAGCCTTGTTAGTGGTATTAACTAGCGATTTTTATTTGTCATTACTCTATGCCCCATATACTAGCGTTATACTAGTGTTATAGGCTAAACTGTTTTTAGAGATAAAACTATTTACATTCGATAATCATGAAAACAAATCTCAGATAACGGTTGACTAGGTAACAATGTGTAATTAGACCAAATTTCATTTTGCGCCAGAGTTCTCCTTTAAGTTTTACAAAATGTTTACAGAATGCTGCTGGGTGCTCCCTGCACTTTTTACAAGTTATTATTATTAGGTGTTCAAGCACGAAGTGCTGAAAACCTATTGTAATTGTACCGATTTTTATTATTTTTCTTCTCCGCTAAAACGCATCGTGCAGCCCAAACCGTAAGTGCTAGAGCTCTGAAACTTTGCCAGATGGTAGTACAAAAATCGAGGAGAGGTTATCAAAGTATGAGCCCAATTGGCCCATAGGTGGCGCTATAGCAAGCAAAAGTAGGAAATCGTGAATAACTCCTAGACCATTTATCCTAGAATCAAGTGTCTTATATCCCTGTAATCCTTGGCTCAAGACGGACAAAACGTATATCTCCGATTTTATTTGCGCCTGGAAAAATCTTCCGCCATCTTGGATTTTGTTCAAAACCTACTTTTGCGAACTAGTCCCTGGTTTTTCACCCGATCGGAACCAAACCAGTGCAGAATCTTTCTTTGGAGTCTGATTATCAATAATTATCGAAAAAAAGTTGATATTTTGATTCAGGGTCGCTAGGGGGCGCAAAATGAACTTTGTGGGCGGAGCCTATTTTACTAAAATGGCTATAACTCAAGAAGTAAAAGAGATATCTCCACCAAACTCGGTACACGTGTGAATGAGTTCATTCTGAGGTCACAGTAAAAAAATTGCGTCGATTGGCCACATGGTGGCGCTATAACATTAAAAAAACATAAAAAGAGCTATGACCACCTGACCGTTAGTCCGATTGACTTGAAAATTGGTATGCAGGGTCTTGGTCCAAGGTGCCATGTATGTGTAAAAGGATATTGGCGTATCTCAAAAAACATGGCCGCCATCGACCAATGAAGTTTGAGCACCTATGAGACAAGGTTAACGGAGGCTGATCAGAACGAAACTCGATGGGCATGTTCGACTCATGGCCAAAGAGGTCTGTAAGAGTTTTGAAAGAAATCGGCCACTAGTTGGCGCTAACGAGTTTTACGGCTCTGTAATCACGTGGTGTTTGCACAAATCCCTATAATATGCATATCAGTCGATAGATCTCCTAATGCTGAACAACTTTGCCTCTAGAACCATATCTGTCAATCAAATCGTTCATTAAATATTCACAAATATGTTAAAAACCTACTTTTGCGAACTAGTCCCTGGTTTTTCGCACGATCGGAACCAGACCAGTCTAGGACAATTCTCTGGACTCTCTAGATCAATAATTATCGAAAAAAAAGTTGAAATTTGCCCTTTGGTTCACTAAAACAGGGTCATTTATAAAATGGGCGTGTCAAAATACACTCAAAAGCCTATAAATCATAAATAAAAACTCAGAACTTCACAAAAATTGGTGAGCATATGAGTCATACCATGGTGAAGAAGCATGCAAAGTTTCATGGAGATCGGACAATAGGTGGCGCTATAACTGTTGAAAAGCTTTAAAACCATGTATTTCCTATGGTAAATTGCCTGTATTGGCTGTGAATGGTGTAAATGGCTGTAATATATTCTTTATATCATAATGCTCAAAATCAGTGCAGTACAATTCTCTGGACTCTCTAGATTAATGATTATCAGGAAAAAGTATAACTTATTCATTTGGATGGCTATAATAGGGTCACTTCAATATGTAGCCTTATGTGTCCCCGAAAGCCTATATCTCTTCAATGACTGCTCAGATCTTCTTAAAAACATGTCAGAACATGTGACTCTAAATAAGATAAGAATTAATGCCTCTATAACAGTTAAAAAGGTGAAAATTCTAAGAACATAATTGAATATTAAGCCAATAAGTGGTGTTTTACTGCCCCCTGCTGTTTAAAATAGTCATTTTGTCATGCTACTAACTAATATTATTCTATAATTCTTATTTAGACTTTAGAAAATCACTATTTTAACATTTACACTCACATTTAGTCAAAATTAATCTATTGAAGTATACTGACTATTGTAGCACATTGAAAAATCCTGAAGGAGGCTTGCAGTAAATATGTTGTTTTACCATCACATAGTTCAAATGTCTGTATGTACAACAGAATATGTGTGTGTAGTTGTAGATTTCTGGATAAATGCTGAATAATCTGATTCATAGTTTACAAAGACATTGTGAAATGCTTATAGACCATTAAAGTATATTTTCATAATGACATCCCAATAGCATTGAAAAAAACCAACAACAACATTTGTCTTTGTGTGTGTGTGTGTGTGTGTGTGTGTGTGTGTGTGTGTGTGTGTGTGTGTGTGTGTGTGTGTGTGTGTGTGTGTGTGTGTGTGTGTGTGTGTGTGTGTGAGCAAATGTCTACATATGAGTGCAAAATCACATGTGAAAACACTTTATTAATAAGCAGAATGGCCAGCAGAGGGCAGTAGAAGACCACTTATTGGCTTACTTTCATTTTGAACTACTTGGATTCATCAGTATTATGTACTAAAGCAAACCAGTTTTTCCATGTTAACTATTGTAATACAATACATTTTTTTGTCAGAGTTGATCACTTCATTTTTATTGACACTTCACATCAATGCAGCAATGTGGTAAATCATGGAAAATCATGATAGAAACATGGTAAATCATAGCAAAAAATACTATTACATGGTGTATCATGGCAAATCATGCTAGAAATGTGATGAATCATGGTAAATCATGCTACATCCTGATAAATCATTCTAGAATGTGGTATATCATGGTAAATCATCCTATAACATGGCAAATCATACTCAAATGTGTTCAATTGTGGTAAACCATGCTAGAACAGGGTAAATCAAGGTGAATCATACTAGAACTTGGTATATCACTGGTTTGCTTTAGTGAAGAATACTGGAGAAACCAAGTAGTTCAAAATGAAAGTGAGCCAATAAGTGGTCTTTTACTGCCCTCTGCTGGCCATTCTACTTATTAACCTGTTAAGCTTCACCCCCAATTTTGAAAAATCCCCAGAAATGGCATACCCAAACTGAAACAGATACAGTTCATGAACCATTTGTTCTAAAAGCACAAGTATGATCTCATTTGAAAGCTGACACCTGGCAGTTTATTGCAAATGTAGAATTAATTATTGTCATAATGAAAAATAAATGTTATAAATAGCTTCAAAGTTTTGTCAAGTTATTAGAAATTTATTTTTATGAAATATTTTCATGAAAATAAAATTGAAGTTGGCCCTGTAGCAATCTAGAAATGCACTGCAGCTAAAGCCACATGTCTGACCATGTTATATTTCAAATCTGAAGATGATATGTCCAAAACTCTTTATTTAGTTAAATGTTTTTCAAGATCATGTCAAACGACTTTATTTTGATTAGACTCTTAAAAGCAAACTGATGTTTATTGTCATTTTCTAAGCATCTATTCAGTCTATTTTCTCTATTGTGTTGTGGTCTAAACGATCTCCATTCAGTGTCAGTCTCCCCTGCACACATTCACACCTCTCTGGCCTAGTTATTGCTCTAAATATGCTTTCTTTTGTCTGCATTATAATTACTAACGACTGGCTATTCACACTGTTTCAACCCCTAATCTCTTTTAGGGAAAGTTCTCACCTTACATTTGAAACTATATAAAATGACCTTCTTGAAAAAAGAAACATTTCAGCAAGCAGTCCTATTTAGAAATATTCATAAATATAACAGCTAGGTAGCAGGTGCACCAAGGGCTAGCTAGCATGTTAGCTTAGCACACCATCAATACACGACAATTTATGAGATTAAAACCATGTTTGTGCTCTAAAACTTACTATATAGCACAAGTCGAGTGTTTTAAATAACCTTCTGTGCTCTGATTTGGCTTCAGATAAAAAAAAATCGGACAGAAAATATAGTATTTTATAGTATTCTTCACGATGATAAAGTCTATATCGATTAGCATTACATTATAAATATAATCTACTATTATGAAAATACCTGACATGGCTCGAAGAACACAGGTAAACCAAATATCATTGAAATCATGTTTATTGTCTTCAAAACATCTTTATCTGCATGTTACAGCGATCTCTGTTAGTGTTTACGTCGTGATGGACTTCCTGAAATGTCACATGATATGATTCTTCTTCGTTTTCCAAATTTGGACTGCATATGTGCACAGGGCGCCCTCAGGCTGCCTGTATGTATTGAAAACACAGTACATCAGAGTCTCCAGCGCTAATAATGATTAAATCGACGCATTTGGGTAGATATTCAATAAATATGATTCCTGTCTATATAAATCTGATGTAAACCTATGAGAATCTATCAATATTTCTCCAAATCTGTACACTTTTGAGCTAAAAGCCCTGATGGACGTTGTTTTGTCAAGCTCTGTCGTGACGATCTCACAGGAGTTTTTTTCTGAATGGAAGCGGCTGACGCTCATAATTCATATTAAAGGTATCGACTCATTTTTTGATTACATAACTCCAGACACAAATTAAGACATAACTGTCACTATAAGATTCTCAGAATACAATAGTGGTCAAATACTAAACCTTCAGTCTTATATCTTTTTAATGATGTATAGTTTGTCAAGGTATTAACATTGAATCTGATAGTAACTTTGAACGATTTAAAAAAAAAAAAACGCTCAGAGCGCCCTCGCTCTGGCGAAGGTTAAGAGGTTAACAGTCTTTTCACATGTGCATTCATATATTTAGACTTTTAAAAATCCCTTATATAACTATTACTATTATAACACAATCATATTTTGTCAGAGTTTATCACTTAATTTGTTCTGATGCTTCACATAATGGCTAGCCACGTGGTAAATCATGGTAAATAAAGCTAGAAACATGGTAAATCATAGTAAATAAGGTAAATAATGCTAGAATCCTGGTAAATCATTCTAGAATGTGGTATATCATGGTAAACTATGGTAAATCATGCTAGATTCATTGGTAAATCATACTGGAACATGGTAAATCATGAAAAATCATTCTAAATGTGGTAAATCAGGGTAAATCATGCTAAAACATGGTCTATTCCATCTATGATGTCAATGGTTAAATGCTTGCTACATAAAACTTAATGTCTTTTGATGCTTGTGTGCTTAAAAATCTTAACTGCCTTAATTGCTTGAACACCGCTAAATGCTGCTAGCAGCTTTAATTATTATTATTATTAACAGTTCTCAGATTCAAATATATGTTTAAAATCATTTAAAGAAAGTATTTGTCAAAACCCTTTGTTATTCTTAATTTTGACATTAATTTACAGTTTTACACCAGACATAGGCTATAATATATATATATATATTATATATATATATATATATATATATATATATATATATATATATATATATATATATATATATATATAGGTTCAAAATATCGGTCGGTTATCTGTTATTTATCGGTTATCGGTTATCCGACTTTTATGAGCCCGAATATTCGAATGCAATATTTTTGAAAAATGCCCATCCCTAGTTTGGACTAGTGATGCTCCGATTGATCAGCCGCCAATGATGATCAGCCGATATTGGCTAAAATAGCTTGATCGGCGATCCCCAAAAGCGCAGATCAAAAAAGCCAATCACGTGACGTAAATTACTTGCGCGACTTTTTTCCACCTGCATGCGAATAACCCTAACCCGCACGGGCATACAACACCATAGCAGAGCTTGTCAGTGGCAACATAAGTTCTCCTTCACTGGAACGAATATAGAGTCTCCACAACTAGTGCCAACTAGCCTCTCCCTATGGAGGATCCCTAATCCACTCTACAGATAAAGCGCTATGAAATTCCGGTTTCGCGTCCCTAACCCAAATTGATAAAATAAAATTCTGCATCAAAATTTATAGGCAAGACAAGTAGTTTGTTTAGGCATGGTTTGTAGCGAGTTACAAACCTGTGCACATATATTCATACGCACATAACTATAGAATCAATTCTTAATGCGCATGTGAATGCCATCAGCGTTTATCACAGGTTCGCGTTTAAAGTCTATTTAGAGAGAACGGCGTTGTCTTAGCGGCCTAGCCTGGGAAAACCCAGACAACTTCCGGCAAATTTAGATTTGCTCTGAAAGTTAGTCTGGCAAAGAGCTCATTGAAGTCCATTTCCAATCCAGCGAAATCGCGGCACCAATCAGAAACGTTGGGGCAGGATTTACACGATGACGACAGCGCAGCGACGGTGAAGCAGATTTTGTACATTTACAAAGATGGATTAGAGGTGCTTCTGCTCCTGCTGGAGATGATTCAGGAGAGCACCCGCTGACACGGAGTAAAGACTTGTTTATACTCGACGTGTCCGCACGAGCGCGAAGGTGAGCTGGGCAAAAATGACGCGCTCGGTGCGCAAGACCCCATTTTGCTTGCCTGTGTGCACGGATTTTTTGTAACAGCGCGCGCGGCGCAGCATCCGAGGATAAACGACTTCAAGCTGAATCTACACGAGGCGTAGGCTACGTCTCTCACCGACGCAGTTTGCGCGTCTAAATTGCAAAGTTCATTAGGTTTTGTTTATTGTGTGTGATTTATTTAATGGAAAGCACATTCACTTCGTTGTCTTCCTGTTAATTTTAAATAAACGTAGAGCAAGTAGCTAATCAGTGTCTGCTCGTTGCATACGCTCTGCATACGTCATCTCCTTCATTGCTCTGATTGGTTTTAGGTCTATCCAATTGCGCCCAGAGGCATTTGAGCGACGTCCGTTGGTGACGCCCCTTTGGAAATGATTTGTCTATGAAGCTTTGCCAGACCCTAACTCAGTTTAAACTGAGAAGGGTCTGGTTTTAAAGGTGCCATATGTCAAAAAAATCAATTAATACTCCACATATTCCATACCAGATGGGGGCAGTATACCTCCAGAAAGTTGGCCTACTCTAGTCTGTTTTTTAGTTTCAGGTTGTTAATCTTCTAAAACCGTCAAATAGTCCGCTTTGTCCCGCCAAAGCCTATTTTGATCGGTGAGGGATGTAGACTAGAATGACAGAGAGAGAGAGAGAGAGAGAGAGAGAGAGAGAGAGAGAGAGAGAGCCCCGGCTGCGCGCGCGCGCACTCTCACGTCTTCAAACAACACGAGAGCGGTTCTGCTCTCTCTCCCTCGCGCATATTAATCAAATCAATTGACACGATAGTAAGACCGCAGTTTCACGTGGAGCATTTGGAGATTTTTAGAGATTAAAGAGATACAAGCAGTGCGAGTTATTCGTGTGTTGCAGTTTGGCTGGTGGTTATGTATGTTGCCCGCATACCGCCTCCCATGGCCGAAACTGGTATTACAACACCTGTCGGGCCGGGGCTAGTAATGCTAATGCTAATTTAGGTTGATATCTCTGCAACGCTATAACTTTTCATTTTTTTAATGAGATCATCGCCCTTATTTCTTCTCATTCTTTTGATGCGTGTAGCTCATTTTTTGGATATTTTTACCTCAATTATTACACATGGCACCTTTAACCAGGCTATTAGCGGCCCCTAATTTAATAACAAATGATCATTTCGAGGGAAGTGAATCAATCAAAACTAACTTTAGCTGGAAACAACATATTCAAGAACCGCTATAAAACCAAACCATTCTTTGTTACCTTAAATTTTGTTTGTCTCTGTAAGGCTGCATTTTTTTCCAATTTGTATTGGTACATTCGTGCCACGAGATGGTTCAAAAGTGGTGCTATTTTATTGGATCTGATGTAGGCTAGTAGTTGGTTCCTCAACTACATCAGACGTTCATCATAATAACAGAAAAAAACTTGCAATAGTTTTGTCCTTTGTGGCAGAAACCAGTTTTAGTGTAATAAGATTTACATTTTGCTGCAAACTATTAAATGTATTAAGAGGTTACAATT
The DNA here is from genome assembly GCA_036326025.1 of Chrosomus eos. Taxonomy (NCBI): domain Eukaryota; kingdom Metazoa; phylum Chordata; class Actinopteri; order Cypriniformes; family Leuciscidae; genus Chrosomus; species Chrosomus eos. Next base: position 30,834,264 of record CM070834.1, on the reverse strand, counting down.
TCCAAGTATGCCTAAGTGTAACTTGATCCATCCCATTAAGCTGATCTAATGTGTGTTGGTCTGCCTGACCCCTCTTTGTTTGGAAAAATTGTGTTACTCTGCCTTTTGGAAAGATGGCCTACAGTAGCCTTAAGTTATCTCATTTTCTAAATACAATTGACCCTTCGCGTGGAGCTTGATTGACAGGTGTTCTGACCAATCATACTTCGCCATCCGCCATTTTGTCGGACAAAGCAGTCAGGAGAGTTAGTAGATTAACATGGGAGGATTTGAACTTGAAAAACTGAATATACTGACGCCTTTCCGCGGTTAAAACAACATTCCTTCTTATGTTAATTCATGTTTATTTGATGCTATAAATGAACTAGAAGGAAGAGATGATCGGTTCACGAGCAGCTTTAACTGATGCTCTATAGCGATCTGTCACAACACATTAAAGAGCCACAAAACGGTATTTATTGTTTAAATTTCTTTCAAAAAATGAGCATATTTGAAAGGTGAGACTTTGTTTAATATCAAAAGTAACCGAAAAGTAACCTGGTCTGTCCTGTCTGTCCGCGTGTTGTCAGTCTCCTCTCTGCTCCGCGATGTATTTTTCACTGCGTGAGAACATGGTGAGAGTGGCGTAGCTTGTCGGACATAGCGACAGTAACTAAGGAGGGCGGGTCTTTGCGAAGGGTCAATTAAATAAACACTTGGTGGTTCTTCAAGATCTTGACTGTAGCCTATTTCTACTGTTTTTTCACCCAATACAGTTAATTCATAGTTAGTTTCATTTCTACAAATGGTGCAAACTCTGCTAGATTATAGATAAAATATTCCCATTCCCCTGCCATTCTGTGATCAGCAGTGATCGGCAATAGGCAGATCATGATTTTGGTGATCGGTAATCGGCCCCAAAAATGCTGATCGGAGCATCTCTAGTTTGGACTACAGCACATTTTTTCCAGGTTTTGTAAAGTCACAACGTTACACATTTAAATAATCGGCGCCAACATAATATGCAAAAAAAAAAAAAGAGGGCGAGGCCTGGATGTGCTGCCTTAGAGAAGACAGTGTTGTCGCTATGTCAAAGAGACACTATTTTTTCCACCCCGTTTCCAAACCTCATTTCTTTGACCTTCCTAAGTGTGACAAACTTAAGAATGATTACAATTTGTTTCAAACACTGTGTTCCTGAACATTATAAGCCCAAGGTTTATCTGTGTGCTGCACATTTTACAAAGAACAGCTTCCAGGACCTAAGATGAGTACAATGCAGGCTACACACAAAAGCTTCTCCTGAAATGGAGCAGTTCCCACTATCTCTGGACAATCTGTTGTTAGTGGATCACAACTTAACAATAAGTGTTTCTTATTATTTATAGTTCCAATAAGTTTTATGTTGATGCTACAATGTAAACAAAGGGAAAAGTTTTGGCTCCGCTCGTCTGCTAGCCAACATTAGTGTTGATATCTACACTATATAGCTAGTGTTTCTTTACCTTTTGTAAACTCTTGTTTTTAAGGCTGTTCACAACCCCTTCGGAAAATTAACCATGGTTTTGTGAACAATTACCATTTGTATTACCATTAGTTTTTCGACAAATATCATGACTAAATTAACCATGATTAAAAAAAAAAAAAATTAAACGTCCTGTCAAATCATTGCTTGCTGAGCAAAATAATCTTTATTATCAGTTTGACGATTATTGTGGAGCCCTAATATGAGCCATGACTTTGTTGAACCCTATTTGTAAAAGTATTTCCGTTTTGCAAAAAGGTTCATCCAGCAAGCAAGTCTTTGTTAAAGGGATAGTGCACCAAAAAATGAAACTTCAATTACTAATTTTACAAATTCAGTTCAAGGTCTATATTCGGGTTTAAGCCATATTACACATTGCACATTTTATCACAGAAGCATGTAAGGCCTCGTTCACACTGCAGGGCTTAATGCTCAATTCCGATTTTTTGAAAAAATCCGATTTTTTTGCAAGGCCGTTCACATTTCCAATTAAATGCGACCTTTTGTGATCTCCTGTGTGAACGTGAAATGACCCAGAAGTGACCCGCATGCGCAGAAGAGTACTCAACGGTCAACGACGTCACTTGCTGTTTGCGGAAAACATGAATGTCAACAGTGGAGCTCGTTCAGCAATATTAAAGTTATTTTCCCAACAGAGCCAGCACAATTACAATCTTCTCGTTTTAAGAAGAAAATTAAGGAGGAGAGCGTTTGAGCGCCTTCGATTAACTCACGGGAAGAGACACGTCTGTGGCGGACCATAACAGTGCAACGCGTTGGAGTGTATTGACAGGTGCGTGCTATCGGTGCTATCGTACGATAGCTAACTTGTTTATCTTCTCATTCCCGCCTACTTCAACGCAGAATTATGACGTTTGTCGCATATCAATGGCGTGCGGGTCGGATACAAGTGACCTGGCCGTTCAGATTGAGGTCGCATTTCAAAAGATCGGATACGTATCGGATTTGGACCACATACCCAAGTGGCCTGGGTCGCATTTGAAAAGATCGGATCTGTGTCGTTCAGACTGTCATGAAGGCAAAAAAATCGGAATTAGGTCGTTTCAGCCTGCAGTGTGAACGTAGCCTAAGACTTTCTAGACTGTTGTCAAGCTGTCATCAGATTTTTGTTGTGAATGTCCCAATTGACCCTTCGCGTGGAGCTTGATTGACAGGTGTTCTAACCAATCATACTTCGCCATCCGCCATTTTGTCCAAAAAAGCAGCCAGTAGAGTTAGTATTAACATGGGAGGATTTGAACTTGGTAAAATGAATATACTGACGCCTTTCCGCGGTTAAAACAACATTACTTCTTATGTTCGTTCATGTTTATTTGATGCTATAAATGAACTAGAAGGAAGAGATGATCGGATCACGAGCAGCTTTAACTGATGCTCTACAGCGATCTGTCACGGCACATTAAAGAGCCACAAAACGGTATTTATTGTTTAAATTTCTTTCAAAAAATGACCACATTTGAAAGCTGAGACTTTGTTTAATATGTTTAATATCAAAAGTAACCGAAAAGTATCCTGGTCTGTCCTGTCTGTCCGCGTGTTGTCAGTCTCCTTTCTGCTCCGCGATGTATTTTTCACTGCGTGAGAACATGGTCAGAGCATGAGAGCGGCGTAGCTTGTCGGGCATAGCGACAGTAAGTAAGGAGGGCGGGTCTTTGCGAAGGGTCAATTGGGATACAGGATGTGCAAAGTTTAGAGAGTACAGTTAAATGTTCCTGTTATTTTGGTTAGCCTACATTTGTAAGTAAAAAAAAAAAAGAATAATAATAATAATAAAATATATATATATATATATATATATATATATATATATAATATACATATATATACATATATATATATACACACACAATATATATATATATATATATATATATATATATATATATATATATATATATATATATATATATATATATATAGATCAACAACATACTCCAGAATCGAATCGAATTCTAATCGTCTCACGAAATTTGAGGTGTCAGCAGATAATTGTCTATGGCCAAATAACAGTTGACTATGACTAAGACAACGGTTTCATTTTTGTAATGCAGTAATTAAAGTACTAGCCTATCTAGTTTAAATACATGCATATGTGTGTGTGCAGTCCAAATCTGGTCAGTGTCAACCAGCAACAGCAGAGGGAGGCACTGCAGTGAAGACATTTATTCATTACCTAGTTCGACGAACCCTGACTAACCGGATAAGACACACATTCCTTTAACGTTCTTTAAAACAAAAAACAGCTTATCTGAAAGGGTCCTAAATAATAAAGATTAAGTGTTTGGCAAGTGACAAAATACCAAAATATAAAACTATTTGTGATTTAACAGTTAACACGTGAAATGTTATTGTGTGTCCTGGTATTACTTTATTGCTAACTTGAATGAAAAATACCGTTTTCTAACGAAATCTCTGAAGGAAACGTAAACAACTGGGTTTTGTTAGCTTACTAGCTCACGTTGGCTAACCACTAACAGCAGCTTGGAATCAAAACGAATATACTCGCCGTTTCTTAAAAAAACCTAACGAATTAAAAAAAAGAAAAGGAACTGAGGGTAAATAAACAGAAAAACTCAAGTATTCGCCGAAATGTGAACCGTGTGAACTGGCTAAGGTTTAACGTTAGCATGTTAGCTTGCAGAGAAGCTTGAATAAAGAAGAGCAGGCTAACACCCATTTAATCTCTTTCAGAGAAAAAAACACAATCTCTACTAACGTTACCTAATCATCGGGTACATTAGTGATCGATAATTTCACCAGTCTTCTAAATCATACATCCTACATCTTTTAAACCTTCAAATGTATATTATGTCAAAATTAACATTTAACCATCATTAAAATAATCTAACGATATAACGTTACGACTAACGTTAGACTAGCGGGTCTTTATACATTAACGATTTTTTCCTAAAACACCTCAGAAACCTCGAGTTTGGGAACATGACAAAAGCTCATCGGGAGGGCTTAGGTTAGCGAGTAAACTATTCCTTACTGCATTTGGTTTGGAGTGGACATCTAACAAAGTAATTAACATTACGGGGGAAAAATACATTAAACCAAGATGGGCACGAGCAAAACTTCGCCAAAGGGGTATTAATACTCAAAACTTTGTTAGTGCACAGAAAAAAGGAAACACCATCTGTTGTTGAGGCAAACCAGGTCAAAATAGCCATCTTGCTAACGTTACTTACTAGGGGTCGTTTGTAAACCTGGGTGTTCGAGGAGGCTGGTATCCGTATAGATGGCAATAAAGCACGTCGAAGCAAAAGCAACACATCTCCGCCGAAACGACCATTTTCCTGCCTCCCGGTCCAGGTCCGGGACTGAGAGTCGGGGAGAGGCCCGTTGAGTTGTAGCCTCCTGGAGTTGGGGACAGAACATTGGTGTTGCTGCCGCCGCCGCTGCTGCCGCTGCTGCTGCTACTACTACTACTACCCCCTGAACCCCCCAGGCCGTTCATCCGATTCACGTTCCCGGCCACGACAGTCGAAGACGACCCGATCCCCAACTCCGATCCACAATGTCCGGTCCCGGCTACCCCGCTCCCCGCCCCGCCGGGACCCCCCGCACCGGGGGATCCCGACAACTTCTGCTTCTTCACCCCGCAGCACCCGGCCGCCATCTTCGAACAATCTGCACCGACACACCGCTTCCGACCCATCACCGTCACCGCGGGAAGGGCGGGTCGAAACGCAGACCACACGTAGGAATCCCACTGCGTCAGCACGTACGACGGGCAATGCTCCACCTTCCCTTCCTTTCACAGACGTAATAAACGAGAAGAGCTTACGTTATATCTCTCCAAGAGGGAGAGGGGAGAGACTGCAATGTCACCCGATAAAATTCCTTCAAAAAGACGTAGGGTACGCTGAAGCCTTACGTAGTGTTCTTAGGGAGACGAGCAGCAGCAAATCTCCGCAAATTAAATGCTTCGACGGATCCAATGTATATTTGCTAGAGTAAGAGCCCCTTCTTTGGATGCTCTGTGCCGCTGCAACGATGCACGCAGGATTCTGTCAAAGCATGCACGCGTCCATCCATACATGAAATGAGTCAAGCTAGGCAAATATATGGGCCGTAAAGCAGATCGGATTCAGGTCTCCCTATAAGGGAGTGGGGATCTTGAGAACGCAGGACCCGCACACGCCTCATAAACATTAGCAGACCCGAGAAGCGACGCAGTCTTTCAGTCAATCGATGTAGTTCGGCTGCATGTGTGATTTTAGCACCATGCTAGCCACAGCTCCTCGGTTCACAGCAGCCCTCGGGGTCCTGTTAGCCACACGACCTCCTTTTATTGCAAGCCCACCGTTTAAACTGAACTCGAAAGTTTTCCTTCGATGGATCGGAGTGCTGTCATCCGATTATTCGGGTACATTTTCAAGCGGCATAATATGGCCTCCGCCAGAAATCCACTGGATTCCCCCGGACTCTCTGAGTGTTCCGCTCAAGGCTGCTAACATAAGCTCGGTTGCGGTTGAGAAAATATCCTATGCGATCATCTGAAGCACTCGTATTCTCTACTTTCACGCCGGAGTACAGAGCCCAGGACGTATTTTACGACAGATTTCTGCGTATAATACGCATTCTCCGTATTCACCAACTTGTACGTAATCACGGCGCCGTTTCTTTATCGAGGGACACAGACATCCTGGCTGCATTTGTTATGCGCTGAAACGCATAAATCCATTTAGTCATCCTTTTGTCTTGTCATCGTTAGTTTAAGTCTTCAACCTAATGGAGAAAGAATAGAGCAGTTAGCGAGTATCATGACCCAGCCCGTCTGACACGAGCACGTAGATGTTCTAGTCACTGAAACGAGCCAACTCAGCCAAGTGATGTCGAATTTGCACTCATTGTATTATTTTTTTAAACTTACTAAACGATAGGAAAACAGCTTATTCTCCAATGACAGCCTCACCACCCCCTACTAAACGTATTATGGGTTCACATGACAATAGAAAACCCAGATTATAATTTTTTAAATGATGAATAAAAAATAGTGATCCTGCTTAAAATGTCACTAAAAAGTCATGGGGGATTTTTATAGTACTCGTCTTGCTAGAACATTTTTTTTGTAGTAGTAGTTTATTTTACATGTAGAAAACATAAACATAAGAAATATACAAACATGCATTCATATATAAAAATAAAATAATAGCTATATAAGGTAATGTGCTTCTCAGCACAAACTTCCAAAATTAATATAGGTCATTCAAATTAGAAATTCCCATGTTCAAAAAGGAGTAGGAAAAGTTCATAACAAACTTTTCAGGTCCTACCCCTTTCTCTATTTTTGTCCTTTAGTTAAATACAAAACAATTTGACGCTTCTCTTATACATACGTCTTTACATAGACTGTATATCAACTTACCTACTGTTCACATAAACCCATGCATTCACATAGAAACAAATACATACCTACATGCATGCAATACGATACTATTGTACAATACTATCACCTCGAGGCCTTTTCATATTCATTTAATATCTTCATTTTAAATAGTTTTTTAAATTTACTCATGGTTGTACATGATTTCATCTCTTCACTGCAGCTGTTCCATACATTCACTCCTTTTGTAGAGATGCAGTGATATTTAGAATTTGTACTTATATGTTTCTTTTTAAATACAAATGTTCCTCTTAAGTGATGTTTGCTCTCTCTCATTCGGAACAACCCTTGAATACTGGTCGATGGCTGTTGATTATTTATTTTATACATAATTTGTGCAGTTTTAAAGTCAACAATATCTCTAAATTTTAATGCTTTTAATCTGATAAACAATTGAGTAGTTGGTGCTCTATAAGTGGTTTTATTAACAATTCTTATGGCTCTCTTTTGAAGGATAAATATAGATTCAGTGTTGGTTTTGTAAGTGTTTCCCCATACTTCCAAACAATAAGAAATGTATGGAAGTATGAAGGAACAATACAACGTGTACAATGTTTGTTGATTTAATAGATAATTGATTTTACACAATATAGCAATTGATTTGGATATTTTTGCCTTGATATAATGTATATGTGGCTTCCAACATAATTTTTCATCGATTATTACATTTAGTTTTAGTGTCTGGCCATCAAAGACTATAGGCAGAAAAATAATGAAGAATAAAATCAATTATCAGTTTATTCAGTTAGAGATATTTTGCTTACTGTGAAAGGTGTGCCATTGCCCAGGGCATGATATTTACCTGACTAATAATAAATTGTTACATTCGATTTTATTCTGATCTACTCTGAATCTATTGAGTCTAGATTATGTTAAATCCATGTTTCTGCAAATCTGCAGTCAGGTTAGTAACAGACTACAATCCAGTTTAGGTGAAGCATTGGGGCACGACTGACACGAGCTCCGCCTAACAACTTGGATAAGTTAAGTTTACTTAGCCTGTAAAGGCTATGCTGGGTATATCTGTTTTTATCACACACAAAAAGTGTTATGTAAATAGGGTTAGCCTTAAAGGGATAGTTCACCCAAAAATTTAATCTAACCACAGGATAATTGCAAAAATCTTAAAGAACAAAAAAATGGAGAAATATGGAAAACCCATTTACAAACACTATTTACAGAGACAAACAAACTGTAAACAAAATCAAATAGCCAAACAATATGAAATACTAAAACCGGAAATCAGGGATAATCAAAATCTATTTGACTTCAACAATACTGTAAAAAAAATATATATATATATTTTGATATATATCTATATATATATGATATATATATAAAAAAAATATATATATATATATATTTATATATTTATATATATTTTTTTATTATATATCATATATATATAGATATATATCAAAATATATATATATATATTTTGTGTACCACAAGGCTCAGTACTAGGACCGTTGCTGTTCACCCTGTACATGCTACCCTTAGGAGATATCATTAGGAAGCATGGAATTACTTTTCACTGTTATGCTGATTATACTCCGCTCTATATTTCTTCACGCCCGACGAAACGCGCAAAATCACAAAATTAGCAAAATTATATAAAATCAAAAATGTGGAACAGTTAGTTCATGCGTTCATGACCTCAAGGCTAGATTATTGTAATACTATTATGGGTGGTTGCCCTGCACGCTTAATAAACAAATTACAGCTGGTCTAAAATGCAGAGATGTATAGTAACGAAGTAGAACTACTTCACTACTGTACTTAAGTACTAAAAGGCGGTATCTGTACTCTACTCGAGTATTATTTTTTTCTCCTACTTCCACTTTTACTTCAGTATATATTTTCGATGAGCTTAATACTTTTACTCCGATACATTTTTTATGTGCTGCATAGTTACTCGTTGCAATTATAAAAATCTTACGAATCATTCCAAACCCACTGCCAGAGCGGTAGATGGCTCTGTCACCACGTTTGATGAAGCTGGCTCATCATTGAGCGAATCAAGCGATCAAGAAGAGCACCGCGCGCTCGTGCTCCTGTTCTGCCTCTCGCTCTGCTGCCTGCCTCCAGTGAGAACACTTGAGATTTGTTAGTTTTTTTCGAGATGGAAGAACCAGAAACACCACCTTCAACTTCGAGTGACCGTGGCGGTGTTTTCATTTGTCGGAGTGAAAGATAATTAATATAGAATGTGCGAGGACGTCGACGCACTGAATCGTTCTTTGTTTTTAATAGTTCAAAGTTAAATTTAATTTTACCTTGACAAACTATACATCATTAAAAAGATATAAGACTCAAGTTTCAGTATTTGACCAGTATTTTATTCTGAGAAACTTATAGTGACAGTTATTTCTTAATTTGTGTCAGGAGTAATGATAAAAATGAGTCGATACCTTTAATATGAATTATGAGCGTCAGCCGCTCCCATAAAAAAAAAACCCTCCCGTGTAGTCGTCATGAAAGCGCTTGACCAAACAATGTCCCTCAGGGTTTTTAACTTGTGCAGTTAAATATTAATCGATTTTCATAGAGTTACGTCAGATGTCTTTAGAGAGGAATAATATGTATTAAATTTATACCCAAAATGGGCCGATGTAATTATTATGAGTTTTGGATACTCTGATATACACTGTTAGCCCTTGCTGTAAAAAAAGTGACAGTATCATACCATTTTCCATTAAAACAGTAATATACCGTAGAAAACAATGCATTCTGGGTTATATTTGCATTTTCGAGAAAGTAGCCTACAGGAATATACTGTGAGTTAGCAGACACCCAGAGGCTGTGTTCCAAATCACACACTATACATTATACTACACACACCCTCATTCACTATTCCTTACATTAGCTCACTAATATAGTCCACTTGAATGAGTGAATGAAAAGAAGAGAGTGAATTGAGACACTGATGAAACATGAAATCAATATTTCTGTAATTAGGTCTTCTGAAGAATATAGTATCCATATATTGTATTAAAAATATTTCCCGCCTGTTTAACTCAGACACACACAGACATCAACAATCAGCATATGAATCTCAACAATGGTGACAATCAAAAGTTTCATGTCGCAATGTATGCTGGGTTCCAGGATAGTATAAAACTCCCAGCATGCACTGCTGCATGAATAAATAAATAAAATATTGCCACCATTGTTGAGATTCATGTGCTAAATTGTGATATCTCTGTTTTTCTGAAAGATAGTGCAGCTGTTTTATTTTTTGGTTAATACATGATTTGTTAAAAAAATGAGTCATTGTAATTTATTGCTGTGGTTTCACTGTGGTGCTAATGTAACACTTTTGAATTCTGAACGAGTGAAAATGAATTAGATTAGTGAATGAACAGGCAAAATGATGATTTTTGTCATCATAATCATTATAACCGCAGTCATTCATAAACTGTGTGTGCACAAGTGTGACTTGCAAAAAACACAGTTCAAGCAGCAATAAAAACAGTAAAGTTATAGCATCAGCATCCCAACTAAAGCAAGCACTTATCTCTATAATGGTAACTTCAAACCAAACATTTTAACAACTTCTGTAGATGTATGACAGAAATAAAGTCATACTGTTTAATAATAAGTGTAATAATGTGTAATGGCTTGAAGTCAGTTGTAGTTCTTGTGTTTCTCTATTTTCTGTTCTTGTGTTCCTCTTTCCTTCAGTGATTCTGCTTGTTAACAGCAGGTGTTCATCGCTAATGCTCAACAATCACTTACATATTCCCTTAATTATCTCACTGCAACACTGTCAATGTTACTTTTACTCTTTGTAGTGTGGATTTTCCTGTGGGGTTGAAAGGGTTAACAGTGTAAGATAAAAAGACACACCCACAAAATGTATTTTAACAGCAATAAACTGTAAGTTATAAAACAGGTTTATACTGGCAACACTGTTGCCAGTAGTTTACTGCAAGATGTAGTTTTTTTGGTCACCATTGTGTTGAAGAGTAGAGCCTGTGCTTCAGTCCAGGAGAAGATCTACAAACATTGATGATACGCTGCATGTTGCTTTATTTAACAGACAGTGACTGTGTAGTTGCTGGTCCAGTGGAGATCTCTTTAATTAAAAAAGGTTTTTTTTGTGGTTTCAAATGAAATAAGTTCACACTCACAGTCATACTTTGCTCACATTTTTAATGTATTATAAATGTTAGTTAATACATTTAAATTATAGTTGGTCAATTTAAGACGGTCGGTTTCTGCAACTGAAATTAGTTAACTCGAGTTTTAGTGCATTTTTACAGTAACACTGTAGATTACAGTAAATAACTGTACAATTAACAGTAAATTGCTGGCAACAGTGTTGCCAGTATTTTACTGTAAAAAACCCGGTAAGGGCTAACAGTGTACTGTATTTTCAATCCATACTGCAGCCTGGGGCGCCCTGTGCACATTTAGTCCATATATGGAACACAGAGCCATATCATGTGACATTCCAGGAACTCCCTATTTTTTACAGTCTATGTCCCTGACATAAAGTTTTCTTGAGCTGCCCCAATGTGCATACTATCCATCCTAAATAGTATGTGACATTAGTAATTTTCAATACTATTTAGGCCAAGTATGCACATTGGGACCAACCCGATCTCACGACCAATTCGTACGAATTTGTACGAGTGGCTAATTCGTAACAATTCATACGACCTGACTCGTACGAATTTGTACGAATTTGTAGGATTTTTGCTAAATCGTACATATTTTACGAATTCCAAATTCGTATGAATTCATACGAATGACCTACCCCTGACCCCGCCCCTAAACCTACCCATCACGTGGGTTTAGACAAATCGTACGAATCCGTACGAGTGAGTTCGTATGAATTGTTACGAATTAGCCACATTTTAATCACTCGTACAAATTCGTACGAATTGGTCGTGAGATAGCGTTGTTGGGACGCAGCTATTAATTGCTGTAACATGCAGATAAATACCCAGTAAGCTGTGGAGAAAAAAGGTACAAGCAGGGAAAAGAAGGGTGAGACGCTTTACTACATACAATACTTGTACTTTTACTTTCAGTACTTGAGTAGTACTTTTTTTAAAAAACTACTTGCAATACTTAAGTACAATTTTTTTTGAATACTTTAGTACTTCCACTTAAGTATGATGCTTAAAGAGCACTTCAACTTCTACTCAAGTCACTTTTTTGATAGAGTACTTGTACTTTTACTCAAGTCTTTGTCTTTAGTACTTTATACATCTCTGCTAAAATGCAGCAGCTAGAGTTCTTACTACAACCAGGAAGTATGACCGTATTAGCCCCGTTCTGTCAGCACTGCATTGGCTCCCTATTAAACATCGTATACATTTTAAAATATTGCTGACTACTTACAAAGCACTAAATGGTTTAGCTCCTCAGTACTTGAGCGAGCTCTTAACGCATTATAGTCCTTCACGTCTACTGCGATCTCAAAACTCTGGCCAGTTGATAATACATATCAAAATCAACTGCTGGTGGTAGATCCTTTTCCTATTTAGCACCTAAACTCTGGAACAGTCTTCCTAACATTTTCTGGGGAAGCAGACAAACTCTGTCAGTTTAAATCTACACTAAAAACACATCTCTTTGACCTGACATTCACAGAGAACATTATTCATTTCTATTATTCAAATTAGTTAAATGATTATATGCTGCATAAATTAGGTCAGCCGGAACCGGGGACACTTCTTATAACTCCTGATGTACTACATAAGAAGAATGGCATCTACGCTAATGTTAGTCTTTGCGTTTATTCAGAGGTTTACTAAAGTCAGCCGGATCTGGACCGTATCCAGATCAGATGGTGGACCTGCGCCTGGACACGACCACAACGCATCCCTGAAGTGCCACTAATCTATCCCTGTGAAGGCCTCGTGGACACCTCAACAAACTCGTTTCCATACCGGCGTGATGACTCCGACCTCCAATCAGATGGATTTAGATAAATATTGTGAAAGTTCTGATCCCATCTGACTTCTGACCTATAATGCTCCCTGAATCATAATCATACACTGTTCATTCGTTGGCCAGAGGAGAACTGGCCCCCTGACTGAGCCTGGTTTCTCCCAATGTTTATTTTCTCCATTCTGTCACCTGATGGAGTTTTGGTTCCTTGCCACTGTCGCCTTGGCTTTTGGCTCGCTTAGTTGGGGACATTTAATATTCAACAATGTTATTGATGATGCAATTTTCTTCTAGAAACAAACTTTGTTGTATTATTTTCATGTTATCACGGTGAAGCTGCTTTGATGCAATGGGTATTGTAAAAAGCGCTATATAAATAAAGGCGACTTGACTTGACTAGAGTTCTATTTTTTAGAAAGAGTTTTCATTTAGATTTTTCTTTTTTATCTTCTTGTTTTATTTGTTCTGTTCTGTATGAGACAACTCAAAATTGTAGACATCTCTGCCTAGGGTCATGTAGATCAATAACGCACAACATGTATTTCCACTTACACATGCACTTTGTAACTCTTTTACAGCACAATTGGTCACTATATGTTAAAATATAGCAATGAGTTTACATGCATGTTTTTGCATTGTTTATTGTTCTTTCATGTAAACAATTACAGAGGTAATTCAGTATTAAAGTTAACAATCTTTTCTAAACCAGCCTCTGACAGCACACTTCAACCAATTTCAGAGCGAGTAGCTGCTGTAGAGAATACAATAAGTAGAGAATACAATAAAACAAAACAGATAAGTAAAAATAAAGTAAAAAAATCCATTGAAATAATAAAATAAAATAAATTAAAAGGGTAAATGGAAAAAGGGGATTATCTAACATGAATATAGTATAAAATAGTACTTCATTACTTTTAGGAAATCACATTTTACATTACCACATCAGCATTGTCTTCCAATATAATTATTCATATAATTGATAAATTTGACCCAGATCTTCTCAAGTAGTTTTCTTTTTTTTTTAGATGAAATATAGTTTTTTTCAACTGGAAAATAATGTATTTTTTATAAATCAAAAAAATGATCCTATCAGGCCCCGCATCTTCATAAATGTAAATTTACCCTCTGTTCAATTTGCTAGACTGATTTGTCCCCTAATAAAATAAATCTTGGATCAAATGGAAGTTTTGTCAATAGTATGTATATTTTCCCTAGGTTTTAAGTTTTTTACATGCCCAAAACAATAATGTATCAGTTTCTACTTTAAATCATAGGGTAACATTCTGAACAAGAATCACTTGTGTTGTGTAATCTCTCCGATGTGTAATATACATTGAAACTGAATGAATCTGTCTGCGGTTACATGAGAATCTTTTCACAAAAAATTCCCCAAGTATCTTGTTCAAAAATACAATCAATCAATGAAATTGGCATAAGATACATAACCTTTGGGCCCTTTTTTCTCTCTTATAATGTTATCTATTGGGAGCTAAGTAAGAGGCAATAAATGACCACCTTGTGTAGCAATGTAATGCCGTACCTGAAAAAAAGTATTTAGTGGGGAGAAAAATAACGTTGCACTCAATTGTTCAAATGTCATGAGTATATCTTCCTCTTACAAATAACCAAACACTTGAATGCTTTTTATACCAATGTAGTGTTAATCCATCTCTAAGTGCCTCTGAAAGAGCCGGGTTATGGTCAAATGGACTGTTATTATATATTGGCAATAGCCATTTACATTTTTTCTTGATCTCTGACCCCAACCTACTGACACATGGATTGCTGACCTTCTTCACAACACAGGTCTGGAGAATGAATAATGCCTTATCTAGGGGAATTTCTTTCTATCCATAACCATACAGCTCTCATTTGCTCTGCCCAAAAATAAAGTAAGAAATCTGGCAGTTGTAATCCTCCTTTTGTTAAATGGCATATGTGATAACTTAAATTTAACCCTTGGTGTTTTGTTTTTTCCAAATTAATTTTCTTAATCAAGCTACAGAGGTTAAAAACGTTCATGGTAGGGACTGGATGAGTTTAAAATAAAAAAACATTTTGGAAGAGCACTCATTTTTTTCTCAATTTACACAGCCAGTGTAATTACAGACGCAAGGATTTCCACCTTTCTAGGTCTCTTTTTAGCTTTTTAAGTAATGGGGTATCATTTAAAGATTATGTCTCCTCCAATTTCGTAGAAACATTTAGCCCTAAATACACAACTTGGCCTGGATTCCATGTAAAGGGGAAATTTCTTAAAGACGTTTTTTCAGCAGCTAAATTCATTGGCATCATAACACTTATTCATATTAATTTTATAGCCAATTATTGATCTAAATTTTTCCAATAATTGTGATATAGTAGGCAGAGATAATTCCGGGTTAGTAAGATATAACATTATGTCAACAGCAATATAAATGATTTATTACACAGCTCTTTGGAATACTTTATTCTGATTGGTCAATCGCACCATCCAGTGGTATGTTATTCCCAAATAACAACCGCTAAAATAGATATCACCCTGTCGGCGTTTATTCTGAGATAACAACCGTCTGGATGTACATTATCCCTTATATAATATGTTCAGCTCCTCCTATTTCTAGACCAAAAAGAGGACCTACTGTACTCTTAATAAATCCGGTCTGATCTATATGGATTAGATTTGGTAAAACTCGCTGTAGACGTAATGCAATCATCTTAGAGAAAATTTCGCAATTAAGCAATGAGATTGGCTGGTATATATGCGGCACATAAATTAGGATCTTTACCAGGTTTCAACAGAACAGTTATCAAAGCTTGATTAAGGGATTCTGGTAACTCTTTTTTGTGAATTGCCTCATACAGTACATAGAGAACTTGTAGATTGACTAATTTTGAAAAAAACAAAACAAAACAAAAAACCTTTTAACAGTCCAATAAGGCAGAGACTGCAGTTTGAATCTCTCCTTTTGAGATTTTTCTCCAGTCTTCATCACACAAAACTGGAATATTTAAAGAAGGAAAGAACTTCAGTTTCATCTGCTCCTTGGGTGTTGTAAAATAGTTTGTAAAAGCCTAAAAAATCTTGATTAATTGTTTTAGGGTGTTTAATAGTTTTATTGTCTTGAAAGTGAAAAGTGACTTGACATGTTGCCAAGTATGGTGTCCCATACTCGGAATTTGTGCTCTGCATTTCACCCATCCAAGTGCACACACACACCCAGAGAAGTTTTTTTTTTTTTGCTTTGGCACCTGGGGAGTGTTTGGGGGCTGAGGTGTCTTGCTCAACACCTCAGTTTTGGGTAATGAGAGTGGAAGAGAGAGCTGTATATTCACTAGCCCTACCTACATTTATTGGGGGTACTGAGACTCGAACCTGTGACCTTCAGGTTACAACTCCGTCTCTCTAACGATGAGTCCACAACTGTCCCTAAAAACAGTGGCCCATACGGGGATTGTTATGTGATGATTGTACTTTTGTTTAACTAATCATTTGATTCTCAGACTACTTTATAATCATAGGGTTAGCAATATTATCATTTATAAAACATAGTGCCTCAGAGTTATTTAGTAAGTTGTTGGTGAACCACCATATTACAATTTCATTATATTTAATAATGAATAATCCAGCAAACTCACTATCCCAACAAAGGTCTGTGAAACTTCCCACAAATCAAGCTAACACACTGGCAGAACTCGGTGTCCTGTTACAGGACACAGTAAGACTGATAAGTTTTACGACCCAAAAGAATGTGCAGGGAATTCTTGCTAAGGAGAAATTAACCCCTTTAATCCTATATATTCTATATATATAACCATGTGATAAATGTATTAACATGTATCTAATTTTCCATCTCATGATTTTCCTTTTATGTGGTTTGGCCTGTCTTCATTCTCTCTTCTAAACTATTTTGGTCTGAAACGTGACTTGCATACTATGGTTAACATGTGTAGCATGTTTAGTCTCTATAAACTCCAATCTTCGTCCCCCATTTGTTAATTTACATTACATTTTGCTAACTTTGTGACGCATTAGTATTATAAGAATCGTGAAGATTCTTTTCTTAAACACCCAATGAAATTACATATTCAAATGCCCTGCTAGAACAATGCGTCGTAAAAACTCCTTTCCAATTGGCTCAAACGCCTCCAGAGGGTGTGACATCTTCACGCTTTAAAAATCACTGATCAGCCCCTCTCTTAGCTCTCTCTTGCCAATGTGTAGGTGATGCTGAACTAGAAGGCCCTCCAAACTTGTGCCAGGCTACGGCCTTGTCTTTCCATTCACCAAAGATCCTCTGACTCCCACTGGCTCTCTCCCATCAAGACCACATCAGCAAAGATCAACTGGAGCCTCAACAAATTACATCAGGACAGTTTAATTCAAATGGGCGAGACATGCAAGTATCAAACTTAGTCTCATTATTTGATACATTAAGTATCTTTATCCCTTTTTAAGAAGGGTGCATTAGAACTAAACTGATGGTTTGCTCAAGCCTGTTGATCGGCTGAACTTTAAACAATGCTGTAACTTCTTGCTTTCCTGTACTCTGCTTCAGCTCTCTTTCCCTTGGTAAACTGTATGCATGCATGTACTGTATGTGTATGTTAGAGTAGTTTAAATGTTTTAATAGTCTTCTTGTTCATGTCACACGTAAAGTTGTTTGTTTCTCAAGCTCATATCTGGAGTCACTAATCATATATTTTGACTTACTAGCTCTTAGTAGTACTCCGTACGAAATACATTTCCCATGCCCCGGTAATGTACATTTCTATTAATTAATTACCAATATTGAGTGTTCACGGGATGAACCAAGTAATTGGTTGTAATGTTAATGAAGCTGCATCAAGTTAACCTGATTAACGGATCCAAATGTTCATAATCAATTATTAAGATTGATTATTAATATTTCATAGAGCTAATTCGCTAGTTTCAAATTAGGCATCTATATGTTTAATATTCCTACTTCCTAGATTTACTGATTAATTACAGTCGTCTATAGTGTAAACCAGTGATTGTCAGTGAAAGCAGCAATTCATATAAGCAAAGCACTCAATTTAAAGCAACACCGTGTAACTTTTCCTCTTCGGTCGCCATACTGTTTGGAAACTAAATTGTCCATTACCGCTGTCGTAAATAATTTAGCCTACCATTGCATGCACGCTCGCTGTTTATCCAGCACCGGGTTTGGAATGAACGATGTCCACATCCAAGGTAGAGTATGTTACATGATTACATGAAAGGATGATGTATTGCGACATCAGAAACGAAGGAAAACGAAATAATGACTATTGTAGCGCTTGACGTAAAGCAGTCGAATTTTGTAGTTCTTTTTGTGGTCGGGTTACTACCCGAGCCCCAAAGTTCCGTAGTGCCAGTAAAAGCGATACAGACCCCGTCAGGCTATGGCAGAAGTGCCTTTCACCCTGTTACGACTTGAACCACTGATAAGATTTTGGAAACATTTTAAGGTAAAAAATGTTACATAATGTTACTTTAAGCTCAAGCACTTCATCACTTTTTCCAATGTAGGCTACTACTTTTTTTTCATTTCAAGCATCAATTAATTTCAAAGCTCTTCAGATCGCATATTCAGTGGAACATTAATATACATTATACAGTAGTTCTGAGAATAAATATTAAGTAAACGAGAATGTATCAATATTTCACTGAATGCGTGCACACTTTTGTACTAAAAGCTCAACTTCAAATTTGAGCATAGTGGCCTCTAACTGTGATCACCAACACTGAAGGAGGGACTTGAGCCATATTTACAGAACAAATGGAGTATATATTAATTTTTCACACAAGCAGAAAAAGTCTGCAGCACTTGGCTGAAATATGCACCTGTCACCCATAATGTAATATTGGAATTAACCATGCATAACATTACAGCATTCTAAAACAGCCTTTTTCCAGGCAGGCAGGATTTGTGTATTTAGATATTTTAACAGCAATGTTTATAAAGGAACACCACAAAAATAAAAGTTAAGTCAATAGACTTTTAATAGAAATAACTACAACCATGACTTTCAAATGTCATAAAGGCAAATTGCTTAAAAGTCTATAAAATTACTCATGACGTGTGCAGCTTATATTGTTAGTTAGTGCATTAACCATTCATTCAAATGAATTACCATTAATGATAAACTACCAATTTACCAAACAAATGCATACATTTAAAACACATAAAAAAGACAAGACAAGATAATTAGCAGGCATAACCATTACATTCTACTACTGTACTAATGTTCTTCACGGATGGGTGTGCAGCCAGAGAAGAAGCTGTTTTTGAAGTTATTTAGGCCTCTCTTGTTCCTCCGTAGGAAGCTGGAAGTGTTGTTCATCGCTTCAGAGTCATCGCTGTCACTCTCGTTGTCAGCAGCGACTGGCTTTTTTTCAAGCTTAAGATCAGCAGGCAGGCAGCCCATGTCTCCAATCTCCTGTTTATGACACAGCAAACAAGTGCGTTTAATCAAGAGTGACTTTAAAGGAATAGCCTACATAGTATAGCCTATAGTCATCATTTTCTCCTGATTAGACATTCTTAAAGCAGTATGCTGTTAATTTCAGGGTCAATGACCAATAAGAATGGCCAAGACAAAGGAAAAAATAAATAAAAATCTTTAAGCAAAACTTTACATTTAATGATTCAATGTTGTGTGGTGTAACCAAATGTGCCACACAAGTCCTGAAAGTGAAGCCGACACACTTCAATCGCCTCCTGGTGGCTGACTGCAGTGTAGGCCATAAACACTGCCCACTCCATGTAGTGTAAGAAATGTAAAGCTACACGCTCCATCAATTAGGATTAGAAGAACTGTTTCCAAACACATAACATGATAGAAACATAATAATAACTGCAACAATGACCCAAACAAACAAACTGTTTGGCCAATTTAAAACCAAACAGCAACTTATTTTTTTTTTTGTCCGGGCAGTGCATAAAATATCATTTCTGCCTCATTCTGTAACAGGAAAACACATCAGTTCACAAAAGTTCAAACACCCGACTGACACTAACACGAGTCTGATGCTGTTCTCATAAATTGTCATACTTTGACCAAAAACGATTAGCATTTTAGTCGTCTCTAAATAAATAAAATCACATGGCATGTGTGGCGAGCAGGGCGAATGGGGGCAATTACTGAGTGGCAACTGTGCGACGCACCCGTCTCGTATCTCATAGAGCCACGGTTGTCAAACTGGGGTACGCGTACCCCCAGGGGTACGTGGACTGATTTCAGGGGGTATGCGAAAAAAGATCTAAGGGACTGTTAGTTTTTTATTTAAGGGGCTACCGGAGGAGATTTGAGATCTGTAGCCTAAAAAGACTTGACCCTCTCTTCGCCAGCAATATTTTTTTTCTATGACCCTCCAAAATGATTGTGAAAAAAAGGCATGACCCTCCCCGATAATGTATTGATCATTAGGCTACTTGTACTGGTTTGCGCTCGGCAAAGAACGATAGCCATTGTTTTTTTTACAACCATGACAAACGACTAAACTCATGCTTTCTCATCTTACTAGGGCTGTAACAATAGACCAAACCTACAATTCGGTTCGTACCACAATTTTTGAATTTTGAAAAAAATCATGTTTTCGGTGCTGATGCAGTGGTGACGCCTGACGCGTTCATGTAACATGCAAGGGTGGCGCTGCCAATCAAGTGTCTAAAAGCTGCCACAAAGAAACGGCATAATGATTATGAATATGTCAAATATAGCAAGGAGACATTTTAATTGTTTATTAATAAACAAGTGTTTGTCAGTGTCGGCTGCAAAGATGAAGTTGGCGATGTTGACTCGCGATCTTCGCAGTAGACGCGACAGAGAGAAATGCACATTTCATACGGATTACATGTTAAAAAGTAAACATTTCAAGCTTTCTAAATATCTCTGCAGGTTCATTCGGTTCATGTATTAGACGAGAGTGCAGTTCACACGCAGGCGCCTTCCTGCATGATGATAGTAGATATTTGAGGAGCTCTTTTCCAAAACGCAATAAACGCCATTTTAAAAAAATGAGTTTGTCATGTCATTTTGCTGTGTTCTGAACCTATTCACTGCTCCATCAATGTTTCATGGCAAATCGCTATATTTCCTTGTTCAAAATGTACTGCAAGATGCAGTTCTTTTCCAAACCACGATAAGCGCCAAACCTATTTTTAGCCTAAACGCGATAAATCCTCTCTTGACAAATCAGAATTCAGTGAGCGTTCTATACGAAATCCAACATCGGCGCGCTGAACAGAGGTTTATGTTCATTCATTCCTCAAAATGAGTGCTTTAAAACGGTGATAACACTTTTGATACCCTTGATGAGCCATTGAGACCTACACCTGGGGGTAGATGCTGCTGCCAAAGGTTTCTGTCTATTTTATAATTTCTGCCAAAAATTGCATTCGACAATCAAGGAGCAAAAGTCGAATATCGTTCGAAAATCTAATTTTTTATTTTATTTTTTTATTAATCAACTGTGTTCTGTGTGTCAGTGTCTGCAAATATGAAATTGACGATCAGCATCTCTGTAGTGAATGCGATAGAGAAAAATGCGTGTAATGGACATAATCAGAGAGTATGCTATTTATTTTCGTTTTTAATTGTTTCGTTTAAAGACATTGCAAGCTTTCTATATAGATACATTTCTCATGTTTGGGAGGCATACGCTGAATATCGGTTAATTTATGATGAGATGCGCTCCAGCTCACGTGCAATGCAAGTGACGGCGGCGGCGGCTCCATTATAGCCTATTGTCTATTTGCTTATTATTTATTAAATCCAGGCAATTGGTTAATGAAAACATTATTAAAATTAAGATACAATTTACACAAAACGAAATTCACTTTAAAGAAAGGCTTTCAACAAAAAACTTAATTAAGTGGGCAAAATCATCCATTTTTTGATTTTTTTTGTGTGGATTTATAGCGTTTTGAAAAAAAAATAAAATTAACTTTGAATTTATCATCAACAATATTGTTGTTTGATTTAATAATCATTGTTCAACATGTACAGACTGAGGGGAAAAAACATTTTAACAGGATAAATTGAAAATTCACAAAATGTGTGGGTCTAGGTAAAAAATGTAGCCTAATTTTCCTGAAAACTATTGAAATGGATTTATCGCATTTTGGAAAAGAGCTCCTCATTTTTTACTTATTTACTTTTTATTTATAAAAACCGATGAAACCTTGATTAAAATTAAGATACAATTAATAAAAAACGAAATTCACTTTAAAGAAAGGCTTTGTCCTTTCTGTTTGATGTCTGTGTGAAAGTTTTATGCTTTCAGAGCAGTCATGTCCGTAACGGAGAACTGTCACGTCCGTAACATTGTTTTTTTCCTCATAAATGCGAACACGAATAAATAAAAATAATATTTTATGTTCTGTGGAGGCCGACCGACCCTCATCCGGTGGGTAGTATTACTTTTGTTTTGCGGCGTGTAGTTCATGGAATTACTAAAAAATATTTTGCCACATAAAAGTTAAAGATTTTTTTGTGTCACGTCACAATTATATTTCCCTCAAATTAAATATAAAACGCATAGACATGTTTCTAAAGTCTGGAGCTTTATTAAGGGAGTATGGATATATAAACAGACGTTTCAGTATTAAATGCATTTTCTGAGAATTTATATTTCAAGTTTTGACTGCATGTCACTGCCCAATTTTAAAGAATTTATCCTCAACTATTTTTTGGCGTAGGTCTACGTATTTTATTACAGGCCTAGTAATTAAAAAATGGGGTAGCCCTACATCTAACACACTGATGGTGGCAATTTCAGTAAATTTACTCTAACATTGTTGTGGAAACACAATAAGAATGGAAACTAAAATATGGTAGTATCGTGCTACAGC
This sequence comes from Chrosomus eos, assembly GCA_036326025.1. Classification (NCBI taxonomy): domain Eukaryota; kingdom Metazoa; phylum Chordata; class Actinopteri; order Cypriniformes; family Leuciscidae; genus Chrosomus; species Chrosomus eos. The sequence continues at coordinate 30,811,604 of CM070834.1, read as the reverse complement.
GCACATTATATCAGCTGCAGTTCTGGCGGTAGAGTTACACTCACATGACACTGCACTTATTCGCAATCACAAAAGTTCATTATTTATTATTATAAATGTCTGATTGCGCCAGATGCTGTAAATAAGGCAGGAGTAGAAGCGTCTTACATGGTCAGTTACAGAGTGGCTAAGGCAGGCAAGCCTCATACTATTGTGGAGGAACTGATTGTCCCTGCTGCTATAGACATGGCTGAGAAAATGTTGGGGGAAAAGGCTAAACATACTTTCCAGAAAATGCCTTCATCAGACAATACCGTGTCCCGACGGATCAGTGATATGTCAGCAGATGTTTTGAGACAGCTACTATGTCGTATACATGGCAGTGAATTCTATGCATTACAGCTAGTTGAGTCAACAGATATAGCAGGCCTGGCTCAGTTGTTGGTGTACGTCAGGTACATATATGGAGGGTCAATCCATGAGGACATCCTCTTTTGCAAACCGTTACCGACGAGGACAACGGGGCAGGACATTTTTGGACTCATCGACAGTTTCATACGATCACATGGAATAGCCTGGAATAAATGTGTTGGTGTATGCACAGATGGTGCCAAAGCAATGACGGGGAGGCACAGCGGAGTGGTCACCCGTGTACAAGCATTGGCTCCAGATGCCACTTGGGTCCACTGTATACTGTGCATACACAGGGAAGCGCTTGCCGCTAAAGGAATGTCAGACAGCCTGGCTCAGGTATTGGATGACACAGTAAAGATGGTTAACTTTGTCAAATCAAGACCCCTAAACTTGCGCATTTTTTCCACCTTATGCAGTGAGATGGGCAGTGACCATTTGACGCTTTTGCTCCACACTGATGTGCGATGGTTATCCAGAGGGAAAGTTTTAACACGCTTTTCTGAACTGAAAGACGAGCTGAAACTGTTTTTCATCGACAATCCTTTTCGCTTGTCAGATAGGTTGCATGACGATGAGTGGCTCACAAGACTGGCCTATTTGGGAGATATCTTTGGTCGTCTAAATGAGCTCAATCTCGGGCTGCAAGGTCGCTCTGTGACAATATTCAATGTGCGAGACAAGGTAGAGGCCACGATTAAAAAGCTGAACTTCTGGTCTGACTGTGTCAAAGACAACGACATTGGCGCATTCCCATCACTGCAGGATTTTCTGTGTGAAAACGAACTACGGCTTGCCGACAGTGTCAGATGTGACATACGGAAACACCTTGGAGACTTGGCAGCGCAATTACGCAAATATTTCCCCGAAACAGACGACCACGACACATGGATTCGTAATCCTTTTTCGTCACCCAACACATGCCAGCTTCCTATGCTCGAGAGAGAGAGCCTAATTGAAATATCCACGAACGGGTCGGTCAGAATAGAGTTCGGTCAGAAGACACTGACAGATTTCTGGATTAGTTTGCGGGCAGAGTATCCGGACCTGGCAAACCGAGCGATTAAGACGTTGACGCCATTTGCTACAACGTATTTATGTGAGACTGGATTCTCAGCTTTGGTCTGCCTTAAGACCAAGTATAGGTACAGACTGTTAGTGGAAAATGATCTAAGACTGAAACTATCCCCAATTCGGCCGAACATCGCTGCATTATGTAAGAACATCCAGGCACATCCCTCACATTGATTAAACTGATGATGTGGTGGATGGAGAGGTGGTAGGCCTATTCTGTGTGGTTTACTACAATTTATTTTACTGTTTACTATTTAGTTTACTATTGTGTTCTCTTTTTTATTATTATTTTACAGCAGAGAAGTTTAGAAAATATACAATGTTATGTGAAAAGCAATACTTATCAGTATGTGAAAAGTTAACAATAGCTTTAATGATATGTTCGATATGTGTTGTAGGCCTATTGTGTGTGAGATTGTTTGCATATCTGTTTAAAATCATTATATTCAGCACATTTGTATCATATGTTGACTTTTGATGAGATTTGTATCATATGTTTATGATTCTATTCACTATTCTCGACAAAATTGATAAATAAATAATAACCTTGTTGTTAACAATTGTTGGTGTTGGGGGTACTCCGGAAGATCTATAATGTCTCAGGGGTACATGCCTGTTAAAAGTTTGGGAACCACTGTCATAGAGGAACTTCGGCAGCATAAAAGCAGGAGCGACGAGAGAGTTGTGTTTTGTTTGTTTTATTTTGTGTGTGCGGCAGTCATCCATGAGGGGCTGCCGCCTTTACTTTCTTTTTGTGTTTATTTATTTTAAATGATTATTAAAGTACGTTGAACGTTCGCCGATTTCCACCGCCTCTAGCAACATAACTTGCTAGAGCATGGTCTTAAAAATATATATGATGATCAGTTTTGTTCATCAGTGTAAGGTACTAGGAGCTAAGTGTGATTGTTAATTTTGTAATGTTGTTAATTGTGAGAAAGAAAAAAATTCTATAGATCACACAACGTCATTATCATGAATGCTTTTGATCACAATAATTGTGCTTTTAAAACTCCATTCCGTTTTTCAATAGTCCATGGTATTTGCTTCTGCTGAAGCCATCAGCCTGCATTTACAGCTTATTTTAAAGTCCCCCTGTGGTGAAAATCAAGATTTTAATGTTGACATGTCTGTGTGGTATTTTTAATATGAATTTGCACATGGTTTGTCTGAAAGTCAACACCATTGAGTATTTTTCCCTAAAACTGTAGAAATTTTTCTCCGTACAAATAAATGCAGGGCTCGCAAAATCGCCTGCCCGACGTCCCGGGGCTTTTGTGTTTTCAAGTCGGGCTACCAAAATGCATAACCGGCCTGCCCGACGGGCTATCTGAAATATTGTAATCAAATTCCCCTAAACTTCTGCCTCGCCCCACTAAAAATGTGTGATTAAGTGTAAGCTACACAAATTCGTGTTTGCTTCAGTTTTGTTATAATCAGATTCAGCGCGTTCATCTTCAACCCTCCCGTTTTTTCCGGGTTTCTCACGTATTTTAGCTCTTTTCCCGCTGTCTTCCCGTTTTAGTATTTTCCCGTAAAATATCCCGTATTTTTACGGCCTGATTGTGTGAGACGGCCTTCAAGCTCGGACAGATTCGGCTTGAAGTCGTTCATCCTCGGATGCGGCGCCGCGCGCGCTGTTACAAAAAAAAACTGTGCACACAGCCAAGCGAAATGAGGTCTTGCGCACCCAACGCGTCATTTTTGCCGCGCTCGTGCGGACGCGTGATATAAACAAGTCTCTGTCTCTTTCTCTCTAACACACACACACACACACACACACACACACACACACACACACACACACACACACACACACACACACACACAACACACACACACACACACACACACACACACACTCTTTCTCTCTCACACATATTTAGTTATAAACTCTAGACTTTTAATTATTAGTGCTTTATTTTTAAAGTTTGTGGGTAAGAATCGTGTAGAAATCTCCCTTATGTTCGATGTTCAATGTTGACAGCTATGCCCTCATTGGAGGCTGAGCCACAGACTGATTCATGTTCCACACACTGGTCACACAAATTTCAGTTCAGTTAGAACCAGATGCATATTTGTATTGATGATTCTAATTTGATTATTTTATATCCAATTGTTGAAATTTGTGTTTTGAAAAAGTTTTTGATTGATGTTTGACTCCTAACCAATTTTCTACATTAAAAAATTGTCTTTTTATTCGGGCTAGTAAAATCCATTCCGGGCTACCAAAATCTGAAGAGTGCCTGCCCGAAGAGCTACCAGCGATTTTCAAATTTTGCGAGCCCTGAAATGGAATAACAATCTTCAGTCTGAATACACTGACCTAGATCTTTTAAAACATTGGAAAGATATTTTTGTCATATCTAGTAATTCCGGAATTCAGTTGATTCAATATAAAACACTATATTGAGTATATACACTCACCGGCCACTTTATTAGGTACACCTGTCCAACTGTTCGTTAACACTTAATTTCTAAGCAGCCAATCACATGGCGGCAACTCAGTGCATTTAGGCATGTAGACATGGTCAAGACAATCTCCTGCAGTTCAAACCGAGCATCAGTATGGGGAAGAAAGGTGATTTGAGTGACTTTGAACGTGGCATGATTGTTGGTGCCAGAAGGGCTGGTCTGAGTATTTCAGAAACTGCTAATCTACTCGGATTTTCACGCACAACCATCTCTAGGGTTTACAGAGAATGGTCTGAAAAAGAAAAAACATCCAGTGAGCGGCAGTTCTGTGGGCGGAAATGCCTTGTTGATGCCAGAGGTCAGAGGAGAATGGCCAGACTGGTTCGAGCTGATGGAAGGGCAACAGTGACTCAAATAACCACCCGTTACAACCAAGGTGGGCAGAAGAGCATCTCTGAACGCACAGTACGTCGAACTTTGAGGCAGATGGGCTACAGCAGCAGAAGACCACACCGGGTGCCACTCCTTTCAGCTAAGAACAGGAAACTGAGGCTACAATTTGCACAAGCTCATCGAAATTGGACAATAGAAGATTGGAAAAACGTTGCCTGGTCTGATGAGTCTCGATTTCTGCTGCGACATTCGGATGGTAGGGTCAGAATTTGGCATCTACAACATGAAAGCATGGATCCATCCTGCCTTGTATCAACGGTTCAGGCTGGTGGTGGTGGTGTCATGGTGTGGGGAATATTTTCTTGGCACTCTTTGGGCCCCTTGGTACCAATTGAGCATCGTTGCAACGCCACAGCCTACCTGAGTATTGTTGCTGACCATGTCCATCCCTTTATGACCACAATGTACCCAACTTCTGATGGCTACTTTCAGCAGGATAATGCGCCATGTCATAAAGCTGGAATCATCTCAGACTGGTTTCTTGAACATGACAATGAGTTTGCTGTACTCAAATGGCCTCCACAGTCACCAGATCTCAATCCAATAGAGCATCTTTGGGATGTGGTGGAACGGGAGATTCGCATCATGGATGTGCAGCCGACAAATCTGCGGCAACTGTGTGATGCCATCATGTCAATATGGACCAAACTCCCTGAGGAATGCTTCCAGCACCTTGTTGAATCTATGCCACGAAGAATTGAGGCAGTTCTGAAGGCAAAAGGGGGTCCAACCCGTTACTAGCATGGGGTACCTAATAAAGTGGCCGGTGAGTGTATTACAAACAGTAAATTGTCTCAAATGGGCCATGCCAACACTTATACGTATGTACAGTGTCAAAATATCATAGATGATTATATTCACTCCTCCTGGAACTCCACACGCAAAGAAATTCTGGTCAGAGGTTATATTTAAACTCAAAGTGATTCTAGACTTTTAGATTTCTAAATCCCCTTCAGTATTTCTGTTAGGAGATCTTTCCCCTATTAACGCTGCCAAATAAATAAAAACACTTATCTTTACCTCATCCATATTAGCGAAAAAAAGTAATACCGTATATACCTATTATGGATTTTTGAAAATTGCCCTTCATGTAGTGTGTAACATAGATCTAAGTGAACGAAAACATCCTGCAAAGTTTTAAACATGAAAGTTCACCGTATACAAAGTTATTGTCTCTCGAAAGTAAGAGTCGACTCTGAGTCGCTGATATGAATCGTTCGACGAACGATGCTTTTCCTTTGTCTAGTTGACGTCAACTTGACAAGTTATTTGAATAAGATACGCCCACTCATTGCGTTTGGAGACGCCAGGGAAAACTAACATCATGTCGACGAGATGCTGCTGTGTTTTGGTTTTGAAGTGCGACGCAAAAGCGAACTTTTTTCATCTGCCCAGTGAGGAGCATTTGAAGACTAAGTGGCTACAGTTCATATACAACTATACCACAGAAGTATAGCCGAACCTTGTTCTGTGTTCGTCTCATTTTGAAGATGATTGCTTCACAAACCTAAATGCTATAAAGTATGGATTGAACGGCGACGGACTTTGAACTTGAGCTCCGCGGCTGAAGCTCCGCGAACGGCGACGGACTTTGAACTTGAGCTCCGCGGCTGAAGCTCCGCGAACGGCGACAGACTTTGAACTTGAGCTCCGCGAACGGCGATGGACTTTGAACTTGAGCTCCGCGGCTGAAGCTCCAAATCACCTTCTCCAAATCACAACCTGTAAGTATTATTAATATTAATTGTTGCTTTTATGTTTTATGTATCATGCTCAATAATTATTGTGTGTGTTGTCGTGTACGCACAGCGCAGATTCTAGGTCTTCAATGTCAATTGTATTGAAATATGTGAAGCAGGGCTCTCAAGTGTCACGCATTGAGCGTGACAGTCACTCATTTCGATCTATTGTCACGCTCTCCCGCCACACATTGTATTTCTCACGCTGAAAAAAATATTTGTAATATATTTAATGTTCCGCAGCGCCCAAAACTCTGGCCGCGCCGCTCTCACTGTGTGGAACCGGCAGGAATCAAGCGCGTCTCCTCTGGTGTTGTTCGTCTGGTGTTGTTAGCCAATCAGAAAATAGCACTATTGTATCTGGGTAAGATTTAAGCAACAGCCAATGACACCCCGTCGGCTCGGTGTCACTCCATTGGGCTATGGTAGCTAACATATCACCACAGATTAGCGTCACGGAAAGGCGGGGTTTGGAAAAATGACTCGCTAAACGATTCATATGGGAGTCAGTGAGCAAATCAGGTAAAAATAAATGCATATTATAAGACAACAAAAGTGTTTTTTGTCATTTCATGCTTGTAAAACTGTTGTTGGGGACTCCCAGAACAATATTAGGAACATTTTAAATGCCATAATAGGTACCCTTTAAAAGTTGGATTTTCAGTTAAATTTGGGGGGAAATATTGTTTATATTAGTGCCGTCAATATATATTTTTTTTATTGGATTAATAACACTCTTGTTGTGCGATTAATCACAAATATTTTTTCATAATTTGCTATATCCAGCAAAGTAAACAATCAGATTGAAGGGCGATTCTTATAAAACTATTTTCAAGGACCCTTGGAGACTAGAGATGCGCGGTTGGCGGGGACTGTGATACCGAACAGGACCCCATGGAGACGCAAAAAACCCTAAATCAACTGCCTTAACTTGCATAAACCTAAACACAGCAAAGTACATAAATCAAACATTATCCTAAGTTTGTGTGGAGACAACAGGAATTTACTGTGTCTGTACATAAATGTAGCATGCAATCAGTGATCAAAAGAGCACATACAAAGTTTGTTTGTGCATTAATAAAACAGCGCTTACTGTAAGACACCTGTACGTCACCAAAATTGCGCCCTTCAGAAACAAATCACAGATTATGAAAGAGCTTGGGTTTTAAAGGGTCATGAAACTCCCCCTCTTTCAGCTCAAGTCTAGCTCACAATCTTTTTGAAAAATTCAACTTAAATGGGCGTGGATGGCTGTGAGAAGGGAGGGAGTGGGTGTGGTATGGCCAATCACTGTCATCGCAGTGTCCCATGCATATCGACTGTCACTAAAAAGCAGTGGTAAAACGTGAGGAAATGCTAGATTTTTTTTTTATAGCTGGCAAAGTCTTATGAAATACACTGACACTTTATTATTGTCCTTTCAAAAGTAACTGAATGCCCTGCTACATATATTAGCCTACAGTTATCATATTTATATTTAAAACATATTAATGTAGGCTACATGTATAATTATAATGTCATTATAAAATATATAGTTGTTAGGGATGAGTCACGATCTTTGAATAGTCGAATAGCGTTCGAAATTCGATCATAAAATTGCTTATTCGAATATTGTTATATTTTCACGCAATTCCAATGTGACATAATTGATGGTGCGCCTACCGTCACAAATCGCGCAGCAGTGTATTTTCCTGTCAGGGACACAATGTGTCACTAATGAAACCCCCTCCTGCGCGATCTAGGATATCAGCGTTTTATACATAGTGTAAACAAACAACAGAAGAAGAGCATTGTCGTGACCGTTAACTCTGCGCCCAACAGAGGTGGTAGTAGACTAACCTTTACTGTCTATGGTAGTAACCGTCTATGGTAGTAACAAAGTAGGCTACATTTACTTCACTACGTTGGGCGACGTTCCTCTCGTTACTTTATTTTAATGCAATACATGTTGTTAAATGCGTAGTTTATTCCAAGCGCGCTGTATCTTTTTTATGGGCATGAGCGATGCTCCATTCACAAATGAATCACTCTTTTGAGTCAATTCTGTTCAAAGACTTCATCAAACAAGTTGGCAGATCTGTCTAAATCGGTTCGCGAATCAGTTTGAATGATCTGTTCAGTTCCTCACGCACTGAATTGTCTGAAGCGCTTTCAATTCACACTCGACACGAAGTCGTAACAGGAAGATTTAAGATCATCAAGAGCGTTGGATGAAGTGGCCGAGGACCTACAGTTTAGTCTAGTGAAAGCAAATCTGCAAATGCATCATATTTTTGCCAGCGATGAAGCTCTAGTTGAACATCTTCGTATGATGTCTGTGAATGAATGACTCCACAGGACGATACATTCGAGTTTATTTCATTCAGGTAATACATTTTACGACCAAACAGATTATTACTCGACGATAGCACTACAAGTAGGCTATGATGACATTATCCGTTTTTTTGGACATATACATTAATTTATAGGCTACATTAAATAAGCTACCATTGTCCACAGTTTATGAAATGAACACCCGCCATCCCGCGGTAATGTGTGTGTATTGCGCAGTGGCACACGAATAGTTTTGATCGAAACTAATTTGTTTAAAAACTAGGCTTTTGCAGTAACAAGGCAGGTTTGCATAAAATCATTATGCAGGGCTCCAGACTAACTTTTCCACTGGTTGCACTGGTGCTACCAACTTTCTCAGTTGGTCGCACCAGCATAAGATTTGGTCGCACCTTTTTTTTTTTTTTGCTACATGCCATGGGATTAATCAATGCATGCTTATGAATAGTGGTTTTAATGGACCAAGGCTAGCAAAGGCTTTCTGGGTTGCAGCATAAATACCTGTAATATATTAATTATCATTGCCAAATTTCAGGATTTTGGACAGTAATTTTAGTCTGTAATTTTAAGCATTTTACATTTGAATTATATACAATCTATATATTTACATTTGAATCATATTCTATCTATCTATCTATCTATCTATCTATCTATCTATCTATCTATCTATCTATCTATCTATCTATCTATCTATCTATCTATCTATCTATCTGTCTATCTGTCTATCTGTCTATCTATCTGTCTATCTGTCTGTCTGTCTGTCATCTTTCTATCTTTTAAAAATCGTTAAACATTCAAATGAATGCATTACATTTAAAAGATTAGAGTATTATAATACGCTGATACAAATTTTTCGTTATCAAAGTTTATAGTTGTAACAAAAATCAGAAATCTCACACTCCTTACCTTCTGCATTTTATAATAATTTCCTTTTCCTCTTTCGAGCGATTTCTCTCATCTAACCGCTGAAAAGACTTAGGAAGAGGCTCGGTGTTTCCGTGAGACCTTTTCATTTTTATATGCCTTAATTCGTGAATTCATAATTGGCGCGTTTCACCATCAGCAATGCGCGTGACGTCTACGTTCGTCAATAAATAAACTGCACGTGTCTTGCGGAAGAACACTGTAGCCGGAGCTCCTTCTCTCCGTTAATTAGTGGTGGAAATTTTGATTCTTTTCAGAGACTCGTTCATTTTTAGTTCGTTCACCAAAATGATTCGTTCAGATTCGTTCACTGATTCGTTCAGTTGTTGTTTTTTTTCATATTACACAAATACGTCAGCAGCAGGTGCGGCAAAATGTGTCGTTCAACTAACGTATTTACTTGTTACAAAATAAAAACTGATTTGACTTTATTAAAAATGATGTCCTACTCATTAAATGGATAAAATAAGTTTAAATAAGCGATCAAAGTCTTTACACTCTTTTTATCTTTTAAATTACACTTTTCGGATGACCAAATCACAAGTGTTTTTTAATTTGTTTGCATACTAGGCAAGCTACTAGTTAACATTTTATTTGTTTGGTCAGAACGAGTTAAACGAGGAGTTATGTTCTGTATGTACAGTAAGATATGAATTGCGCGTGCACAGTACGTATACCCGCGCTTTGCATTCACTTTCTGCTGATTGATGAACTAGATTGACAGAATGACCGACCTGGTACACGAACGTATAGCAACCAGTTCGTTCAATTCGTTCACGAACGGGAGATCTCTCTCTCGTTCAGACTCAAAACAGACTGGTTCTTTCATTCACGAACGAGATGTGTGTAACAGTTCATTTGGTGTCCTACTCATTAAATGGATAAAATAAGTTTAAATAAGCGATCAAAGTCTTTACACTCTTTTTATCTTTTAAATTACACTCTTTTCGGATGACCAAATCACAAGTGTTTTTTAATTTGTTTGCATACTAGGCAGGCTACTAGTTAACATTTTATTTGTTTGGTCAGAAGGAGTTAAACGAGGAGTTATGTTCTGTGTGTAAGATATGAATTGCGCGTGCACAGTATACGGATACCTGCGCTTTGCATTCACTTTCTGCTGATTGATTAACTAGATTGACAGAATGACCGACCTGGTACACGAACAGGGTATAGCAACCAGTTCGTTCAATTCGTTCACGAACGGGAGATCTCTCTCTCGTTCAGACTCAAAACAGACTGGTTCTTTCATTCACGAACGAGATGTATGTAACAGTTCATTTGACTCGTTCAAACTCAAAGCAACTCAATAAAGGGCGTATTCGTTCACTAGATTCAACAAATCACATGCTCCGTCCTCGTATCATACTCGAAGGCTATTGGCTCGAGGTTTAGTCACTCTTTGTCTTTGACAGATGATACCATAGTCATCATGATTTCTATGGATGATACGGTCCACAAAGCTACACGGTTCATTGAGCTGCGCATGCGCGCAATAGCGGCGCGCAGTGGTGGAGGGAGGAATTTCAGTGAACGAGAAATATGAGTCAATGGATAACGTGAACGAGAATGATTCGTTCACCTAAAAGATTCGTTCTAAAAGAACGATTCGTTCACGAACGTAACATCACTACCGTTAATGTCTATGGCGAGTCACGCAGGCACTGGGCAACTCCGCAACCGAGCCGAGCCGAGCCCGGGATAAAATAGTCAGAATATAAACACTTATTATATGCGTACCGTAGTGATTCAGGATAAGTCAAAAACGCGGTTTGGAAAATGGATTCATGATGTAGCCTACTCAATCATTTGAACATAAGTTACAGACTGCTCAGCTGCTGCTGATACAACAGCGTTCTGTTGCGCGAGCGTCCACTTGCACTAATGCGACCACATAAAATTTTAACTCGCACATTCTCAAAAAATGGTCGCATATGCGACCAATTTGGTCGCAGTCTGGAACCCTGTTATGACATTATTTTTTAATCTAACGAGCATCTGGTTTGGCGATGCAAAAACGGACTGTCGTGGTTATTGTTTTTTTCTTCTATGTTAACTACCGGTATGTTAAAAAAACGACGAAAACATGTTAATTGTTCGAATAATAAACAGTTTGTTTGATGACAAATCGCTAAAGATGAAATTGGCCTCCCGTTCTGTCATTGTGAGTGTGACTTTTTTTTTTGATTTTCGAACGATAAATCGACTTTTGCGCCTCGATTTTCGAATGGCATTTTTGGCAGAAATTCACATCCCTAATAGTTGTTTATATAGAGACTATAAATGCATATTTTTGAAAATTATTAATTTTCTGCTTAAAAAAATGTCCGTGCCTAGATCTCTGAACCCCCATAATAAAAACGGCTCTGTGGAGGTGGAGGACTTCTCATTTTAGACACACACATAAATAACTCTGAAGGGATAGAAAAGTCTTCGGGACTTGGTACCGCATCACTCGCAAGACGCAACCTGCATTGGTTGTCAACAAGGCGAAGTCCACCATTCTCCAATTCTCGAAGCTCTCTCTCAAAAAATATTTGAGGCACACACTATAGTTTAGATGGGTCCGTGGTTGATGGCAAACCAACCGCCCGGAGCCAGAGTCTAGCCCTGCCCTGGCAGCATCGTGGGGAAACATTCAACCCACTTGGACTTTTGCACCACGAAAACAAACACTTGCGTCCCATGATTGCCTCTCTCATCAACTACGCGATATCACAGTTTGACGTCTGTCATTGAAAAGATCCACGTGGTGTCATGAATAATTAAGAGGCAGTGTCTTCTCATAGGATGAGAAAACTCAGTCTCAATAATTATGAGACACCGATGAGTCATCAACATACACTGTGCACAGACACGATAAAGATGTTAAACTTGGAAGACGAAAAAAAGCGGAAAAACTCAAATTTAACGATTTTAACCCTACTATTAAATCTAACAGATGCTAACATAGTCTTCAATGGTGTTCAACACACATACCTGTTAACCCTTAGTCACTGTTAGAAAAGGACAACACTCCATGTGTTTGGGGTCAAAATGACCCCAAACTTTTAAAGAGCGATTGCATAAGGAAATATTATTTTTTTTATGGAAAACTATATATCATTTTTTTTATTTACTTCAACTATACATTTATGCTGTGTTTTTTTTTTAAATTTTAAAGTTTTTTATCTATTTACTGCACAAATACATAACTAGGCCATAAATTGGCACATGAAAAATGATTTTTTTAAGAAAAAATCCCTTAAATGATCATCCTAATTAAATCTAAATAGTTTTTGGACATTGCTCTATGTGTTAGGGATAGAATACTGTCATCTGGAGGTTAGTCGAAAAACCTTTTTTCTTACAGTTAAGGAATTAAAGTGCAATGACCACATGTGTCCAATAGAGGTCCATAGAGACTCATTCATTTTCACTTTTCATTTTTCTTGATGCTGTGCAGTTTTGCTTTATCCTCACAACTTTGATATATATATATTGTGAATATATATTTAAACATTTTGAAATACATAAAAAATCTGTATTTTTCAGATGAATTTTAAAAAGTAAATAAACCAATATAATACAAAACAACAGCACCAATAAACTGCAATGAACAGGAGTGAAGGGTACACAGAACAATACAATTTTTTTTTATAAATCACAAGTGAAAGAACAAGTAAAACACTGATAATGGTACTTCATGCTTGTTCCATGTTGCATTATGTGACATTTTTCAGATTTATGCCAGTTTAGTTGATTTTATTTGCCAGTTTCTATAAAATGCTCTATTGCAGTTACATACATGTGTGTGTTTGTGTGTGTCTGTATGTGTGTGTGTGTGTGTATGAGATAGAAAGCTCGTTCCACTTTGTGTTTATGCTCTAGGACCAGACCTTGATTTAAATTTTTTTTTTTTTGATTTATGCCAGTTTTGTTTATTTTATTTGCCAATTTCTGTAAAAATGCTCTCTGTTGCAGTCACTACATCTGTGTGTTTGTGTGTGTGTGTGTGTGTGTGTGTGTGTGTGTGTGTGTGTGTGTGTGTGTGTGTGTGAGATAGAAAGTTCGTTCCACTTTTTAGTTATGCTCTAGGACCAGACCTTGGTTTATATGTATAACATTTCTGATTTATAATGTATTTACTTTTATTTAATTGACAGTTTAGTTGATTTTATTTGCCAGTTTCTATAAAATGCTCTATTGCAGTCACATACATGTGTGTGTTTGTGTGTGTCTCTGTGTGTGTGTGTGTGTATGAGATAGAAAGCTCGTTCCACTTTGTGTTTATGCTCTAGGACCAGACCTTGATTTAAATGTATTTTTTCTTAGATTTATGCCAGTTTTGTTTATTTTATTTGCCAATTTCTGTAAAAATGCTCTCTGTTGCAGTCACATACATTTGTGTGTGTGTGTGTGTGTGTGTGTATGAGATAGAAAGTTCGTTCTACTTTTTATTTATGCTCTAGGACCAGACCTTGGTTTATATGTAGAACATTTCTGATTTATAATGGATTTACTTTTATTTTTTTGACAAACAAAATAAAAAAAAGTAATTTTTTTCATTTTCCCATTCATTTTCAATGTGGGGTCATTTTGACCCCAAACCCCTTAAATGGTAAATTTTTTTTTTACACACCTTTAGAACAACCAAATCAAGCCCAGTTTTTTTGTGCATGTTTAGATAGATTATTTAGGAAAAGTCACAGAGTTTCATGCCCCTGAGATGAAGGGAACATTTTTTAAAAATCAAGTAAAAGTCCAGTGGGGTCATAATGACCCCAGACAGTGACTAAGGGTTAAAACACACATACACCTCTGTTAAAATCTCAGAAAATTTGGTTCTGATAACAGAGAAGCAGAATTGGTTTAAAGGTTTAGAATGGAAATTCCTCCTACCAGGGTTATAGGTGCTTGTAGATGCTCAGTGTGATAACTCCCGACTTCTAAGATCAACTAACTGCATGATGGAAATTACGTTAATGACGCAGCTTCACATACTTTTGTACTGTACTTTATTCAATTATTTTAACGCGTTAAGTAGCCTGGCAAGCCAGACCTATCAAGATGTTAGGTCTGGGAACTCTCCATTGACATACCTCAATCCGAGGGGCGGGATAAACAGTTGTCTTTCAAAATCCCTCTGCATGCAATAGGACAGCGCTACAACCAACCAGAGCAACGAACGGCTGTGGATGAGTGAGTCCCATGCGTTTTTCCACCAGCGGAGCTAGTTGATATATTAAACTTTTGCCGTATCAGGTCGTCAAAACTCCGAACACATCTTCCTTTTTTAAGAATGACTTAAGTGACGTTCTCTTAACTCCAAGTCGCGGTCTCAGGCAACATTTTTCCAGTCTTCAACGGTCCAATTTTAGTGAGCTCTTGCAAATTGTAGCCTCTTTTTCCTATTTGTAGTGGAGATGAGTGGTACCCGGTGGGGTCTTCTGCTGTTGTAGCCCATCCGCCTCAAGGTTGTGCGTGTTGTGGCTTCACAAATGCTTTGCTGCATACCTCGGTTGTAACAAGTGGTCATTTCAGTCAAAGTTGCTCTTCTATCAGCTTGAATCTGTCGGCCCATTCTCCTCTGACCTCTAACATCAACAAGGCATTTTCGCCCACAGGACTGCCGCAAACTCTAGAAATGGTTGTGCGTGAAAATCCCAGTAACTGAGCAGATTGTGAAATACTCAGACCAGCCCGTCTGGCACCAACAACCATGCCACGCTCAAAATTGCTTAAAAATCACCTTTCTTTCCCATTCTGACATTCAGTTTGGAGTTCAGGAGATTGTCTTGACCAGGACCACACCGCTAAATGCATTGAAGTAGGGCTGCATCTAACGATTATTTTTATTGTCGATTAATCTATCGATTATTTCTTCGATTAGTCGACTCATCTAACGATTATTTTTCCAGATTAATCTAATGATTATTTTTTGGATTAACTGATTTATCCATTGGCAAACTTTCCAATAAATAAGTACAACTTCTACCATTAGCATTTCAAACTTTGATTAATTAATTTTCTGAAAAATACTTTAACATTTCCCACTATAAAAAATAAAGTGGCAGAATTAAAATGCAAACACCACTTTAGTGCATCATGTAACATCAATGCCACATAAATTCTGCCAAACACTGTGCAAAAAAAAATACATTAATATGAAGGCATTAAGTAGTTTAAGGGAGCAAAGTCTGTGATTGGTTACATTGTTCAACGCTGCAAATACATGTTATAGAGACTCTGGCCTGTAAATCGTTTCTATTATGTTTTAGTTGTTCTTGTTGCTTTTGTGCAACAGATGAATGACAATTTATTCATTTTAAGATTTATCTATCAATTTATAGATTTATATTTTGCGGGAGTCCCGCGAATCGTTTTATTCTTCCGAAACCAGGACACACACACACACGGGTGCATTCGGACTCGGCCATCAGATCTAGATTCCTGCGCCGCACTCGTTGCGTTGGGTCCCGCGGGAGTGCGGGTATACATGTGCATACACAACTTTTAAAAATGGGCAAATGCACCGAAAGCTTCGTTGACTGATTTAAGTTGAAGTTATAAATTCAGTCCATTTATCAGTCCATTTATCAGTCAATAGCAATAAATGACATCTGCACCGTTAGCAATTAACATTATTACCTAGCACACAAGCTGTAGCCGACAGCGTCAGCTTTAAATAGACGTTGATGCGTTTTTGACCGAAACACAGCAGGTATGACCGCAACAACAACTCCAAAAAAACCTCACTGTAATAAATAGCCTACTAATTCCCAGTTGTCCCAGTTGACTAATTCTGGCTTGTCGTTTTGAGTTTCCAGAGACAGTCATAGGATGTTTCCTTTTAAGATTCTCGTTCATAGCAGTTGTGCTGCCATGGTATTCCATTTCAGCTTTGAATAATGAGCAAAGCACCTTTCTGTTCGGCCGTAGTTTAAAGTATTCCCATAGTTAATATTATAAAATATTTAAACGTAAATAATTAATGTGACGCGTCGACGTATTTTCATAGTCGACGTAATCGATTATGTCGACGCGTCGTCGGGACCTACATTGAAGCCAGTTGATACCTAGAATATTAAAATCAACTGCTGGCGGTAGATACTTTACCTATTTAGCACCAAAACTTTGGAACAATCTTCCTAACACGGTCCGGGAAGCAGATACAGTCTGTCAGTTTAAATCTAGACTAAAAACACATCTCTTTGGCTTAGCATACACATGACATTATAGATTTCTATAGACCAATTTCGAGCCGACGTCACAATTACGTCACGGCGCTAACTGGAGGCAAAACGAAGGGAAAACTGCAGGCGGCCAATAAAAACCAGCACAGATTCGGCTACATAATAAGGAGCTTAAATTGTTGTTATTTTTATTAAATGTCATCTTGTTGTGTTGTTGGGTGCTAGAATCAATGAAAAATGAATATGCTGTATCTGGAATTTTTATTTCTAAAAAAATATTCACATCATTAAAATTGCACCGTAATGTCACTGTTTACATTGTGGTCTTCTTGGCGCTGGCAGAACTGCGGATCGTACCACACAAGTTTTGTACATGACCATTCATCACATAATTATTGGTATCTAAAGATTTATATGCCCTCAGTTTCTCTTTACGCTCGGTTTCTCTATTAGGTAGGTGTAGAAGTCAGGCCACCGAACTGAGGTAACGTTAATCCTGTCAGATCGTCCATTAAGTGAGCGTGTAACGGCTACGGGTCGGCCAATCTAGTTCCGTCCGTTAAAATTAACTTTTGCAAATAACAATCGGATTTTCTCCAGTCATTGTTAAAAAACAAGCTAACAAAACTTGCATACTAACGTTAGGGAAGCGGCCAGAGGGATCGTTCTGCCACCACCTAAGCTCCGCCTACAGAAAAACGTCACCATGTTTACCAACTGAAAATTGGTCTATAAATCAATGTTAGGCTGCATAGTTTAGATCAGCTATAACCGGGAACACTTCCCATAATTCCTGATGTACTTCGTACATCATAAGAAGGATGGCGTCTACGCTAATATTAGCCTCTCTGTTTATCCAGAAGTTTACTGCAGTCCGCCGGATCCAGGCCATATCCAGATCTGAGGAAGGACCATCACATGGACACGACGACAACACATCCCTGATGTGCCAGCCTCATCAACACTGTGAAGGCCTCATGGACACCTCAACAAACTCGTTTCCACACCGGCGTGATGACTCCGACCCCCAACCAGATGAACTGGATAAATATCGTGAAAGTTCTGATCCCATCTGACTTGACCTATTATGCTGCCAATAGGCTGATTTATACTTCTGCGTCGGACCTACGCCGGAGCCTCTATGCTATACACTACGCGTTGGTTTTCATTTACCATATTTTTCGCACTATGAGGCGCACTTAAAAGCCTTTAATTTTCTCAAAAAACGACAGCGCGCCTTATAATCCGGAGCGCCTTATATATGGATGGTGAACACACGTTCACCAAGACGGGAAGACATCACCGGGCGACTTGCGCCACTATCTGCCAATGGATCGTGGATGCCTGGGCTGATATATCAGTCTCAACTGTGATCCGAGCTTTCACGAAGGCACGAATAATCTCTTTATTCAGCCAGCTCACATACCCGTATTTACTTCCTGTTTTCGTTCGAAGTCCACAGTAGTTGATTGTCGAGTTCGCCAATGATCGCGCGCGCGCACTCGACAATCGCTTACTGTGGACTTCGACCGAAAACAGGAAGAAAATATGGGTATGTGAGCTGGCTGAATAAACATAATTTTTATTCATATCTTTCACATTTACTGCAGTCAGATTCACTGTGTTCACTTACATGGCTGTGCACTTGTAATGACACATTAAGGTTGTTAAGAGGCTAAAAGCAGGTTTAGAACTTGCCCCGTTTAAGTCAACAGGCTGCAAATTTTAAAAAGATAACACGGTGTAGGCAACACCGGTTTTTGTCGTTGTTATCTGTACTGACAGCACTCCAAATTTACAAAAAAATTAGCTCAATGTTAAAATTGACCGGAGTTCTCCTTTAACGTTCTCCTTTAACCTTCTCCTTCTCCTTTATCTGACTGTTTTGTTGACATTCCCTTTAGCACATCTAGTGAATGCATAACACAAACCCAGTCAAACGTTTGACTGCAGTATCTTATGCGCCTTATAATCCGGTGCGCCCTATATATGAAAAATGTTCTAAAATAGGTCATTCATTGAAGGTTCGCCTTATAATCCGGTGCGCCTTATAGTGCGGAAAATACGGTATACTTCTGTGTTGACCGTGTCCGTGTTGACGTGTCCGTGTTGACGCGTCCGTGTTGACGTGCAATTACACATGCAGAGGGAGCATGTGAAACCCGAGGGAGGGGTTCTAACAGACCAATCACAGCGCTTGTGTTCACGTAGAATTGGCGCGTTGTTACATTTTTGGAGAGGTGCACGTCAGGGGGTACGCGTGCTACGCACAGCCTACGCCGTAGCTACAGCATAAGTTCGACGCATTTAAATTGGGCTTACCGTAAATCATAATCATACACTGTTCGTTCATTGGCCAAAGGAGGACTGGCCCCCTGGCTGAGCCTGGGTTCTCCCAAGGTTTTTTTTCTCCATTCTGTCACCTGATGAAGTTTTGGTTCCTTGCCACTGTTGCCTTTTTCGCCTCTCTTCGCCTTTGTCGCCATTGACTTTTGGCTTGCTTAGTTGGGGACATTTAACATTTAATTTTGAATTTAACAATACTATTACAACATTATTTTCCTGTTATCTCTGTAAAGCTGCTTTGAAACAATTTGTATTGTAAAAAGCGCTATATAAATAAAGGTGACTTGACTTGAAGCAACTGCCATGTGATTGGTTGATTAGATCAGTGGTTCCCAACCCTGTTCCTCGCGCCCCCCCAACACTGCGCGTTTTCTTTGTCTCCCCAATCAAACACACCTGATTCAACTCATCAGCTCATTAACCCATGTGATTATGAGCTAATGAGTTGAATCAGGTGTGTTTGATTAGGGAGAAAAAGAATACGCGCATGTTGGGGGGGCGCGAGGAACAGGGTTGGGAACCAATGGATTAGATAATTGCATTAATGAGAAATTGAACAGGTGTTCCTAATAATCCTTTAGGGGATGATTGGATGATTGGATACCCGGCTAAGCCTAGCTAACGTTACAGGGATATTTCACCATTTGGGGAATTAAGCTCATTTTCCAGTTTTTTTACCGTTTTGGAAGCCATTCATACCACTTTTACCATAGCTTAACGTAATTTATAGGTATGACGACAATACTAGGGGTGGAACGGTACACAGAAGTCACGGTTCGGTTCATACCTTGGTTCAGACATCACGGTTCGGTACGATTTCGGTACAATGGAGTGAAAAGCAAAACAAAAATATAGATAGCGTTTTTATCATTGTCTTAAGCCTTGTATTTTTTACATTTTTTCTTTTTCTTATTTTTTTCTTTATTAGTTTTATTAATAAAGGCTTAGAACCAGTTTATTTGTAGTGCACTGACAATAGTTTTATACAATTAGTTTATTAATAAAAAGACAAAGACCTTGAGATATGTTTGGTAATTGTATCTGAATATATTTAAAATTAATTTGCTATATTTCAGGGGCCGTATTCACAAAGAATTTTATCTTACCACTACTTAGTGTACTCTTAGAGTACTCCTAAATCGCACTAAAATATTTTAGCTAGGAGTTTTCTCTTAAAAGTTATTCACAACGCCTTTCAGACTAGGGATGCACCGATACCATCTTTTAAGGAATCGATCCGATCCGATACCAAAAATTCTGAGTATCAACCGATACCCGATACCGATCCGATACCAGCGCAGTTTTTTAGTAGAATTTCTATAACTCTGTGTTGAACTGATATTCACTCTTTTGTGTGTTAAACACAATCTACTTAATACAGACAACTTCATTATAAAGAAAAACAACAAATCAAAAAAATATATATGATCATAATCTATGACAAAAAAATGCTATTATAAACTAGATTAGTGGATAATTCAGCAGTAAAATTTAGTCTAGAAAAATCATGAGTGCACAATTATTGTATATAAAATCTGAACATTTAGTGAAACAAAACATTTACGATACGAATAACTTACATGTACCGTTCCACCCCTAGACAATACAATATTATTGTAAATGATATCACATAAAAAGCGGTAGCTAACGTTAATTGAATCAAGCAAACAAATAGCTTTTGTTTTTGCTCCAAAAAGCTTGACTTGCCTCGAATTTCACATAAGATTCATACACGTTATGAGTTTTCATCGGACTCGCGTGGTTGACGCTGTGTGCTTAAAAATTCTGACGCAATGCTAAGATTCTGATTGGACAAGAGAAAAAGTGGGAAGATTCCGATTGGCCAAGAGAAATGTCAATTATAAGAATTATCCAATAATGTTTCTCAATTCTAGCCTGCATGGCATGCAGATGAAGGGCAGGCAACAGAAAATTTCACCCTTGGTCTTACCTTTTTAGTAGGTGGCACACTAGGAGGTCTGAAAAACGTAGAATCTAGAGAGCTGACTGCTGTGGGGTCCTCAGGGGTGGCAGCAGGCTCCTTAGACACTTCACTTGTTTCAGTATGATCCTGAGGACAAAAGAAATAAGATAATGACAGTCAGTCACAGAGTAAACCGACATCCCCTGGCTCTTTAAGAGAACATTCTACTAACCACATTGTTGAGGTTCTCCATATTGCGACATTTCTCATGGTCACAGAGACAGTTTTCTCCACAGGTCATTTTTCCCTTGCGGCATCGACAAAGCTTGTTAACACAGCGGCCCCGACATGCACACTAGAGGAGACAGTATCATACACATAAATGGCTCGCTAAAAAAGCAATATGGCGTTATTTATGTGCCTCATTCCTGAGCGAGTAATTGTAAGTTTTGAGCACAGAGAACTATATTTTGCAAGCACATTGCATTATATTTTGAACAGAAATTAACAAATCGCAAAAAAAAAAAAAAATCGTTTGAGCAAAGAAAAAACGATTCCGTGCTCAATAAATGTATTTGCTATAACGTAAAATAATAAACCTCTCACGCAGTTTACTCAGGTGCTCTCACAAACTTATTATCTGCGCTCTGTCAAGTCCCTCTTTCTCTCTCTCGCTCAACCTCTTAATTCTGTGCACGCTCAACTCTTCACACACACGCGCGCGCTCAACTTGCAACAGCGTTACAAGTGTGCCACAAAATCAACCAATCGGAAAATTAAAGATCAATTGTGATTGGCTGTTGGTCTCCAATCAAATCGCTTGTAGGGTCATTCTACAGAAATGTCCACTTTTGGTATGGCAAGATGTCTTAAAATGTATTTCTTTTTCTAACATTTAAACTTACACCACATTATTAGATTACCCTTTGGCTTTATGAATACGCATAAATGACAGCTTAATGATTTTTTATATTTTTTGTTCATTTATTTAAAGGGTACCTATTATGGCATTTAAAATGTTCCTAATATTGTTCTGGGAGTCCCCAACAACAGTTTTACAAGCATGAAATGACAAAAAAACACTTTTGTTGTCTTATAATATGCATTTATTTTTACCTGATTTGCTCACCGACTCCCATATGAATCGTTTCGCGAGTCATTTTTCCAAACCCCGCCTTTGCGTGACGCTAATCTGCGGTGATATGTTAGCTACCATAGCCCAAAGGAGTGACACCGAGCCGACGGGGTGTCATTGGTTGTTGCGTAAAAAATCTTACCCAGATACAATAGTGCTATTTTCTGATTGGCTAACAACACCAGACGAACACCACCAGAGGAGACGCGCTTGATTCCTGCCGGTTCCACAGTGAGTGAGAGCGGCGCGGCCAGAGTTTTGGGCGCTGCGGCATATTAAATATATTACAAATAGCTTTTCAGCGTGAGAAATACAATGTGTGGCGGGAGAGCGTGACAAAAGACAGAAATGAGTGACTGTCACGCTCAATGCGTGACACTTAAGAGCCCTGTGACAACTCCATTAACAACGACAAACACTTCACATATTTCAATACAATTGACATTGAAGACCTAGAAGCTGCGCTGTGCATACACAACACACAAAATAATTATTGAGCATGATACATAAAACATAAAAGCAATAATTAATATTAATAATAGCCTACTTACAGGTTTTGATTCGGAGAAGGAAGCTGATCCAAATAAACTCGGTACTGAACTTTCCTTAAGTATCAGCGGGCTCGCAAATCCATACTTTATAGCATTTAGGCTTGTGAAGCAATCATCTTCAAAATGACGCGAACACAGAACAAGGTTCGGCTGTACTTCTGTGGTATAGTTGTATATATGAACTGTAGCCACTTAGTCTTGCTAAATGCTCCTCACTGGGCAGATGAAAAAAGTTTGCTTTTGCGTCGCACTTCAAAACACAGCAGCGTCTCGTCAACATGATTCCCTGGCGTCTCTGATCGCAATAAGTGGGCGTATCTTATTCAAATAACTTGTACAAGTGTTGTCATAAATTTAGAGGAAAAGCATTGTTCGTCTATCGATTCATATCAGCGACTCAGTCGACTTTTGAGAGACAAAACTTTGTATACGGTGAACTTTCATGTTTAAAACTTTGCAGGATGTTTTTGTTCACTTAGATCAGTGTTTCTCAACCTCTCCTGCAGGGACCCCCTGACAGGCCATGTTTCTGTTTTAACCCTGAAATGGCACACCTGATTCAATTCATTAGAGTAGGAAGAGTAGGAATTAGTCAATTAATCAATTAGTCAACTACTCATTAAGCCTTTAATTAATTGAATCAGGTGTGCCATTTCAGGGTTAAAACAGAAACATGGCCTGTCAGGGGGTCCCTGCAGGAGAGGTTGAGAAACACTGACTTAGATCTATGTTACACACTACATGAAGGGCAATTTTCAAAAATCCATAATAGGTACCCTTTAAAGACCGCATGCACCATTTTTTTGTCACTGGTGTTTCCTTACTACTTTGGCAATATTAAATCTTTTTATGAAATATTATTTCAATTTTTTTTTCAGCACATGTAGTTAGAGTTACCAAAAAATAATAATAATGCAGCAAATAAGGAGATTATGTTTTATTTATTGGAATCAGGTTTGTTAAGTGTGCTTGAATGAGGTTAGTTGCACAACCTTGTAATTGTTATAATAATGAAAATATTTGAAAACCAGTTAAAATCAAGTAATGATGCAATCCTTTAAATCTTAACTTTTGAGTGTAGCAGAATTAAAAGGATGTAAAATTATTATCATGTCAGATATGGCATTGCATTTAATGTGACAGAAAAAAAGACAGTAACACCAGTGACACAATGAATCACCAATGACATCCATAAGACCAAATATCATTATTCTTCAACTATAATTAAAGGTGCTCTGTGTAATTTTTAGCGGCCACTAGCGGTGATGTTTCAGATTGCAACAAGAGCGCTCGTGCTCGTGTGCGTGGTTGATCTCAAGAGCGAGCATTCACTACCGGCCACACGGAGACTTTCAACGCAACGGAGAATGCATCACACAACATGCTGGAAACGGATGTAAACTCCCACTGCAACTTTACAATAATAGCTACTTTTATCAGCTTGACGTTGAACTAATGCTCTATGCTCGTACCATGATAACGTTACATTGACTGCATTTAGCCGACATGTGATGTTATCTAGCATAAGGCATTTCACTAACTATTCGTGTATCTTTTTTCACAATCACCAATGTCAGCATAGGTGAATGTATAATATGATAACGAAAACGGAGAACTAGACTGAACAATTTCAGTGTAACAGTAAGACAGTAGGAAGTAGCATTACTGTACTGAACGTGTCTGGAAATGTTTATTATAAACAATGCTAGTAGTGGGATGAGTAACGTTAGACAGTAGATCTAGTACATAAAATAAGTTACATCCTAAAGCACCTACTTTTTGTTATCCTAGAACAGTCTTTTGTATTCATTTCATGTCTCATGTAGTTTACCTTGCTATTTCATTAGAGTTTACTAATATTTATTTTATCATATCTGAAAACTTGCAATTAATCAGAATATAAATAGACATTGCATTGGTTTCATTTCAGAATTCCGATTCAGACAATTATGAACCTCTACTAACTGAAAGCATGTATTACTGGTTATGTAATGTGGAAAGCCATAACGTTACAACTGTAGTATTGCACATCAGATAACGTTAGCAACTGGTCGGCGTTAGCCGGCGAACTATTGCTATCTTGAGCCAACTAAAGCACAAAATCACAATATATTTTACATGCTTTAAAGTAATGTTAGCCCTTATGTGCTGTTGTGGCTTTTTTCAGCCACTATGGGGTATTTTTGAGTCTTAATTTGTCCATAACTTTTTCTGTATTTCAGCAAATGGACTGATTTTTTGGTGACAAATCTTATTTTAACACATATTTTGGGAAAATGCTTTGAAATTTTTCAAAAACTCAACAGTACACTGTGGGCAAATTCACTACCCTTTCGTTATGTTAGTGGCTGAAAAAAGCCACTACTTTAAACTGCTGTAAAAATGTATCAGATCATTTTTTTTAATTTTTTTTTTTTGCATAAATCTATTAATCAACCTCAGTCCTTTTCAAAACTACTATTTAAAAAAAAAAAAAATTGCCAAATTCAGAAATTATGTCACTGATTTGGGAAAAAAACAACACAAAATGACTTATTTTCAATATAAAATGTAATTGTAGACTGGATTTTTTTTTACCTTTTATCACAGTCTTGGACATGTCAAAGATTAGAAACAACATTGGTTTTGAGGCATTGTTAGTTTTTGTGCAGCAACAGATTTTAACTTTTTCTCCCTCATTTACTGTTCGTGGCTGTTTTTGCCCCATTGACTTCCATTATAACCACATTTTTTGATTGCAAAGCCATGACAACATATAATCATGCATTTTTGATTGTTGGTGGTTTTCCCTGTTGGGAAGAGGTCAAATTTGTAATTTTTACTGTTGATAACCAGGTGGCACCATTAACCCTTTATAGGCCTGTGCAAAAAAAAAAAAAAAAAAACACTCAGCATCTGATCAAATTTATGAACACTATTATGAACCAAAATGCAACAACAACTTCAAATAAACTTAACAATGGTTCAACAGTTGAGGATGGATGAAGAAATAAACAATTGAACAAACCACAAACTCTGTGTGTGTATTTTCAGTCATTCCAACAGGACTTGCAGCATACCACTTGGTGCTCTTTGCATATGTGTCCACCACAACGGATGCAAGTGCTGAATGTTCTTTTTTTTTGTACTGTGCAGCACTTGCATGTCCCCCTCTTCACTTCTGAGTTTTCACAAGTGACAGTGACGCCCTGGAGTCCCTCTGTCATCTCCATGGCAACACGCTTTCCCTGACCCACCTCTGCAGCATTACCTATCTTACCCAGGTAAATGTCACACCTCCATGCATAGGATGTGGCAACATCAGCAGTCACCCAAATTTTGAGTCCATATTTGGCTGGTTTTTTTGGCATGTACTGCCGAAAGCTGCATCTCCCTTTGAATGGCACAAGCTGCTCATCCACTGTGACATCTTTGCCAGGGTTGAATAGGAGGGGAAGGCGATGCGTCCACATTTCCCACAGGGATCTGATCGGGGCAAGCTTGTCGTCTCTACGGCGAGCTGGTCTCTGCAGCTTGTCGTCAAAACAGAGAGCTCTGCTTATTTCATGGAATCTTGAGAGGGACATGGTGGCTCTAAAAATCGCACGACCACTGCAATCATCCCACAAGCAACGTGTGGACTCCCCTCTGGACCTGTACACGCCGGCCAAAATCAGTAGCCCCATATAGGCATGGAGATCTGTGGAGTCCACAACGGTCCAGTTTCTCATAGTGCGGCGTCCATGGAGGTTGGTCATGCTGACAATGAGGTCAATCATTTCCTCCGTAAAAAACAGATTGAACACAGAATCCACACTCTGGACCCTTGCGATGGCATAGCACGTCGGCCCTCTGGCAGGCTGTAGAAAGGGTGTTGTCTCCATGTTGGTGGAATGCCACACCTCGCCGTTTTTCCCAATCCACCCAGATCCAGGATCCACAGAATCCTCCTCACCTTCAGTGGAATCTAGAGAGGATGATGAGGGCGCCACATCCAAATCAGGATCTGACTCTCCTGAGTCTGTGGTGTCAGAGGCAGAAGACAATATCTCATCCTAAAGCTCGCTGGAGGGGTCAGGCTGGATAATTATGTCTAAAACTTCACTACAAGTCAAGCGCTTACTCATGATGCTGCTCCTCTCACCATCAACTGACAAATGACCAGCAGGCTTGAATGCAAGTGTTTAAATCCACTTGCTTTGTTTTTGTTTAGTCTGCATTTCTCACCATCAAAAGGCAGCAAATGCCACTTAGACTTACTTTGTTTTTGTTTACTCTATGTGGTTCTGAGAGCTGAGGTGCATGTTTTGATTTTCTCAGACGCATCAAGGTGAGTTCTCACACTCTCTCTCACACTGACACTCACTGACACTCACACACACACACACACTTTAATATGCTATTATACTTCATAATCATGCAAAAGCAATGCTTTACACTCCATGTAAAAGCCAGAAACTAAGCTTTATTTTTGCACAGGCCTATAAAGGGTTAATGGTGCCACCTGGTTATTAACAGTAAAAATGACAAATTTGACCTCTTCCCAACAGGGAAAACCACCAACAATCAAAAATGCATGATTATATGTTGTCATGGCTTTGCAATCAAAAAATGTGGTTATAATGGAAGTAAATGGGGCAAAAACAGCCACGAACAGTAAATGAGGGAGAAAAAGTTAAAATCTGTTGCTGCACAAAAACTAACAATGCCTCAAAACCAATGTTGTTTCTAATCTTTGACATGTCCAAGACTGTGATAAAAAGTAAAAAAAAATCCAGTCCACAATCATATTTTATATTGAAAATCAATCGTTTTGTGTTTTTTTCACTCCCAAATCAGTGACATCATTTATGAATTTGGCAATTAAAGAGTTAAAATCCAGAATTTTTTTTAAAAAATTAGTAGTTTTGATCAGGACTGAGGTGGATTAATAGATGTATGCAAAAAAATTTGAAAAAAATATTTATCTGATACATTTTACAGCAGTTTAAAGTAGTGGCTTTTTTCAGCCACTAACATAACGAAAGGGTAGTGAATTTGAACAATGCACAAGGGTTAACTTACCTGTCCAAAAGGAGGAAAGCCAACTCAGGATCTGTTTTTATACCTAAAACAAAGCGGAGGTCTCTCCACAATTCAAAAGCTCTGCCGATGTTGATCCGTGTTTTCGTCCTGAGTCGATCCGAATCAAGTTGGCCCGACGAGCTTCAGCAGATAAAACTTTTTTTGTTTTTTAAATTATTTTGGAGTTTGTTTTGGAGTCTGTGTTGTGCTGGAGGCAGGTCGTTTTGTGGTTTTATCAGACTCCATGTCGTTAGCTGAAGTTCCGTCGGTCGCATAGACTGTATACAAGGAGAGGGGCTCGGGAGCGCGCATGCACGTCACTTCCGGTGAATTTCGCGGTAAATCCGACCCGGAGACTTCGCATATAAATATGAATATTGGCCTTCAGAGGTAATATCAAAACCCGATAAGTGGATCATTGTACTGTGTGATTACAACCCCTTCACACACAGGCAATAAAAAAAGGATTCGCTTTAGAAGAAATGTTACACATAGCACCTTTAAGTAGATGAGACTAAATTGCTACATTTGGCATATAATCTAAATGAATAGCTTTGAAAAAAGTTTATCTATAAATGGGAGTCACTGGTGTTACTCTTAAGAAAGGTGACACCAGTGACAGTAACTCCAGTGACAATTTTTATGAAAAATTCATTTTACAAAATGGATGCTGCAAGGTATCAAACCACATGTTGTCAATCATGGAAGTGTGTCACTTCCTAAATGCTTTGAAATCACCCTCTTATTTTTAACCAATTTGCTTCAAACTTTATGTGTACAATGTAAAGACACGGCAGATGTAGAACTGTGAAAGGATTATTGATATCTTAGATACTGTTGCCGTGGCAACACATCAAAGTTTAATATTCTTGTTTGATGCTTTTGAGACTCTTAGCATGCTTGAAATTGCATGAAACTCGACAGACACAGGTATGCATATTGTTCAGATCAAGCCGGACAACTTTCTAATTAACTGTCATTAGCTCAGACCAAGAGGAAGTCAGCTATTTTGGCTTGAATATGGTCATTCTCTCTCTCTCTCTCTCTCTCTCTCTCTCTCTCTCTCTCTCTCTCTCTCTCTCTCTCTTCTGAGCCAATATGGCAAGCCATTTTAACATTTAATCATTTTAACCTACTAGTCTCTATTTTCATGCTACTAGTACTAGGGATGCACCGATACCGATACCGGTATCTGGTATCGGCCTCGATACCACATTTTCTAAAGTACTCGAACTCGTTAAAAGTCCCCCGATACCGGGGACCGATACCACGTTCTGAGAAATGTTTATGTTTGAGCGGCGTGTAAGGGGTTAATCACAGGCGCCGAGAGTGCCCGCCCCAAGGCCCCGGCTGCAGCTCAGAGCGGGGAGAAGGCGAGGCGAGAGACATGTCAGCCGTGTGGAACTATTTCAAAGTGAATGAAGACAACAAAACAAAGGCAGACTGCAAATTGTGCTCAGCGATTGTGCTCCAGAGGAGGCTCAAAGGGTAGCGCATTTAAATAGGGTCCATTAAGTGAGTCGTCTTATGGTGTGTTCACACCGAACGTGAATGTAATTATTTGCGTGAGTAGATTACATACAAAGTCAATGCAAAGACGCGAATAGACGCATCATTCGCGCCAGGCGTTGCGAATGACGCGAATTGGGCGACGCGTTTGCCGCGAATGTCTTCCGCGCAAGTTGAAAAATTTGAACCCGAGCGAATGTTCAAGCATCTAACTAGACGCGATAGACGCGTATGTGACGCTCTATTCGCGTTCGGTGTGAACACACCATTAGACTTGATGTTAATACCTACCTCAGTTGCACTGACTGCCACAGTTCTATGTTGGTGGATGTTGTTAGTTTATTAAAATATTGTGCACTAAATAGCAAAGATGTTTATTAATGCCCCTTGTGTTGTCCAAAGCGGCAGAGTTTACAACAAACTGAAAAAAATACTTGAGTTGCACTGTCACTGTTTAATTTGTTTTTTTATAATTATTTATTCTGTAATATGTTGCATACAACATGCTTTTCATTTTAAATAACTGTTCTTAATTCCAAACTAGTCCCGTGTTTTTTTGTTAAATAATATGACTAAAGCTGTTACCTGTAAACTTAAATCATGTTTTTTTTATTAAGTACTCGGTATCGGCGAGTACTGAAATGCAAGTACTCGTACTCGTTTTCCAAAAAAGTGGTATCGGTGCATCCCTAACTAGTACTTATTTTTTTTAGATACTAGTATCTATTCCATTAAGTACTAGTACTTATTCATTTGCGACTAGTGCTTATTCTTTAGTACTAGTGCCTATTCTTTAGATACTAGTGCTTATTCTTTAGATATTCTTTTGAATACGTATTAGTAGCTAATAATAAGTACTGGTATCTATTTAATAGGTACTAGTATGTAATGACTTAGTACTAGTATTTATTGAATAAATACTAGTATCTATTAATAGGTACTAGTCTCTAAAAGGTCATTTTCTCTCTCTCTCTCTCTCTCTGGGCCAATATGGCAAGCCGTTTTAACATTTAATCATTTTAACCTACTAGTCTCTATTTTCATGCTACTAGTACTTATTTTTTAGATACTAGTATCTATTCCATTAAGTACTAGTACTTATTCATTAGCGACTAGTACTTATTCTGTTTAGAATATTCAAAGTGCTTATTCAATTTTTATGCTTATTTATATTTTCAGAGCAGAAAATCCGATTTTTCTGCTTATTCAATATTGCATCTAAAATGTAAGTGACTTGACGTGTGTGTGTGTGTGTGTGTGTGAGAGAGAGAGAGCTTGTGTCTGTTACAGTAACAAGAGTTTAACCCTTTAAGGCCTTGTCTTTTTGGATATATATATATTTTGTTTTTTTATTAAAAAAAAGTGCATACAACCCATATATTTTAAATGTATTGTTTGCTTTAAATTAAATTAAGATTGTATGTTTGGTAATTGAACCTAAATAAATTTAAAATGAATGTGCTATATTTCAGATCAATATATTTGTTTTCCTTCATTTTAATCAACACTAACTTTATTCTCATCTGAATTATAAATAACTTATTTCTGTATAAAATAAAAAATCCCGAATAATCCAGACCAACCAGAGCGCACTATTTCTACAACATCATCAGTGCTGAAGCGGAACTACCAGAGCCGTTCGGCAGATAGCGAGCAGATATTTTGTGTCACGTCGTGCACAATAACCCTAAAGGCACCAGGGTTGCGGTGCCACCGGCTTGGGCCCGTAATCACTGCTCGCAGCTATATTTATATATGTTGTAGCTTATCTATCTAAATTAAAAAAACGTCTGATTCGGTCATGGAACCGGACATTGCATATCTAATCCGCTACTGACGAACACATTATTATTTGAATTATCACTCAGTGAGTCAGTTAATCATGTATTACTGTCTTTGGAAGGCTTTTATCTTTCAAACACATGAAAATGTACAAATTCAGGTCATTTCATATTTCCATGCAATAAAGGGATTGCCCAACATTTGTGTCAGCTGAACCTGATTTTATTTTAAATATATAAAATCTAATATATTTACTTGAAGTACCCCCTGTGATTTGGAGTCAATAATTATAATAATAAAATTAAGTGACACGCATGTAAACAAATAAAATTAATATTTTTTAGTGCTGGGCAAGGATTACATTTTTTAAATCACGATTAATCGCAATTAATCGCATTGTTACGCGCAAAATTGAATAATGAATTCTAAAGTAATGTATTGTGCACTTTTGATTTAAATGTACTGCTATATACACAAAAATGTGCAATAACACGTGGTTTGCAAAAACTAAACAAATAAGGTATTTATAGCAGCAGTATTCTCTTTACACAGTAGCAATAAAATATTTATTGTAAATCTCAACTTAAACAATAATGTAATCAAATCAAATATTAAAAAAAAGCTATTTGGCACTGGACATTACCTTTTATCTAGTTAAAACGAGTCCAGTTTTCTTATTTTTTTTTCTTAACAGGTATCAACAGGTATCTTTTATCAGCGAGCAGCAGAAACAGTATGTAGTCAGAGAGGTCATGACCACTACTACAGATATAAGTCGACCAACGTTACTTCTCTGATAGTAGCTTAGGTTTGGTCATGCCATGGTTTCCCACGTACACTAAGATTAGGCTACATTAAACAGAGGTAAAGCCCAATATATACTTCTGCGTCGAACTCACGGCGTAGCTACGTCGTAGGCTGTGTGTAGCCAAGGTACCCTGATGTGCACCTCTCCAAAAATGTAACAACGCGTCAATTCTACGCGTACCGCAAGTGCTGTGATTGCTAGAACCGCTCCCGGGTTTCACATGCTCCCTCTGTGTAATTGCGCGTCAACGCGGACAATGACGCAGAAGTATAAATGAAAACCAACGTAGAGGCTCTGGCGTAGGTCCGAGACAGAAGTATAAATCAGCTTTTAGAGTGAGGTGAAGTGGTCGAGCAGGTGCAGCGAAAAGCGGGTACGTTCCTGTGTGTTGCGGTCATGCTCGCCTCACGCACGCTCCCATGCCCGCCCTTTGCATTGTCTATAACGTTTTGTACACGACGCGCAGCAAAAATCATTGGAAGAGAGACTGATCCTCCGCTCGCTGTTTGTGAGTTTCCAGAATCTAAATAGTTATCAGGACATCAACAGAAGGGAATTCACATGGCAGAGCATCCCCACTAAACTAAACGCAGGCCCATCAGGTAAAGTTACGTATAATTTTAATTTTAATTAAAAAGGCTACAGCTGCTTAGCGCACAGAAGCCAATGCCAAGGTTACTATAATCCATAGAGCGCCTGTCATTCACTCGCGGAGCACTGTCTCCCTTTCTGTTCACCTGAGAGAACCTGACAAGCCTCTCTCCACTGCTTGTTTGGGTGGGTTATTTGCTGGCTGACCAACATCCCACCCCTCCTGTGATCCATGGTTTGACTGTAGGCCTATGTGTAGTATTCAGAGGCAGTGAGCAACGGACTTTCAAAAAAAAAAAAAAAAAAAAAAAAAAAAAAACTGCATTAACGTGCGTTAAAAAAAATTGTCGGCATTAATTCATAAATGCGTTAACGCATTAACTTGCCCAGCCCTAATATTTTTTTAATTTGAATTAATTTCTTTTTCTTGATTTAAATTATTTTTATTTTAAAATTATTTATTTTTAATAATTATTTGTTTCAATTAAGATTGTTTTATGATTTAATTACTTAATAGCTTATCATTAAACTCACAAACCCCAGTCTGGGAAACCCTGACAATTTAGTATTAAAATGCACTTAAATGTTATTTTATATTACATGTTTTATGTTATAATATATTTTCTTTCTACGTTGCCAACCACAATTTGGAATCAGTAACCAAGTAATGCAATTAATCTACCCAGTGCTGACGTGAACTTTTGAAGCCATTTTACACGTTTTTCACGCCATTTTACAAGATTTACAATACATGGATCCCCATCAAAAACTCACCCCATTCATTTTCGACTTTTTGGAGCCTCGTCGTGTTCTATCATTTTTCTCTGGACGCCACTCATCCTCTTCTTTCTCAGACTCTGAAGGAGAGATGAGTTCATCGAGATCTATGGGCTCTTGCAGACGTGCCCGAGCAGTGGAGTAGCTTTTGGCTTTAGGCTAGATGTAGGGGAGTGGAAAGACAGTGGTCAGAATAGACCTTTAAAATCCCCCCCCCTCCAAAATAATAATAAAAAAACATGCAGGTTTACCTTAGGTGGAACATATTCAAAAGATGTATCAGGTGACTCATTCACAGAAGAAAGGACTTTCTTTGCACTGGTCAGCTGGGCCAGAAGTAATTTCTGTGGAGAAACTCCCCCAAAACAAAAGATTTAAGGGTTCATAAATTAGCAAGTGCAACTTATGGAAAACTCAATCGTGAAATTCAGTTCCCACTTTGCTAAATTATGGTAAGAATTTGTGAGCGAAAAGGCTTATACCTGCTTGTATTGTTCATTTTCATTCTTAAGTTTTTGGTTCTGATCATCGAGTTCTCGCAGTTTTCCAATTTCCTCTTCCTGTGACAGAAAGCAGACCATACATTTATATTTTTAAATGTTCACTATTTTATTTGCTGAATGGATGTCATATCTAACATTATCTCTCTATTTTTATTCTTCTTGATCTTAGTGCCGCTTTCGACACTGTTGATCATAATATTTTACTTGCTCGGTTAGAATCTGTTTTTGGTGTTTCTGATACTGCACTAAGCTGGTTTAAGTCCTATCTTTCTGATAGAAAGCAGTTTGTTGCTATGGGTGGTTTCAGGTCTGCTATTGGTTTAGTGCATTCTGGTGTCCCTCAAGGTTCTATCCTGGGCCCTATACTTTTTAACATATACGTTTATCCTCTTGGCCAACTTTTAAAATCACTTGGACTCAGTTTTCACTTTTATGCAGATGACACCCAGGTTTATATACATTCAAAACCTGATGTAGATGTGGCTGTGTCTCATCTTTCTTTTTGTATTTCTGAGATAAAAGAATGGATGTCTAGAAATTTTTTATGCCTAAACAGTGACAAGACGGAGGTAATGCTCATTGGTTCACCTCATCAGCTACGGAAGGCTGGTTCCCCCACTTTTAGTGTAGAAGGTTCTACACTTCAATTTCAGACTAAATTAAAAAATCTGGGGGTGATATTTGATAATAATTTGACATTTGTTCCTCATGTTCAGAGCACTGTCAGGACGTCATTCTTTCATCTCAGAAATATAGCCAGATTGCGTCCCATGTTGTCTCTCCCTGTGGCTGAAAAGCTAATCAACATTTTTGTATTTTCACGTATCGATTACTGTAATGCTGTGTTGGCTGGGGTTTCAAAAGCTACCCTTAACAAACTACAGTTGGTACAAAATTCTGCCGCTCGAATTCTGTCTGGAAACAGGACGAGGGATCACATTACTCCGGTACTGGAATCTTTACACTGGCTCCCTGTCAGATTCCGTGTTGATTTTAAAATCTTAATGCTTACTTATAAGGCCTTGCATGGACTGACACCTCATTATATAACTGAACTTTTAACACCCTACACACCAGCACGTGATCTCCGTTCTTCGGAAGCTGGCCTTTTAATTGTTCCGCATACCCGACTAAAATCGATGGGTGATAGGGCATTTTCGTCAAATGCTCCAAAACTCTGGAATTCCCTGCCTATTGAGATTAGGCAAGCAGAATCGCTTAGTGTTTTTAAATCATCACTTAAAACTTATTTGTTTAGGGTAGCTTTTAGATAATTGTTGTATTATTATTATTAATCCTATACTTCATGTTTTTATTTTGTATTTTATTTCGTCTCTCTGTCAGCAATTACTAATGCATTGTTTGTTTAATTGTATGTTTTATTATGTTTCTATATTTGTGAAGCGCTTTGAGATAGCCTACTTTTTAAAGGCGCTATATAAAATAAAGTTTATTATTATTATATTATTATAACATTAAGTAATTAAGTTTTATTGCACACATTTAATGTCAATGACTGCACATTGTCTTACATATTACACAATGAAACTTCTACCAAAACTCAGACATGTCATTTTTTTGGCACAGAGTGAGAGAATCAGACTCTTGAAAAATCCATTTTGACAGTGCTAAGATCACCAGCACCTGAGTGTTCTCAGAGTTCATTAGTTTACATCCGTTTAACAGTTCTGTCTAAAAAATTGTTAAAACTGGTAAACAAAGAAAGTAAACCGTATACAAAAAGCATTAGAAAGGAAAAAAGAAAGGAAAACGCTTTAATACTTTCTCATTTACCATCAGCATTCTGCAAATATGCATTTATTTACCTGGGTGAATCCAGCCACGAGATGTTATGAAGTGTGCCTTTGTAGACCGCATACAAACATGTAAACTATGCTAAACGGACAGTCCATGTGAACTGGATCCAATTCACAATTTTAAATCCTTGATTTCACACTATGCTGCACTTTATCCAGGTGGCCGCTAGGGTTGGGAATCGACTAGAGGTCAAGAATCGGATACTTGTTATAAAATTTAAATTTCGATTCCTTTGTGAACATTTAAATATGGCTTTAAACCATTCGAACGAGAGACGACTCGTGCGCTGTTTTCAGTGCTGCAGGCATGCGTAACTATATTGGGCAACTCTTAAAGTGACAGCAGTCTAATATTCCTGCTGCCATCTCTATAATAACACTAATCAAACAAAAGGCTAAGAAAATTCACTTGCTCTTGACTGAATAACTAACTATATTTGTAATGTATATTTTATTTATAAAGTGCAGTATTATTTTACATTTGATTACAGTTTCTGTAGCTGAACACCTGAAAACATTTTTCAGTTGTCTAAACTGAACCAAAGTTTCAGGTCTAAACCAAAACTTTGTTCAGTTGTATCTATTTGTTGTGACAGTAATTAAAAAAGAACAAATAAAAAATTAGCAGTGTTTACTTGTCTTTAATCCATTTCACGGAAAGGATTGACAGATTGATAGCGCTTTCTCGATTCTGTGGGTGGTGGTGCATGGCCGTTCTTAGTTGGTGGAGCGATTTGTCTGGTTCATTCCGATAACGAACGAGACTCCGGCATGCTAACTAGTCCCTGCCCTTTGTACACACCGCCCGTCGCTACTACCGATTGGGTGGTTTAGTGAGGTCCTTGGATCGGCCCCGCCGGAGCTCCTCGCTTGGTTCTGGCGGAGCGTCAAGAAGACGATCAAACTTGACCATCTAGAAATAGTAAAAGTCGTAACAAAAACGAGTGGCGAGAGTTGCAACCCTGACGGGTAGCCGTTAGGCTCCGGATCCCCCCGCCCCTCGGGGAGGGGGGGAGAAGGGGACCGTGGGTTTAAAGAAATGTATATTAGTTAGGTTAGATTTTGTTTTATGGTATTTTTAAACCACAGGCAAACGTTCCTTGTGTAAGTGTTCTTTAGCTTGTTGATTTTTGTTCAAGATATTCAGCTACAATTAAATGTTTTGCAATAAGAAGAAATGTGAATGATATCTAAGGGTATCTTTATTTAACATTATTGGAATCGGAAAATCGGAATCGATAAGCAGAATCGAAATGGTTAAAAAGTTCAAACGATACCCAACCCTAGTGGCCACTATGTTGTATTCATGTCAAATCACGTTGTATTCCAAGTAAAATAAACATTACCTTGTCTTGATTTTAAAAAATATGATTCAGTGCACACACACTTACCAGATTACTGCATGCATTGTTGGTTACAGTGTCTACTTCCTTTTTTACCACCCATATTTTTAACCATTTCATTGTGAAAAATAGTACAATCGGATTACAGAATCAATTTATTTTACAGATTTTTCTTTATAAAGTTAATTTTTTCATACAATTCCTTTTTAAAATTATGCATTTCTAATCCAGTAAACATGTTAAATAAAGATACATTTAATTTCAGAAATGTTATTCCATGTGTATTTACCATCTTTAAATTAGAGTGCAATGTATACCGGCTTTATATTGGCCACCCTGCTCTCTAAGATATCCATCAGCAAAAAGTAAAATTAAAAAACAATATTGATTGACCGCTATAAGAGAGTTAGAGACATTCACACCTGAAACTTTAGACGCTGCATCAGCTCCTGCTCCTGTTTGGACACTTCCTCCCGCTTCTCCTGTGCCACAGGCTTACTCTGGAGCTGACCGAGGAGATACAGCACCTGGACACATCAGACAAGGAATGAGTGAAAGGCCATTATATCAGCAACACTCTGTATGTACTTAAGGGAAAGCATATACTTTAAATACTGTAACTGGTAACCATTTTAATGACATTTTAAATGGTTCTGCAGCATACAAATAATTCCCAAGTATAAAACAATTAAAATGACAAATATTCAATTAAAGGGTACCTATTATGGAATTTTGAAAATTACCTTTCATGTAGTGTGTAACATAGATCTAAGTGAACGAAAACATCCTGCAAAGTTTTAAATATGAAAGTTCACCGTATACAAAGTTATTGTCTCTCAAAAGTAAGAGTCGACTCTGAGTCGCTGATATGAATCGATAGACGAACAATGCTTTTTCTCTAGCTTTATGACGTCATTTAGACAAGTTATTTGAATAAGATACGCCCACTCATTGCGCGCGCCAGAAAACATTGAAAACAACATGTCGACGAGCTGAAGTGCGAATCAAAAGCGAACTTTTTTTTCACTGCCCAGGGACGAGCATGTGAAGAATCAGTGGCTAGAGTTTATATTTACAACTAGTGTTGTCAAAAAACTCGGTACTTCGGTACCAAGTCGGTACTAAAAAAAAAAAAACGGTTACGGTACCAGCTTTTCTAGGTACCGAGTACCTAGTTAATCCGGTTCTTGATGCGCTGTCACAGTTGCGTCCTCTTCATAAAAACGGCGACCGGCGGCGCTGCTAATGTGTCGGCTCTGAATCCACTTGTTGACACGAAAGGAGGAAAGAGCCACATATGGAAATATTTTGAATTAGGCTAATGTCACGTTGCCATAAAGGGCCGATCGCACGTACACATAGCGCGTTTTTTGCGCGTGCAAATTTCAAATGTGGGTGCGCGGCAAGCGCGCTACTAATAGAAGCGACGTGCGAGCTTGTTTTTCCATGTGCGCCACTGTTCACGGTTGCATAGCGGAGACACGCGAGAGCAAGCGCTTGAGGAGAGAAGGAGAAAGCGGTGCGAACTGCGCTCTCCATGATGACGAGGAAGTATCAGCAAATAATTAATTGCCTTTGCTTTAGAAATCAGCTACAGGGTTCTCAAGTTTTGAAGACAGGCAAGAGTGACATTTTTGGCAGTTTTGGATGAAATAAAAGTAGGCTACAGTCAAGTCAAACAAACATGTTTTATCTCCTGTATAGTTTAACACTACAATAAGATAACATTCATTAACATTAATGCATTATCTAATATCAACACATTGAGTGAACAATATATTTTTACAATATTAATTAGGCTAATGTTTGTGAATGTTATTTAATACAAACACTTGATTGTTCATATTTTTTCACTTCATTCATTGTGCATTAAATAATGTTAACAAATAAAACTTTTGATTTTAAAAATGTATTAGTACATTTTTAAATTAACCCCAAGGAGAATAATTGCTACATATATAACTACTATTGTTGATTTTTAGGTAATTTTATCTAATGTTATCTAACAAATAGAATCTTCTTATTGTAAAGTGTTTTTAATACTAAAGTTTCCATCTTTGTAACCGTGATATACACTTTAATATATGTACATTTAATCAAAATTAAGCTTTGGTACCGAAATTGGTACCGGAGAACCGTGGATTTTCACTGGTATTGGTACCGAATACTGAAATTTTGGTACCGTGACAACACTATTTACAACTATACCACACAAGTATAGCCACCTTGAGCTGTGTTCGCGTCATTTTAATGAGGATTCCTTTACAAACATAAATGCTTTCAAGTGTGGATTCGCGAGTCGGTTGATACTGAAGGAACGTTCAGTACCAAGTTTATTTGGATCGGCTTCCTCCTCCGAATTACAACCTGTAAGTACTGTTAATAATTGTTGCTTTTATGGGTTTTGTAGCATGCTCTAAGTTTGTGTGTGTGTGTGTGTGTGTGTGTGTGTCAGTTACGCTCAGCGCAGCTTATGTCTCCAAGCTGTGTGTGTGTGTTTTTTTTTAAATATGTAAAATGTTTGTCGTTGTTATTGGAGTTGTCATAAAGAATAGAGCATATTGTAGTACTGCAGTGCTTTATCAATATGTTTAAGCTTTGGGTTAACGCGAAAAATAACTGACTGGGTCATCTGACCAATCACCGCAGATTAGCGTAAAGGCGGGGTTTGAAAAATGAGTAATCAAACGAATCATTTGGGAATCGGTGAGCAAATCAGGTAAAAATAAATGCATATTATAAGACAACAAAAGTGTTTTTTGTCATTGCATGCATGTAAAACTTTTGTTGGGGACTCTCAGAACAACATTAGGAACATTTTAAATGCCATAATAGGTACCCTTTAAACTTTAAGAAAAATATAACACTTAATAGTGTAAAAATAATAATTAAACTTTAGCAGAAAATCTACTTGCTATTAAATGTCACAACTAAATGGAAAATAAAATGGAACAAATTCTTTGCCTTTATTACTATGAAAATAGCAGCTAAACATCTATGAGGAGCTTCTATAAAAGCAGACCTTCTCCTGGTGTCTCTGCTCCATTTCTACCCGGTGACTCTGGTGCTCCATGTCCATGGCAGACATGAGCTTGCGTTCATCACACATGATCTTCTGCATATCCAGCAGGTTGGCTTTTTCCTGCTTCAGCTCACTCTCCAGCTTGGCACTGGTGGTCTTGGAGACTATAACCTAAAACAGGTGCAAAGAAATGAATTAAACAATAAACAGAACAAAAAAAAAAGAAAGAAAGAAAAAAACATACAATATACTGACTTCTAAACCTACTTATAAAATTATTATTCGCACATGCAAATCTTCATTTTTAGTTAAATTAAACTTCTTAAACAATTGACATCCCTATGTCACACACCAATTTTTTTCCAAGTAATTACCTAGA
This sequence comes from Chrosomus eos, assembly GCA_036326025.1. Taxonomy (NCBI): domain Eukaryota; kingdom Metazoa; phylum Chordata; class Actinopteri; order Cypriniformes; family Leuciscidae; genus Chrosomus; species Chrosomus eos. Next base: position 30,771,573 of record CM070834.1, on the reverse strand, counting down.
TTCTGGCGGCCTGCCAATGAACCGAAAATATGTTTACATTTCTCGTAACAAAAGATCACTAACATTGTGTTTTGCACCATTGCTTTGGCAAAGTTGTCAATCGAAATAAGAAAAATCGTGAAATTGCATAGTGTCCTTATTAATTAAATTGCAGCCTTTTTCAATTGTATAAAGCAGTAAGAATCCCCAAGAATCGGTGGTTTACACTAATTTTAAAACTGCTAAGGATTGTTGTTAGGCATGAAGTTGTTAGGCATAAATAAGCAGCATTTTTATTATATGAACTGGAAGTTGTTTAAATTGTCTGTGGTGAAGTCAGATTTAGTAGGTTGTATTTGTTTGAATCAAATTTGTGGAGAATTTCCACGACAATGAGCAGCTCATGTGGACTGAGTGTGTGAGGCTCAGCCTGAGAGTGTGTGTGAGGCTCAGCCTGAGAGTGTGTGCGAGGCTCAGCCTGAGAGTGTGTGCGAGGCTCAGCCTGAGAGTGTGTGTGAGGCTCAGCCTGAGAGTGTGTGTGAGGCTCAGCCTGAGAGTGTGTGTGAGGCTCAGCCTGAGAGTGTGTGTGAGGCTCAGCCTGAGAGTGTGTGTGAGGCTCAGCCTGAGAGTGTGTGTGAGGCTCAGCCTGAGAGTGTGTGTGAGGCTCAGCCTGAGAGTGTGTGTGAGGCTCAGCCTGAGAGTGTGTGTGAGGCTCAGCCTGAGAGTGTGTGTGAGGCTCAGCCTGAGAGTGTGTGTGAGGCTCAGCCTGAGAGTGTGTGAGGCTCAGCCTGAGAGAGTGTGTGAGGCTCAGCCTGAGGCCCCATCCACACTACTGCGTTTTAGTTTAGAAACGGAGAATTAAAACGAATACGATCTCCGTCCACACCAGCGTTTTAGCTGCGATCTCCGTCCACATAAAAACGACTGAAAACGCGCATCACGTGACCATTCACCTACACTGGGCATGCGCGTGCCGGTGTAAACACCATTACTCAGGAACCAAAACTTCATTGATAAAATTATCCCGCATGTGCTGGTTCTTCCCGGCTTAACCCAAAACCGACGCTCCATGTACGGTCGATACCGCCGCTGCACACGGCACGGGAATTGTCACAGATCGCTGGAATAATAGCTTGCCTCCGGCGCATGTTGGCAGTTAACGTTACAGCATCAGGTAAGGATACGCCATGACGACACCCAATCAGAGAGCCGAGCGCGAGCCTCTGCTTCATCGTTTCTAAAGACCTCCGTTTTGACCCGTCTACACTAAAACGCCCTCCGGAGAATCAAAACGCAAAACGGGTCTGCAGCGTTTCTAAACTTCTCCGTTTTAGGTCTTCGTTTTTGCCGTTTTAGTGTGGACGGGAGGTGCAAACGTAGCAAAAGGTCTCCGTTTTTAAACGAAAACGTAGTAGTGTGGATGGGGCCTGAGAGTGTGTGTGAGGCTCAGCCTGAGAGTGTGTGTGAGGCTCAAGTCTGAGCTGTATCCCTGAGCAGTGGAAGTTGTGGCTGAACTATCCAACTTGTCGTCCAGGACGGCACTGACAGGTGTTAGCAGGCAGTTATTGTAGAACAGTGACACATGATGCAGGTGTGTGCTGGAGGGAAAAATGGAAGTGGTCCATAAGAACTCTGGCACCACGTCTGTTAAGGTGGAGGTCATTGGATTTGTAGAATCCTTTGTGACCCCAGAAAAGATTGGAGTGTTGCAAAAGCCATGTATTTAGATTTAGCACCCGAGAGAACATGTTCCACAGGCTGAAACTGGTCCACTATCACCAAATTAAAAGTGTTGAAAAGCTAGATTGATGGTTTGTCAGTCTGTTGAGAAGTTACTTATTTAAATCCAAAATGTTGTTCTGGGAAGGGAGCACAGTGGAAGCTTAGCTACCAACATGTCTGGTAATAGAGTCACCCACAATCAGTGTGTTGTGCTCAGCCTTGATCTTAGCAGGGCACCTCTGCTAATCGGCCTTGAGTGTCTGCTAGCTGTGGTTTTGCATCATGTGCTCTTTCTTCTCTGATTTCACTTAGGAAATCTTCATTCAGAGTCAATATTTAGGGCCCGAGCACCGATGGTGTGAGGACCCTCTTGGAATTGCTCTGTTTATTAGGGCCCGAGCACCGATGGTGTGTGAGGACCCTCTTGGAATTGCTCTGTTTATTATTAGGGCCCAAGCCCTAAGGGCGAAGGCCCTATTGTTTTCCTAAGGATTATTTATTATTAGGGCCCAAGCCCTAAGGGCGAAGGCCCTATTGTTTTCCTAAGGATTATTTTTTTTTTTTTTTTTTTTTTTTTCTCCCACCTCCACCCCCCCTCTTCGGAGGACGACTTTATTATTATTATTATTATTATTATTATTATTATTATTATTATTTATTTATTTTTTTTGTAAGATCCTAGATCCTTATAAGGGCATGGTGGATTAAAGTACCATATACAAATTGATACACATAGCACTTCTTAACCTTCTTTTCCCACGATACTGTTCTGGTTTAGAAATGACCTGGAGTCGGGGTTGCCTAGACATAGGCTGGTAACAGGCTTGTGCTAGATGCAGATCACTGGGAGAGTCCACAGACTGATAACGGGATTGTGCTGACTACTAATTGCTGGGCCGGAACACAGACTGGTAACTGGATTATGCTGACTACAGACTGCTGTAGTCCACAAGCTAGTGACGGGCTTGTGTTAGTTGCAGACTGATAGGCCGGGATGCAGACTGGTAACGAGTTTGTGCTGACTGCAGGCCACTGGGCTGATCCACAGGCTGGTAACGGGAATGTGCTGACTGCAAACTGCTGGGCTGGGACACAGACTGAAAGCTGATTTATGCTAACTGTATGCCACTAGGCTGGTCCACAAACTAGTAACAGGTTTGTATTAAATGCAGACCACTGAGATCTGGTCCACCAACTGTGAGCTGGTTTAAGTTGGTTGTTGAATGCCAGATTGGTCCACACAGCTTGTAAGCTGGCTTGGGCTAGTTGTTGGATGCCAGACTGGACCACAGATTGTGTGCTGACTTGGGCCGGTTGTTGAATGCCGTACGCTGACTTAAGCTGGTTGTTAGATGCCAAAGTGGTCCATAGGTTGTGAGCTCGCTTAGGCAGGTTGTTGGATGCCGGATTATTCCACAGATTGTGAGCTGACTTGGGCTGGTTGTTAGATGCCTGACCAGTCCACAGATTGTGAACTTACTTGGGCTGGTTGTTAGATACCAGACCAGTCCACAGATTGTGAGCTTTACGTGGGCTGGTTGTTGAATGCCAGACTGGTCCACAGACCGTAAGCTGACTTGGGCTGGTTGTTAGATGCCAAAGTGGTCCATAGATTGTAAGCTCGCTTAGGCTGGTTGTTGGATGCCGTATTGGTCCACAGATTGTAAACTGACTTGGGCTAGTTGTTGGATACCGAACTGGTCCACAGATTGTGAGCTGGCTTAGGCAGGTTGTTGGATGCCGGATTGGTCCACAGATTGTGAGCTGACTTGGGCTGGTTGTTAGATGCCAGACCAGTCCACAGATTGTGAACTTACTTGGGCTGGTTGTTAGATACCAGACCAGTCCACGGATTGTGAACTTTACGTGGGCTGGTTGTTAAATGTCAGACTGGTCCACAGACCGTAAGCTGACTTGGGCTGGTTGTTAGATGCCAAAGTGGTCCACAGATTGTGAGCTCGCTTAGGCTGGTTGTTGGATGCCGTATTGGTCCACAGACTGTAAACTGACTTGGGCTAGTTGTTGGATACCGAACTGGTCCACAGATTGTGAGCTGGCTTAGGCTGGTTGTTGGATGCCAGACTGGTCCACATACTGTGAGCTGGCTTAAGCTAGTTGTTGAATGCCAGACTTGTAAACAGGTTGCGAGCTAGCTTGGGCTGGTTGTTGGGTGCCAGACTGGTCCACAAGCTGTGAGTTGACTTTGGCTGGCTGTTGGATGACAGGCTGGTCCACAAATTGTGAGATGATTTAGGCTGGTTTTTGGATGCCAGACTAGTCCACAGACTGTGAGCTGCCTTGGCTGGTTATTGGATAGCAGATCGATCTACGGGTGATGAGCTGTAGATCCAACAACCAGACTTGGGCTGGTTGTTGGATATCAGACTGGTCCACAGAATGTGAGCTTACTTGGGCTGGTTTTTAAACGCCAGACTGATCTACAGATTATAAATTGATTTAGGCTGGTTGTTAAATGCCAGACTGATCCACAGACTGTGATCTGGCTTGGGTTGACAGCAGGCTATCTGACAATTCAACAAACTGTGGGCTGACCTCGGCTGGTTTTGGATGCTAGACTGGGTCATAGATAGTAATCTTGCTTAGGCTGGATGTTAGATGTCGGACCGGTCCACAGCCTGTGAGCTAGCTTAGGCTAGTTGTTGGATGCCTGAACGGTCCACAGACTGTGAGCTGGCTTAGGCTAATTGTTGGATACCAGACTGGTCCACAGATTGTGAGCTGGCTTGGGCTGGTTGTTGAATGCCAGACTGTTCCACAGACTGTGAACTGGCCTGGGTGGGTTGTTGTGTGGCAGACTGTGAGCTGGCTTAGGCTAGTTGTTGGATGCCAGATTTTTCCACAAACTATGACTGCAGTCTGCTGAGCTGAGACCCAGACTGAGAGCTATCTTGTCTTGAATGTAGGCCAATGGATCAGTCCACACAGCCTGGTAACGAACGTAAGCTAACTGCATACTGCTGGGCAGGGGCACAGACTGGTCAGGGGCTCATGCTAACTGCATACTGCTGGGCAGGGGCACAGACTGGTCAGGAACTTATGCTAACTGCATACCGCTAGGCAGGAGCACAGACTGGTTACGGGCCTGCGCAGATCGTACCGCAGATCCCCATATCCCCCAGTAGGACGGAACACATATCCCTTCCCTCCCACTAAGTGACATAATTAATCAGCGGGGCCCAGAGAGAATCGAAGTCAGCCGATCGAAGTTTGTTAAAAGCAAGCATGGACTCCAGACTGATATGATCCGACAGGAGATTTCTATACTGGTTAATGCTAAGATTATTTTTTGTTTTCCAATTCAAAAGGATAGTTTTCTTTGCAACAGATAGTGTGGTGAGGACCATATATGCTTTGTCGATCTCCATATTGATATCATTTAAATCCCCTAATATACATAGTTTTGGGCAAGTAGGTATATTACACTTAAGCCATATTGATAAGTCCTCACAAACCTTAGTCCAGAATCTTTGCACTGGTGTACAAAGCCACAAGGCATGCATGTAATCGTCTGCTGTATTACTTGTGCACTGTGTGCATATATTTGATTGATTAAAACCCATCTTGAACATCCTTTGTCCTGTGTAATAAGTTCTATGGAGGATTTTGTATTGTATGAGTTGTAGATTTAAGCTGTCAGTCATATTAAAATTGTTTAATATTATTTCTGACCAAAACTGATTGGTGGGGTTCAGTAATAGATCCGACTCCCATTTTGCAATTGGTAATGAGATTGTATCATCTAGTTTGGAAATAACTCTATATATTTTCGATAGTAGCTTTGGAGTACCAAGGCTCCTGAATTCTGTAACACTTGGTGGGAGTTCCAGGTTTATTTTCTTAAGTGGAAATGTTTTATTTATTACGGATTTGAGTTGTTGATATTCTAGATATCTGTTATTACTTATCCATACTGTGAGGTGAATATTTGAAATGGTAAAAAGTTACAGTTATGGATTAAATGCTCTAAATATTTAATTCCTTTGTTTTTCCATTGGATGAAATTGATCATATTTTTGTTTAGTGTGATATCCGGATTATTCCATATAGGGGTGAGCCTACATAGGATCATTGAAGAACCTGTTTTTTTAAGAAATTCCCACCAAGCTGTCAAACAAGTGCTGATGTTAATACTCTTAAAGCATTTATGAGACTTAATATTTGAACTAAAATACAGTAGATTAGAAATTTCCAAGTTATCGCATAGTGCTTGCTCTATATCCATCCATGATTCATCTAATGCACTAGGATTGAGCCATTTCGAAATATACTGTAACTTATTTGCTAAGAAGTAATGATGGAAATTAGGTAGATCTAGTCCACCCCTGTCTTTAGTTTTCTGTAGAGTTTTCAGGCTGATTCGAGAGGGTTTATTTTTCCAAAGAAATTGAGAAATGTGTGATTCTAGTAATCTAAACCACGTATAGGGAGGTTTCGTAGGAACCATAGAAAACAAGTAATTGATTTTAGGCAAAATCATCATTTTTATGGTGGCGACTCTACCCATGAGTGAGATGGGTAAAAGTTTCCACAGAGCAAGATCGTCTTCTATGGTCTTCAGTAGTGGAGTGTGATTTAACTTTAATAAATCTGACAGTCTGGAAGAGATGTTTATGCCAAGATATCTTATATTACCTGATTGTAATGCTATACTAGATGGTCCTTGAAACCTACAGTTGATCGGTAGAACTGTGCTCTTTGACCAGTTAATAGAATAATCGGACAAAGATGAGAACTTATTGATTAATGAGATTGTTTCAGAGAAAGATGTACGCGAGTTCTGAAGGAATAATAAAACGTCATCGGCATACAGGCTTATCTTATGTTCATTCTTTAAGGACCAAACACCTTTAATATACTGATTTTGCCTGATTGCCATTGCTAAAGGTTCTATAAAGATGGCAAAAAGCGATGGGGAAAGAGGGCATCCCTGCCTAGTGCCTCTCTGCAGATCGAAGCTAGGAGAGGTTTGATCATTTGTCCTAACTCTTGCATTAGGGGATTTATATAAGATCTTTATCCAGTTAATAAAGGTTGATCCAAAGCCGAATTTACTCAAAGTAGCTAGCAGAAATTTCCAATTAACTCTGTCAAAGGCTTTTTCCGCATCCAAAGATACTATAATTGTTTCCAAATTATTAATGTTGGAATAATCTATTAAATTAATAAATCTACGCATGTTTGTAGAGGAATGTCTGCCTTTTATAAAACCCGTTTGGTCAGGGTGAATTATAAAAGGAGTTATTTTTTCTAACCTTCCTGCTAAGGTTTTGCAGATTATTTTAAGGTCAACATTTATCAATGATATGGGGCGATAGCTAGATGGTAATGTGGGATCTTTGCCTGTTTTTAACAGTACGATTATATTTGCAGAGTTCGTGGTTGATGATAAATAGTTTTCTTCTTTAATTTCTGTGACCATTCTGAAAAAAGTTGGTGCCAGAATTGTCCAAAATTCTTTATAAAATTCTATTGGGAAGCCATCTGGTCCGGGAGCTTTATTGCAAGACATATGTTTAAGAGCTTCATGTAGCTCTGTCTCTGTAACGGGAGAATCTAAGGCCATGACTTGTTCTTCATTTAATTTTGAAAGATTTATATTGTCCAAGAACTTCTGAATGTCGCTGTCTGATGGATCTAGTTGGGATGAATATAGAGTTTTATAGAAGTTTCTAAAAGTGTCATTTATTGCATTGGGCTCATGTATGATATTACCTGCTGAATCTTTAACTGAATTAATTGTTGATTTTTCTTTGTTAGTTTTTAATTGGTTAGCTAAAAATTTTCCAGATTTGTTGCTATGTTCGAACTGCTCCAAGCGTAACCGTTGTACCATAAACTGTGTTTTCTTATTGAGTATTTCATTTAATTCAAGTTTAGCTTTCCTTATTTGCTTAAGCGTCTGTTCTTCCGGTGATGTATTATAGATGTCCTCTAGTGATTTAATTTTTATTTCTAATTCTGACATATTTGCATTTTCCTTCTTTTTTTTATATGATGCAAAAGAAATTATTTTTCCTCTCATCACTGCCTTCCCTGCTTCCCATAAGATACCTGCTGAGACTCCTGGTGTGTCATTGTTTTCTAAATAGTTGGACCATTCTCTTTCGAAATAACTGATAAAATCAGGGTCTTTAAGCAATGCCAAATTGAATCTCCAGTTCCTAGAGGGTAAGGTAATTGATTTATTTCTCAAGTTGAAAGAGACTGGGGCATGGTCACTCACGGTGATCGGGTGAATTTGAATATCAGATAACTCACTGACTAAAGAGTTGCTAACTAGGAAGTAATCTAATCTAGAGTATGAATGATGAACTGAAGAAAAAAAGGTGTATGCTTTAAGATTGGGGTGGTAAGAACGCCAGACGTCACATAGTCCCAGGTCTTCCATGTATTGTTTAACTGTATTAACGGATTGCCAGTTTCGACAGTTACCTGCATTACTAAGCCTGTCAACTGTGGAGTCCATTACCATGTTGAAGTCCCCTCCAATAATCAATACACTGTCTGTATACTCAGACAGTGAGGAGAAGAAGGAGTGAAAAAAGGAAGGGTCATCAACATTTGGACCATATAAGTTGGCTAAGCACAGTTTCATATTCTGAACTGATAAATTAACTACTATAAATCTCCCTTCAGGATCTGTAACTATGTTGAATACTGTGAATTTGACGTTTCTATTGATCAAAATAGCAACCCCTCTCTGTTTAGAATTGTAACTGGAAGAAAAAATATGTGGAAAATGTACTGTAGAGAGGATATCAACTGACGTATTTAACATATGAGTCTCCTGTAAGAACACAACATCAGCATTTAAGTCTTTTAATCGATTATGAATTTTTAACCTCTTCTCTCTGGTCCCGGCTCCGTGTATATTCCACGTGATAGATCTAAATGTATTCATGCTCATAGTGATGGTGTGTGTTGAATGTTATCTACAGATGTGTGTGCGGGTGCGTGTGCGCGCATGCGCGCGCGCAAGCGAGTATACGGTGTGCATAACTGTGTGTGTATCTTTACACTTTTGTGACTCTATCTGTGTAATATGTCTGTATGTATGGATCTTATACAGGTACCAGTATGTTTCTATATGTATATTCTTTGTATTAATGAAGTGTCCTGGGGAGTGAGAGCGGGGAATAGTGTGCAAAAATAAAAAGAAAATAGTGCAAGAAAAGAAAATAGAAAAAGAAAAAAAGAAATTAAGTACAGAAACCATAAAAAATGGTTATTGACAAACTAGAGACTGGCAGTATTATAGTGAATAGATATCACCATCAATTAGCAGATCTTATATATTAAAACCAATGAGTCATATTAATATGTCTCTCTCATTTAAACTAAATGAAGAAAGAGAATACATATCTGTACACACATCTATAAATGCACATCTATAAATGCCTAAGGATTATTTATTATTATTATTATTATTTTTTTACTACCTTTTGGACACTTTTGGAGGCCTTAACATGCTCAAAAACTCTTGAAACTTTGCACACGTCAGAACCCGCGACAGCGCCCCCCGGAACGGGTTTTGAACACTTGGTCCATAAATCAAACACGCTTGCATGTAATATGAAACTCGGTACACATGTAGATCTCATCGTTTCATATATACTTCACACTCTTACTTATTACCCCAGCCCAACCGGAAGTGGGCTATTTAGGGTTGTTGGTAAAACACACGCAATGGAATGTGAAATACTCCTCCTAGAGAATTCAAACACACGGCACGAAACTCGGTCAGCGTGAAGTCAAGACATTGAGGATGAAAGTTTGCGAGGGGATTTTTGATATCTCGAACGGTTTGGCCGTGGCGAGGAAACAAAATTATGGCGAGAAACGTGAAACAATTGCTTTTTGACCAATTATTAAAAAATAATATAAAGTTCTACGCTATTATTATCAGAGCAGCGGGGAGCTGCTTTTTTAATTTTTCCAGCATTGCCTAGGCCAGCACGGCTATACCATACCATATAGAAAACCTATAAATCGTTAATCAAATCGATGTCTACCTAAAAATTCATGGTCCTAGTACAAACACAGCAGCTTCAGTGCTTGTACCACTAAAAATCCTCAAATGTGAGCAAATGTTGCCTTTACCTCAGACATGAGGATCTTCAGGGCGCTCTTGGCCTCTACGATGGTTGTGATAGAATCCCAGCGCTGTTTCATTCGCCCCTCATTATCCGCATCCAGAACCTTCTGCTGCAGGTCAGCTATCTGAGCACTCCTGAAAGAGTTTAAAGTTTAAAACACCGTGGATATAAAAGTTTACACACCCATTAAAACTGCAGCTTTTTGAGATGTAATTTTTTTTTATTAAACTTTTTTTTTATTAAAAACTTTATATGCAGCCCCTAAAGCTTCTAGCCTGGTTCTACCAGACTCTCGTACATTTCATTTGTACAGAGAGTCTGGCCTCACTCCATTGAGAAACGTTTACTTCCTTGTAGGCGGGGCCTTCTCTGTTAAAGTTTAAAACTATTGGATCTGCCCAGAGTCACTCAGGATCTGCCATAGCCAATCGCTAACGTGTGGTCGTGCGAACCATAGACTGTAAAAAAAGAACTCATTCACCACTAGCGGAGTGAGCTGGAAAATCAAACTTTTCTCAAACCCTGTGGGGAGGAGGGCCACAACATCATGGCCACCAACAAAACTTAGCAAACATTGTTCTTTCTCCGGCTTTAACTTCTGTATATTCGGCAGTTTTGCAACGACGGACCGAATAGCTTTTCTCACGTCTTTCTCCGCTCCAACTCAAACTGACGGACTACATCGACATCATCGTTCTCAGCCACTCCCTCTGTTCGCTGATTGGTCCTACAAAAAATTGATTTCTGGAAACCGAAGTCTACAGCACAATCCCAGACGTAGTACTGAAGGAAAATGAAATTGAGCGGAAGTGCTTAGGATGGCGCAGCCAGGCTATAAAGCTTCTGTACGTACTGATAAATGTCCTTTCAGAGCATTTCAAACTACAACAGGACACAAGACAAGGTTGTCACATTTACCCATTGTTATTTACCATAGCCATTAAACCCCTTGCGATCGACCTACGTTCCAGTGCAAAGGTCAGTGGTATCACTCGTGCAGGTATAGTGCATAAGGTTTCTTTACAGTGTATGCAGATGATCTTCTCTTTTTGTCTAACCCTCTTATTTCAATTCCTCATTTTTTTTCTATTCTAAATATCTTTAGTAGCTTCTCAGGATACAAACTAAATTTCTGTACAAGTGAACTGTTCCCATTGAACTTCAGAATTCAGATTTTCAATTCAAGATTGTCAGAAATAGTTTTAAATACCTGGGGATTCAGGTAACCTGTAAATTCTCTGACCTATTCAAAGCCAACATTTGTCCTCTCTATAATCATGTTAAGTCTCTCTGTGTGTTGGAAATGTCTACCCTCTTTCTTTGATAGGAATGGTGAATATCATCAAAATTAATGTACTTCCTACACTTTTTTTAATCTTTCCCAGTGCCTTCCTATATTTATTCCAAAATATTTTTTTACAGTTTTGCAGCAGAATTATTCTTCTTTCATATGGAATAAGTCAAAACGAATGAATCAAAGTCATCTTATGAAACCAAAGTGTTTGGATGGCCTGGCTCTACCAAATTTTCAAACCTTTTATCGGGCAGCAAACATTAGGAATCTGTTATATTTGGTGCAGCAGGATTTGCAATTGAAGAAGTCTCAGTGGGTACTATTGGAAGCTGTCTCTTGTACTCCAGAAAATGTACTATCCTTACTATTTGTACCAATTCCCTTTAAGAATACTTAGTGTAAAAAAATAAATAAATAGTTAATCATTCATTAAGGATTTGGTCTCAATTACATTTAGCATTAGACCTTAAAGAGACTTGTAATATATCCCTCTTTGATGGATGGGGCTTTTAACATTGGAGGGAACATGGCCTAGCTACAGTTGGTCAACTACACATAGATAACAATTTTGCATCCTTTACACAACTTCGAAAAAAATTACCTACCAAAAAAGATTTGTAAATATTGTAAAAAAAAAATATATATATATATAATTCTCACCCGAAAACACATCTATAAATGCTAGGCACAGCCTTGTTCGATTCAAGGTGGTGCACATAATCCATTGGTCTAGAACTAAATTAAACAAAATATTCCCTGATCTCGACCCAACCTGCCTTCCCTGCACAACTGAACCAACTGATTTGTATAGCTCCACCCTGACAGAAAGAGCTAGATGAAATATTCTGAATGATATCAATCCACAATCTGAGTTCTGATGCAACCTGGAATCATAATCAAAGCATGTTCTTTCATTTGGTCAGAGGAGAACTGACCCCTCGAGTGAGCCTGAGTGAGTTTTTTTTCTCCTTTTTTGTCACCAGGTGGAGTTTGGATTCTTTGCCACTATCGCTTTGACTTGCTGAGTTGGGTACACTTAAAGGGGAATTGAAACGTCCATGTTTTGGCACTGGTAGTAGCTACATATATTAGAAAAATCACTCTGACTAAAACTTTATTTAAAAAAAGTTGTGAAAACCACAGATATGACCAAATTCATTTCTTATTTCTAGCTAGCTATCTAGCTTGGGAGTCGCCATTTTGGAGTTATGTCACAGCCTACGTAACGGGGTTGGTTGGTTCCGTTGGTGAGTGAAGAGAGTGAAGCGTTCCTGGATCGGACTCAATACGCACTTGATTTAAAAATGGTGGAAGACGAAGTTGAAAGACCTGTTGAGTCCGTGCGTCCCATTGCTTATGCATTTGAGCCGACACGGCGTGGGAACCGAGCAGTGGTACGTCGCTGACGGACAGCCGGTGGTGGACATGGCCGTAGCCAGCTATGAGGCCACAGAGGTCCGGACCTCGGACCTTTCCATTAAAAAATAAAATTTCAAGCTCTCTGAATGATTGATTAGCCGTTTAAACCACCTCATACGAGTGTTTGCAATTCATATTGCTGCGAGAAGCTAGCGCAGTGAACGGAGCTTGAGAGCGCGTTGTGAGTGAGGGCGCGTTGTGAGTGAGCGCGCGGGTGCAGCCTCCGTGTTGCCAGATCCACCTAATGGAAAGGTGGCAGTAGTCTTCTGGACTCGTTTTTCTGATTTAATGTCACACTTTAGGAAGTTATTAAAGTGGAAAGTTGCATGTTATGGTTCGTGATATATTAGTCTTATTTCCAAAACACAAGCTTTCAACTTATTTCGGATTATTTCTTTTTTTTTATATTTAATTTTTGCTTGTTTTTCGTAGCAATATCTGGCAACATTTTACTGTCGGCATTAAAAAAAAAGCTTATATTAGAAATGTAATTACTGACAGGAAAATACCGCATTCGGTAAGACAAACGCAATGATCATTGTGATTATCTGTAAGAAATGTATAACACTATCAAAAATAACAACATGCATATTTGTTAACGAGCCAGTGTGATGCAAACATGTATTCTTCTTCGAGTCCATTGCAATCTCAGATGTCGTTCTGCCAATATCTGGCGCAGATCACGGCTGATGTGGTTGGTTCAGCCAAGTCCTGGGCACTGCACTGAGGGGCATTTTCACACTCCAGTAGATGGGACATGGTCTGTACTTCTCCGCAGCTACATGTGTCGTCTGTCTGGTGGTTCCAAATTTTCATAAGTGCTTTGCACCTCCCCTGTTCCACTCGTAATCTGTTGAGTGTCTTCCAGGTTAGCCATGGGAGGCTGTGCCCGCTGGCGAGACATTCAGTTGGGGTGATTCCTCTCTGCGTCCAGTCCAGTGCTCGTGTGTTTAGCTGGTTCCATTCATCTTTCCAAATGTTGGTCCTTGCTATTTCTTTGGTTGTCTGGAGAGGTCGGACTGTCAGTAAGAAACTGGCTCTTGATTTCAGACGGTGTGGAGGTGCTATGTGTCCGTACAGGGGGTGCCTGGTGTCAGACTCCTGTGCTCTCCGCTCGTCTTGGGCGACAATGAGTCGTCTAATGTGAGGGGGGGCGATGCCAGCTAGGGCGTAGAGGCACGGAACTGGCGTTGTCTTTATACAACCCGTGATAATGCGGCAGGTGTCATTGAGGGCTGTATCAATCAGTTTAGTATGGTGTGAGCGGCTCCAGCTTGAGCACGCGTATTCGGCTGCGGAGAAGCACAGGGCTAGGGCCGTTGCCTGGATGGTTGGTGGATCGGCGCCCCATTTTGAATTTACCAGTTTGCGCAGGATGTTGTTACGAGTGTTGATCTTGGCTTTGGTGTTCTGAAGGTGAGTTTTGAAGGAGAGTGTCCTGTCGAGTGTGACTCCCAGATACATGGGGTGGGGGTGGTTGGAGAGTTTGTATCCATCCCATGAGATGCTCAGTTCTTTTTTCGCATCTCGATTTTTTAGATGGAAGCTGCATAGTTGGGTTTTTGATGGGTTGGGTTTCAGGTGATTGTTATTGTAGTAGGTTGTCATCTCTTGGAGGGCACTTTCCAAGACAGTCTCAATCTGCTGGAAGTTCTCCTGTTGGGTGGTGATACAGAGATCGTCTGCATAGATAAAACGCTGGCATTGTGGGTGAAGTGGTTGGTCATTTGTGTATATGTTGAACAGAAGGGGGGCCAGTACGCTGCCTTGTGGTAGGCCATTCTTTTGGGCTTTCCATTTGCTCTTCTTGTCATTTAGTTGTACAAAGAAGCGCCTGTTGTTAAGGAGGCTCTTGATGATTTGACAGAGGTTGAGGTCACCAGTCATGTCAAAAAGTTTCCTGATCATGGTGCGGTGCTGGACAGTATCGTAGGCAGCAGTGAGGCAAACATGTATGAGAGGTTTGAAATGATATGATAGCAGATGAACGCTTTTTATGCGTAGTTTAATGTTAAGTTTTATTTCTTTCACTGCGTTTTACTGAACTCAGCCCAGAGCCTTTAAAGCCAACCAACCCCATGACGTCACAGGTTAGAATACTGCACAATGGCGGCGCCCTTGCTGCAAAAACGGTTTTTCTTTTTTCTTTTAAATGTTTACATTTGTCATGTTTCTAATATAATTGTTGATTATAATGGAAATCCATCTTGTAAATGAGGTGAATTTGATTGACTGCTTCATTTCCCCTTTAATATTCAGAAATATTATTGATTTGACTGCACTGACACTATTGGATTAGAACTGAACTGCTTTCTGAAGAGCTGCATTTCTTAATAGATGAATTTAACTAATTTCATAATGGACCAACTTTACAATTATTGAACAGAAATGAATCAACACTTAATTGCATTCACTGTCATCACTCCATGCAGATACAGTCCAAAGCTAGCATGATTATACATTAACTATGGTTCAGTTTTAGTATGTCTGACCTGAGCCCCATCTCGGTCTCCAGACTCTCCACTTGCTTGCTGATGGAGGCTTCCAGATCACCTTGGCCTTCCAACTCAGAAATGGTCAGTGTACGACGCTGAGAAAGAAGAAAAAAAAAACATTAAAATGCATCAAACTGCCACTAACAAATGACTGAGGCTTTAGGGGTGTGCGATTTTATCGATTCTGCGATATAAATCGATATTTTTTCCCCCAAGAAAGTATCGATTTTTAAGCCGCGAGTATCGATATATAAGTCCCATTCAACCCCCCCGTGTTTAACTTTGCTCGTCAAGGGGCCGTTCACATATCGTGTCTTTTGCGCGCTCAAGTTCGTTATTTCAAATGTAGGCACGCGGTAAGCGCGCTCATAATTGAAGCAACGCGCTCCTTTTCTCCAGGCGCAGCGAGATGAAAACACCTCAACTTTTCAGAATAGTGCAAGCGCATCGTGACCGCAGTTCATGTGACGAGAACCAACCATAAGCTTCACCCTTTCCATAACAACATTAAAAGCTTGGTCAACATGAAGCATGGGGGTGCACCCAAACACTACGGTTGTTTTTCTTTTCTCCGTAGATAAATCTTGTAGCAGAGCTATAGCAAGCGTTTTTCGGTGGTGGAAATCCATTAGCTACTAAAACTTCTTTGTCGTTGTGGAGAGCGCAGGTCATGGTTGCTTAGCAACGACAGACGCCACGGGAAAATCGGACCTAATTTTACTATTAATAATAAAAGATAAGCTAATGTGCATTGTAAATGTCTGTAATTTATCTTTTTTGACTCATTCTTTTTATAAAAGTGATTTAAAGGCTGAAATATGTGAGGTTTATCTTTTTATTTAAACCTTTTTTCTCAAAACTTTATTTGCACTTTTTAACTCTCCATTGCTAATTGCAATACTGCACTTTATTTACTTTTCAAAGGCTTGCAAGCTACAGTTTGCACTGTTTCAATGGAACTAATTTTCTCAACACATCTTTAATTCATTTTGTCCAGCATTTTTTAATGACTCTGTCCAGTCAGAGACATAAATTGTGTAATTGATGTTTTTAGTTTTCAGTTCAATTAATTCAATCCAAGTAAATGGAACACTCACAAGATGTCACCAAAATCACTCTGTCCCCTTTAAATCTTTCAGAAAATGATGTAAGTGTATCGAATTATATCGAATCGTATTGAATCGTATCGTTGGCTGAATATCGTGATATATATCGTATCGTGAGCTGAATATCGTGTATCGTATCGTGAGATTAGTGAATCGCTACAGCCCTATGAGGCTTATAGATCGATTAGATAGAGATAGATAAAGATAGAAAGAGATAGATAAATCTTAGAGATAGTTATCCCCAAAATGATAGATCGAGGATGTATAGATACGTAGATGGATAGATGAATCAATAAGAGACAGTTCTCTCCCAAAAGGGTGAGAATGTTAATTTTCATTTATCATCTATGCCACTGCAAACCCATAAAACATGTTAATCATTTTAATATTCTCATAATTTTTGTAGATCTATTGAAAGCCTAAGTAATACACATTTTTAAACATCAATAAATAAATAAAAACATTGTAAAAGTACAAATCAAGCAGTTTAATCCAAGCAGGGCTGTGTGTCTTTAAATGATTGCATTTTGCTACCTTTTTTTATGGCAGTGCGACAGCATTTTGTTAGACAATGCCATGAACATCTGCATCTAAACTTAAGTGCTTAACTGTCAAATAATGTGCATATTACCCTACCTGCTCAAATGTGTGTGCATGAAGCACAAGCCCATAAATCATACAGTACATCATTTTAGCTCTGAAGATGAACAAAAGTCTTATGGGTTTTGTTTCATGGGTCTGCCTTGCAAGCACTGTTACAAAGCCCTGACACAAATGTAGTAAGTATGTTAGTACTCCATGCTGAACATGGTGTGTGCAAATCTCACCCGGACTTTGGCTACAGGTCTCTCTCCTGCCTCCATCTGCTGGCGAAGCTGAGCGATCTCCTCTGCCAGCATCTTCCTGTCCTCCAATAGATCCTGTAGATGCCGGCGGGCCTCCTCTGTGCTTACAAGCACTTCTACCTCGTTCAGCAACCAATTCTTAACCAAGCAAAATGACAATTACAACTAGGTCCGCACGACAGAATGACAACGATAATTAATCGCAATATAATTTCTCGATAAAACAAGAATTCAGTGAAGAACACAAATGTTTCAGTGATTTAAACTAGTTTAGAGTCAGATGAAAGTGCTGACAAACAGGAGAAACACTGTGCAACGATACAGTCAGAAGGCTTTTCAATCTTCAAATCGCCATAAATTATCATAGATTTACTGTAATAACACTGTAGTGTAGTAACTGCACCATGGTATTGCAGCAAAACTGTCGGATATTACTCCTCTTCTATGGAAGAATATTACAATTTTACCACATTAAAAATGAGGTTGTTACTGTTAAATTTACATCTGCATCCCAACTCAAGCTACTGTCAAATGTGCATTTCTAATAGACAAAACATGCAATGTTATTAATATAGATACGGGCCATCAAAGTTAGGCAACACAAACCGGTTTCATGACTTGAAACAATCACCTGTGTTAGTACATGCATAAACTAAGAGAAAAAATATCTATTAAGATATTGATTAAGAAAAACTAGAAAACTGTAAATAATTCAAAACCGTGAAGTTTGTCATGTTCCAACAATAGTTTAAAAACACAATTAATGGTCTGGTTTCCACAACTTTCACTTTGGAGCATTGACATTTGACATTTATTGTGATCATTCTTGATATCAACTGATGAAAAAATATATTGAGATAATTTGTGTGGCCGTATCACCCAGCCCTAATAACAACATTCCTTCTAAGATGTAAATGCATTCTAGGGATGAAACTGTATAATGGGTGTACACATCCAAATTCCCAATGGTTAGTATTACTGCTTCACATTTTAATTACAATTAAAACTGTATTTGATTATTGCGATTAGAAAAACTCACGGTAAATACTGTTCAGCATTAAGCAAAGTTAGCATCAGTCCGGACTTACATCTTCATTAAGAGTTGCTTAGGGATTGACCAAGCAACTCTTAACCGTCTGCAAATGGTGCAGAATGCAGCTGCTAGGCTCCTTACCGGTGTGCGTAAACGAGAGCACATTACCCCAGTTCTGAAATCTCTGCATTGGCTCTGAATCTCTGCCAATCCGTTACAGAATTGATTTTAAAGTCTTAATGCTGGTTTTTAAATTTATGAATGGTCTGGCTTAGGGCTCCAGCTATCGATTCTTTTTGTAATCAATTAATCTAGCACTTAATTGGTCGATTAATCGAGTAATCGGATCTTTTTTTGTGTGCGTTTTTAAACAACCAAAACAAATAATGCATAACGAAAATGATGTGGCTGTAAAATGATCAAGCATTTGGCTTTTATTTCTCAAAAACAAAACAAACAAAAAAACTGGTATTTATTCCAACTCCAACATTTGGCTCCAAAACTAAGCCTATTTATTTATAAAAATAATAATAATACATTTTATTTCACAGCGCCTTTCTTAGCACATAAGGTCGCTTTACAGATAATAAAACAGGTACAAAGAACAGAAAAGTGTAAACAAACAATTATGAAAAATGACAAGAACAGTGCATTTACAAATAAGCAAGCTGGAACAAATGGGTTTTGAGTCTGGTTTTGAACAGAGGAAGAGAGTCGATGCTGCGGAGGTCAGGTGGGAGTGAGTTCCAGAGCTGGGGAGCAGAGCAGCTAAAGGCTCTGCTCCCCATAGTGACAAGTCGAGCAGGGGGTACAGTGAGGTGAATAGAGGAGGATCATCTGAGGGAGCGGGAGGAGGTGGCGATGTGAAGGAGGGCAGATAGATATGGAGGAGCAAGGTTATGGATAGCTTTAAAAGTATGCAGAGGGATTTTAAATTGTATTCTAAATTGAACCGGGAGCCAATGGAGCTGCTGAAGGACAGGGGTTATATGATGAAAAGAGGGGGTTCTGGTGATGACACAAGCTGCTGAGTTCTGGAGAAGTTGAAGTTTATGAAGAGATTTCTGAGGGAGGCCAAAAAGAAGGGAGTTGCAATAATCAAGGTGGGAGGTGATGAGGCTGTGGATAAGGATGGAGGGCAGTGTGAGTGGTAAGGGAGGGTCGGATGTCGGCGGTTAATGTTGCGTAGGTGAAAGTATGCAGACCGGCTAACATTATTTATATGTGACTGAAAAGATAAGGTGGAATCGAGGATTACACCCAGACTCTTGACCTGAGGGGAGGGGGAGACCAAGGAATTATCAATGGGTAATGTGAAACTATTGATTTTGGAAATGGTGGATTTGGTGGCTACGAGGAGGAGTTCAGATTTATCACTGTTGAGTTTAAGGAAATTAGAGGTGAACCAGTCTTTAATTTCAGATAAGCAGTTGTCCTTGAGGGACACCAGTAGTGACAGGGGAAGGGTGGGATCTGAAAGATTTGAGTTGAATAAACTGAGTGCGGTCGGAGAGATATGAGCGAAACCAATCAAGAGGGGTGTGTGAGGGGCAAGGGGCAAGGGGGTCGAATGTGGGCAATTCCAGCGTTATGGATGTGACATTTGAACTCATAATGACAGGTGAAATGTCTCAGAAAAAAAAAAACTTCTTACAATATTTAAATTTGAAATGCATATTCTCAGAGCACCCCATCTGGGGAATTGACAGGCAAAATATGTTTTTCTAAAATATAAGTACCCCCAAAAAAGGAAAATATGCATGCGTTATGGATGTGACGGGAAATGACAGTTTTTGTTATACTGTTCGATTTCCTTTAAAGTCTGCCCCCCCATGAATGTTCTCTATTTGGAAAGAATGAATCATTCTAGAATGACTGGGGTGGTTTTGTGTCATGGAGTAAATAAATCTGCATAGAAAATAATATTAATAAAATGTTAACTAATGTAGTTAACTAGACTTTAATAAATGGAACCTTACTGTAAAGTGTTTCTGATTGATGTCTCTTGATTTCAGTGTTGGACAGATCAGTGGTTTTAACCATTCATTAAAGTGAATCGGACGTGTCATTAACGGACCACATCGCACAAGATTTGTCAAACTCAATTCATTAATGTGTGTGTGAGAGAGAGAGAGAGAGAGAGAGAGAGAGAGAGAGAGAGAGAGAGAGAGAGAGAGAGAGAGAGAGAGAGAGAGAGAGAGAGAGAGAGAGAGAGAGAGGGCTGAGGATATAACACTGCAAATCTTTTACATCATGTAAAACAACAGTATAGTACAGTGTTTGTGTTGCTGTTTGAATTAAGCACACTTAATGTCATTTTAATGTGCGATGACCAATGCAAGAGCAACCCATTAATTATTCATGTCTCTATCCATTTTTATGTATTTACTTATTTGAATTGGATATGTTGATAAGGGTTAATCAATATGACATGCTCTACTTTAGTGCTTTTGCTTCACGAGTGATATTTAACGTCGGAAACCAAGTGATAATTCAACAGAATTGTTCATCGCGCAAATGTAACAAACAAAATCAACATTACCATACTATGCAAACTTAACATGACATGAGCTGAACAGAAAAGTTGTCATTTTTTGTAAACATGCAAATATCAACCAGCAGTAATACAGTAATTTACCACCTTAACACATGGGTTAAATATTGCATTAGTATTAGTAACACAAAGTGACCAATGAATTTGAGCCAAAATGCGCACAGCTTTTGACATCAGCAACAACAAAATATGGTAAACATTTTCTCCTTTCTTTTAAAGTGATAAGCCAATTTATTTGGCTATCCAAACTGTGTGCAATGATGTGTGTATGTACAGTATGTATGAATTTAATTATTTATTTGCGTTTAGCATAGTTTATTTCGGTAACACTTTACAATAAGGCCCCATTATTTAACATTAGTTAATACATTGACTAACATTAACAAAAAATGAGCAGTACATTTGTTAAGGTATATTCTTCTTTGTTTACATTAATGGATGAAAATGCAACTGTTCATTGTTAGTTCATATTAACAGACACAATTTTTGGTTTTAGTAATATATTAGTAAATGTTAAAATTAACATTATATAAGATTAATAAATGCTTTAGAAATATGTTTCAATGTTAGTTCAATGTATAGTTCATACATTTCTGTTTTTATATATATTTTAATGATTTAATGATTTAAGAGAGAGAGAGAGAGGTCTCTGCTCGTTCTCTTCTCAGTTAAACAAGCGCAGCAGTCAGTCACATCTCCTCACTCACCGGTCAACCTTTGGCGGGATAAAAAAAAACGCTTTAGTAAGGCTGACAGAAAACAGCGCGCAAATTCCAGTCTTCTTGCGCTTTATGTTTAAACTGACAGGACTTGCAAATTGATAAACTCTCACACTATGATGGTTAAACTTTGCAATTAATCCGCGAATCACAAGCGTTACGGGCCGGGGAGCTGCTGGCACATAGCCTACTGAGCATGAATCACATCGCACATATCTGCGATGTGACTATCGTGGATGCGCACATCACAATATAGATGTTAAAATGATACATCGTGAAGCCCTATCATCACATTTTATTTCGTATAAAAATTATTTGACAAAATAATTGACACGCAATATTTTTAGCCTATTATTATTATTATTTTTAGGGATGCATCGATCCGATACACAGTATCGGTATTGGCTCCGATACTGCCATTTTTGCCGGATCGGGTATCGGTCAGAAGAATCCGATCCAAATCCGATATTGTGCGTATACTATTGTGTTATTGTTAAGCCCCACAAAAGGCACAAAAACATCATAAAGCACCATAAAGTTTTCGTCCACTATCTTATAAGTGTTCTGAAGACATTAATGTGAGATATAAATGAATATTTAAGTAATTCAATTCAAGATCACGTACACTTTTTTCCTCCACTGCGGCTCTCAGTCATTCCATTCAGCATTCAAACAGCGCGTCGCGTTCGGTTACGACAGTCAGCATGATGAAACACTCTCCAAGATGATTCAATGTTACTATTATTATACTTGATCTGTAGATAAAGGTCTATGGTTTCGGATAAAACAACTTTATATTGCTGGACTTTATTGCTGTAACTAAATCAGGGTGTCTGTTAGATCACAGCACTAGAGTAGAGTCAGAGCATTATAATTGTTCTTCACACGCATAGTGACTGAAATTTAAAACTGTTAAAACGTAAAGGCTGAATAAACTATTGCATAGATAGATACTGTATAATACACTACGCATCAATACGTATTTCCTTTGTGCCTTGAACTTTTCAATTCGGATTGCGGACACGAAGAGCTGCGCGCTGTGACCAGGGTTGCCAGGTCTGCACAACAATACCAGCCCAATTGCTCATCAAAACTAACCCAAACACGGCCAAAAATAGTCAAATAGCGTTCCCGGGTGTTTCCTCAATAACAATCATGTTCCAGTGGGTAAAACAATCGCGTCAACCCGCGTGCACTAAAGTTACACAAACAACCCGCGGAAACAGTGCAGGCACACGGACCTGGCAACACTGGCTGTGACTCCGTGTTGCTTCAAGCGCATCATTCTGCGCTCGGGATGCGCATAAGCACTGTTTGCAGCACTGTATTGAGCCTTTCATATCATAATACTTTTGCGCAATGAAAGATTATTAATAGCCTTTCTTGTTCTGTCCTATCTATCATATGTTGCTGACTCGTTAAACAGCTGTGCTATGCATTTAAAACATGTCTCAATTTTATAGTAGCCTAGGCTATTTTTAATAATTAATCTTTTTGATTTTTGTTGCCTTGTTTTTCATTAATGTATTTTACAACAATACAAAGAGCAATGTGTAATGTTTTACGAAATTTAGTGTTAAACTTATTGTCTCTTATTTGTTACCCACTAAATGTTTTTTTTTCACTAAATGTTCAGATTTTATACAATAATTGTGCACTTGTGATTTTTCTAGACTAAATTTTACTGCTGAATTATCCACTAATCTAGTTTATAATAGCATTTTTGTCATAGATTATGATCATATATTTTTGGGATTTGTTGTTTTTCTCTATAATGAAGTTGTCTGTATTAAGTAGATTGTGTTTAACACACAAAAGAGTGATTATCAGTTCAACACACAGAGTTATAGAAATTATACTTGATTTAAAAAAAAAACTGCACTGGTATCGGATTGGTATCGGTATCGGCCGATACTCAGAATTTTGGTATCGGATCGGATCGGATCGGTTTTGAAAAAGCGGTATCGTTGCATCCCTAATTATTTTGTCAGCGTGATCGTACCGAGCCTCTAAAGGGACGTGGTGGTGGAAAAAGCACATACAGATTACACAATCAGAGAGTTGCCTATTTCTTTTCGTTTTGATCTTTGCAATCTTTCTATAGATAGGCTATATTTCTGAAACAAGCGTTTCTGTTCAGTTATGAGGCGCGCTCAAGTTTACGTGTTGCAAGTGATCGCACCTCCATGCTATATTTGCTTATTTATTAAATCCAGGCAATTGGTTGATGAAAGTTTGATTTAAAATTAAGATACAATTTATACAAAACGAAATTCACTTTAAATAAAGTCTTTCTACAAAACAAAACTTGAAATGAAGTGGCCAAAATAATTTGTCTTGAAACAGATCAATAGTCATATGCATGATTTAATATGAAGCATCCGTATCGTCCGTAACGCATTATTATGGTTGTTCAGAGCAAAGTAGTGAGATGAATTGTCTATCCTAATAAGCATAAACATAATTTAGCTTTGTAAATAAAGTTTCAAGTTATTTGCATTTATAATTGTCATTAAATAAACTAAACCTTTAAAACGTTATGGACGTGACAGTGCACTGAAGCGTCAAGAACTCTATTATAGCCCTTATAAATTCAGCAGGCAGTGCTGTTATGACCAAATTGGTATATTTATTTCTCAGGCATGCCTCCATCTTTCTGCAAAATGCTTACTGTTAAAATAAAGTTTAAAAAGGGGGGTCTTTGATACCTTTTTTTGAAAGCATGAAATATGGCTGGTTGAAAATGTAATTTAAGCATTGTTGCTCACCTCATATCTGGTGGATAAACAAGATAATTTTCTTAAAATTTTTGATAAAGCACATTAATACAGTATATTACAGACCTAAATGGACAACTTAAAATGGGTTTTGTTCTTTTGGTTAAAACTTTATTTTTTCATGGTAAAGATGACCTTTGCATGGAATTGCCCTGTAATTGCTGGTGAATAGAGTTGATTTTTTTATTAAAAAATATAATTAATAAATTACAAGTCTCACTTGAATACATGAGAGAGGGTAAAGAATCAGGGGGGTTAAAAATGTTATGCATGATTGAGAAGAGAGACCTGGAGTTTCCTTCATTGGAGCAGATGAGATCAGAGTAGTAGTTTGACTTAGTTACAGCTATTGAGTAGTTTAGTAGTATAGTTTGAGTAGTGAAGAAGATGAGTTTTGTGCATTTCTTTATGAATGTAAAGACCAGTTTTTTTTATGGAGGCGTTCACGTTGGCGACCTTTGGCTTTCATGAGGCGAAGCTCTGATGAGAACCATGGGGCAGAACGGGAAAAGTCCAGAGTTGTAATGAGTGACAAGGTGGTCCGGAGAAGAAAGATCAGGGATAGGCAAATTGTCAATGTAGGAGGATAGGATGTCTGTATTTATGTTGTTAATATTACGAAAGGAAATCCGGCGGACTGGCTTGATTACAGCCAGAGACAGAGATGTTAAAAAGACAAAAGAAAATGATCAGAAATATGAACATCATCAGCAGAGAAGTTGAAGGGGATTAAACCAGAGCAGCAAATCAAATCAAGTGAATTCAGGTGAGTAGGAGGTTTATATTGTCCAAATGAATATTAAAATGACCAAGGAGAATGACATTAGGTGAGAGAGTAGAGAGGTGAGTAAGTAGTGTGGAGAGTTTGTTTAAAAAGTCACTGTGTGGTTTGGGAGGACGGTAGACTGTGGCAATAACCGTGGGGAGTGGGACCAGGCAATTTAAATACAGAGCATTCCATAGTGCGGAAAACTGGAGTGGAAACTGGCAACATCTTCCACTTCTCGCGATAGAGCAGCGCGAGACCTCCCCCGCGGCCAGAGCCACGAGGATGAGAATGGTAAACAAACCCAGGTGGAGTGGAGGCGTAGAGCTGGGAGAAGTCACCAGATTGTTGCCAGGTCTCCGTGAGACAGAGGAAGTCCAGCTTATGGTCAACGAGGAGATCCTGGATCAGCTGACCCTTGTTAGTGAGAGAGCGGACATTCAGGAGACCAAAGTTGACAGAAGAGGAGTTGTAGCCAGGGGCGGAGCTTGCTGCCCTAGCTTAAAATAGCTAAAATAGTCAGAGAGCAGCGGCTGCAAAGCACACCAGCTTCCACTCAACCGGGAGGATTGCACCTATTTATTATTGCAGGATTATTGCACCTATTTATTAAGTGCCAACAATGTTCTATGTTCAATTACTTTGGTAGCCGAATAAAATGTCTTCCCCGAAAGTACGAGTGGATTTGGAGAAGCAGGCTGGGGAGTTTCATTTTTTGTTGTTGTCTGTAACTATTTGGCAGGCGTTACATACAAACAAGGTCTCGCAAAGACTGCAATACAATATTTGTTCCTCCATCACGTCCCGGTGTAGACAGTGAATGCATGCTGAAATTATTGTTGCGTGGCTACATAAAAGTTTAAGTTAAGTTTAAGGGCCCGTCCACACGAAGACGCGTTTCGCTGTATACGTATACATTTTTTATCATATTGCCGTTTCGTCCACACGGATCCGGCGTTTTGGGAGAGTGAAACCGCTATTTATTGAAACCGGGTCCCAAAGTGAATAAATCTGAAAACGACGCCCTTGCGGTTTCGTGTGTACGGCCAATCCGTATATTTTGTGAAACGATGTCATCATCCCACGTGTCGACTAGTCAGACATGCTAAATCAGTAGCCATAACAGCAACAACTGCGACTACTTGCTTGAGTTCATGCTTCAGAAGCTACTGAGCCTCTTTTATTTTATTTATTTATTTATTTATTTATATTTCGTTCTTATGCTATGATGCTTGTATTTTGTCTGATTAAGACATTTCGTATTTTGTAGGGATGGGCATGTCAAGCAAAAATAATTTGACGATCGCTGGGAATTATTTGGTTATTCTTCAAAAAAACGCACCTCTGCCCCTCATGCTCACCGGTGACACGGCGTTCGCTCCGACATTAAATTTCTCTGTACTGTAGGCCTATATGTTGTAACCATTAAAGAAAAGTTAGTTTCATATTTGTGTTTAAATAATGTTATTTTTTCCATTTCATATGTTGATTAGGCACTATATGAAAAGTGAACAGCGTGAGTAAGATGCGCAATATCGAGACATCATTTTGACCACTTCATTAAGTTTTGTTTTGTATAAAGCCTTTCTAACCCATTTAATCCCACTGGTCACAATAGTGACCGTAAAAAAATGTTTCATTTCTAAGGCTATAAAAATATTACTGAATGATCTATCAATGCATTTCCAGCAGATATTGAAATAATAAAGGGTCTCAATGAAATATGTGCAGTGTCGCATGTTTACTGTAAATTGTCACATGACCAGAGCTGTTTATTTCCTGTTTGCGCCAAGAGAAGAGGATGTCAGCAAGAAAGCTCCCAAAGAAAAGATTAGTAAAGTATGTCAACATAAAGATAGGACATAGATTTTTGGTACACATCACGTTTAAGGTGTCTAGTAATGATATATGCATTTGCAATTACTCAACTTTGTTTAATGTGGTCATAGACCACTCACAAACATGTCACCAGCAACAATAGTGACCGGTGGGATAACCCATTGTATCTACATGCTAATACACATAGGCTAACTGTTCTACCTTACTTTCTGCTGCAACCTAACTTTCTACCTAATTTTACACACAGAAACACACACACACACACACACACACACACACACACTAGCTAGCTAACTAATTCTACTTAACATTCCACACACACACACAATTACAGGTAGGCACTCACACACACACCCCCCACACACACGCACACCCCACCATACACACGAACCCCATAGGCACCCCACACACACCATACGCACGCACACCCCATACGCACGGACCACACACACACACCGCACACCACACACACGCGCACACACATGCACACACACGCGCACACACACGCGCGCACACACGCGCGCACACACGCGCGCGCACACAGCACAGGTCAAATAGTATATAATAATAATAATAATAATAATAATAATAATAATAATACAGGGCTAAGTTTTCTCACAAACAAACAAGATTTTGATGCATATCCAAGTGTGTGTGTTGTGGGAGTGTGAGCGCGCACTGCATGGCACGGAGGCGCGCGGGCGCGAACACTTGCGTTTTATCAACAAATTAAAATACTCTATAATTTCTGGTCATACAGAAAATAATAATACATTATTCGCAACTATTTTTATTTGTGTAAACTCACAATAACAAGAATACGTTGAGCTTTTGTAAAATAAAACAATCAGGCACGGTTTCATGATCTCCATAAACTGGAGCGCGAGAACTGAAACAAAAGTATAGGCCTAGTCTATGTAGGCTAAAGCTTGAAATGTCAACTTTAAAACGAACAAATTTGAATCGAAAGCTAATACCTTCTGATTATGTAATCCGTATGAAAGGTGCATTTCTCTCTAAAGGTGCATCAGCCTTACAGCGGAGAGGGAGATGTTTTTAGCCGACACTAATTTAGAAAACAGTTTATTAATAAACAATTAAAACGCCTCGTTATTTTTTCTTTATCATTAGCCTATAACTCACCTAAATAACCTTTCTGTAGGCTGTGGTTCCAGAGACATAAATATGGCTTAAAAATATAATTTCCAGGTTCTAATTTGGCCTTAGAAAACCATTTAAATCTCCATATTTTTTCGTATTAATTTGTGAATATTTTAAATGTTTAATAAAGGGGGAAAAAGTAGTAAACAAAAATCTGAAATTTAGTCAATATTTTGCGCAGCATTTGTGTACAGTTCAAATAAAAAATAAAAAAAATTGTTCAACTTTGCGTTTTAAATAAAAAACAACCACCGTTCATTTTTCGTTTTGCGATTACGGGTTAAATAAGGAAAAACAAATGGACACAAATGTACACTGACCATTTGGACATAATACGAGACAGAGATCTTTATTAAATTCATAAAAGAAACAATAATTACAGGAATACTGGATTCTAAACCTCAACAAAATGCCACAATCAAGACCTCGGAGCAGAAATGAGGGAGAAACACCCAGAAACTCCTTATGGGCCGTTCGCAGTGTAAGGGTCTTTTCCTGCCATTAAAGGTGCAGTGTGTAACATTTTTGACTATTTATTAACAGAAATGCAATATGACATCCATAACTATGTGTTCAGTTGTGTATAAAGAACTTACGTAATAAACCGTAATGTTTTTATTACCTTAGAATTAGGCATTTATATCTACATAAGCGCGGGAATCCCCTTCTATGAAGGCCGCCATATTATGACGTCATATTTCTACCGTAGCCGACAGCGAACAAACAGCGTTACAGAGCGCGTTTCGTCACTACCTTGACAGAGAAGCCGCAGAAAGCTAGATAAACACCGTGAGTGTTTTCCCTTGTCAGTGGTGTAAATATGTAGTTGGATTGTTTCATGTAACTTAATTCTTCGCCCTCGATGTGTTATGGCTTTGCTATGTGGGGATAAATGTGCTGGTTACGTTCGTGAGACAGCTGATTAGTAGGCTACTGTTGTCATTGACCGGAAAACAGTTACAGGAATCACCAACCCGTCGATCTTGGAAGCATTTTAAGTCGACCGAGTTTCCAAAATCAGAGAAAAAAGGCTATTGTGTGTAATAAGTGGTGTCTATTGGGATGCGGAGGCACGCGTGCTGTTATTACAATCACATCATTTTTGCCGCACGCACCTTTGGGCTCATGCGGACGCGTCGAGTATAAACAAGGCTTTAACCAGCTCAGCCACAGTAACAGCTCATATTAGCCAGCTAAACTTTTACTACCCTGTTAGAAAAAATCTATAGTTGCATAGTTTCATGTGGTTCTACTCCCTCGCTGTATTATGGGTTTGCTATGTGGGGAGAATGTGCTGGTTACGTTCGTGAGACAATCAGCTGATTACTACTATTTACTAGCCTGGCTAACGCCAGACCCAATCTCGTTGAGAATTGGGTCTGGGAACCACATGCGCAATTTCTCGTATTTGAGGCGTGGTTTCAGAATGCCCGTCGCAGTTTATTGGGTGCTAAGAATGTCTATCAAATATGCCTGTACGTAGCTCATAGCCAATCGTTTCGATTATACCAGATGACGTATGTAGAGCGAAAGAAATTAGACAAGGAAGAAGACGATGGGAAAGATCTTTTTTGTAAACAATGACGTTAAGTTTTTTATCAAAGAGTAGCTTCGCGTCTTCAGCCATGTTAAATCGATATAAACAAACTGTTTCCGTGTGTCGCATAGATGTCGTCATCGTCTAGCTGCTCCCTCCCCGTTCTGTGATTGGTTCCCTAAATGAGGCGAAAAATCTGGCCATGGTATCCAGACTGCATTTCAGCGTGAATTGAATCACGCTGCGGTAAGGCAGTATGGGGAAACCCAGGCTAACTATTTACAACAACTGTGACGAGATCTGTCGTGTCGACAGCTCAGACCAATATTATTATATTATGTATTAAGACCCTTGATCCTCACCTGACTATGGCCTTGTAAACTTTATCCATGATGTGGTTTATAATGGACTGTGGTACTCCATGTTAGCTGTGGCTTGTTTTACTCTGGCTCACTACGACGATGTTTGTCCCGTTTTAGCCACCGTAGCTTCTTCGAAAGGGAGGGGTGAGCAGTGGGCTGAGCCCTTAGTGTAAACTCACAAACGAACCGCTAGATGTCGCCAAAAAGCTACACACTGCACCTTTAATGCTTGGATAATAACACAACGCGTCTCCTTCCATCAATAATAATAATGTCTATTGTGGTGGTGGCTGTGATATAGGGATATAGGCTATAAACCTACCCGTTGCCATGATGTTTAAATGACTTATCGCTAGAGGAAAAAAGGACGTTGTAGTCGTATAACATCGGTTAATGGAAACGCCGTCATTTTGCAATAGTTTTTTATCGACATTTAAAAAAAAAAAAAAAAAAAAAATCTGTAATGGAAACGCACCTAGTGTCTCCTGCGTTATCAATGCTGGACAGGTCGTCTCTGACTTCGCCCTGCACAGCACCTCTTACATAATCTGTTGCAAATCTCAGGTGCTTGTGCCTTGGGTCTAGGAATGATGCGATGTACTAGAGGCCTGCATTTCAGCCCAAGCCCGACGGGCCCCGACTTATTTATGGTCCTAGGGCCGGGCTTCGGGCCAATTTTCACGTCATAGCTCACACTCGGGCCGGGCCTCGGGCCTGTTTTAGGCTTATCTTTTTTATAGCCTATTTTAGACATTAATTAAAATAAAATATAAGATGACGATTGGAAAGCAAACATACAAAGACGTTTTATAACCTATCACACTGACATATGACTGACACATGACAGTCTGCTCACGCACACGCTAACGCACACAGGTTTCCCATCGGCACGATCTGAGATTCGCACGACCGGCTCGTTCTGTTTTTAGTATCCTGGCGAGCGTGACTTCAGCACAGCTGGAAAAAGTACGACTAGATTAAAACCTTCCACTGTGGATGCTGTGCTTTTTCTATGATGCTCTGAAACCGTTCTTAGCCATGTTAGGAGGTTGTCTTGTTGTTTTTTGTTTGATTGGACTTTATTTTCATGAGTCTGTTGGAAATGATCCAAAAATTGAAATTGCGTAAAAATATAACGATATTCGAAAAAGCTATTTTATGATCGAATTTCGCACGCAGTTCGCCTATTCAAAGATCGCAACTCATCCGTACACGTTTTCGTGCTCGTCTATAGGCAACGCCATCTGGGCCAAGAACACTTAACCATAACCGTACTGTCTCCCTCTTCACCGCAAGTACGCTCTGGATACATTTTAAGTGCATCATTCTGTATCCAATAATTTTGTTGGATCCCATGATTTCCTCAGATATATATATAAAAAAATGTATAAAACCACTGGTGGTGGTTGAGGAGAGATTCCCTGATATGATTATAAAGTGATTTGGGTGTAAGCCTACATTATGAAAAAGTACATATGAAAGCGCTATATAAATGCCTCATTCATTCATAAAGCTGGATATCTCCATCCAGTCTGAAAAGCTTTGCGCCTGTAAAGTCTATTCCGCCGCAGTATATTTTGTAATGTCCTAAAACAAATGGTAATGCCATGTTGGTAGATTGGCACCTGTAGAATTTCCTTTTGTTGAATGCCCAGATAAAATTTAAAAGCTACCATTTTGTTTAGATCCAAGTCTGAGGCGTTTCTTTACACAGAAACTTGACTGAAAAGTGTGTGTAAAGTGTACACACACGAACGCGCGCACACACAAGCACGCTCTGGTATGAATGCCTGTGCGGCATTGTGAAAAAACGGCAAGCACAAACGCAACTTCTACTGAAGACTGTATTCTCTAAATGTTTTTTTTTTTTTTACTTTTTGAACATGTAGTACATGATAGAAGATAAGTAACCCAACCAATATTTTTTTTGTTTAAAATCCGCTCATCATTTTTAATGTTATTTTTTGTAACAAATAAAAAAAGTGCATAGTGCTGCTAATTTTATTTGTTTGTGTCGACAAAAAAATATTTCAGTGTGTACGAGTTCTTTTTTTAACATTTCCAGGACATTTTAACAATAGTGTTAATGTGATCATTTTGGTCACTATTGGCGCTTTTCCACTGCATGGTACGGTACGGTTCGGTTCGGTACGGCTCACTTGTGGTGCTTTTCCACTGCATAGTACGGTACGGTACGGTGCGCTTCGGCGCGCTTTAAATGGTACCTGATCTGTTGAGGTTCCAAGCGTACCGTACCGGTACTAAAATGTGACGTGAAACACTGCAGATCACTGATTGGTCAGACAGACAGAATCGTCACTACCAGCGTCATTGGATTTGCGACACGAGACACTAAACACGCTATACAGAGTCATATAACCAGTAGACAACAGCCAACACGGTAGCACCTGTGTTTTACTTACTTGAAAAAAAGAAGAAGAGATCAACACTTTAAAAAGGAAATGGCTGAATCGTGGTCGAGGTGCAGACGTTCCTCTCGTTGGTTGCCTAGGAGCGGGTCCAGCGAGAGCTGGATGGGGCAAAACAGAATGAAAAAGTGTTCCAAGAAGTAGCAGCTAGCTCAGCTAGCCGCACACGGCTATCACCGGACCTACAAACAGTGTAACGATCAGTCCCACCCACTTTGAATGGGTACTAACTGCAGTGGAAAAGCAACCGAGCGCGAACCGTTCCGCGCCGAATCGAACCATACCGAACCGAACCGAGCGTACCATGCAGTGGAAAAGCGCCATATAATAGTGATATGAAATCGTCATACCATTCCATCTCTAATGCATTCCTAAGAGGCAAATGAACGAATTTCTCTTTTTTAAGTTGAGGTCATCATGTTTTCAATTTTACAATTAATAAAATCACAACAATTTGGAGATTTGCTAAAGATAACATTTAACAGTGTTACTATTAGGGACGCTCCGCTCAATCGGCCACAGATCTGTATCGGCTGATAATCACATTCTATGACCCGATCAGTAATCACTAAATTTGGCTGATCTCATGAACCGATCCCAATTTGACAACTTTAACTGTCTTGAAGTAGTCTTCAACTGTCTCGGTGCAGTCACCTGTCTTGTTCTAAAGAAATATCACGTGAAGGATTTAATACAATGAACCTGATTCGCTGCCTCTGTGTCTGAGACTTGGCTCACGCAGCTGCTCCACACATTCACACAGAGCAGAGAGCGACAGGCAAACTGAACGTGCAATTACCTGCGTCTGTCCTTCAAGTGAAGTCATATCCATGAAAAAAAATCAGTTTGCCATCAGTTGTCAGACGATATCTTTATGGTAGTATCCTTTCAATGAGGGATTTCCCATGAGTGGCGTCAGCGCTGTTTTATGCTGTTGATCTGAATGATGTGACACATCAGCTTAGGCATTACCCAGATTGACAATTAAATTGCTCATCGATTGAGCCTTGTAAAATGGCGCTCAGTTAAATTAATTTCAAAACCTTATTTCATTCATGAATAAATCAGCGTTTTTAAGTGTATTATTTGAATAAACGGTTTAATGATGACTTTCTCATAGGGCCTGTTTATACCTGGTCAATTTATAATTTTTTTACTGATCGGATAGCTATCTTATCAAAACGATTCCATTTACACTTGGCCACATAAATGTGTCTCCGCAAAAAGGATATAAATCCAATCCTCAATTCCTGCACTATATGCAGATTTAATGGAGTTCACGTCACAGAAAGCAACAAATATGAGCTGCATTTGATTGATCATCAGCTAATTTCAAAATCAAAGACCGCAATAGGAGAGAGTGTGGTAACACATTTGTGTGTTTATTGAAAGCTAAAACTAGTAAGATCCTTTAGTTTCTTTACTTTTAGTAATAACTGTGCATTGAGCGCCTGCGACTTACTTTCACTTTCATTTGCGTTAGTTTGCTGAAGACATACTCAGCTGCGGCGGTGCGTGCTGCAGTAGTGCTGTCATTCTGACTATAACACGTCATATAGTATGGAAGTAAAATAATGACAAATGTTTTTTGAAACAAAAAGCCTGTTGAATTGTACTACTTGAAAAAAATATGCATTGCATTAACCCTGCTTGTATTTTAATGCATTGTATTTTTAGGGCTTGCATTTTTATGGACTGAAATTTAGCATGGTTGAATATTTAAGCTGTGAATATTTCAATTCAAAACATTTCAAACACATTTTCATTTGTAAAATTTCAATAATCCATTTTCACCTTTCATATTTCACTTCCAAAATATTCAAACTGATTAAAAATACAACCTATAATATTCAACAGGCGGTTTTCGGTCCATTTTATTTCGCTTTCAAATTCGCTTCCACAAATTCAGTGGTTCAAATTCGACAGTAAATTCAACGTTGACATCCAGGAACTGCAGGAAAAGCAGTAGATTACCGAGCGTACTCTCCATCTGCTGTTAGTCGACCTCACCAGCTGGGGGTGCAAGCGCGTGTTGTTGACGAAGATAGAGCAGTTAGATCAAGCCATTCATTTATAAAACTAATTTACAACAAAGTAAGTGTTTCTGTGATTATTATGACGTCTGTTTTATGTGAAATTCAGTGTCTTCACGATTACGTTTCCTGTGTAGCCTATGCATCTTTCTCTAGCGTGAACGAGATTATAATGTTATTCCCCGACGCGGATGTACAGGTCCAAGTTATTACATTTGAGTTTGACATATTTCTATTGGTTGTTTAGTTGCGGCGATGTGCTGCATGCATAGGTTTTCCCTCAATACGTCCCATGCTGGACATATAAAACGCTTAACCTAGCGTAATGGACTATACAGTGATATAAAAGACCAAACTCGCAGGCAAGCAGAAGGACTCAGAATATGAACTTAACGCGCTAAGTTTAATGTTCAGCATTTCCCAGTGATACTGGCATAGTTGGCTTGACATTCGCACATTTAGGGACCGTCTCTAAAGTTACATTAGACATTGGTATACACGTTTCTAACTTCAATAGCATTTGAAGAGAACAGTCATAAAACCAACTGTAAAGTGTGCATGTAGGTGTCAGGCATAATGCGCAATGTATTCAAATAAATTGAAGTTTGCTATTGAAGTTAGAAACGTTTAGGCCTAATAGGACTACCAATGTTACTTTAGAGACGGTCCCTAAATGTGCGAATGTCAAGACAATTTTACGTTTAGTCATTTATTTAGCATACCTTTTTATCCAAAGCGATTTACACTTAAACTAACAATATAGAACAACAATATGAAAGTGCTATGACCCTTCCCAGTTTAATTTAATGCAGTAGCCTACATGTATGTTCTGGCATACTTCCTCAATAATGTGCAAGTTTGGTCTTTTATATCACTGTATTAGTCCATTAAGCTACGTTAAGCGTTTATATGTGCAGCAGGGGAATCCCGACGTATTGAGGGAAACCCTAGTAGCCTAATGCATAAATCATAAATCACAATCGCCGCAACTAAACAACCAATAGAAATATATGTCAAACTCAAATGTAACATTGGACCTGTAGCTACATCCGCATCGGGGGAATAACATTATAATCTCGTTCACGGTAGAGAAAGATGCATAGGCTACACAGGAAAAGTAATCGTGAAGACACTGAATTTCACATAAAACAGACGTCATAATAATCACAGAAACACTTACATTGTTGTAAATTAGTTTTTATGAATGAATGGCTTGCTCTAACTGCTCTATCTTCGTCAACAACACGCGCTTGCACCCCCAGCTGGTGAGGTCGACTAACAGCAGATGGAGAGTACGCTCGGTAATCTACTGCTTTTCCTGCAGTTGCTGGATGTCAACGTTGAATTTACTGTCGAATTTGAACCACTGAATTTGTGGAAGCGAATTTGAAAGCGAAATAAAATGGACCGAAAACCGCCTGTTGAATATTATAGGTTGTATTTTTAATGAGTTTGAATATTTTGGAAGTGGAATATGAAAGGTGAATATAGAATATTGAAAATGTACTAATGAAAATGTGTTTGAAATGTTTTGAATTGAAATATTCACAGCTTAAATATTCAACCATGCTAAATTTCAGCCCATAAAAATGCAAGCCCTAAAAATACAATGCATTAAAATACACGCAGGGTTAATGCAATGCATATTTTTTTCAAGTAGTACAATTCAACAGGCTTTTTGTTTCAAAAACATTTGTCATTATTTTACTTCCATAATATAGCCTATAACACGCTCTCACACGTTTATTTTAAAATTCACGGTTAAAATTTACATATGTGGTTTCAACAACCAGATGCACTTACATTTGTTCAGTTTTGACTGGCATGCGGCCCAGACCACCTCCTGATCTTATATTTGTCTTAAATGAGGGCATTTACACCTGGTCTTTTCACGATCGGATAGCGAAAACGCATGAAGTGACCAGGTGTAAACATTCCCATAGAGAGAGTCCCTAGCCGCCTGACAGCCTGCAATTATGTTCAGTTTTAAAGTCTTGTAGGTGCTTTAATAAGCCAAATTATCCTTATATGGATAGCGTTTTGCGTAAGCTCTGTTTTTAAAGGCCTATTACATTTTTCATTATAAAATTAGTATTTGCCGTGATCATCGGCACTTCCATGGTCCGTCATATCTGTGCTACCTCGGGTAAAGGTAAGGTGCGCACTCACTGCTTTCCTGGTGCTCGTGTTCTTGATGTCGCTGCGCAGGTTCCCGAGATCCTGAACGGTGACGAGCGCGTCGGAGCGGTCGTGCTGCACGCGGGAACGAACGACATCAGGCTGAGGCTAGTCTCGCGTAGCCAGACCTTCAGACTGACGGCTGAAGGTCTGGAATTCATAGCAGCTTTCTTTGGCCAAGGCCCGCCCATGAGGCCGTTTGACCGACATGTCAAACAACCAATTACAGTTCGTTTCGTTCAGCGTCACGTTTCGGGGCGTGGAAATGTCACCACAACAACAGACCAGCGTGCAACAAGTCAGTCAGCATAGACAATCAAAGAAGGAGAAGAAAACAAGCAGTAAGTCATTGCTGATTACGTTTACTGATTACTACGTTTACTACGTTTAGCTGATCTTGATAAATGCTCATTGTCACTCATGTAAACACAACCGTTTTTCTTCCGCATTCACACGTCTGCGCTTTGTTTCCCGGCGGACTGAATAAACGCGACACTCGCGCCCCCCGGAAATCCGATAAAATTCAACCAATCAGATGACGACTTCGACATTGCTGAAGTGTTTCCAGTTAAGTGTACCATATGCATCAGACGTTTAGCCAACGTTCCGTGGGCGTGACGTCTGAGGCTGAGACTAGGCTGAGGCAGACGGAGGTTCTGAAGAAGGACTACAGGAGCCTGATCGAGACGGTACGCAGCACATCGCCTAGAGCAACGATCGTCGTGTCTGGACCGCTTCCCACGTACCGACTTGGACAAGAAAGGTTCAGTAGATTATTTGCTTTAAATGAATGGTTAATGTCATGGTGTAATGAACAGAAACTGCTCTTTGTAAATAATTGGAATCTGTTTTGGGAGCGACCTAGGCTCTTCCGTCCTGATGGTCTGCACCCCAGTAGAGTCGGAGCGGCTGTTCTGTCGGATAACATCTCCAAGACGCTACAGACCATCTGACTAGTAAGTCAAAGTCCAAACCACAGTCTTTGCTGTCCCAACTTAATTGATATAAGTACCAATGTAGAACATTATATAGAAACTGTGTCTATTCCTCGCTTAGTGAAGCCAAACAACAAATCTACTGTAAGATCTAGCAAGAATATTATTGTAATTAAAGCAGAAAATCTAAATATCAGTGAACAAAAACAATTTCTAAAGCTAGGTCTTCTAAACATTAGATCGTTCACACCTAAGGCGGTTATTGTAAATGAAATGGTCACAGATAATAATTTCGATGTTCTGTGCCTTACTGAAACCTGGCTTAAACTAAATGATTATTTCGGTCTAAATGAGTCTACTCCACCAGGATACTGTTATAAGCATGAGCCCCGTCTGATTGGTCGTGGCGGCGGTGTTGCAACAATCTATAGAGATATTCTTAATGTTACTCAGAAAACTTGTCATAGGTTTAATTCGTTTGAAGTACTTGTGTTAAATGTTACGCTCTTAGATGTAAGAAAGAAATCCTTATTATCTCTAGCCTTGGCTACCGTATATAGACCTCCAGGGCCATATGCTGATTTCCTAAAAGATTTTGCAGACTTTCTCTCAGACCTATTGGTCAATGTCGATAAAGCAATAATTGTTGGCGACTTTAACATACACGTAGATAATACAAATGATGCGTTAGGGGCTGCGTTTACAGATTTATTAAACTCTTTTGGGGTGAAGCAAAACGTCAGTGGTCCCACTCATCGTCTAAATCATACACTAGATTTAATTATATCATATGGAACCGATCCAACCGATATAGATATTATACCGCAAAGTGACGATCTCACTGATCATTACATGGTAACTTGCATAATACGCACTGCTGAAATTTGTCATGTTGCACCACGTTATAGACCAGGCAGAACAATCCTTCCAACCACTATAGATTAGACATGTGCCGGTATTCGGTAATGCGATAAATCGCGGTAATGAATATGCACGATATTGTTATCGCGGGCACTTCAAAATACCGTGAAAAATAATAGATTCGAATTTAGATTTTTAGAATGCGCATTAGCTTATTTTCCATCAACCGTTAAAAAAACCCAACTGCGTCTATGCTGCGCAAAACACCTGCGCACTCTGATGTAAACAATCCCCACGCACTGTGTTCATGCTGCGCAGTGCGCGCTCTAGTCTAATGTAAACAATCCTCGCATGGAGAAGAAGCATGGCGGAAAGAGGAACGCTGCCGACGATTTATCTCCTTTCTAAAAGCAGGGCTGCCAACTATGAAGGTAAAAGAGTAGCTAAACTCGAGAACACGCAGATGTGAAATTGAGAACTTCATTGCATTCAGCTTGAGACTCACGCAATCAACACTTTTTACATGCTCACGCCACACATACATTTTCTCACGCAGAGAAAAATCGCGGAGCAAAGAGGACACTGACACCGACAGACTAGAGAGAGCAGGTTACTTTTTATATGAAAAAAATTCTCAGCTCTCAGGTTCTGTCCATTTTATTACGAAATGCAGACAATAAATACCGTTTTGGCGCTTGTAAATGTGACGTGACAGATCACTGTAGCACCTTAGTTCAAGTGAACAGATCATCTGTTACTTTTTATTTAAAGATATATTACAACTTCCCGAAAGGTATATATGCCTCATACATAATAGATCAATCAGTGTTTTTCAATCACGGAAAGAGGTCAATAAAACTGCAGGAGAACAATCGTCACAGAACGTTACATTTACCTCAGGAAAGCCATTTAATTACCAGCACGTTAGTTGACTAGAAAAAATAGAGAGGAGAATTTTTCGCTAAATATGTGCACTATATTACATATTTATTATATTTTTACTTATGTCAGGCTACTGTTATTATAATGAAAACCACATTATATTTCATTTGTTAATTTTAACCTTTAATAATACCAGTTGATAGGGCTTTCTGTATGTTTACAGAATTATGTGAGATATATTTTTTCTTGAGCAAAATGTACATGTAGGCTATCTACTGTAGCCTACCTAATATTTATCCAAATGAGTTAAGGTTGAAATCAAATCAAGAATTGAACTGAAATCGTGAAAATTGTGTTAAGCAATAATACAAACAGTAGCCTACCAGTCACTGTAAACATTGTAACATGTTGTCACTAAACTTAATAAAATTCTGTTTAGTTACCAAATGTTTTGACAACACAATTAGACCTATTGTGATGCAAGTTGTTTTTTTTAGATCCCCTCCAATTCATCTGTTTCTCTTATGTAAATAAAATATCGTGATAATACCGTATACCGTGATAAAAGCTCAATCAATTAATCGCAGCATGAAAATTTGATACCGGCACATGCCTACTATAGATAGATTCTCAAATAGCTTACCTGATCTATCTCAGCTGCTCAGTGAACCCAAACAAACAGATGAACTAGAGGAAATGACTAGCAGTTTGAGCACCGTTTTCTCTAGTACTCTAGATATTGTTGCACCAATTAGATTAAAAAAGGTTAGAGAGAAAACTAAAGCACCATGGTACAACAGTGCTACGCATGCTATCAAGAGAGAAACTCGTAACTTAGAGCGTAAATGGAAACAAACTAATTTAGAGGTCTTTAGAATCGCGTGGAAAGACAGTATGTCACGTTATAAAAGGGCTCTAAAATCAGCCAGGGCTGAGCATCTCCGCAAACTAATAGAAAATAACCAAAATAATCCAAGGTTTTTATTTAACACCGTGGCTAGACTAACAAATAATCAGACATCTCCAGAGCAAAATATTCCGTTACAATATAGTAGTAATGATTTTATGAATTACTTCAATGAGAAAATAGAAAGCATCCGAAACACAATTGTAAATGTACAATCCTCTATGGTGTCTTATGACTCAGCCTCAATTATGGCCCCTCTAGAACAACTAAACCGCTTTACAACTATAGTTCAGGAAGAGCTAAATAAACTTATCATTGCATCTAAACCAACAACATGTTTATTAGATCCAATACCCACTAAACTACTTAAAGAAGTGTTACCTGTAGTGGAAGAGCCTCTTCTCAATATTATTAACTCGTCTTTATCTTTAGGTCATGTTCCAAAAATATTCAAGCTGGCAGTAATAAAACCTCTCATTAAGAAACCGCAATTAGATCCAAATAACCTAGCAAATTACAGACCTATCTCAAATCTTCCATTTATGTCTAAAATGCTAGAAAAAATTGTGTCCGCTCAATTGTGTTCTTTCTTGCAAGAAAATGATATCTATGAAAAATTTCAGTCGGGATTCAGACCGTATCATAGCACAGAAACTGCGCTAGTTAAAATTACAAATGATTTACTTTTAGCCTCTGACCAAGGCTGTATCTCAATACTAGTTCTACTTGATCTTAGTGCTGCGTTCGACACTATAGATCATAAAATACTCTTAGATCGACTACAAAACTACACTGGTGTTCAGGGACACGCATTAAGCTGGTTTAGATCGTACTTATCAGACCGTTACCATTTCGTCTGTTTAAATGGGGAAAAATCAAAGATAACATCAGTAGACTATGGAGTGCCGCAAGGATCTGTCCTAGGCACTCTGCTATTCTCAATATATATGCTGCCACTTGGTAATATTATAAGAAAACATGGAATTAATTTTCACTGTTATGCTGATGACACTCAATTATATATCTCATCACGACCAGATGAAAACACTAACTTATCTAACTTGACAGAGTGTCTAAAAGATCTAAAATGCTGGATGACGTGTAATTTCCTGCTATAAAATTCAGATAAAACGGAGGTATTACTAATTGGTCCAAAAAACTACCCACAAAATCTCTTACAATACAACTTTAATTTAGAAGGATGTCCTGTTACTTTATCCACTACAGTAAAAGACCTGGGTGTTATGCTAGACCGCAACTTGACTTTCGAAAATCATATTTCATATGTTACAAGAACGGCCTTTTTCCACCTTAGAAACATTGCTAAGCTACGTAACATGCTATCTGTTTCTGATGCAGAAAAGTTAGTTCATGCATTCATGACCTCGAGACTAGATTACTGTAATGCTTTATTAGCTGGTTGTCCTGCATCCTCAATAAACAAGCTTCAGTTAGTGCAAAATGCAGCCGCTAGAGTTCTTACTAGGTCAAGAAAATATGATCATATAACACCAATTTTATCATCTCTACACTGGTTACCTATAAAGTTCCGTATTAATTACAAAGTATTACTACTGACTTATAAAGCCCTAAATGGTTTAGCTCCTGTGTATATAACAGACCTTCTATCGCCATACAATCCATCACGCTCTTTAAGATCACTAAATTCGAGGCTTCTGGTCATTCCTAGGATATCTAAGTCCACTAAAGGAGGGAGGGCGTTCTCACATTTAGCTCCTAAACTCTGGAATAGCCTTCCTGATATTTTTCGAGACTCAGACTCGCTGTCCCAGTTTAAAACTAGATTAAAGACGCATCTTTTTAACCAAGCATTCACTTAATGCTTACCTTTTATACTACTGCTGAATCAGTTCGAATGCATTAACATTATGAACATCAGCTATGCTAATTATTTCCTATCTGCCTTTCTGCTGTTATCTCGGGACGCCAGTCCCGAGGTAAATAGCGTTCGTCAGCTCCAGTTTGTATCCAGCCTCTCACGGAGACTTCAGATGCCCCAACATGTGATGAGACGACTAAACGCCTGTGGAGAGACGACTCAACGCCTGTGGAGAGACGACTCGACGCCTGTGAAGAGACGACTCAACGCCGGCGATATGTTATGCCCTAAATTAATGATTAACTAACTGTATTTTTCTATGTACATTTCTGAAATGCACTTTCTGTAAAGCTGCTTTGAGACAATGTGTATTGTGAAAAGCGCTATACAAATAAATTTGAATTGAATTTGTTGTGCTTATTTGATTCTCAATTAAAAATACTATTACAAGAATACTGTAAATAATAGAACCAAGGCAACATTTATCTAAAAATAAAATTTAACAGTGACAACAGGGTTCCAGACTGCGACCATTTTTTGAGAATGTGCTAATTAAAAATGTATGTGGTCGCATTCGTGCGAGTGGACGCTCGCGCAACAGAACGCCGTTGTATCAGCAGCTGCTGCAGTCCGTAACGTAACTTATGTTCAATCATCATGATTGATACAATACATTACAATACATCATGAATCCATTTTCCAAACCGTGTTTTTGACTTATCCTGAATCACTATGGTACGCTTATAATAAGTGTTTATATTCGGACTACTTTATCGCGGGCTCGGCTCGGTTGCGGAGTTGCCCAGTGCCTGCGTGACTCGCCATAGACATTAACGGAGAGAAGTAGTTCCGGCTACAATGTTCTTCCGCAAGACACGTGCGGTTTATTTATTGACGAACGTAGACGTCACGCGCATTGCAAACTGATGGTGAAACGCGCCAATTACGAATTCACGAATTAAAGACATTTAAAAATGAAAGGTTTCACGAAACACCGTGCCCATTCCTACGTCTTTCAGCGGTTAGGAGAGTAATCGCTCGACAGAGGAAAAGATAACGAAAAATAACGAAATATATGATATTTGATAACAAAAAATCTGTATCAGCATATTATAATACTTTAATCTTTTAAAATACAATGCATACATTTGAATGTTTAATGATTTTTAAAAGATAGAAAGATGATAATAGACAGACAGATAGAATGATTCAAATGTAAATAAATAGATTGTATATAATTCAAATGTACAATGCTTAAAATTACAGAATAAAATTACTGTCCAAAATCCATGAAAATCCTGAAATTTGTGCTTTATTAGGGGTGTAACAATGTATCGCGCCACAATATATCGGAATACAAAAATGCAACATTACCGTGGATAGTTCCCCCGCCCCAAAAAAAGTTTTCAGAGTTTTAGTGTCAGTACTACATTACAATAATGCAATGGGGGAATATTTGTCCTGATAATACCATATGTCTTGTTACCTGACCAGTAAAAAGTGTCCAATATTATTTGAAATATATCTAGTCAGTGAAAAAGTGCCAGAATATTCGTCTAAAATAATTCTGTATTTTCAGCTTCAGATTCATGAATATTTTTATTCTGGTGTCTCTATTGTCCTTGGGTTAAAAGCACAGAGTCCAAGCCTATTCATTTAAACCCACAATGTAATATCAATGTAACATTTTAATCAACAGTATATTTTTTGATAACCTTTTATCATATGTCTTGGAGTATCGCAATATTGTATCGTGAGTTCAGTATCGTGATATGTATCGAATCGTGACATGAGGGTATCGTTACACCCCTAGTTTTTATATAATATATTACAGGTATTTATTCTGCAACTCAGAAAGCCTTTGCTAGCCTTGGTCCATTAAGACCACTATTCATAAGCATGCATTGATTAATCCCATGGCATGTAGCCAAAAAAAAAAGAAAAAAAAAAAAGGTGTGACCAAAACGTATGCTGGTGCGACCAACTGAGAAAGTTGGTAGCACCAGTGCGACCAGTGGAAAAGTTAGTCTGGAGCCCTGGACAATCAACATATCACTTTTATAAAAATGAATGACCAAGGTCAGGATCAGTATAGGCCAATCATGATGACAAGAATTCGGAAGTCATAACGGCTGCAAAAATCCTGATCGGAGCATCCCCAGTAAGTGTTGTTAATTTAAAAAAATTATTTACATTTAAAAAAATATATATTATTCTGTAATATTGACCAATAAACAATATGGCATCGATACATTCTAAGCTGGTAGACCACTTTAAAAAGAAATTCAAACTGTACTTGAATCAATTAGCCAAGAAATTCAAATTGTACTTGAATCAATTAGCCAAGATCCAAAAATAAATGACAAATAAGCTGGATGTCAAACCAAACTCTGTTTTTTCTAAGTTAAGTACCTTGACTCTGCTGGCAACACCCTCGGTTCCACGGTTATGAACGTCTTTACGCTTCTCTGCAACTTCACTTCTCTTCTGAAGTGCATCTTTCAGACGCTTGTTAGCAGCTGCAGCCTGTGAATGAACATTACATTTTTTTTTACCATACTGTATACGGGATAGGGGTGTACGATATTGAAAAAAACGGACGTTGCAAAATGTTGTTTTTGTGTGATATATATTGCGATATGAAAACAATTTCACCAGATGATTTGAATAGCTCTATTTTTAAAGAATTAATCATTCTAGGATTATTGCGGTGATTTTTTAGGACAGTGAATCTGCATATAAAAATAATAAACAATTACAAGCATAGATAAATACAATAGAACTAGAGATGCACCGATTACAATTTTCTAGGCCGATTCCGATTTCCGATTTTTCTTGAGTTTGACCTGCCGA
Source organism: Chrosomus eos (assembly GCA_036326025.1). NCBI lineage: Eukaryota > Metazoa > Chordata > Actinopteri > Cypriniformes > Leuciscidae > Chrosomus > Chrosomus eos. The sequence continues at coordinate 30,726,930 of CM070834.1, read as the reverse complement.
TACCGATTTTAGCCGATTCCGATTTCCTTTTTTTAAACCACTTTACAGCACACACAAATATTTATTTTCTATATTCTCTTTAATAGAACATTTTGCATATAAGATTTTCGGTGCATCTCTAAATAGAACAGATGCAAATTAAAGAAGCAGTGCACAATTGAACAATCAAATGTAAAATAACTACATTGTCTCTTAACTGTATAAATTAAATCTAATTAATACAATTGACCTGTTAAAGCTACAATTTTCTCTTTTGTTGTTTGATTAACATTGGTGACAAACAGCTGAGGGTATATTAGGCTGCTGTCACTAAGACGAATGCGCAGATCCAATGATGATGCGCATCCGTTTACTTTATCAATTATTTACAACACATAACCGACTGTTTACGAGGATACTTTTTTGGGCATTTTGACGCAATTTTGCATGCGCGTTAGGGATGTGACGGTGAGGATTTTTTCACACTGGTTAATCGACGTGTGACGACACCGGTAATACCGGTATCACTGGCGGGGGCTTTTAAATCGCTAATTTAAAGGCAAATGTAAAATGGCCGCGTTTGCACGGGCATGCATAATGGGTGGTTGTGCGGAGCAACACTGTTTTGTTATTGCGCGCTGAATTACCGCTAATTTGAAAACGAAACTAATTTTTTTTTACATCGCTTATAAAAAGCTGGTGCAGCAGTGTGCACATCACTTTCACTTATACATTAGCGTCAATTCATCCTTCGCAGGGAGTTTGATGCGATCTGACAAATCAAAATCCACCATTTTTGTCCGACAAAGCAGTCAGGAGAGTTAGTAGATTAACGTCGGTGGATTTGAACTTGAACTGAGGCAATATCTCACGACACAGAGCCACAAAACGGTAGGCCTATTTATTGTTTTCTTTGACTGACCAAATTTGAAAGTTGAGACTTTGTTTCATATTAAATATTACCTGCTCGGTCCTGTCTGTCAGCACGTTGTCAGTGTCCTTATAGGCTACGTGAGTTGCACGTATAAAATGAAGTTAACGAACAACCTCGATCCATCAGGAAACGCCATATATAGGTCGCTGAATTTCACTGCACTTCATGAAGAGTTTTTCTGTTGCGTGAAGAAGCCGTTCGCCGGAGATGTGTTAAAGATAGCGGAGTGCATTCATGATTATTAGGCTACCGGTATAATAATCCTCCTGGCTCTGGGTCTGAGTGAATCATTCTCTTACCTTTGTTCTTTGATTAACTTTAATGACACTTTAAGACTAGCTGCTGACGAGACGCGATCAACACGCGTCCCATTTTCTCTACAAATCTCTAATTTAAGATTTTATTTAAATCATTTAAGACTGCTCTTATGAGGACACTCGACAAACTGACATTTTGGCATAATTTGTGTGTGTTATGGGTGTTATGGTTCAAGCCTGAAAGAGAACTCGATACTGCACGCGCGTCTTTTCTCTGGGTCGCGCGCGCGCCTGTGTGTGTGTGTGTAGGCAGGACAGCGCGGTCTCTTTAGTCGTCGCGCTTAATATCATTCACATTAATAAGAGCGTGATCATACAACGGTAGTCAACGGGTGACAGAAAAAAAACGGATACTGCGTAGGCCTAATTGCGCTAAATACATAAATATATGCCTATGTTTTTTTTTTGGCGGTGACGCGGTGGACAAGTGATGAAACCGGTGTTGCGTCTGAACACCGGTAACACCGGTAACACCGACTACCGTAGCAAGCCTAATGCGCGTGTCCGTTCAAGCAAAAAAAAAAAAAGTTAGATAGACACGGTAACACCAAGTTCAGTTTTCTTTGTGCGCACAGAAAACCGCACACGAGTTGTCATCTTGCACTTGATGTTTAAACTGACAGGACTTAAAAGTACATGCAAATGATAAACTTTCATTCTATGATGGCTAACTTTGCAATTAATCTGCAAATCACATGCGTTCTGAACCGGGGGGCAGAGGATCACTAATCAACTATGATCCCTATACTTGACTTCGCAAATCATGCGATGTTACTTTCAAGGATGTGCATATTGAGCTATCGAAATTAAAATGATACATCATGCAGCCCTAATAGTGGAACACTGTCCTATCATCTGAGGAGGGAGATCATGTGTTAAGACATCAACAAAACAGCAAGTGCAAATTAGTTCAGAATTGCAGTACAGCTTTTGGAGGAACAGCTCACCTCCTCGGTCTTGCGCCGAAGAATATTGGCCTGTTTCTGGAAGTCTCTCTCCAGTTTTAGCATCTCATATTGCCGTTTACGATCCTGAAATGTGTACAACAAACATTTAATTTCCTACAAAACCTTATTAATATAGAAATATGAAAAATTGGAATGTCAAACACCAAAACAGTAAAATTACACCATCTGTAAATGAAACAAGATCGGAGTAAAAATTTAAGATTGACACTCACTTTCTCTTTGAGCTGCAGTACTTCTTTATCTTTCTTCTGTTTCCACAAGCGAAATTTCTCAGAGTCTTCCTTCATCTGTCTCATGAGCTGCACTCGCTGGGACTTCATAGCCTGCACAGATTAACCAGCACTTTTTCTACTGATAATTTGTTTAAAGAAAAAGTTTCAAGCCTCATTTTTAACCCATTTTCATTAAAGCTACAGTCGGCAAGTCTGGCAGATTGAGTGGACTTAGGCAGAATTTTGAATGTTTACAACTCTCACGACCCTCCCCCACTATCAACAAATACCCTCCCACCGAGTTCATGGTCGTCAGTGCGTGTGCACTAGGGGTTGAACCGACTAGTCGACCTTAATGCAATGCCGTGACGCTTTAAGCTCGACCGTTGACTAGTCGCGTTGATCATGTGACACTATGATTGTGCTAATTTTGATACCAATAACATGGCCGCGTTGCAGACGACAACAGAGGAAGAGCAAGCATTGCAGCAAGAAAGCAGCAGTGGTACATCTAGTGTGGTACATACTTTACTAACCTAACACTTTTTTTCGTATTGTTGAAAACGAAAGTAAAAGCATTATGCACGCTCACTGTTTTACCAGGAAATGAGGGTCTCTTTATTAAAATCATTATATCATTATTTTTCATATATTTGTCTAAACATATTAATGATGTATCTCTAATTCACCCGCAATTAATTGGAATATTATTTTGTATTACTTGGATCTGCGCATCACTAACGCATAGATGTGAATTTATAGCTTTTTTCTCTTTTCTTTATTCTTCTCATCCTAAATGATGTAAATAGCGGGCTATTGTTTACACCTGGTTACTTCATGCGTTTCTGTGGTCTGATAGCTGTCCGATCGTGAAAAGACCAGATGTAAATACCCTCCGAAACGCATTCGAGACGGATTTAAATCCGATCAAACCACTTCAGGAGGTGGACGGGGCCGCATTCCAGACGAAACTGGACAAGTGTAAATGCATCTGGTTGTTGAAACCACATATATAAATTGGACTTCTCCCAACAATGCTAAAAATAAACGTGTGAGAGCGTTAGCCTATATGTCATGTTATATTCATTATATGACGGCGCTACTGCAACACGCATCACCGTAGATGAGCATCTATTAATCAAGCCAACGTGCAAACTATCGCAAATCAAAGTGAAAGTAAGTCGTAGACACTTAACACACAATCATCTTCGTTAAAAGTGAAGAAACAAAATAATCTTACCAGTGCGGTCTCTCTTATTTTGGTTTTTGATTTTGAAATAGCTGATGATCAATAAAAAGCAGCTCATTACTGTTGCTTTCGGTGACGTGAACTCCGTTAAATCTGCATATGGCTAGCGCGTTGTTTGAAGATCGGATTTATATCCGTTTTGCGAAAACATATTTATGTGACCAGGTGTAAATGGAATCGTTTTGATAAATCAGATCAGTAAAAACGCATGAAGTGTCCAGGTGTAAACGGCCCCATTATGAGCTGTCTGTCAGCATCTGTATCATTTTCTGTTAATTAATTGCAAATTGTGGCATGTTGCAATTCAAAGCAGTCCCATCTCTTGTGTTTTTATAAATGACGTCAGCGACTAGTCGATGTGACTTTGATGTCATAACAGTCGACTTCAAAAAATCTGAAGTCGTTCAACCCCTAGTGTGCACTAGAATTTCAGTGAATGCGCCCGTCTCATCAGCATCCATCAACACCATGGATTATTTGGAGGTATGCTGCCCTGGCTAATCTACCGATAGATTGCAATTGCTAACGTCATTTATACTCTAAATGAGCTTACTTGATTTTCCGCCATCACTCTTCGTTACTGCGCGAACTTCAGGCGTGTTCATGTGATTGTAACGTGCGCGAGGGGTGGTGTGTGCCCGATCTGTGATTGACAGTCAGATCTCACACCCCCCTGCGCTGATTGGATCCGATGATCCGGGAGCTGTGGATTTTTGCAAAACAAATAATACGCTCCAGGTGGAGTTAGAAGCTCTGATTTTTTTCTAAAACCACTTTATGTTGTTCTGTCGGATTATAGTGTCGATTTCACTGAATATGATCAAAAAGGCTATGTTCAGACTGCAGGTAAATGTGGCCCAAATCCGATTTTTTTGGCTCACGTGACTTTGCCACTTCCATAAGTGGTACTAAATCTGATACAGGTCAGATGTTTTGCAATGCAACCTGTCTGAACAGTCATATCGAAATTCATGCGACTTATGTCACAATTCTGTGCTCATTTCAAAGATTTTACATACCCAACGTTGTCAAGACCGTTACGAAAGGTAGTCATGTGTCAGAACTTATAATTATTACAGTACAAGCAAAAAATGAGGGCTCATATCATTAACGTTTAAAGACTCTGCTCTCTTTTTTGTATCCTTGTCTTTATGTTGTCTGTGCATAAATTTGCTGACTTCGGTGGCAGATCACACTTTAAATTAACATGTAATCCTTACTTTAATGTCCTCTGTGTTACTTCCATATAATAGGGTGCTAGGAAAAAGGAACCACATGTTAATTTTCTCGTATTTGAGGTGTGGTTTACGAATGCCCAGAGCAGTTTATTGGGTGCTACAAATGTCTATCAAATGCGCCTGTACGTAGCTCATAGCCAATCGTTTCAATTATACCAGATGACGAATGTAGAGCGACAGAAATTAGACGAGGAAGACGACGATGGCGTTCAGCGACTATTGCCGTTTGTGCAAGACAAACATAAGGGTAGAAGGTATATATGGACACTCTACAGACAAAACTAAACTACTTAGAACAATATCTAGGGCTGCATCGAAAGGTAACTTTGCGTCTGCTGCCATGTTGCCATAGGTATAAACAAACTGCTTCGGTGTGTCGCATAGACGTCATCATCGTCTTGCTGCTCCCTCCCCGTTCTGTGATTGGTCCCCTCGCTGAGGCGAAAATCTGGTCCATGGAATCCAGGCTGCCTAGCAGCGTGAATAAAATCGCGCTGCGCTTAAGGCATCATAGGGAAACCCAGGCTATTCCGAATCAGCAAATTTAGCACATGAGGAACTGTAAACACAAACCTGAATCTCTTGGTTGAGTTTGGTTACATTGCGCACAGATGACTCTTTGAGCTTAAGCAGCTTGGATTGATCTTGCAGTTTCCTCTTTAACTCTGTGATTTGTCCTTCCAGCTCCTGAAGACGCTTTCTGCGTTGTTCACTCAATCTAGAGTAAAACAAGACATGAAAAATAATAAACTATCAAAGTGTCATTGTGTTGCAGCATTAGACCTGGCAATTTAAGTTTGGGGAGAAACTGGTGCAGATATTGAGTTACTTGGCCTGATTGGTGTCCTTCTTAGCAGACTGCAGAGCATGGACGAGATCTTCCTTCTCTTTCTGCAGAGAGCCAACAGCAGCCTGGAGACTTTGAACATTCTCCTGGAGAGGTAAAGAAAAAACAGTAACATGACTTACTGGTGTTAAACAATATCATTTTTATGATTTAGTTTCCAGGCTTACCTGATATTCTGTTTGCATGGGCTCCAAATGACTATCATTCTGACACATCTTCTTGACAAAAGCCTCTTTAAGTGCCAAAACTTTATTGAGCTCAATCAGTTCTTTTGACATCTGAGCCTGCCGTAGTGCATGCTGGGCTGTGTAGGCTTCAGGAGAGCCTTTGGCTTGGGGATCAGCACTAATGTCCTAAATTGAAATTTGAGCCAAAAAAAAAAAAGATTAGGATTTAAAATAAAAAAAATGTCCTGACTACATTAGGGGTGGGAAACACAGGGTACCTCACGATACCGATAATATCACAATACAGCAATTCTGCGATAATCGATATATTGCTAGACTATAGATTGATTGATTGCTATATTGCTATAGTCAAGTCCCCTTCATTTATAAAGAGCTTTTAACATATGGATTGTTTTAAAGCAGCTTTACCGTGATACGGTAATAGAAATTACCGTAACGGATTGTTTAGGCTTTACCACAGCTCTAGGATAAAGTTATTGTCCAACTAAAGTTAGTTTTGATTGATTCACTTCCGTTGTGAAGATCATTAGTTATTAATTAAGGGGCCGCTAACATGACACTGTTCTAACAGAAAAACCCTTAATGCACTCCGGTCGCCCATCCGCATAAAACAGTGCCTGGTGTCTCGAGAATGCACTTCCTGAAATAGGTTTGAATGTGCAAACGATTATCCGTTATCTGTGTGTGTGTGTGTGTGTGTGTGTGTTTAGTGCTTTGTAAGTAATTAGCAATATTTTAAAATGAATACAATGTTTAATAGGGGGCGAATGTAGTGTTGACAGAACCGGGCTAATGTGGTCATACTTCCTGGTTCTGGTAAGAACTCTAGCTGCTGCGTTTTGGACCAGCTGTAATTTGTTTATAATCATGCAGGGCAACCACCCAGACAATAATCTAGCATTGATGTCATGAACGGATAAACTAATATTTGTAATTCTGTAGGATCAAGTTTGTGTGTTTTTTTAAATCATAGGCCCTGTCCACACTAATACGTTTTCATTTGAAAACGTATATTTTTTTCTCCGTTTTGGCCTTCCGTCCACACTGAAACGGCGTTTTAAGTCAACAAAAACGTAGCTTTTGGAAAACGCTCTCCAAAGTGGATAAATTTGAAAACTCCGTTTTCGCGTTGTAGTGTGGACTATGAAGCCGGAGGTATTTGAAAACGATGACGTAAGTTTAGTCATGTGATCCATGTTGTACCAATAGATATTCATGTTTAGCTACCGGTTGCCTGTTAATTATGTGCGATTCACTTTTACAATGTTGCTAAAATATGTTACTTTCCACACTCTTCATATCACAGTAGCCTACTGCAAAGATGACAGAAAATGTACTCACATTTGCTGTCCTGCGTCAATACAAGAGAGCAGTCACGTTTTAGACCAAACATATGGTGACTGAGTGCGACCTGGACGCATCAATGAATGGTGAGATATTTTGCTAAATAAAATTATCATGTTAGAAAGAATTGCGCGATACCTTTATTGTTTATTTTTCCATCTGTATCATCTCAGTGAGCTTTTGTGAGGTTTCACGCATGCGCAGTAAGGTGAATTTATAAGTTTCTCATCCACACTGAAACGTCAGAAAACGCCTGAAAACGCTAGTGTGGACGGAGAGCGTTTTTAAACGAAAACTCCGTTTTCAAATTTATCCGGATTAATGTAGACGTAGCCATAGCCAGCTTAAAAGTTTTTGGTACCTAGTGACAAAGATGAATTAAAGGAGTATTGCGGAAGTTCTGAAATTTCTAACCGTTACTGACACCAGTGGCTGTTAGAGAAACTGCAGCCAGTCTCATGCTCGTTCTCGGTGCGCATGCTCGCACGCTCGTTGGCTGCACTAGATTACGCTTTTTTTTTTTACTTACGAGGAGTTTCCATTGGTGTCTGGATTGTTCTGGAGGCTGGTCGCTTCTTTCCATCCACAGAGTCCATTTGAAACACTACTGCTAGCGATTGCCGCTGCTTACTAATGGCTGCCGGATGTAAGCCCAAGTAGACAACGCGCAGGATGTCATATTTTGTGAATTTTCACGCCAATTCGGACCTGACTATTACACACACAATGGACTATACAGGCGGATAGAGGCAACCGTGGTGGACAGACAAGGTGTCATACTTTCTATTACATTATGGTTGGCTCATAAATGTACAAATGAAAACTCTATCTTAAAGTTTTTTTAAGTAAAAAGCTACACATAGCCCCTTTAATAATATTGAGAAGAGGATCTATGACCTCTGGAAGCATCCCTTTCAGTAGCTTAGTTGGTATAGGGTCTAACATGCATGTTGTCGATTTAGATTTAATGAGTTTAGAAAATTCTTCCTGCAATGAATAAATCTAATTCTTCATCAGGGAGACTACAATGCACTGCCAGATGCGATACTGTAGTAGACTGTTGCATAGTTATAACATAGCTATAATGATACGTCACAATATCTGTCTAACTATGAAAACAAAATGCCTGTGAAAATGTTAAGTGCAGGTTCTCAAGTCCAAACTGTTAGAAAACATAACTAAAAGTTCTTCTGTCTGTAAATTAAATTTAACATTTAAGAAAATTAAACATGTTATGCTTATACTTTTCTTTGTGTGTAAACTGACACTTAACTGCTTATCAACTTGTTTTATATAAACGTGGTACATATCAAAACTTACCAACCTCTTTTATTTAAACCTGGGAACATCTGTGTTTACCAGCTTCCTTGAAATAAACCTGGGAATAGTGTTGTCAAAGGTTCTGATTTGGGTATTCATATATACATTTTAAAAATGTGATACCAGCATTTCCCCCTAGCATTTTTAGTGCTGTTGAGCGGATTCTTAAACGCATCTGAGTTGGTCATGGTGTTCACACGCCCAACATGTATGACTGTGATTGGCTAAAATGATCAGCGCATCTTTGAAGCCGTTTTACAGAGCGCCTACACAGATACACACGGGAGCGTTTGAAAGCAGGCGTCTATCAGTGGAATAGTCTATCATCGGATATATTAGTGACCCACTGATAGACGCCTGCTTTCAAATGCTCTCGTGTTTATCTGTGGAAGCGCTCTGTGAAGAGTGTCAAAGATGTCTATTTACAACATGTCTGTCCCATCAATGGTATAAAAGCCAAAGTGCATCCAGACTTTGGACTTAAACGTGGCTGGTGCATCTATTATTTTACTCACACTGCTGTCCGCATTCTTGTTAAAAACCTCCATTTCTTAGGCTAGTTAACTTATACGTTTCCTTTTATGCATTTGTGCGTTGAGCACCACCTCGAAGAGCCAAGAAGTAGTGACACAGAGCAGGAAAATCTATTTAAAGCACCTTATTTTACCAATTAAAATATTGATATTTGGCGCCAGCGTATCGTTAATGACAACGATATATTGCCCTATCGATATTTTGTCCCACCCTACATATCAGTTGAGCATATAACAAAATGACGTAGCATATGGTAAACTACACCAAAATGGCCATATGACTTCCTTTCTTTCATGAAATACTAATCAATTTATATAGGTGGATGTTTAACACTGTGCATTGCCAAACAATGATTGTGGACGGAAAGTGGATGTCAGAGAACATGGCGGTTAATTCCACATTTTTTAACATTGCACACAAGTATGGTGTTTTATCATTGATAAAACTCTAGTGATGGAAATAGGGTGTTTATTTAGAGAGCGAGATGATGCACCTCTGCATCCGTTTTGAAAGCTTTGTCGCATACGTGGGTACCGACGTCGTAACAAAAGAAACCCATGCAGATAGGTTGGTTTTGTCTGGACACAAATCTTATTTGATCACTTGCAATTAATAGTGTGGTAGACCGACTTCCTGAAAAGATCTGATTTGAAAAAAAAAAAAAACTGATTTGCCTGCAGTCTGAATTTAGCCAAAACGTGCAGAGTGGTGGGTCCCACAGTTGAGAACCACAGACTTAAAAATACATACCACTGGTGGGCCAGTATCAGAACGGCCAGGACTGGAACACTCCACAGATGAAGCACTGCCTGAAGTCATGGCATCAATGGTGGCAGCAATCCCCATGCTCTCATTCTGTTGGACCAGGTCATTTGGTTTTATTGTAATTTCAAATCACTGTAAACTAATGATAATGAAAACATCCAACCAATTATAACATTCAGGAATCAACGGGTAAAATCTTTGAAGTCTGTTTATGTTGTCGTCGAAATAAGCAATTACTAAAAAATTACTATAATAGACTAAGTCAGCACTCCTGTGACACAGAAAACAGAGCTAAACCTCATATCCTTACCGGTCACTGTTTTGGTTTGAGTTCTCCTGTGGTCTAGTGGTTAGATCGTTTGCCAAGCGTGTCAGAGGTTTATGGGTTCGCATCCGCCATCGGTGTAGTTTTTTTCTCTCTCATCAAAACCTTATGTTCATCAGTGGTTACAGTCTATATCAAGCACACACGTATATAGGACACACGTTTGTGTGCATTTTATTTTGTGATTTCACCGGAATGAAGTGTCCACAATGGCGATAGCGTCCGAGTGAAGACTGCGCGTGCGTGCCGCCACAAGAGACTGTATCCATGACACTGATAGCAGCGGACACAAGCGCTCAGCTTAAATTCAAAAACAAAAAGATTTTTGCGCTAGATCTATTATTTAAGAGCGGACTAAATGAATGCTCTACTAGTTAACTGGAGATGTTTTATTTGTATTAGGTACAGCCGTTCATTGAGTGTATCAGAAAATGGTGCGGTCTATATGGGCCATAAACAGATACTCGCGGTGACGCGGTCTACCCATCAATAGATGTTTCTCCGTCCATCAAAAGATACATTGTGCATCTATAATCATAATTGTCCATCAGTTTACTTTGGATGATGTGCTAACAGTTTTTTGCTTTTGTTTTGTTGTGTTTACATCGTCACCATCAGCCTTCAGAAATCATTCTGATATTTTTTTTTTTTAAATCAATGTTGGAAACAGTTGTGCTGCTTAATTTTTTTTAACCTGTGATAGTTTTTTTTAGGATTCTTTGAATGCAATTTAAAAAAAAAACAAAAAAAAAACAAGTCTGGTCTTTTTATTTATTTTTGAAAGGATGTGTTAACCCTCATAAGGTCTTCGTTTCCTGTTTACACTTCTGGTCTTTGGGGTCTATATGACCCCAACAATAATAGAGTAATTGTACAAAAAAATATACATTTTTAATCATACAAATAATATATCATTTTTTTTGTTTACTTCTCATCTATTCATTAATGCTGTGTTTTGGGAGATATTAAGTACTTTTATACCCATTTACCACACAATTCCTCAACTACACCATTAGCTTGCATATGAAATATTACATTTTTATGAAAAAATCACTTAAATGACGATTTAAATTTAATTTAATTTGTTTCTGGATATTGATCTAGGTGTTAGGTGTAGAAATATGGCATCTGCTGGTTAGAGATAAACCTAAAATTATTACAGTTTAAGAAAGAAATAGTTTTGACCAGCAGAGGCAATAGAGAGCCATTCATTTTACTGGATGTGGCCAACTGCTTGTTTCACAACGTTTGTGATACATTTTGTGAATTTATATATATAAAAACATTAGAAAAGACATTTAAAATAAATATTCTTTCAAATAGTAGATTTTTTTTTAGTTTTTGATGCATTTTGAGATGCCTATTTTTACAAAATGCCACAGAAATTTGACAGAAAAATGCCACATACGACACACCTAAAGGACAAGACTTGGAGTTAGATTGTAGTTAATAAATAATAATAATTAACTTGAGAATGCAAAAGAAATTAAATAAATATGTAAATAAAACCAACAGCAATATGCAAAAATTAACAGGAGTGAAGAGAGAACATCGAATAACAATAAAAAAATGTACAATCACATTCTGAACACTGAACATAAAAGCAATAACAAGCTACAAAAAAACTATATGTAAAACACATGGTAAAACAATCAGTCCACACACATCTGGCACAAGAACACTGTGTGAGTAGCACAAATGGCTCTTTTGCAGTTTTTCCAGCAAATAGTCCAGTGTCTCGAGGAGAGTGTACCTCTGTGCCACACTGCCAGCACAGAATGAACTGTGTGCAGGACACCAAAGACCCTCGTTTATAGCTTTTGCTTGGGAACAATTTCTTTGTTTTCAAAACACAGTTCCAGCTCTTACATATCAACGTAAACTTTCTAAAGTTGAAAAGGTCAGTTGTATTTGATCTCTGTCTCATCTCTCTCTTGCTCTCTCTGCGTGTGAGTGTGCATTAGGTCTCACTCATACGTGTTCTGCATGTGTGTGTGGCTGATTCATTAGCCAAATTTGATACAAATTATCTCTCTGTGTGTGTGTGTGTGTGTGTGTGTGTGTGTGTGTGTGTGTGTGTGTGTGTGTGTGTGTGTGTGTGTGTGTGTGTGTGTGTGTGTGTGTGTGTGTGTGTGTGTGTGTGTGTGTGTTTAGAGAGAGTCAGAGAGAGAGAGAGAGCGTGTCTGTCTGTCTGTCTGTCTCTCTGTGTGTGTGTGTGTGTGTGTGTGTGTGTGTGTGTGTGTGTGTGTGTGTGTGTGTGTGTGTGTGTGTGTGTGTGTGTGTGGGGAGAGAGAGAGAGAATGCATATGTGTGTGTGTGTGTGAGAGAGAGAGAGAATGCATATGTGCGTGTGTGTGTGTGTGTGTGTGTGTGTGTGTGTGTGTGTGTGTGTGTGTGTGCGCGTGTGCGTGTGTTTGTGTGTCCGTGTGCAATGTGCATGCATTAGGTCTCACCTTTTTATATCTTTGTTCTGCATTTGTGCCAAATTCTATAAAAATGCTCTCTGTGGCAGTCATACATGTGTGTGTTTTTGTGTGTGTGTGTTTGTGTGTGTGTGAGTGAGCATGTCTTTTCTACATCTCATTTATCCTCTAGTACTAGGCCTTCATTTCTGTGTGAAAATTTTCAGATTTAGGCTGGATTTAATGACTCTTTTTGACACATGAAGAAATTTCTTTCTTTTTTTTTCGCATTTCCCATTCATTTCAATGTGGGGTCATATTGACCCCGAAGACCAGATTTGTAAACTTTTTTTTTACATACCTATAGAACAACCGAATCAAGCCCAGTTTTTTTGTGTGTGTATATATAGATAATGTAGGAAAAGTCACAAAGTTTTATTCCACTGAGATGAAGGGAAGCATTTTTTTTTATTAAGGAAAAGTCGATTGGGGTCATATAGACCCCAAGGACCGATTGAGGGTTAACATCGTGATGTCTGTCAGCCATCACGATGGATGATGATATCGTCTATTGGCACAACTCTACTAGAGAGCTCTGGACCTCAGAATGGGGCGACGGTTAATCTTCCAACAGGACAACGACCCCAAGCACACATTTAAGATAACAAAGGAGTGGCTTCCGGGCAACTCAGTGAATGTCCTTGAGTGACCCACACAGCCAGAGCCCAGACTTGAACCCGATTGAACATCTCTGTAGAGATCTGAAAATGCCTGTGCACCGACACTCCTATCCAACCTGATGGAGCTTAACAAAACATCCAAAATCTCAGAAATAACCAGTAGCAAAGTGAAGCCTTACGGAGAGACTCAGGAAGAGGTTGCGACTTTTAGACTGCAACTCGACGTTTCTGAATGGTTAGTAAATACATTTATGAAGTTGTTTTGGAGTTACACTGATTCATCTCATCGACTTGCCTGTACCGTCATGTTTAACTTTTACACAAGTTGACATTTCCATGAGGTCTTTATAAGACAGCGGTGACATTTTTGGTCAAATAGTGTTCAGTGCTCATCTGTGCAAACAACGACAGAACAGTTTGCATGCTTTGCTCGAACTTTTGACTGGCAATTGTTCTAATGCAATTTGTTGCCATTGCCGCTTGTGAAAACCAAATGGGAGCCAAGAAGCCACCATCACTGCTGCACTACTTAAAGTGTAAATTGCAGGTTAACCACCACAACCAATTCATGTGTAAATTAAAGTGCTCAGTATGTATATATATTCAAAAATTTCTGTCTTAAAATGCGTTAAAATAACATTTATTGGGGTTTCTTTAAAGGTAGCATGTTTTTTACTGTAACTGGGTGATGACGTCATAAGAGGGAGCGCGAGCGGTAATGCACTCACTCAGTGAGTGGGAGTTGAGGGAGAATAAAACGATTTGCGGGACTCCCGCAAACTAGAATAAAACTAGATCTATGAATAAAACATAAAAACGAATACATTTTTATTCATCTGTTGCAGAAAAGCAACAAGAACTACTAAAACAAAATGAAACGATTTACAGGCCAGAGTTTATTTTTATAACATGTTTGCAGCGTTGAGCGATGTACAGTAGCCAATCACAGATGTGTTGATTTCTTGATCAACGCAATGGCCAAACAGAAGCATTTACGATGGACTCCCCTTACCGCTCAAAACGGACTTTTTGTTCAGTGCTGAATTCTGTATTCTGGCAAATCTTTTAATTATAACAAACAAAGTGCATATATTATTAAAGCTTAATTGATAACAGATGTGTGAGATCGCGATGAACTGATGTCAGCTTTTTAGGGATTATTAAGGGAGCGCGGATTCAGTCATGCCAAACCATGCACGCAGCCTGCTTGCTTTTATGTTATAACAGTGGTTTGTGTGTTAAAGCTTTAATAACAAAGAATTTATCAGGATTTTTGCTGATGTTTATGACATTTATGCTGATGTGTATGGTGGCGACACGTAGGCTAACATGAAAGTATTTGGAGGTACAGGGAAAAAGAATTTTTGCAGGCTGGAACGGGACAAAACGTTCACAGGGCTCGAATTTCGGTGCGGGATTGCAGGTATTGCGCATCATTTTAATCATTCCCGCAGGTCTTGCTTTTAAAATTCTAATTCCGGTCTAATTCTCAGCCTAGTGGAAGGGAGGGGGCCTGCTTAAAACCACTGTAAAATGTACCAACTTTTCATATTATATTCAGCATTTTGGTATAAAAAAAACAAAAAACTATGGTGGGCGGTTCTTATCTTTATGTTTAGTAAGCACATTGCATTATCTTCGTGAAAATTTTTACCTGCAATTTACACTTTAAATGTGTAGGCTAGAATCTTTAGCACTTCCCTTTATCAGGAATCATTTAGTGACAAAGCTCAGAAAAGTCCGTAATCTCAGAAATCTATATCCGTAATCTATTTTTCATAATGCATCTCCTTACGAAGATAACCACTACAGTACTTCTGAAAATTTTGTCTGAGTTACCTCCCATTGGCTAATAAATTGTTAAATTTCACTCGCCAGTGTTTGAGTTAGAGGGTAAGTGTAAGTTTAGCACAGATCTATTTTCACTCGTCTTGAACACTGAGCACTTGAGAGTTTAGTACTATTCCAATTCATCTAAATGGATGCCCAGCGCATTTTACTTATTGTTAAACTCATCGTTGTCGCTTTTCAAAGTTCAGCTTTTAAAAGCAAGCAGAAGCCACTGCAGGTTTCTTCGGTAGTGGGTGGAACTAATGCTCAAATGCCAATCTTATTGGCTAACACTCACCCCTTAGTGTCCATGTTTTGATTTCAGAAAATGATTTGGTGAAATCATTCATACATTTATTTATATATTTATTAAAACGGTATCTGTATTTATCGACGGTACACCATTGTCGGTAACGATATAAAAAATGTTTGATATAGCATTCGATATTTTCATTAAAATGCACGCGCATGCAACAGCGCATATCTTAGGGCCTTTCACATATCTGTCGTTGCTATGCAACCATGAACTGCGCTCTCCACATCATATTGACTGAAGGTGCGTTCTATTCGACCGTGATTCGTAAGTGGACAGCGAAGTTAAAGATGGTGCGACCACCACAACGTTGCCCAACATCAAATGGCAAACATAATGAAAGCCGAACGAAACTGCGCTACTCATTATTTTGTGCTTCACGGACTGTTTATTAGTTTGGCCCAATGCAGCGCGAGCTGATCTTAAGCAACACTAGCTGCATTTACATGGTTCAATCGGAATTAAATCAATCCGATTGATGAATCCGAACACGGTGTTTACATGAACGATTAATAAAGTAATCGGGTTGATGAGCGCGTTTATGTCACAAGATTAAAATAGGAATTGATTTTTTGACATGCGCACACTGCACGAATATGCCACTGGTCGCGCATAACTATTCTCCTCTATTGGTTCTTTATTTGATTTAAACACCAGACTTAATATTTATCCGTCTCTGGTCATGATTTGGAGACAACGAGCATATGAACCGTTTTGCCGTGCTGCTTATATTTATTACGCAGTAAAACCCCGCTCCTAAAACCAGTCGTGTGTGGATGAGAATCTGAAACAAGCACTGGTGGGACGTTGTCCTGCTTCACTTCACAGACGCTGAGTGAAATGAGAATTTTTTAATAACGGAACACTCATTTATATGACACTTTATTCAACAGGAACAGCTAGTTCCGTGCGTCATTAAGCCATTTCAACGTCATTGCACATGCGCAGTCCTTTTAGTTTCGGTTTTCAATCCGATCAAGTGTTTACATGTTCCCTCGATCGGATTACAAAAGGAGTAAACCACCCCTTTCAATCCGATCAAAATTCCAGTCGGATCGAGCTTAATCGGATCGATTAAGGTGTTTACATGAAGGTTTTTTAGTCCGATTGAGCCGTCAATCCGATTATAAGGGTCCATATAAACGCAGCTACTGTTACTACACAGCACTAAGAGATCCAGTAAAAAAAAGCATTTGAATTCGCCACAGAAGTAATAACATTGCTGTGAGATTTAGTGAGAAGCATTCAAATTTCTGTTATTAACGGATTGTTGTGGAAACCAGGAGAAACATTGTGCCATGAACTATTCAGTGTCCACAGATCAGCAACATTCACCATGGATTTAAAGGGATCCCTGGGTATTAAGACATGCATGGCTTAAAATAACGAAAATTATGCCTATTACTGAAATATGTAGTAGAAAACCCATAAAAGATTTAATTTATTTTTAAAAGATCACATCGTTGTATACATATCTTGCGCCATTATTCTGATGACGTAAAATGGTTGCACTCCGTGAGCTACTTGCGCTATATGTTGCTATTTTTACCACAATACATCTCGAATTAGACAGCTCTGAAAATAAAATACTGACATGATGACCACAGCTACTGAAAGAGCTTACAGGTGGCGATGACTAAGTATAGGTTGAAACCAAATGCTGTACCATGATTTTTTCACCACAAGGAGTGTAAACGCCCCAACTATAGGGAAATCCGCGCTAAGAACTTCTCTAGAAGCCGCGAGTCATGATTAGCGTCGGCATGTTGACATCCTAACTGAAGGCATCTAACGTTTGTTTCAGCCGTTTGTAAGCTATTTTAGTAGATGTGGTCTACTAAAAGACTCAAAGGCATCAAGGTTAAAGTGGAGATAAAAAAGAAGCGGGTTTTTATAAAGTTTTTTCGTCCACAGGTCTCTTTCCATGCTTTTCTCATCCTATTATTTCTAGGAAAGAAATCTTACATTGCTTCTCGTTGCCTTTTGACTGAAAATGACAACCAAAAGCCACACAATGTGGTATCGTATCCGTATTTTATTTTCTGAGTTGTGTATTCTGAGTTGTGTTGCAGTAAAAAGCCAAAGATTATAGAAATAAGCGCCAGTAGCTCACCGAGTACAACCATTTGACGTCATCGACGCAGAATGTACTGTGTACATAAAAAATGGCGCCCTCCATAGTCCAAAAACGATGTTTATTTTTTTAAATAACATACATTTTCATGGGTTTTCTACTACATATTTAAATAAGAGACATCATTTACGTTATATTAAGCTATACATGTCTTCATACCAGGGGATCCCTTTAATATAGTAACACTAACTGTAACCATGGAAGTTTGGCAGGAATAGTAAAATGCTTTTAAGTACGTCACACATCTTTTTCCAGCAATTCAAAACTAAAAATAACATTTAAATTAGGGATGCACCGATCCGATACAGTATTGGCTCCGATACTGCCATTTTTGCCGGATCAGGTATTGATCAGACGAGGCCGATCCAAATCCGATATTGTGCGTATAGCCTACTATTCTGTGTTAATGTTAAGCCCCACAAAAGGCACAAAAACATTCTAAAGCACCATAAAGTTTTCGTGCACTCTTATTATAAGTGTTCTGAAGCCATTATATAGTATAATGTGAGATATACATTAATATTTAAGTCATTAAATTTAAGATCACGTAAACTTTTCCCTCCGCTGCGGCTGTCAGTCATTCTCCATTCATAATTCAAACAGCGTGTTCAAAAAAAAAAAAAAAAAAAAAAAAAAAACGTAACGGAGATGCAATCACAAATTTATTAAGTCTGACAGTCATAAACAGGACTCGGGCCTGTCTGAAAAAAATTGACTTAATGTTTTAGACAGCAGGTTATCAATTTAATCTATATGAAGTGCCACTAAGCTACATGGAAAAAAACTGCATCGATTCGGAACAGCACGGCACAGACAATAACGTGACGGCTTAAACAGCAGGAGTAGTAAGGCCTATAGCCTAGCCTAATTCATTTCTTAATATTGTTTGCTAGAAACACCAATTTATCAACTTGATCTTTTATGATCTTGATCTCTCTTTTTATTGGCGATGTTCCCCGCGGTGGAGAACACGCGCTCGGAGCGCGCACACGTGCCTGGCACACACAGATTTGCGCGTCAATGTTGAGAGAAGTGGTATCTACTAGGGCTGGGTATTGACACAAATTTCACAATTCGATTCGATTTCGATTCACAAGCTTGCAATTCGATTCGATTTCGATTCGATTCAATATTGATTATTTTGGATAGTTACAATAAATGGCAAATTTTCTCAAGGAAATCAAATCTCTTAACTAATGCAGTAAACTATGGGAGTCTAGTTGTAGCCTACTAGGCTTCATTAGCTTAATATGAAGGTAATTAACTGTTTTGTAGCTATACAAACACTTAAATTACACTTTTATTTAATTTTATAATAAGAAGATTGTATGAAATATAAACATTTAAATGGTGGCTGTCATAAAAACTTGCCAGATTTATTCAAATATGCATTAAATATTGAAAAACATTAAGATGTTAATGCATATGTAATATGGTGCATATATTTAGCAAAATGCTCCTCTCTCTAGAGTTATTTTTTCTAGCTGACTAACGAGTTTATGGTCACATGTGGTTTTTCTGAGGTAAATATGACGATACATGACATTGATTACAAGCTGTTTAACTGACATCTTTCCATGGTTGAAACGCTGATTGAGCGAATCAATGTGACATGATACGGATTTCGATAAGTTCTACTCTATCTTTTAACAAACTTTCAGATGCTCATTCATATTTATTTCGCGCTGCAACTGGTGTTATTAAGCCGGAAGAGAGATCAGCGCTGCTGCTTCTCTTGAGCTGCGCGCACCAGAGCGATCTCACGCCACAGCGCCAAAACGGTATTTATGTTTTTGAATTTCGAAAGAAAATGGATGTAATTTGAAAATTGAGACTTTGTTTCATATCAATAGTAACAAAGGACAAAGATTTTTGCGATTTTTTGGATATACGCAGCCGCGCTACAATGTTCCATTCATTCAAATGAAACAGGATGACTAATCGATTCTTGAGATTTAAGAATCGATATCGGTTCGTAAAAATGAGAATCGATTAATATAGAGAAATCCATATTTATTACCCAGCCCTAGTATCTACGGTGTAGCTGTAGAACCCAAAATATTTCCAGACTATCTTCCATCTTCAAAACAGGGAGGCAATTATTCGCTTGATTTGGTCATGGGCTTACGCTACAATACGTTTAGAGCGCCCGCTCCTGGATGAGATGGCAAGCAACAGAGGGTATTGTGCATGACGTCACCGTCGGCCGGAGTGAATGCAGTCACGCCCACTAAGTGGCAAAAAGACTGAGCGGCAGCATTTGTTTTCAGCGTGAATGCCGTGAAAAACACACAAAACACATCTAAAACGGGAAAGAGCTTTGCGATTGACTGTACAACTAGATTTGACCAGAAATCTGAGGTACTGTATATTTTTACAGACTGCAAAAAGCTACAGAACAGATTATATTCTCCATAATTGGATGTTTTTAAATAAACACTGACAAAAAACTATACAAGTTTTAGGGCTGGACGATTTGATGATACACAGTATAACATTAATGTAAGTGATCACTCGCATTTAGACCTATTTATATTGTATTTATAAAACGTTTACAGGCAAATTTTCTTAATTTATTTCCCCGGCGTAGAAATCAGGCACATATAAATGTCAGGAAACACGATTCCTGGCTGCATGTCAATATCCATGGATCACTGAGAAGTTGTAAGGAACACTATATCGAGTCCAGCTTTTAGTTTAAACTGATAATAGTTTGTTTTACTCGCGTTTTCGCAGTTTCCCCTACGGACCAATTTCGAGCCGCGGTCACAGTTTCGTCATGGCGCTAGCTGGAGGCAAAACGAAGGGAAAACTGCAGGCGGCCAATACAAACCAGCACAGATTCGGCTACATAATGAGGAGCTTAAATTGTTATTATTTTTATTAAATGTCATCTTGTTGTGTTGTTGGGTGCTAGAATCAATGAAAAATTAATATGCTGTATCTGGAATTTTTATTTCTAGAAAATATTCACATTAAAATTGCACCGTACTGTCACTCTTTACATTGTCGTCTTCTTGGCGCTGGCTCGGCAGAACTGCGGATCGTACCACACAAGTCTTGTACATGACCATTCATCACATGGTTATAGGCATCTAAAGATTTATATGCCCTCAGTTTCTCTTTACACTCGGTTTCTCTATCGGTTAGGTGTAGAAGTCAGGCCATTTAACCGAGGTAACGTTAATCCTGTCAGATCGTCCATTGAGTGAGCGTGTGAAGGCTCTACGGATCAGCCAATCTAGTTCCGTCCGTTAAAATTTACTTCCGTCCGTTGCAAATAACAATCGCGGTCCTGGACAGTGAGTGACCTTGCACATTAAGATAAAATCGGATTTTCTCCAGTCATTGTTAAAAAACAAGCTAACAAAACTTGCATACTAACGTTAGGGATATATTAAAATATATTTAATAAGCCAGAGGGATCGTTCTGCCACCACCTAAGCTCCGCCCACAGGAAAACGTCACCATGTTTACCAACTGAAAATTGGTCTATTAACCCTCTGATGGTCTTCAAAAAAAAGTCACACTCGTGGTCTTTGGGGTCTATTGGACCCCAGACAATAAGATTTAATTTTGTAACAAAACAATATATATTTTTTTAACAAATATAATTTTACTCTGTTTATTAATGTTTTTACTCAACATTTGTGCAGTTTTTGGAGGATTTATGATTTTTTTTTAATTTCTATAAATAAATAAATAAATATTTTTTAAATAGGATTTTTACAAAAAAACTGCATTTTATGTTAAATAAACTTTATAAAAGACCCAGATTTCTAACTTTCACTCCAGGGGATACCATGGATAATTTTACAAGGTTTCATTAAGATTTTTGCCCATTTTTTGGAAAATACAGGTTAACCCTCTGGGGTCGAAAACCGCGTGCCCGCGTTTTGCTGGATTTTTTCCTTATCAGTGCAAAAGAGAATCAAATTACTCTGTTAATTTTGATCTTAAATATAAGTGTTGTACATCATTAGATCCTGTTAAGTTTCTATTTTTTTTGTGGATACTCACAATAAAAACAAAGTGTTGTGCTTTTCGTCAAAGAAAAATAAACATGATGCGCGTTTTCCCTTCTCTCTGTCTTTGAGGTCCGTTCTGAAACGCGTCCGAAACATTCACTTTAACTCTGTCAATACTTGTCACAGAGATACGAGAGATGTCTCTTTATGAAGCTAAGATTCTCTTCTTTCAAATGAAGTATTTTTTTTTTTTTTTTTTATATTTCCAGTTTATGTAAACCGTTTGAAACCAAGGAGAGTTACAGTTTTTTCGCTCTCCCTTCATTAAAAATAATTAGGTGAGCCCACCACACCCCCAGCGCTTTTGACATGGTAAATAGGCGATATGCATCCCACACGCGGCACGCCCCCGATCACTGCATAACAACATGAAGATTCTTCATCAGAGATTCACTGATAGTTCATCGCGTTTTAGGGATGGAAGCACGCTAACGTTACTCCTTCAGAGGATTATGGACAGCTGGGAATAATTAACCTTTTCCTCAGTGGAATTTGAAACTCAGACGAGCGGTTGCATTTTGAAGAACGGATTGACCCCGAGGATACAAGTTCGGAGTAAGTTTAGTGTTTTATAATTCCTTTTCTGATCATAGAGCTCAAATGCATTTTCAGACTATAGTAAATATTAACTCACAACGTTCGTGTAGGCCTATACGCTCGTGTAAACTTTTTAAATAACTGCTTAGTTTGTAATGATTTAGTGAAATATATTGATCTGCAAGTTTTGTTTGAGTTCTCCTGTGGTCTAGTGGTTAGATGAATTGCCAAGCGTGTTAGAGGTTACAGGTTCAAATCCACCACTAGCATATTTTTTTTCTCTCATCAAAACCGAATATGTTCATCAGTGGTTACAGTCTATATCAAACACACACGTATATAGGACACACGTTTGTGTGCATTTTATTTTGTGATTTCACCGGAATGAATAGTGTCCGCAATGGCAATAGATTGAAAAGCACGTTCTGTGCGCGCGCCGCCACAAGAGACTCACTGTATCCATGACACTGATAGCAGGACACGAGCGCTCAGCTTGAGTTCAAAAACAAAACATTTTAGCTCTAGATCTCTTATTTAAGAGCGGACTAAATGAATGATCTACTAGTTAACTAGAGATGTTTTATTTGTATTAGGTACAGCCATTCATTGAGTGTATCAGTAAATGCGTGCGGTCGATGAGCCATAAACAGATACTCGCGGTTACGCAGTCTACCAATCCAGTGGTGTAGTCTACGTGATACGCAGGTATACGCCGTATACCCACTAGAAAATGCCAAGGATTTCCGTATACCCACTAGGAAATGTCAAAGATCTCCGTATACCCACTTTAAAACGCGTGAGGTTTCGTAACAACATCGTTTTGTGAAAGAATTTTCATTCATAAATTCACCCCGCCGTGACGTCTGTGTTTGCGCAGCGACACGGATCGAATCGTGGAAGCCAGCAACAAATGTAACAAATAACCTAGGCTACTCTAAAGCGGAACGTCACGCAATTTAGCCATTTTTGAATGAATAAATCAAAAGTAGGCTAATGATAGAATCAAATCTCGATATTTACTAAGTGTCTATGAATATTAAAGCTCAAAAAGACTGCTATTGAAATAAACTCTGAATGTTCTGCGTGTTTCTGTGAATGAGCGCTCAATGTGTGCTCCAGCCTACTACACACTGAACACTACACACTGAACACTACACACTGACGCGCGCGTGACACTCGTGGTGTTTTCAGCGTCTATGAGGAGGACATGCACACATTTGAACTTCATTGCAGAGCTTTTATGAGAGTCACTTCACAAGAATTTTACCATTTCATTTGATAAAACTACCGTCGTTCATTCGTATCATATTCACACTCACAAACTTTAAAGTCTTCATGACAACCTGTCAAAATCAAAGTTTTGTATAACTTAAAATATAAAATATAACAGAAATATTTTATTATTGCACAGTAGAGTATACTTCAAGTAGGCCTAATAATAATAATAGTTTATTAAAACACAGAAGCTCAAATGTCTTTAATTTACAACCCACCAAAATAAAGTTTGTAGATAAATTAAGTAACTCGAGGGAATTATGAAAGAAATTGCATAGTAAGATGTACTTTTTAAAATAATAATAATCAAATCTATTAAAACACAATTTTAAAGGAATATCACACAAGTTTTTAAAAAGTAAATTTTTATTTGTGCTTACAATGTTTAAGTATTGTAATTGTCAGCTGCTAAAACCCGTGCTTCAGGGACCATATTCATATAACATCTAAGGCTATATGTTTTTTAGTTTTTTTTGTTTTTTTTTTGGGGGGGGGGGGGGGGGGGGACTGGTATATCACAGTATACTCACTACAAAAAAACTAGACTACACCACTGTACCAATCAATAGATGTTTCTCTGTCCATCAACAGATACATTGTGCATCTATAATCATAATAGTCCATCAGTTTACTTTGGATAATGTGCTAACAGTTTTTTGCTTTTGTTTTGTTGTGTTTACATCAGCCTTCAGAAATCATTCTGATATAATTTTTTTTTAAATCAATGTTGTAAACAGTTATGCTGCTTAATTTTTTTTAACCTGTGATAGTTTTTTTAGGATTCTTTGAATGCACTTTTTTTTATTTATATAAGCACTATATAAGCAATATTTTATATATTTTTTTATATAAAAAAAAAAACAAGTTTGGTCTTTTTATGTTTTTTTTTTTTAAAGGAAGTGTTAAGTGATATGAATGACTTTAAGTCTTTATGTTCTTAGGAAAGATTTCTATTTTGAATAAATGCTGTTCTTTTTAACTTTTTATACATCGAATCATTCTTAGTTCAGGCTGCCTCACAGCACCTTGATGGGGCATTAGCACATTGGGGGAGTGTCTTTAGTCTCCCCAGGTGTAAATCACATTAATATTCATGGGCATTAACACTCCCACGCATACAGCAGTAATGACCCAAAAACTGATGTAAGAAATTCAAATCGTTATATTGATCTTTCTGAAAGAGTGGTCAGAATGATTTTCACTTCATTTTGAAGTAAAAATTCTAGCCTACAAGAATAGTAACTCAACAGTATTGTTTTCAACTATTCAGTATGTGTTAAATGGCCTTATTGCGGTGACATTTTTTTTCCCAAAACGTACAAACCACGCATATTATTTTTTTTCTATAAAATGCAAACATGTACATCCATTTTGCTCACATATTATTGTAGCAGAGTTTGTGCTGAATACAGCAAATTTATATGTTGGCAAATGGTATGTTTTAAGTAGCTGAAATAAGCACAAATGTCAGGGCATACCAAAACACAGAAAGAGCCCGAAAACAGCTCAGACCCCAGAGGGTTAAAATTTATAAAATAATGTAATAAATCACTTTAACCACTAGATGGCTATAGGGCTCCACTAGGCCTATATACATTTGAATTACTGAAAGATATAATTTTTCTAAAGTTAAATTCAGTTGGATTCATATCTAAATATTATAAAATCACAATTATAACAAAAATAAAATACTTTTTGTCAAAGTTTAGCATTTTTTTGTACTGAAAAAAACAACAGTTTTTCAATAATGTTACATTATGATTAGAATCAAACCTGAACAACATGTTACAAAGAGAAATGTTGGAGTCTTAAGATTTGATCATTTATTTAAACTGAACAGCAATAACAAATTAGCAAATAAAGCAGTAAAAATAAAATATTTGTAAAATAAAATAATAATAAAAATAATAAAAAGAAAATAGTTTGGAACAATAGAACAATAGTTGGTCTCATTTCTTTTCTTTTTTTTTTTATAGCCTTACAAATGTATTCCTTTTTGTGTGTGTGCACATTTTCAATGTGTCTTAGTGTTACCAATTTATTTTTGCGGTGGTTCTGCATTTTAGATTTACATTTACATTTTAGACACCACCAACTGCGCGATCACATTCTTATTATAGGCGCGAGGGAGAAGGATACACACAGTGGAGCGATGCGGAGGTTTCGTGTCTTTTGAGTGTTTGTGGCGAAGAGACAGTGCACGCAATAATGCAGGGCTGTTACAGAAATAAATCCGTGTTTGAAGACATTTCACGAGATATGGGGAGGCACGGTTTTAAGCGCTCGTGGCTACAGTGCCACCATAAGATAAAAAGCTTAAAAAACAAATATACGAAACGAAAGCAAAACACTGGATAATTTTGTTTTTCGCATCTGCATCCATTGTATTTCGTGCTGTTTTACATCCTTTTCCGGGTCAGAACGTCTACATTTGGTAGTTTCAGCAGTGTATAGTGTAAATGCAAAAATCGGATACGGGTCACTTTTAAAAGATGATGTAAGCGGGTCGTCAAAAAAATCGGATATAGTCAGAAAATCGGATTTGGGCATCAAGACCTGCAGTGTAAATGCAGCCATAGAGAGTTTTTGCGCTGCTACACTATAAAAGTTATTAATTCAGGTAGGACAGAAGGCCTAGGTGTGAAATGCACGGCCCGCCACTGATTAATAGCCTTTCTTGTTCTGTCCTATCTATCATATGTTGCTGCCTCATTAAACAGCTGTGCTATACATTAACATGTCTCAATTTTATAGTAGCCTAGGCTATATCTAAAATATTTACCTTTTTGATTTTTTATCATCTTGTTTTTCATTAATGTATTTTACAACAATACAAAGAGCAATGTGTAACGTTTTACCAGATTTAGTGTTACACTTATTGTCTCCTATTTGTTCCCCACTAAATGTTTTTTTTTTTCACTAAATGTTAAGATTTTATACAATAATTGTGCACTCATGATTTTTCTAGACTAAATTTTACTGCCGAATTATCCATTAATCTAGTTTATAATAGCATTTTGTCATAGATTATGATCATATATTTTTTTGATTCGTTTTTCTTTATAATGAAGTTCTCTGTATTAAGTAGATTGTGTTTAACACACAAAAGGAGTGAATATCAGTTCAACACAGAGTTATAGAAATTCTACTACAAAACTGTGCTAGTATAGGATCGGTATCGGTCGATAGTCAGAATTTTTGGTATCGGATCGATTCTGAAAAAGATGGTATCGGTGCATCCCTAATTTAAATATGATAATATTTGAATGTGATGACCAAAAAATTATTTGTTCATCCTTCAAAGATAGAAAACTAAAAGTTTCAAGATGTAGGAAAAAGATGTGAATTTTGTGAACCAGTACACCCCTACTTATTACAGATGTTGATCTACCTCAAAGTAGGGCTGCAACAAACGATTATTTTGATAATCGATTAATCTAATGATTATTAGAACGATTAATCGACTAATCGCCGATTAAATTAAATTAATTAATTCCGCCTACTAATCAGTAAGTTTGGAACGATTATTCAGCTTTTTCAATTAGTTAAAACATTGAGTAATACATATTCTAACTAGGGGTGGAATGGTACACAGAAGTCACGGTTCGGTTCATACATCACGGTTCGGTACGATTCGGTACGGTACAATGGTGTAAAAAAGCAAAACAAAAATGGAGAAGGCATTTTTATAAATGTCTTAATCCTTGTATTTTTCGAATAAGTTTTATTAATAAAGACATAGAACCAGTTTACTTGTAATGCACTGACAATAGTTTCATTTACAAAAATACCTTGCGATATGTTTGGTAATTGTACCTGAATTAATTTAAAATTAATTTGCTACATTTCATTTTAATTAACCCTAACATTATTCTCATCTGAATTATATTAATTTCCGTATAAAATAAAAAACACATTTGATTTTCTTTTTTAATCAATGTAGAATGTGTAACTTAAAAATAAACAGATTAGTGGAACTCCGAGGACAAGAAATGAAAACCAATGCGATATGATGAATGTCCAAAAGATGGAACCCACAGACTGTTTTGAAATGGGGTTAGATAAATGTTTTGCTTTTAAAACAGAGAGTGTGTGTGTGTGTGTGTGTCAGTTGTAGGTTACAGTTTGACAAGAGTTTAGAGTGTGACAAAAGCACAATGTTGTGTTTTATTGCGAATGTAGACAAATATAAGTAAACAAACACTTTGCAGTTTAAATGATTTCCTGTGAACAAAATGACGGAGTATGTTTTTATGTTTCCGATGCTCTCTCTCTCTCTCTCTCTCTCTCTCTCTCTCTCTCTCTATACAAAGAAATTTGTCGACAATTTTTTATTGTCAACGTTGTCGACAATTTTTTATTGTCGACGTTGTCGACTAATCGTTTCAGCCCTACCTCAAAGTTTACCTTGATTGTTATACATTTACATTGCACACATTTTGTAACATTAAGTTCAAGAGTTTTTTAAAAGGGCACCTATTATGGAATTTTGAAAATTACCTTTCATGTAGTGTGTAACATAGATCTAAGTGAACAAAAACATCCTGCAAAGTTTTAAATATGAAAGTTTACCGTATACAAAGTTATTGTCTCGACTGATTCGCTGATATGAATCGATAGACGAACGATGCTTTTTCTCTATATATATGACGTCACCTCGACAAGTTATTTGAATAAGATACGCCGACTCATGCACGCGCCGAGCAGACACTAGTGAAACTTAAAACATCATGTCGACGAGACGCTGTGTTCTGAAGTGCGAATCAAAAGCGAACTTTTTTTTCGCTGCCCAGGGACAAGCATGTGAAGAATCAGTGGCTAGAGTTTATATTTACAACTGTACCCGAACCTTGTGCTGTGTTCGTGTCATTTTAATGACGATTCCTTTACAAACATAAATGCTTTCAAGTGTGGATTCGCGAGCCGGTTGATACTGAAGGAAGGGTCAGTACCAAGTTTATTTGGATCGGCTTCCTCCTCCGAATCACAACCTGTAAGTGCTATTAATAATTGTTGCTTTTATGGGTTTTGTAGCATGCTCAATAAGTATGTGTGTGTGTTGTGTAAGTCTCCAATGTCATTTTTTTTTTTTTTTTAAATATGTAAAATGTTTGTCGTTATTGGAGTTGTCAAAGAATAGAGCGTATTGTAGTACTGCAGTGCTTTATCAATATGTTTAAGCTTTGGGCTAACACGAAAAATATAACTGACTGGGTCATCTGACCAATCACCGCCGATTAGCGTCACGTAAAGAAGGGGTTTGGAAAAATGAGTCGAACAAATCATTAGGGAGTCGGTGAGCAAATCAGGTAAAAATAAATGCATATTATTAGACAACAAAAGTGTTTTTTGTCATTGCATGCATGTAAAAATGTTATTGGGGACTCCCAGAACAATATTAGGAACATTTTAAATGCCATAATAGGTGCCCTTTAACACTTACTTTTATATCTTAAAGGGATACTCTACTGGTTTTTCATATTAAACTATGTTATTCCCTTAAAGGTGCCCTAGAATGTGAAATTGAATTTATGTTGGCATAAATAACAAGAGTTCAGTACATGGACATGACATACAGTGAGTCTCAAACACCATTGTTTTCTCCTCATTAAAATCTCGTTTTTAAAAAACACCCCTGAAAAACAGGCGAATCTCCACATAATACCGACTATGACGCAATAGTCGGGATCATTAATATGTACACCTCCAAAATTTTGCATATGCTAAATTATATTAAATTATATACAGAAAGCGATCAAAGAACAATCTTTCCACACGCAAGTTTATCTGGACAACTCGTTATGAAATCAATGACGCACGTTACTGCACAACAAAGCTCTTACTGTATGTACATAATCTTGTTTGCATTGGTGAAAGCATTAGAGAGAGAGTGCAGAAACTGCTTTGCAATGATAAGATCTTCATTCTCTCGATCAACAGACTGTCATCTGCTCAATGCTGATCACGGCAACATTATGTGATGGGAATATATCTAAATACTTTAAAAAAATCTCACGATTCGTTAATTTCGATAGCTGTAATAGTAAAAAACGTATAATATCTGTAGTTTCACATGTAATACGTAGCTATTTCATATGCAAGCATGTCAAGCACTTGCTATGGTATTCTTCCATACAATAAAGTTATCCATTTTACATGCTTAGAAAAGCGCAACATTTTATTTTGTGTCACCGTTCTTGGTCGAGTTACACTACTTTAGTAACTGTATTTAAATAGGGATAACGTGGAGGTGTTTGGTCGCTTCTCTTCTTGGCACGTATTGAATGAACAGGGCTGAGATAAGATCTAACAAAGGTTCGCGGCAAGACAGCGATTTAGTGCACGCACTGAGACGAGAGATATTTATGCATCAACTCGTCTTAGTTAAGGGAATAACAGTTTAATATGAAAAACCGGTAGAGTATCCTTTTAATATAAGACTAAATTATATATTTGTTTACATTATTTTGTTTTTGACTGCTAAAACTAATATAATTTGTTGTTTGCCTTAAAAAAAAAAGGTTATAAAAAAAAAAGTGTCAATTATCGATACCGAATGATATGAAACTAAATTATTTTTAGCTATATCACACAGTCCTCTCTCTCTCTCTCTCTCTCTCTCTCTCTCTCTCTATATATATATATACACTTTAAATTTGGGATTCTCTCTCTCTCTCTCTCTCTCTCCTCTCTCTCTCTCTCTCTCTCTCTCTCTCTCTCTCTCTCTCTCTCTATACACTTTAAATTTGGGATTTGAGTTAACTTTAAATTTACAAGCCAATGGCGATTCTATTGCCAAGGTGTGCGTAGAGGGTTGAAAAGCAACCAGATCTGTCTGCATTTCTTCACATTTTAAAAATGTTTAGACAAAACTAGAATGTAGATTATCTTTTGAACCATGTTTGAACTAGGGTTACACTATTAAACGTATTTCAATCATGATAACGATTTCTGCTTTTTGAATTTTATTTATTCATCATTTACATTATCTTGAATTGGTAACAACCCTTCACCATCTTTCCTGCTTTCCTGCCAGATGTCAAAAGCTTAAATGCCCCAAATGGAGCTGCTTTTTTTTTAGGATAGATTTTCTGCCCACTACCTCATCTGGTCAATCTGGCAATCATGCACACACGCTGTGGTGGGGACAGTAAAACTTTTGCAAGGCGAGTAAAAATCTGCACCCTTGGACCGATCAGGGTACGGTTAGCACTGAGCCATGTGCCACTTTCGGGGTGGCATATATCAAGTGTTTCCACAGAAATATACTTTAATATACCCAATATAATTTGCCACCCAAGTAAAGACCACCCAAGTAGATCTGATAAGTCGCTGCAGAGAAACAAAGCGAGAGAGATGTCCCATTTCCACTCTTTTAAAGAAAACAATACATTCTCCACTAAAAGTTTCCACCACAAAGCTCAATTTCCGGTCAATACCTGCAGATCTAGGATGAGCTGTTGAAGGTTCTGGATCACTTCCATATTCTCCTTCAGTTCCTGGTCTTCCAGAGTCTCGACCACCTTCTTTAGGTCCACCTTACACCTGAAATTAGAGACATTCAAATTACTGAACAAATTTTTGAACCTCATTGGTTCACAGATCGGCAAGACATTGACACTTACGCTGAGTGCTGCCTCAACTCCTCTAGCTTTTTTTGCAGTTTCTCATTTGTCTGCTCCGTCTAAAAAAACAATAAAATTAATGCACAAAATTTGAAGCTGAATGGTTAACAGTAAAAGTTAGGCAAATTTGCCAAAGCTTCCTGGATTTACATGCCAGTGGTGAGTAAACTGAGAAGATGCGCTGGCCATAAATATTTTGCAGGTCATTCATCTATTTAGTCACTTCCCCTTTTTTTATTTTACGAGTAAAATGTGCAGGACATTGGTCGTTCTCAGCATTACACATTAAGTTAAGATAAAACCAGTCGCAAAAACAGTGACAACCATTGTAATTTTATCACACTGCAATTTGTTGGTCTGTACTGGATGAATAAAACTAACATTCTCTGAACTACACAGCTAAATGATGATCCTCACCATGATGATCCTTTCAAACATAAGAGCAGTTTGTCCCACGGCTTCACTCAGCTCTCGACTCAGCTTGCTGTTTTCATCTTGCAAACAGCGATTCTGCTCCAGGATCTTTGACACATTCCCTGCTGGCTCAGACCTACAAATAATTTGTTACATTTAATAATTTGTTACACTTATATAGTGCTTTTTCTGGGACCTCAAAGCCCTTTACATTGAAGGGGAAATCTCCTCAACCACCACCAATGTGCAGCATGCACCTGGATGATGCGACGGCAGCCATATTGCGCCAGAACGCCCACCACACACACCATACTGGTGGAGAGGAGACGGTGATGAAGCCAATCAGTATATGGGGATGATTAGGAGGCCATGATGGAGAGAGGCCAATGGGCAAATCAAACTCATCTTTAGATATAGATATAAAAACTGCTTTATGTGCTCAGTTTTTGAGAGTTAATTATTATATTTTATTTATTATATTATTATTCTTATGCTTAAAATTTAATGCAAGCGATGAAACGGTATATGTTGAATAATGAAGAATTCGTTTAAACAAAACAAAAAAGGTATATAATTGTATACAGGTGCTGTCATATAATTAGAATATCATCAAAAAGTTGATTTATTTCAGTAATTCCATTCAAAAAGTGAAATTTGGATATTATATTCATTCATTACACACAGACTGATATATTTCAAGTGTTCATTCCTTTTCATTTTGATGATTATAACTGACAACTAATGAAAAAAAATCAGTATCAGTATCAGTATCTCAGAAAAATAGAATATTGTGAAAAGGTTCAATATTGAATCAGCTAATTAACTCAAAACACCTGCAAAGGCCTTTAAATGGTCTCTGAGGGGGCTTTTACACTGGGCTCATTTGCTGCGGTCCGAGCCCGAGCGCGTTTGTTTCAGGCGCCCCCCTACAGCGTTGGTCTGGTTTCACACTCAACTTGATTCTATCGAACCCTGGTGCGTTTGCATGCATATGACATCATCGCAAACGTGCACGGCGCATGATAGAAAACAGAACGCGGGTCAATAGTGTTTTTTTTATTAATTCGCTGCTATTATGCGCAGTTGAGTGAACAATACAAGTTTACTGTACGTGTGTCACATAAGGTGGAGTTCTGCTGCTTGCAAATGGACTCTGAGGAGACAGTGGATTTCCAACTTTGTTGCCCTGATTCCACGCGCATTGCATGAATACACTGCAGGCTCACTCTCGCTCGTATCCAAGGTAAATCATCAACACTATCATCCCTTACAAGTGTTTTATTTTAAAGGGCACCTATTATGCAAAATTCACTTTTACATGGTGTTTGAACATAAATGTGTGTTGGCAGTGTGTGAGCAAAACCACCCTAGAATGATAAAAATCCACCCAGTGTTTTTTTTACAATCTCAATAAATCATAAGCACTGTCTCAGAACGAGCTGTTCTAGGATTCGGCGCTTTGTGACGTAGAATTGCGCAAGACCCACCGACGTTGATTGACACTGGTTTTGGCATAGACCCCGCCCTTGGTGATCTTTACACATCCTCCATTGTTTCAACGACAGCCGGTAATGTCTCCTAAGAACCATTAGTGTTCTGTTGTGGGATGTAATGTACATAGTAGTTTTCACTTACTTCCGACATCAGAGCCACTGAAAACACAGTGGATGGATTTTATTTACGAAGGAAAGGCGCCAATTAAACTTCCAAAATACGTTTATGTTTGCGCGAATCATTTTCTGGCTGACTGTTTTGTGAACGAGGGCCAATTCAAAGCAGGTCTTGCTTCAAAGTTAATCCTCAAGTGTGGATCGTTGCCTACTGTTCACGATCCATGTCACCCCCAGAAGAAGTAAGAGTATTTCATGATTTTTGAGCAAACAGTCATTTCAGTCGATGTCAGCCAATTCAACAAATACGTCTAAAGTTGTTTTCGTCATCATGTCTCGGTGTACATAATTTAAACCTTGTTTGTATAGTGTGTAACCCACGTTTATAAATATATTTTTAAAGATATTGTATTAAAAACTGTGTATGTTCTGTAGTCATCTTCTCACATTTGCCACATAAGCACCTGTACGACAAGTAATGTAAACATGACGCAACAGGTCCCTCGCATAAATGTAATTTCGTTTGTAGCAAACGTTATCACAGTATTTGTGTTTGAAGTTTCAAAAAATTGCGCCAACGTTATCACAGTTTGTGTGTGTCTGTGTGTGTTGCACATCCATAATTGCAAAGGGGACGCGATTACAACTCTATAAGTACATAAATGTATCAAATAACCATTCCGAGACATCCTGGTCCACTCTCATTTGTGTTTCTTAATCATCTGGGTCTGATTCAAACATGTACGGCTGAATGCCATACAAAACAGCGGGTCTCTCACTCTCAGCTTCTGCTTTTACCGACTGTATATTTGCCATGGGTATCAAGTTACGCCGTCATCCAAAGGCAGGGCGGGGATATGCAGCTCTTTTACATTTAAAGTGGTATACACCAAAACAGCTCTTTTTAAAACAGGCCCCAAAAAAGACATTTTCAAATGGTTATGATAAATTAACTGTGGGGTATTTTGTGCTGAAACTTCACAAATACATTCTGGGGACACCCGAGACCAATATTACATCTTGTAAAAAGGGGCATAATAGGTGCCCTTTAACTGAATACATCACAATAAGCTAAAACGCATGCGCAGGTTACTTTACTTCCTGAACAAATGCGCACCCGAGACGTGTTGCTTTCACATTCACGCAAACTGCGGCACGGTTCGGGAGCAACCGAACACCGACCCCCTTTTTCTAGGTAGTCTCGGGTTCGGTACCCCAGTGTGCACCCGGGTCCCATGACAGCGTTCACATCCGCGATTTTTTATGCGAACCGTGCCCCGTTCCGAACTAAACTGCCACTGTGAAAGCCGCTCAGTCTAGTTCTGTAGGCTACACAATTATGGGGAAGACTGCTAACTTGACAGCTGTCCAAAAGTCGACCATTGACATCTTGCACAAGGAGGGCAAGACACAAAAGGTCATTGCTAAAGAGGCTGGCTGTTCACAGAGCTCTGTGTCCAAGCACATTAATAGAGAGGCGAAGGGAAGGAAAAGATGTGGTAGAAAAAAGAGTGTACAAGCAATAGGGATAACTGTACCCTGGAGAGGATTGAGAAACAAAACTCATTCAAAAATGTAAGGGAGATTCACAAAGAGTGGACTGCAGCTGGAGTCAGTGCTTCAAGAACCACCACACACAGAAGTATGCAAGACATGGGTTTCAGCTGTCGCATTCCTTACGTCAAGCCACTCTTGAACAAGACAGCGTCAGAAGCGTCTCGCCTGGGCTAAAGACAAAAAGGACTGGATAGCTGCTGAGTAGTCCAAGTTATGTTCTCTGATGAAAGTAAATGTTGCATTTGCAAGCTCCCTGAGTCTGGAGGAAGAGAGGAGAAACACAGAATCCACGTTGCTTGAAGTCCAGTGTAAAGTTTCCACAGTCAGTGATGGTTTGGGATGCCATGTCATCTGCTGGTGTTGGTCCACTGTTTTCTGAGGTCCAAGGTCAACGCAGCCATCTACCAGGACGTTTTAGAGCACCCTGATGCTTCCTGCTGCTGACCAACTTTATGGAGATGCAGATTTAATTTTCCAACAGGACTTGGCACCTGCACACAGTGCCAAAGCTACCAGTACCTGGTTTAAGGACCATGGTATCCCTGTTCTTAATTGGCCAGCAAACTCGCCTGACCTAAACCCTGTAGAAAATCTATGGGATATTGTGAAGAGGAAGATGCGATACGCCAGACCCAACCAGGCAGAAGAGCTGAAGGCCACTATCAGAGCAACCTGGGCTCTCATAACACCTGAGCAGTGCCACAGTGATCGACTCAATGCCACATTGCTGCAGTAATTCAGGCTAATTCAGTAATTCTAATTTTGAATTTGGGATTTTCATTAGTTGTCAGTTTTATTCATCACAATTAGGGGGGGGGGGGGGGTGGAACACTCAGTTTCAGTCAATCTCATGTTAATCTTGAGTACCTATAGAGTAGTATTGCATCCTTCATATCTCCAAAAAGTCTTTAGTTTTATTATATTTATAAAAGAAAGATAGGCTGTACCGAGTCTTTCCGGAAAAAAACGAGCGGCTGGAGGCGTGCCGTGTGGGCGGTGCTTACGCGCCGATAGCTAACACAGACATTTGAAGCAGTTTTACTCACCGCCTGCAGTTCCAACGCACGACCGTGAACCTTTATCGTTGGTACTGCTCCATCCTTAAGCAATGGCATTAGACGATCTGCAAATCCAGCGTAGAACAGAACTTCCCTAAAGCCGAGCACAGCGCTTTGATGGGCGTACTGCTTTCGCTCTCTCGCTCTGGTCTACGGGTGGGTGGGTGTGCGCGCGCCCTTCCGGGAGAAGTGCCCTTAGGACCCGTATAAGGAAATTCCACCCCACCTGACGTCACACACACCCATACTCGAAAAAAACTTTCCGAAACTTGTGACAAACCGGAAGGAGTATTTTTGGCACAGAAATACTCCATCAAACATACAACTTTAATTTTTGAAACTTTGTCCATGTTTAGCATGGGAGTCCAACACTTTAACAGTGTAAAAAACTCAGAATGCATGAAATGGCATTTCACCCCCCCTTTAAATGAAATAAACTTTTGAAATATATTAGTCTGTGTAATGAATTAAAATGGAATTACTGAAATAAAAATCAACTTTTTGATGATATTCTAATTATATGACCAGCACCTGTATAAGATTATTTTTTCTAGGTAACAAACAACCTATGGACAATAGACGCTTTCCTGAGATATATGTAGTTACACGACATGGTTACAAGCCGTTTTATTAATGAATTTCTACTGTTAAAACAGTAATTTAGATATTAAGGATAAAGGATAAAGGATTTTTATTGTCATTCCAAACCATGTTACATGAGCTGGAACGAAATTAGATACTGAGGTCCGGTTAAAACCACTCACAAATAAATAACTAAACTACTCAACAATAAATACAATAGATACAAATAGCAAAGCATACAACCCATATATACACACTAAAAAACCCTAAAAAAATATAAAAGTTAGTTTGTCAGCTCTGGAGTGTGGCAGTATTAACAAGTCTGACAGCTTCTGGAAAGAAGCTGTTTTTTAACCTGGTTGTTCTGGCTTTGATGCTGCGCAGCCTCCTGCCTGAGGGGAGAGGGGCAAATAGTCTATTGGCAGGGTGGGAGCTGTCTTTCATTCATCTTTCAGCTGTCTTAATATTACATTAGACATGATATATTTCAGTAAGTAATATCGTTTTAATGTACCATCTGATGTTAATACATATTTATTTTGTGCTGCAACTAGTAGTAAAGTTGTTCAGATGATTGCTTTGTGTGATGTGGCATGAAGTGAGGTGGCTACAGCAGTCTGTCAAGGCCACATTAAAGAGCGTCAAAACGACATTTCAATTTGAATGCTGAGAGTTACGTTCCTTAAGAGTAACAAGACAAAGCTTATTGCAATTATTGGAATAATTGGAGGAGCACTACAAATAATAGTTAGTGAAGTTTTATTCAACCAGGCAGTTCCTGGTTCCCATTGACTTGCATAGTATATTTTTTTCCTACTATGGAAGTCAATGGGAACCAGAAACTGCCTGGTTACTGACATTCTTCTAAATATCTTCCTTTCTGTTCAGCAGAAGAAAGAAATTCATACAGGTTTGAAACAACATGAGGGTGCGTATATGATGACAGAATTTTCATTTTAAAAGTGAACTACTCCTTTAACATTCTACGACTGATCCTTGAACCAAGCTTAAGTAGATTTGGATGTATACTTTGGGATGACTGTTCTGCAGGAAAGTTCATTGATCATCAAGCTTCAGTCTGAAGTATTAAGCCATTTTGGCAAAGTTGTTGATGTATCCAAATGTTAGTGTTATGGAAATCAGACTATCAGGAAATAGCCTGTTGTTCTGATCTCAAACTGGCACCAGCCCGGAGAGAAGAGAAAAGAGAAGTACGTCACATGACCTACATTGTACATACATGTAGAAGTACCGTTTAACACACTAGGGAAGAAGCGTGTGCAACTATAGGTAACTTTTGTTTGGTTAGTTAGTGAAGTTTTAGTTAAGGCGTTTTGGCGCTGAAGAACTCTTATTTTCTTTTTTGTTTTCAGTGAGTTTAGAGAGTGGGGGGGGGATTAGTAATTGAGTGTTTTGGTTTTGTTGTTTTGTTTGTTTAGCACCGCTCATTTTCTTTCTCTCTGTGGCTTATTCTTATTATCATTTATTTTCTTTCGTCTGCTGCTGTCTATTTTATCTGCCCGTTTCTTTGTTTTAATGTGTTTTATGTTAGTTATTTTACAAAATGTTTCATCACTTTTAACATATGAGCGTCAAACGCTGCTTGATATTAAAGACATCACTGAAGAGCTATTCCGTGATGCCCAGTCTGGTACTCAGTTTGCCTCCACCCTGATGGCTATACCAGATTATCTGTGCGGCCTGCCTTGTCATCTGCCGCAAAGAAAGCGTCGCAAAAGACGGGGGAGACGTGGCGGCGCTGCGGTGAAGTTTAAGTTTCTTTTGATGGCTGAATCGGACTTCCTGCCTCACGCTGGTCTTCGCGCTTACATGGCGGGGCGTGGTCGCTTCATTGCGGGGCGCTTGCTGGAACAAATGTACGCATGGAATAAATTGATCGTAGGGGATCAACCATATCAGCCTCCAAAGAGTTGCTCACCCCGGCTGCGCCGAGGCGGCGTCTGCGCTAATCACCTCCGTCCGCTGTGCCGAGCAAACTTGACCAATAGAAGGTTCTCGGTTAGTATTGGTGAGTTTACCTCAAATGCAGTGTCTCTAACTTGCGGGGTCCCTCAAGGGTCTATTCTGGCCCCGATTTTATTCTCTTTGTATATGCTCCCCCTCGGGTCAATATTTAGGAAACATGGCGTCTCCTTTCACAGCTATGCTGATGATACCCAAATTTATTTGCCCCTGGGAGCTGACAATACGGGGTTGGATACTCTGCTGGCTTGTCTAGCAGAGGTTAAGGCTTGGATGTCCCTAAATTTTCTTCACCTTAACGACGACAAAACTGAGATTATAGTTTTTGAACCATCAGAAGCTGCAAGTCTTCGTTGCTTAAATCTTGGCTGTCTGTCTTCATGTCTCAAACCATCTGTGAAGAATTTGGGTGTGACGTTCGATAAAGCCCTTAAATTTGACAGATTAATATGGTAGTCAAGGCCAGTTTTTTCCATCTCAGAGTCCTAGCCAAAGTTAAACCATTTCTCTCTTTCAAAGATCTTGAAAAGGTGATGCATGCCTTTATTTCAACAAGGCTTGATTACTGCAATTCCCTGTATCTGGGCATTAACCGTGCACCACTCAACCGCTTGCAAATGGTACAGAATGCAGCTGCTAGGCTCCTTACTGGGGTGCGCAAACGAAACCATATTACTCCGGTTCTGAAGTCCCTGCACTGGCTCCCTATTTGTTACAGAGTTGATTTTAAAGTATTGATGTTGGTTTTTAAATCCTTGAATGGATTGGCCCCTTCATATATGACTGATCTTCTATCCAGTTACAACGCTGGAAGGTCTCTTAGGTCATCCAACCAGAGACTGTTAACTGTACCGCAGACAAGATTAAAAACGAGAGGAGATCGAGCTTTTGCTGTCGCTGCACCAAAACGCTGCACCAAAACCAAAGCCTCCCTGTCCCTATTAGAACTGCTTCTTCACTGCTCGAGTTTAAAGCAAAACTTAAAACGTATTTTTTTTTGTAACTGTAGCAACTGTAGCTGATGTGTAATGTGTTTGGTCTGTTTTTATTCCGTGTGTAATCTACGTTGTACTCAGTGCGGAATGCTGATGATGTTTGATGTACAGCACCTTGGTCAACAAATGTTTGTTTTTAATGGTGCTATATAAATAAATCTGAGTTGAGTTGAGTATTGAAAATAAAGCGAACCACCTGTTTGCAGTAACTTGCTGTCATTGATTCATTCGCCCACAATACTCCCCAAAGATCAAAACTGTAGGAAAGTGTTTAAATTTTATTAAACATCTAACCATCCGGAGACATAACATGGGCTATGCATGCAAGTAAGTGTAACATCACCAGCTAATTCAGTTTTGTTATAGAGTTTCCAAAGGTTTAATTGTGTTTTAAACTTTTGTACTATGCCATACAAATAAGTTTACAGCAGCATTGAATAGGGTTTGAATAAGTATGACAGCTGTATTTAAAAAAATCCTATCAATCAAAAGCATTACATTATATATATTGACATTATCACTTAATTTGCCACTAAACTTATAGATGCCTTTTTTTTTAACCATCTTTAAAAAAAGGTTACATTTGTATACGGTCTACGGGGTGGTTTTAATCATTTTAAATGCAACTGCATGTAGCAGAATGGCGCTGCACATCTTGCACTTAAAGGTTAGTACATCCAAAAATTTAAATTCTGTCATTAATTAAATTTCCTTCATTCATGTTGTAAACACAGTGCAATACTTCAAAACATTAAGGTCGAACCACTGTAGTCACATACTATTTTGACAATGTCTTTGCAACATAATTGCCTCTTTATTAAAGTCCCAGAGAGGGAGTAAAGACATCAAAATAGTCTATGTGACAACAGTGGTTTGACCGTAGTGTTTGAAGTTTGAAGCGACAATAACACTTTTTGTGCGCAAAAAAACAACAAAAATTATGACGTTATTCAACAATTTCTTCTCTTTTGAGTAATTCTTCTCTTTGCTGTTCACGTGAACACCATGATATGAGTGTGGTGTTGACGCAGGAGCCGGTTTCTGACGTAGAACATTGAAGCACTGCGTTTACTTATTGAGTTATTAATGACGATAACTAATTGTCTTTTTTGGGTGGACTAACCCTTTAACTATTTCATCTACTTTATCAAGTGATTTGTATTTTCTAGGGCTGTCAGTTAAACGCGTTATTAACGGCGTTAACGCAAACCCATTTTAACGTGATTAATTTTTTTAATCGAGAGATTTTTTTCTCTTTTTGGCCTAGCAAACTTTGTCGTTTTTTCATGCTTTTGCAACAAGAAGCGCCACGCACATCACAGTCAAAATTCAAAATAGTTCAACTTTTGCCGCTGTGACGATTACCAGTGCGGCCAATAGAAACTTTTTGGCATCCAAAAAGTTTTGAAAACTGGCGTTGCGCCGCGCATTCCGCGTCCTGTCTGAAAGCACCGGATCTAGCTAGACTGGAAACACATTTGTTGCGAGCCGGCCAAATATTAGGTTAACGTTACGTTTTGAGTGGATGGCGACCGCGAGACGCCGAAATGGATGCCAATAAGATTCTGAATTGAAAGTTTACTTTTAAAAAGTTGCCAAATGGTCCCATTGACAAGACCAAAGTGATCTGTGCGTTTTGTTGTTGTGAACTGAGCTATCATCGCAGCATGTCCAGTCTGAAATACCACTTGATGGGCAAGCACACACACAGCTGATGCGAATTCTCCGCTCCCTCGTCAATATCAGGACCTCGTCAGTATTTCTTTCACCCTTTTATTGATAGACAGTGTTACATTGTGTGAGAGATTTTTTGCTCCAGGTGAGAATGTTTTAGTGTGAAATTGAACAGTATTGTCAATAGTGCTGTAGCGGCGCGTCGATGACGACGACGCTTCGACGTCATAATTACGTCGACCCCATTTTTTTTGCGTCGACACTTTATTTATTTTTTGCACCGTTTCCAGCAGTACAACTCTCCACCACACGTGGGAGACCGAAACATTGCAGAATGGAGGACAAAGACCACTAGAAGTGAATGTGCTTTCCATTAAATGAAGACACAGTAAACAAATCCTTAAGTTGCAGTCCTTCATCCTCGGACGCGGCGCCACGTGCGCTGTTACAAAAGAAGCCGTGCACACAGCCAAGCGAAATGGGGTCTTGCGCACCTAACGCGTCATTTTTCCCGCGCGCACCTTCACGCTCGTGCAGACGTGTCGAGTATAAACAAGGCTTTACTCCGTGTCAGCGCGCGCTCTGATCGGTAAAGGGGAATAGACTCTCCCAATCATCTCCAGCAGGAGCAGAAGCACCACTAACTCCACCTCCGTTTCCCTCGTCAGCTTATATTAGTATTTAAACATTCTCTATGATAAAAAATGTTTGTAAAAATGTTTTAATAACGGTTTTGGATGTTATAGAGTTCTAATGATGGTGTTCAAATACATAACATTAGACTAACGTTAGCCAGCTTATACAGTATTATGATTCAGTACACTAGTTCGTATTTATTTGAGATACATTATGTTTTTTTTTAATCGAGCAGCAGAAAAATAATCTATATTTTTATCGTCCAATTAGTCGTTAGATTAGTCGACTAATCGATAAAATAATCGCCCAACTAATCGTTTACCCCAGCCCTAATTGTCAATGTTGTTTTCAATAAAAAACATTTGCACAAAGCAAGCCGATCCACTTTTTCATGTTGATAAAAGCATTAGAATTAGAACAAAATAACGGGACAAAAAGAAATCAAGAGACATTTAGAATAGATAAAAATGTGCGATTAATCGCGAGTTAACTATGCCATTAATGTGATTAATCGCGATTAAATATTTTAATTGTTTGACGGCACTAGTATTTTTCACATTTTCCAAGCCATGACTAGTAGAAGCCTACTGTACAAAAATAACACTGCTGGATTACCAAAGTCAGAGCGATCATCGTTTTCAAGTACTTGGAATATTAGGCTTCTGTCAGTTTAAGACCTAATGCATGGATCCTAGTAGACATAATGCCCCCTAATAGTCGACTAAATGTTAGTCTATGCATAGCTACATGGCTAGACAGCTAGTGAGTGAGTGAGTGAGTGAGTGAGTGAGTGAGTGAGTGAGTGAGTGAGTG
Organism: Chrosomus eos; assembly: GCA_036326025.1. Lineage (NCBI taxonomy): Eukaryota > Metazoa > Chordata > Actinopteri > Cypriniformes > Leuciscidae > Chrosomus > Chrosomus eos. The sequence goes on along the minus strand of CM070834.1, from coordinate 30,684,564 downwards.
AGTGAGTGAGTGAGTGAGTGAGTGAGTGAGTGAGTGAGTGAGTGAGTGAGTGAGTGAGTGAGTGAGTGAGTGAGTGAGTGAGTGAGTGAGTGAGTGAGTGGATCTGATAATCTGTGTGGATTTATTTATTCATTCAACCTACATGCTATTGTAAATAAATGTCAGGAAATTATGAAAAGAACATGAATTTTTTAAAATATGTAATTTATATGGGCCATTCTACAGAATTGGTGCAAAGTCAGAGTTGGAAACAGCTTGAAATTTTTTAGTTTTTTCCCACATATTTTGCATGTATGCAAATTGTATAATATCCAAGGTACGCTTTTCTAGTAATTGTGCAGTTAATTCTCATATTGTATTTTCAGAAAATGCTGGAATATTTTCCTTCTCCCCAAATTTGTCACTACCGAAACACAATATTAAATAATTTATTAAGAAGGCTTATGACCTACTAAGATTTTGTTTACATTCTACCTTATAAATATATATTTTTTAAAAATATTTTTACAGGTTAAATCAATAAAGATTATAATTTTAATAATATTTTAAGTGTAATGTATGAGATTTGTTGTATTTTGAACCCAATCTTTCTTTGTAGAAGGCATAAAGGTTATCGTACTGATTTCAAAGTTAAGGATTCATTAGTTTGAATATGCATTGAACCAAACACTATCATAACATCTTAGTTGATGATTGAATATACTTTATTTTTGACAAAACATCCCATGTTACGGTAGTGACTGCACATTGTTGGTAGTGACAGTAATGATTTGGTAGTGACCACAATACTTAGTTTGCCATGGCTGAATCAGACTGTCTACATTTTATGTTAATATAAATAACTATGATGCACATATAAAGTCAGTACATATAGCAGACACACATCTGACAGTAAATATCTTATAAGAACACCTAGAGCTATTCTATACTTTGGGTCTTAAGGTGCAAGTGAGAAGAGGTATGCTCATAGATTTTTCTTCCTAAAAAACAACAACAACTTACAATGTAGTCTGTTTCAGAACCACTTTGTTTTATTTTCACATTTTCAAAATTTAGTTTGAGTCATTCAGATAAATCTCCAGAACCACTGGTGGGTGGGTGTGTGTGTGTGTGTGTGTGTGTGTGTGTGTGTGTGTGTGCGCATAAAACATTAATTTCAGAATAATTCTCTGTCTCTGTCGTAGTTTTTCAATTTTTTTAGGTATGTTTTTTTTTTTATGTCATTCTCCCTGTCAAGTTAATCATAGAAATTAACATTATGAACAAATGAACAAATCTTTTTTCGAGTCATTTCGTTCGTTGAATGAACAAAATGACTCGAAAAAAGACTTGTTCAAAATGAACAAATCTTTTTTCGAGTCATTTCGTTTGTTGAATGAATAAAATGACTCGAATAAAGATTTGTTCATTTTAATGAACGAGTTCGAACAGGAGAATCACAAACGTACATCTCAGGACAGAACAAGGCGAGCATTTGTGCTAATAATACTTTAACTGTTTTATTTATTTTCGAAATGGCGCATCGTTTCGCTAGATAAGACCCTTATTCATCGTCTGGTATCGTCATTTGAAGTCATTTGAAGCTGCACTGAAAACTCATTTGGACCTTGAACCGTTTTGGCCACTATTGAAGTCCATTATATGGAGAAAAATCCTGGAATGTTTTCATCAAAATCATTAATTTCTTTTCGACTGAAGAAAGAAAGACATGGACATCTTGGATGACATGGGGGTGAGTAAATTATCAGCAAAAGTTTTTTAAAAAGTGAACTAATCCTTTAAGTAATTGTAACCATCACATTACAGAATTTTAACCCTCTGAGGTCGGCCGTCACGCGGGCGTGATGAGCTCACTTTTTTCCTTATAAAAATCAACAGAGTAATTTGAGTCTCTTTTGCACTGATCTTACATTTAAGTGTTGTACATCATTAGATCCTGTTTAGTTTCTATTTTTTTTAGGGTACTCACAATAAAAACAAAGTGTTGTGCTTTTCGTCAAATAAAGAATAATAAACATGATGCGCGTTTTACCTTCTCTCCGTCAGTGAAGTCCATTCTGAAACGCGTCCGAAAAAATAACTGTAACTCTGTTAATACTTGTCACAGAGATATGAGAGATGTCTCTTTATGAAGCTGAGATTCTCTTCTTTTAAATGAAGTAAGCTACTAAAAAAAATTATATTTCCAGTTTATGTAATCCGTTTGAAACCAAGGAGAGTTACAGTTGTTTCGTTCTCCCCTCATTATCAGTAATCAGCTCAGATCGCCACGCCCCCAGCGCTTTTCACATGGTAAAATAGGTGATCTATGCATCGCACACGCGGCACGCCCCGCGATCAAGCCACAAAAACATGAAGCTTCTTCATCAGATCATTCACTGTTAGTTCATCGCGTTTGGAGGATGGCAGCAGCACGCTACTCCGACAGAGAGGCCCTTCAGATGATTCTGGACAGTGATGACGAATTCACATTTTCTTCAGAGGAAGATTGCAATTCGGACGACGAAAAGGCTGCATTTTCAAGAACGAATTGATCCAACCGAGGATAGAAGTTCGGAGTAAGTTTTTTAGTGTTATAATTCGTTTTCTTATCATATAGAGCTCAAATGAATTTTATATTTTGCCTAGTTTTGGCTAGCTTTTGACATAGGAAATACCTCACAATATCCCTAACATTGTATGCTCGTGTAAACTTTTTAAATGTGATATTCTCTGAACATATTTGTATATAGCATACATATTTTTCACTCAGTTTTGATTAGTTTATGACACTGATTATCATGCTAAATAGCCTACTGCCTTATGTGTAGTGCATTTTGTTCGAGAATAACTTCTAGGTTATGTGATTGAGATAAATATATTTCAGACTCCGGTAAAATACGTGATACTGTCTAAATACAATATATTTTATATATAAATGTTCAGTTTTGGTTAGCCCATGACTTATCATGCTAAAATAGCCTACTGCCTTAGCCTATGTGTAATGCATTTTTTGGGGAATAACTGCTAGGTTATATGTGATATTTCAGACTCTGGTAAAAACGTGATAGATTCTGTCTAAATACAATATGTTATATATAAATGTTCAGTTTTGTTTAGCCTATGACACTTTATCATGCGTAAATACTTGTTTGTGAATACAGGTGTAATGTTTGAAATGTAAGTTAGTGATGTGTCGTTCGTTCGCGAACAATCCGTTCATTGTGTAGCCTATCCCTAAATGCGTGCTGTCTATATGGGCCATAGATACTCGCAAATGTTCAGTTTTAGTTAGCCTATGACACTAATTATCATGCTTACTGCCTTATGCACTGTGAATACAGGTGTAAATGTTTGAAATGTAGCGATGTGTCGATCGCGAACGATCCGTTCATTGAGTGTACATAATAAATGTGTGCGTTCTATATGGGCCATCAACAGATACTCTGTTGTATACATAATGTATGCTAACAGTTATTTTGTTTTGTTTTTAGGAATGTGGCATCATGCTCTCCTTCTCCAGCACCTCGCAGAGGGACACGCAGGTCTCGTTCAGTTCTCAGTGCGATCGAGAATAATACTGAGTAAGTGCATAGACGTAATATCGTTTACATCGTCATAATGTAAAAGTTCCTATTATTGTGTGAAATTAATCCATGGTAATTAGTGATTGATAAGCGTAATAATAATACAGTTTCTTTGATTGTGTTATCAGCATGCATTCTATATGGGCCATCAACAGATGTTGTTGTTGTTGTTGATACTTTATTGATCCTTTGCAGGAAATTATATTGTCACGGCAGCTTTAACACTCAATAACAAAACATAATACAAAAAAAACAATAATACCCATATAGAATATTCAGTAACAGCTGCATATTCAGTACAGAATATTCAATAACTCTGTTGTATACATAATGTATGCTAACAGTTATTTTGTTTTGTTTTTTAGGAAATTGGCTGCATCACGTTCTCCTTCTCCAGCACCTCGCAGAGGGACACGCAGGTGTCGTTCAGTTCTCAGTGCGATCGAGAATAATACTGAGTAAGTGCATAGACGTAATATTTTACAGATGAAATGTAGCCTAATTGTGTTTACATCGTCATAATGTAAAAGTTCCCATTCTTGTGTGAAATTACAAATATGTCTTTTTTAAATCCATGGTAATTAGTGATTGATAATGATAATAATACAGTTTCTTTGATTGTCTTATCAGCATGCTCACACTTTTTCTTTCTTCTTTTTTTATAACAGATGTGACAATGTCCAAGCACCAGTTCCGAAGAGAGCCAAGGCAAACAAGCAGACGAGCAACATGCAGTCCACGCTGTCATGGAAAACAGAGACCGATGTTGACATGGTTCCACAGACACTGCGATTTCTTCCTGCACGGGAAACTGGACCGCAACTGAGCTCTGTAGACTCGCATTCGCCCATGAGTCTATTCAAACAGTTTTTTAAACCTGCGGTAGTTTTTTTTTAGTATTCTTTGAATAAAAATATTTTTTTTTTATAAAAAAAACAAGTTTGGTATTTTTATGTTTGTTTTTTGAAAGGATGTGTTAAGTGATAGTAATGACTTTAAGTCTTTACATTCTTAGGAAAGAACGTAAATTCTATTTTGAATAAATGCTGTTCTTTTTAACTTTTTGTTCACCAGTGAATCATTCTTTGTTCAGGCTGCCTCAAAGCACCTTGATGGCCCATTAGCCATTGGGGGAGTGTCTTTAGTCTTCCCAGGTGTAAATCACATTAATATTCATGGGCATTAACACTCCCACGCATACAGCACTGCTGACCCAAAAACTGATGTAAGAAATTCAAATCGTTATATTGATGTTTCTGAAAGAGTGGTCAGAATGATTTTCACTTCATTTTGAAGTAAAAATTCTAGCCTACAAGAATAGTAACTCAAAAGTATTGTGGACAACTATTCATAATGTGTTAAATGGCCTTATTGCAGTGACATTTTTTTTTCCAAAACGTACTAACCACGCATATTATTTTTTTTCTATAAAATGCAAACAAGTACATCAATTTTGCTCACATATTATTGTAGCAGAGTTTGTGCTGAATACAGCAAATTTATATGTTGGCAAATGGTATGTTTTAAGTAGCTGAAATAAGCACAAATGTCAGGGCATACCAAAACACCGAAAGAGCCCCAAAACAGCTCAGACCTCAGAGGGTTAACAGAATCTTGCATACTAAAACACTACTGAAATAATTGTCACTACCAAAACAGTCACAACCGAAACCGAAAGTTTCATGATTTAAAAAAAAAAAAAAAATATATATATATATTTTTTTAACTTGATTTAAAAAATATATATATATTATTTTTTAAAACAAGAATGGAAAAATTTGCAAAACATTTTACAATATCATTTTTACAAGTTAAAATTTAGGGGTTAGGGTTTGGGACAGCCACCTCCTAATTGAAAGTAGCCCATAAATGATGATTTATATATATATATATTGAGCATTTATCACGGTATACGGTATTATCACGATATTATAATTGCTCAAGAGAAACGGATGGATTGTGGGGATGTAAAAAAAAAAAAACTTGCATCACAATAGGTGTAATTGTGATTGTCAAAACATTTGGTAACTAAACAAATTTTTATTAAGTTTAGTGACAACATGTTACAATGTTTACTTGGTACAATGAATGGTAGGCTACTGTTTGTATTATTGCTTAACAATTTTCACGATTTCAGTTCAATTCTTGATTTGATTTTAATCTTGATTCAATATTGACTACAGTAGATAGCCTACATGTTAATTTTTCTCAAGAAAACATATATCTCACATAATGCTAGCTAAACAATACAGAGAGCCATATCAGCTGGTATTTTAAAGGTTAAAAATAAATTAAATATAATGCGGTTTTCATTATAATAACACAAGTAAAAATATAATATAGTGCACATATTTAGCTAAATACTCAGGTCATTAAATGGCTTTCCTGAGGTAAATGTAACGTTCTGTGACGTGTTCACCTGCAGTTTTATTGACCTCTTTCTGTGGTTGAAAAACACTGATTGATCGATATTATGTATGAGGCATATATAACTTTCAGTAAGTTGTACTCTATCTTTAAATAAAAAGTAACAGATGATCGGTTTACTTGAAATGATGGCACTGCAGCGATCTGTCACGTCACATTTACAAGCGCCAAAACGCAGACAACCCAAGTCTCCCGGATGTTCCGGGAGTCTCCCTTATATTGATAGTGGCTCCCTGATGCCCGCAAATTAATTAAAATCTCCCGAAATCTAGAGAGAGCGAGCGAGCAAGAGTGCGCATGCGAGACTGTGCTCCAACCGTATAGCGCGTGCGGACGGCGGAGAGGGAGAGAGCGATAGACCTTGCGTGTGTGTGTGCTTCATGAAGCGCATATGTAAGACAGAGAGCATCCTGCTTGTCCTGTTTCAGTAAGTCAACCAATCAATTGTCAGTGTGGCTTCTGAACCAGTAAATTCGGATTTATTATTTTTCACGGTATTTTGAAGTGCCCGCGATAATATCGTGCATATTATTTTTATTTTTATTATTATTATTTACCGAATACCGGGACATATATACATATATATATATATATATATACACACACAGTCGTGCCCAGAATTAATCATACCCCTGGTAAAATATGATAAAAAATGTCTATAAAAAATAAATCTGCATCGTTTATCCTTTTGATCTTTCATTAAAAAAATTGGCAAAATTCTAACCTTTCATTGAAGTAAAAGATTTGAAAGTGGGGGGAAATCACATTATAAAATAAATGTTTTTCTCCAAAACACGTTGGCCACAATTATTCATACCCTTTTATTAAATACCTTTTTGCAATCTCCTTTTGCCAGATAGCTCCTGAGTCTTCTCCTATAATGCCTGATGAGTTTGGAGAACACCTTACAAGAGGTCAGAGACCATTCCTCCATACAGAATCTCTCCAAATCCTTCAGATTCCCAGATCCATATTGGTGCTTCTTCTCTTCAGTTCACCCCACTCATTTTCTATATGGTTCAGGTCAGGGAACTGGGACGGTCATGGCAGAAGCTTTATTTTGTGCTCCGTAACACATTTTTGTGTTGATTTTGATGTTTGTTTTGGATCGTTGTCCTGATGGAAGATCCAACCACGGCCCATTATAAGATTTCTAGCAGAAGGCGTCAGGTTTTGATTTTTTATCTGTTGATATTTGATAGAATCCACAATGCCATGTATCTGAACAAGAAGTCCAGGACCTCCAACAGAAAAATAGGCCCACAACATTAAAGATCCAATGGTATATTAAATTGTACACATGGGGTACTTTTTATCCTTGTGTGCACCAAAACCATCTAGCGTGTTTGCTGGAAAAAAGCTCTTTTTTTAGTTTCATCTGACCACTGAAGCCTGTGCCGTTTGAAGTTCCAGTCGTGTCTGACAACTGAATATGCTAGAGTTTGTATTTGGATGAGCGAGGAGCATTTTTCTTAAAACCCTCCCAAACAACATGTGGTGATGTAGGGGTTGTTTGATTTTTTTTAAATAGGCTTTCTGACCCCAAGACTCAACTAATCTCTGCAATTCTCCATCTGTGATCGTTGGAGAGTCTTTGGCCACTCAAACTTTCATCCTCACCATCCATTAAGAAAATATAGACACACGTCCTCTTCCTGACAGAATCTTAACATCTTTAGTTTATTATAACTTCTTAATTATTGCCCTGATGGTCAAAATGGAATTTTTCAATTCTTTAGCCATTCTCTTACAGCCACTTTCTATTTTGTGATGGTCAACAATCTTTAGATGCACATCAGAACCATGTTCTGTGGTTTTATTCATTGTGATGAATGATTAAGGGGATTTGGCATTTGAGTTTCCTCATATTTAAACTCCTGTGAAACAAGAAGTCATAGCTGGACAATTTCATGTTCCTAGTCACCCTGGTGTGCTAAAAAAGGTAAATATTAATGGGAATATACTTCATAGATATTTTATTCATAAAAAATTCTAGGGGTATGAATAATTGTGGCCAACGTGTTTTGGAGAAAAATATTTATTTTATAATGTGATTTTCCGCCCCATTTTCAATTCTTTTACTTCAATGAAAGGTTAGATTTTTGCCAATTTTTTTAATTAAAGATCAAAGGATAAACGATGCAGATTTATTTTTTACAGCCATTTTTGATCATATTTACCAGGGGTATCATTAATTCTGGGCACGACTGTGTGTGTGTGTGTGTGTGTGTGTGTGTGTGTGTGTGTGTGTGTGTGTGTGTGTGTGTGTGTGTGTGTGTGTGTGTGTGTGTGTGTGTGTGTATATATATATATATATATATATATATATATATATATATATATATATATATATAGATATAGCTTACTGATATCTTAAATATTATTGTGGGTTTAGATAGATAATTGAAGGATATTAGTAAACATCTAAGATTTTAATAATTAAATGCTTTTCAAATGTGTTTTTTGGATGAGGGACAGCAGTTTGCACCAATTCTGTAGAATGGCCCATATATTAAAGCATGCAGTTTTTCCTCTTTGTTGCAATCTCGAAATCTGCAATTGCAGTTACTCGTGTAATTATCACCTTTGCGTGGGTTGTGCCTCGGCACGGCACAGCGCGAATGAATCCAATGTTTTAAGAATGTGCTGCTGTCAGTCACCACGCCGGTTAACTAAATTAAGATTAATGAATACTTTAGTTAATAAACTAACAATGAAACAAATGGAACTTTTCTGTAAAGTGTTACCCAAAAAAATCTTAGGCCATACCCAGTCAGCACAGATGCAACACCACCACGGGCATGTAGCAGCATCACCTGAAGATCCTGCACCTGTGTTTAAAAACAAGAAAGAAAGAAAGAAATTAGAATAAATTACCTACACAAGTTATTTAAAATTAAATGCTGAGTGAATTGTCATGTAACAGCTGTCCTTTAAAAACACACACTAGACAAAGTACCTGCTGTTTGAGTCGCTTCATTTCTAGTGCGCGTGGGTCAACATTGAGAACAGGCTTATTCTTGATTTTACGGGCACGGTCCGCATAACGCAACGTGTTGATGGTCTCCTCAATGTTGGAGTCTGCTGGACTGACACACGCAATCATCAAGGTGTGGCTGTTCCCTCCGAGGGAGTCTGGGGAAAAGGTTTGAGAAGCATTTCATGACCAAATAGCCAAGGCATATTGTTGGCATATGTTTAATATACACTACCGTTCAAAAGTTGGGGTCAATACGATTTTTTTTTTTTTTAAAGAAATTAATACTTTTCTTCAGAAAGGACTCATTAAATTGATCAAAAGTGACAGTAAAGACATTTATAATAATGCAAAATATTTATTTTTTAATTGAATGCTTTTCTCTTGAACTTTCAAATAATCCTGAAAAAAATGAATCAGGTTTTGCACAAAAATATGAAGCAGCAAAACTGTTTTCAACTGTGATAATAATCATAAATGTTTCTTGATCATCATATTATAGTGATTTCTGAAGGATCATGTGACACTGAAGACTGGAGTAATGATGCTGAAAATTCAGCTTTGATCACAGGAATAAATTACACTTTACTATATATTCACATAGAAAACAGCTGATTTACATTAGAATAATATTTCACAATATTACTGTTTTTTCTGTATTTTTAATCAAATAAACACAGCCTTGGTGAGCAGAAGAGACTTCTTTTAAACACATTAAAACTCTTACCGACCCCAAACTTTTGAACGGTAGTGTATATTTTAAATATTAAAAGTTGGCATATTGCTAGATGTTATAATGTTAGGCATTGGGTGCGTCTCAATCAATCAATCGTCTCAATCAGCTCCTTAGCTTGTGAATCAGTATTTCGTGTTCATGAACTCGAGCACTGGTAAGGACAGTGGCTCACTACACATTGGGACACTGATGACTATTTCGGGCGACGTGACAATGTCCTCATTGCACAACATCATTACTGGTACTTATAAACAACAGCAGAGCTGATGTCTTTCTGACATTACTTGTAATGATATTTAAAGTGCATTATGATCATTTTTTATGTGAAATACAGACTGAATTAAAGCTGCAAGCAGCGATGGGCGGGCCCTCGCACATGTAGCGCGTCGGGGAGTGATGCGGCCGCATATTCTGTTGCATATTCTGGAGCTCTGCCAGTGCGGCTGTGAATTTGCTACGCTTTTCAGACACTGCATGAAGGTGTTATACGTCACTTCCTGTTGCCAGCAGGTGGCGCTATGACTGTGGGTGAATGTGGGCATGTACATGAGTTCAGGGCGGGACTCTTATCCTACATGTAAAGTTTGGTGCAGTTGTGAGCATGTACACTGAAGTTACAACCACTTCCTGTGTCATGGCGATGAGTTGATCTTTGATGCCATGCCACGGACACACCGATTGACGAAAACTCGCAGATAGCACAACTTTTCATCGTCGATGCCTTTAGAAGGCACAGCAGAAATTTCAAGTCGATCGGACTAAATCCCTAGGAGGAGTTCGTTAAAGTATGGAGTGCGTAAAATTCAAAATGGCCGACTTCCTGTTGGGTTTAGGGCATCGCTCCAAGAGGCTTTTTTGTGCATCTGGGGCCTCATTTATAAACGTTGCGTACGCACAAAAGGCGGCGTACGCAATAATTGGTATTTATAAAAAGCAAACTTGACGGGAAAATGTGCGGTCCTTCACGCAAGCTCTGACCCAGGCGTACGCACAAAAACGGCTGAAATGAGAAATGGCGACACCGTCGGCAGATGGAAGAAAAAGTGAAAGTGTGTGAAAGTGTAGACCGTTGTGTTAAAGGGGTGGTTGATTGCGATTTCACTTTTTTCATTTTAAATAGTGTGTAATGTTGCTGTTGGTGCATGAACATTATCTGCAAAGTTGCAGCGCTGAAAGTTCAATGTAAGCAGAGATATCGTCTTTTAAAAATCAGGAAGTGTAAATGCCTACAAAAACGACTCGATTGGGACTACAGCTGGGTTTTAGACATCACTAACCCATACATTTGCATCAACCTTCCCTCCGGAATACGCAAAAAAGGGCATAGCCATATTTCTGCGGCTTTGCCGAAGAGGAAGAGTTAAAGGGGAGAGCTAAACATGCCGTCAAAAGTGTGTTATTTTCACCCAGCTGTCAGGTCTTCTGTGTTCGGGCTTCCTACAGACGCTTTAGTTCGTCAACAGTGGCTACAATTTATGTTTGATTATGTTTCTGACGATTACAATCGTAGTTTAGCTCTTTGTGCGGCACATTTAACTGAAGACAGCTTCCTGAATCTCCAACAATTCAATACCGGATTCCACAAGAAACTATTGCTAAAACCTGAAGCTGTTCCAACGTTAAAACCAGAGGCAGCAGTTGTTGGGACACAACCTGTAAGTAAGACTTAATGATTTTAAACGTATTTGTCTAATTTTAGACGTGGTCTCGTTTTATCAAGGACGTAAACCAATGCCAGCGCTGGCATTATAGTCACTTGTTATGCTATTTCGTGTTTATGGCAAACGCGTACAAACATTTTGGACCTGAATTTGTAATCATATAGATTTTGTAAATGTATTTGCCATGTAGAGCTACTTTATGACGTAGTTTTTCGATTTGATCATGAATGTGATCAATGTCAACAGTGTTTGTTTATAGTAGCCAGTTATATCGATGCTAAGAAAACGATACACAGAGTAAACTAATTTTTGTTAATAGCTAAACGGTTGTTCATTATATCGATAAAACAATAACTTTAAAAAACTGTATTACTCATTTGTTTAAAATGTTTAATCAAGATAAAAACGTATCTCAAAAAGCTAACAAGCAGCAGTAGCATTTTCAATTATAACAGGCTATCAAACTTCTTATGTAATAATAGAAGAATAGAATAATAATAATTCAAAAACGTACCATTCAGAAACGTTTGTAACAGCCCTGCTTGACTCTCTTCATCGCCGCTTTCTGGGTCTGATTCTGGCTCAAACTGATACGGCAGTATCGACACCATTGTTTACATGGAGCACATGAGACTCATGCCCGTAAAGGCAAGGGGCTTGGCGGTTCCGGCCAACGTGCGCTACGCAGTTTAGCCAATCACAACACACCGGCCCAAACTAACCAATCTGAGCCCATTGCCTGTTTCTGAGGGAGTGGTTTCATAGAATCAGGAAGTCAACCGGTCGTTCAAATGACAGAGGAGAAAGCGGCTTACAATAAAGGTGAAATTTTTGAAAAATAAGACTTTTAAAAAAAGAAAAACCACGAATACATGTTATATTGCACCCCATAAACACAATCATGCAAAGAAAAAAAGCAGTAAACCACCCCTTTAAAGAAATGGCAATACTGCCTCTCATAAATAAAATGAAGACTTCACAAAGCAAGTATTACAATTAACAGCCTACTACACGAACACCCGTTTGATCGATCTGCAGTGCAAAACAAACAAAATCAAACGAAGATTACAACAGAAATGCAAATTAACACATATTTGCAAAAAGAAAAGTGAAATATGTTCTGCAATAATATTGGCATGTTATGCAATTCATCCTCATAACACATCTGTAGCTTGTCAGATGCAATCAAATGAATGGTAATAAAATGCCATGATGCCATAATGCGTAATGGAGCGCTAGACGCTTTTTGCATCGACTTTGATGTCCGACCATTTCGGTTTTATTTCGGCCACGGTCCGAGGTTGTGAGGCTGCAGCATTAATGGGGTCTGCAACCTTTTGCCACTCAAGTGCCTTTTTGGCCCACACTGTGCCCTCCAAACAACATTTTACTCCTCTTTTCCACCTCGCCAACGATAATTTCTACTTGACATTGAGTGAAGTTACGTTTCTTGCTTTTCCTCTCTGTATTTGCCATGATTTCGCAATCGATGAATATTAAATAGTGGGCATTTCACGGACTATTTATGGGCAACTATGGGCGTTTCACGGACTATTTATGGGCAACTATGGGCGTCACATGAAGCCGCAAAAGCTGCGCTACATTTAGAATTGATTGTGATTTATTAAGGGAAAACTGCGTAGGATGTGCGTGTGCACGGTTTTATAAATCCGAATATTTCTGTGCGTACGGACGTCCTATGTTTCATCCGTACGCCACTTCTGACGCAAATCCTACGCAAAGTTTTATAAATGAGGCCCCTGGACATGGTTGATGTGCCACAGAAATTTCGTACATGTAGGTCAAACGTGCGGCGGGGGCTGCTTCGTTAAAGGTCACTTCCTGTTGCCAGCAGGTGGCACTATGACTGGGGGTGAATGTCGGCATGTACATGTGTTCAGGGCGGGACTCGTCAAGCGTGCAAAATTTGGTGCAGATCTGAGCTTGTACAGCAAAGTTACTCCAACTTCCTGTTTCATGGTGAATCATCGATGCCACGGACACGCCCATTGACGAAAATGCGCAGAGAGCACAACTTTTCATCATCAATGCCTTTAGAAGGCACAGCAGAAATTTGAAGTCGATCCGACTAAATCCCTAGGAGGAGTTCGTCAAAGTACGGAGTGTGTAAATCGTCCCAAAATGGCCGCCAAATTAAAAATGGCGAACTTCCTGTCGAGTTTGGGTTAGGGATTCTTGAGGCTTTTTTGTGCGTCTTGATATGATACACGTCCCCACCAAATTTCATACATGTAGGTCGAACATGGACGAGGGGCTAATTTTTTCTAATTTTCTAGGTGGCACTAGCGAGCCATTTTGCCACGCCCATCCGCGAAACCCACAAAATACAAAAATTTTCACCAGTCCTGACATGTGCAAAATTTGGTGACTTTTCGAGCATGTTGCGGCCTCGAAAATGGGGCTTACTTTGCAGAAGAAAAAAAAAAAGAAAAAAAAATCCTAACAGTTTCAAGAGGGTCCTCGCACAGGTGCTCGGGCCCTAATTAGGGATTAGGGCTGTGCGATTAATCGAAATGTAATAAAATCGCGATTTGAGCATGCGCGATTTCTAAATCGCTTCATGGCACGATTTTTTCCGCGCTCCCGGCTCCAACCTCCCAGTATGCTATCTGAACCAATCAGAATGCAGCGCGCCTAAATTGAGCGCGAGAACAGAACAGACCGGGCGGGGTACCAGAGATTCATTGAACTGCGAACAGGTGCGCGTGCCAGAAGGGAGCGCGAGTGCATGGAAATATTAGCGCAAAGGGGCTTGCCTCACCAGTTTCTTTCTCTGGGAAGGTAAGGGAATACCATTACCTGATTGGTTTACAAGTATAGTTTCCTCTGCTGCGGCTGTCAGTCATTCTCCATTCAGCATTCAAACAGCGCGTCACGATCGGTTATGACAGTCAGGGCTGGCTTTGCCGACAGGCGACCGCCTGGGGCGCCAACTGCTGGACGGGGCGCAAAATTGCAGAATTAAAAAAAAAAAAAGTTAAATGTTATGAAAGCTGCGCACACGCTGTACACTTTTACTGTGCACTGTCCACACGCTGCTTGTATTTGTTCATTTCTTTTACTAGATTATACAATCCTAAAAAACGACTGAGTCACTCTGACTGACAGGCAGCCAGCAGCTGTCAAACTCACGCGCGTTGCTCAGCAACCGGGAGTTGCGCGAAAACATCTGACCGCTGGTTTTAGCGCTTTAAATGCGCTTTAAACGCCCCTTGGCGGTTGTAGGCTATAAATGATCATATATTATATAATCTTTTATTATGAAAAGAACACCCAAGCCATCGGGATCGGCATTCCGAAAACGAAGGAAGGAGGAGGAAGAAAAACGTGCCCAAAGCAGAGGTATCATCAAGCTCACAGTCACAGCCAGTGGTTAAATTGGGCCGGGCTTGTCTCCGGGGCTCAGCCCCAGGCCGGCACATAAGACTGCCAGTGGTGCAAAAATACCAGTATGTGTAGCGGAGTAGGCGCCCTCATAAGATTATCAGAATTTTGACAGGGGACAATAATAATAATATCCAATAATATCGCGAGCGGGCGGGGGCGCCGTGAGCGCTGAGCGATCAGGCACGAGTAGCTAGTGAGTTGTCGTCGAAAAAGATGGATAAAGCAAACAAGCGGCCGGGGGCTAAAATAGAAATAGCCCATCCGTTTTGTTTTGCTTAATCGGCGGCGCTGGGTTAGTGCTGGTGTAATGCATTGGTCAAAAAAAAGTCAGCGTTAGCTTTTTTTCAGACACCGCATGAAACGCCTAGATCAGCGGCCCATTGGTTGTTTTCTTGATTGACACTGGGCTGGCCCAATAACATCTTTAATGTAAAGTATAGAAAAATACTCTATTAGTATAGAAATTAGTACAAAACTTATGAAAGTTTCCTTTATTTTTCAGTGCATTGTTTTACAATATATGAGTATCATCATGGGAGTAATATTATAACTATTATTATGTAATGTAGACAGACTAACTAAAAGAGGTTAGAATTTTTCTTTGTTTAATTTGAACACTGAATATGGGTTTGAGCTTTTAATTTTGAACTCTCAAAGTGCACCAAATTGATGAATTTAACATTAAAATGCACAATTTTCTTACGGGGGAGCATGTCCCCGAACCCCCCTAGCCTTGTTGCAGCCTAATAGATTAGTAATAATAGTAGTGGACTAGTGGTGATAGTAATTGTCATTTATCTACTACAAGTTACATGGTCAGATAAAATGTATTTGTACAATGCAACTATGTAGAATGATTGAATTATCCTTGAGCGTTCTTTGTAGCATTTGTATAAACAATTTAATACAGTTCAAGTCATAATTTGCTTGTTGAAGTTTTGGAGTTACTATAAGAGCATTTTTGTTTAGTTAAATAAATACTCATTTTTAAGGCGCAAAAATCAATCTCGCCTGGGGCAACCAAAGGGCTAGAGCCGGCCCTGATGATAGTCAACGATGAAACTCTCTCCAAGTCAAGATGATCATTTAATGTTAATATTATTATTCTTGATCTGTAGATAAAGCTCTATGGTTTCGCATTAAATGACTATCTTGCTGGACTGTTCGTTTCTACCGTGTGTCTGTTAGATCCTATTTTTTACAGTCTATGGTTAGAACACAACACTGAGAGCAGTGCACTATAATTGTTCTTCACGCACACAGTAACTGAAATTTAAAACTGTTAAAAGAAAAGGCGCAATAAACTATTGTATAATACACATCGATATGTATTCCCGATATGTATTTCCTTTGTTCTTGGAACTTTTCAATGCGGACTCGACGCGCTGCACACTGTGACTGTGTTGCTTCAAGCGCATCATTCTGCGCTCGGGATGCGCATAAGCACTTTGTGCCGCACTGTATTGGAGTCTTTCATAATCATCATAATACTTTTGCGCAATGCAAGATTATTAATGGCCTTTTTTTATTCTGTCCTATCTATCATATGTTGCTGCCTCATTAAACAGCTGTGCTATACATTTAAAACATGTCTTAATTTTATAGTAGACTATATATAAAAGAATTGATCTTTTTGATTTTTGTTATCTTGTTTTTCATGAATGTATTTTACAACAATACAAAGAGCAATATGTAAAGTTTTACCAGATTTAGTGCTACATGATAAAGCTCTATTGGTTTCCTTTGGAAATATATGTTTCAAATTCACAGAGAATGCATTAAAACTGTAAAGCATGTCGGTTTGTGTCAAAATCGTGATTAAAATCGAAAAAAAAAAAATCAAGAAATCGTGATAATTTTTTTTTGTCCATATCGCACAGCCCTTTAGGGATGCACCGGCTCCGATACTGTAATTTTTGTCGGATCGGGTGTCGGTCAGATGAGGCCGATCCAAATCCGATATTGTGCGTATACTATTCTGTGTTATTGTTAAGCCCCACAAAAGGCACAAAAACATTATAAAGCACCATAAGCATCTTATAAGTGTTCTGAAGCCATTATATGGTATATACAGGTCCTTCTAAAAAAATTAGCATATTGTGATAAAGTTAATTATTTTCCATAATGTAATGATAAAAATTAAACTTTCATATATTTTAGATTCATTGCACACCAACTGAAATATTTCAGGTCTTTTATTGTTTTAATACTGATGATTTTGGCATACAGCTCATGAAAACCCAAAATTCCTATCTCAAAAAATTTTGTAGGAAAATTTGAAAAAGGTTCTCTAAACGAGCTATTAACCTAATCATCTGAATCAACTAATTAACTCTAAACACCTGCAAAAGATTCCTGAGGCTTTTAAAAAGTCCCAGCCTGTTTCATTACTCAAAACCGCAATCATGGGTAAGACTGCCGACCTGACTGCTGTCCAGAAGGCCATCATTGACACCCTCAAGCAAGAAAGAGGGTAAGACACAGAAAGAAATTTCTGAACAAATAGGCTGTTCCCAGAGTGCTATATCAAGGCACCTCAGTGGGAAGTCTGTGGGAAGGAAAAAGTGTGGCAAAAAACGCTGCACAACGAGAAGAGGTGACCGGACCCTGAGGAAGATTGTGGAGATTCGTTCGTTGAATGAATAAAATGACTCGGAAAAAGATTTGTTCATTTTGATGAACAAGTTCGAACAGGAGATTCACGAACGTGCATCTCAGGACAGAGCACGGCGAGCATTTGTGCTAATAATAATTAAACTTTTATTTATTTTCGAAATGGCGCATCGTTTCGCTAGATAAGACCCTTATTCATCGTCTGGTATTGTTTAAAGTCATTTGAAGCTGCACTGAAACTGTCATTTGGACCTTGAACCGTTTTGGCTACTATTGAAGTCCATTATATGGAGAAAAATCCTGGAATGTTTTCATCAAAATCATTAATTTCTTTTCGACTGAAGAAAGAAAGACATGGACATCTTGGATGACATGGGGGTGAGTAAATTATCAGCAAAAGTTTTTTAAAAAGTGAACTAATCCTTTAAGTGTAACACTAAATCTGGTAAAACTACACATTGCTCTTTGTATTGCTGCAAAATACATTCATGAAAAACAAGATGAAACAAATCAAAAAGATCAATATATATATAACGCTTGAAACAAGTCACAGCGCGCAGCTCTTCGAGTCCGCATTAAAAAGTTCAAAGCACAAAGGAAAGACATATTGATGCGTAGTGTATTATACAGTATCTATCTATGCAATAGTTTGAGCCTTTTCTTTGAACAGTTTTAAATTTCAGTTAATGTGCACATGAAGAACAACTGTGACCCTGGATCACAAAACCAGTCATAAGTTGCATGGGTATATTTGTGGCAATAGCCAACAAAACACAGTATGGGTCAAAATAATCGATTTTTCGTTTATGCCAAAAATCATTAGCATATTAACCCTCTGAGGTCGGCCGTCACGCGGGCGTGATGAGCTCACTTTTTTCCTTATCAGTGCAAAAGAGACTCAAATTACTCTGTTGATTTTTATCTTACATTTAAGTGTTGTACATCATTAGATCCTGTTTAGTTTCTTTTTTTTTTGTGGGTACTCACAATAAAAACAAAGTGTTGTGCTTTTCGTCAAATAAAGAAAAATAAACATGATGCACGTTTTACCTTCTCTCCGTCAGTGAAGTCCATTCTGATAACTAACTCTGTCAATACTTGTCACAGAGATACGAGAGATGTCTCTTTATGAAGCTGAGATTCTCTTCTTTCCTTCACTTCTAAATACAATATGTTATATATAAATGTTCAGTTTTGTTTAGCCTATGACACTTTCATGCGTAAATACTTGTTTGTGAATACAGGTGTAATGTTTGAAATGTAAGTTAGTGATGTGTCGTTCGCGAACAATCCGTTCATTGTGTAGCCTATCCCTAAATGCGTGCTGTCTATATGGGCCATAGATACTCGCAAATGTTCAGTTTTGGTTAGCCTATGACACTAATTATCATGCTTACTGCCTTATGCACTGTGAATACAGGTGTAAATGTTTGAAATGTAGCAATGTCGATCGCGAACGATCCGTTCATTGAGTGTACATCATAAATGCGTGCGTTCTATATGGGCCATCAACAGATACTCTGTTGTATACATAATGTATGCTAACAGTTATTTTGTTTTGTTTTTTTAGGAATGTGGCATCATGCTCTCCTTCTCCAGCACCTCGCAGAGGGACACGCAGGTCTCGTTCAGTTCTCAGTGCGATCGAGAATAATACTGAGTAAGTGCATAGACGTAATATCATTTACATCGTCATAATGTAAAAGTTCCTATTCTTGTGTGAAATTACAAATGTGTCTTTTTGTAATCCATGGTAATTAGTGATTGATAAGGGTAATAATAACACAGTTTCTTTGATTTTGTTATCAGCATGCATTCTATATGGGCCATCAACAGATGTTGTTGTTGTTGATACTTTATTGATCCTTTGCAGGAAATTATATTTTCACGGCAGCTTTAACTCAATAACAAAACATAATACAAAAAAAAACAATAATACCTATATATAATATTCAGTAACAGATGCATATTCAGTACAGAATATTCAATAATTCAGTTGTATACATAATGTATGCTAACAGTTATTTTGTTTTGTTTTTTAGGAAATTGGCTGCATCACGTTCTCCTTCTCCAGCACCTCGCAGAGGAGCACGCAGGTGTCGTTCAGTTCTCAGTGCGATCGAGAATAATACTGAGTAAGTGCATAGACCTAATATTTTACAGATGAAATGTAGCCTAATTGTGTTTACATCGTCATAATGTAAAAGTTCCCATTCTTGTGTGAAATTACAAATATGTCTTTTAAATCCATGGTAATTAGTGATTGATAATGATAATAATAGTTTCTTTGATTGTGTTATCAGCATGCTCACACTTTTTCTTTCTTCTTTTTTTTATAACAGATGTGACAATGTCCAAGCACCAGTTCCGAAGAGAGCAAAGGCAAACAAGCAGACGAGCAACATGCAGTCCACGCTGTCATGGAAAACAGAGACCGATGTTGACATGGTTCCACAGACACTGCGATTTCTTCCTGCACGGGAAACTGGACCGCAACTGAGCTGTAGACTCGCATTCGCCCATGAGTCTATTCAAACAGTTTTTTAAACCTGCGGTAGTTTTTTTTTAGTATTCTTTGAATAAAAATATTTTTTTTATAAAAAAAACAAGTTTGGTATTTTTATGTTTGTTTTTTTGAAAGGATGTGTTAAATATCATTTTCCATGAAGATATTTTGTAAATTTCCTACCGTAAATATATAAAACATTTATTTTTGTGAGTGAATGCAGCAGAATCGCAAACATAAATGGACAACTTTAAAGGTGATTTTCTCAATGTTTAGATTTTTTGCACCCTCAGATTCCATACTTCCAAATAATTGCATCTTGGCCAAATATTCTCACATCCTAACAAACCATACATCAATGGAAAGCTTTTTTTATTCAACTTTCATATGATGTATAAATCTCAATTTAAAAATATTTTACCGATGTGACTGGTTTTATGGCCAGGGTAACAATTATAGTGCTCTCTACTCCTGTGTTGTGATCTAACAGACAGAAAATGAATAAGGTAGAAAGTGAATAAGGTACAGCAATAAAGTCCAGCAAGATAAAGTCATTTTATGTGAAACCATAACCTTTATCTACAGATCAAGCAGTGGCGGCGCCAGAGATTTTCTGTTGCAGGTGCTATGGGGATGCTCAAAACTTAATAGACGGTGCTTTGAATTTTGGGCCGATTGTTCGGTTTTGTTGACGGGGGGGGGGGTTAATAGGGTGCATTTCATGCGCACACACGCACATTTACACACACACACGCGCAAGGTCTCTCGCTCTCTCTGTCTTGCGCGCGCTATACGTTTGGAGCTTAGATTCCGGGAGGTTTGAACTAATTTGCGGCCATCAGGGAGCCGCTATCTATATACGTGAGATTTGGGATGTCTGCAAACGTTCACCGGGCGCCGCGTCCATTGGCCAAAGAAGATCGCCGGTTTGGGCCTCATGATTTTTTAGACTAAATATATATATTTTTAATTATTCTTTAATACACGCACATTTACACACACACACGCAAGGTCTCTCGCTCTCTCTGTCTTGCGCACGCTACACGTTTGGAGCTTAGATTCCGGGAGATTTGAACTAATTTGCGGCCATCAGGGAGCCGCTATGTTTTTAGCGCTATTATTCTTTAATACCCTTTTTAACAACATGAAAAAGACTATTCAAACATGACATTAAAATATAAATATAAAAAAAATCACGGACATTTCTTGGGGGTGCTGGGCGGGTGCTATGGCTATTATAGGGGGAGCTACAGCACCACCTAGCTCCCCCCTGGCGCCGCCACTGAGATCAAGTATAATAATAGTAACATTAAATCATTTTGGAGAGAGTTTCGTGTTGACCGTCGTAACCGAACGCGACGCACTGTTTGAACGATGAATGAAGAATGACTGTCAGCCGCAGCAGAGGGAAAAGGGAATCACAACCTGTAAGTAGGCTGTTGCTTTTATGTTTGTATCATGTTCTATAATTATTTTGTGTGTTGTGTACGCACAGGCACAGCGCAGCTTCTAGCAGCTAACTTAGGTCTTCAATGTCAATTGTATTGAAATATGTGAAGTGTTTGTCGTTGTTAATGGAGTTGTCACAGGGCTCTCAAGTGTCACGCATCACGCATTGAGCGTGACAGTCACTCATTTCGGTCTTTTGTCACGCTCTCCGGCCACACATTGTATTTCTCACGCTGAAAAACTATTTGTAATATATTTAATATGCCGCAGTGCCCAAAACTCACTCACTGTGGAACCGGCAGGATTCAAGCGCGTCTCCTCCAGTGTTGCCAGGTCCGTATGCCTGCACTGTTTCCGCGGGTTGTTTGTGTAGTGCACGCTGGTTGACGCGATTGTTTTATCCACTGGAACATGATTGTTATTGAGGAAACACCCGGGAACGCTATTTGAATATTTTTGGCCGTGATTGGGTTAGTTTGATGAGCAATTGGGCTGGTTTTGTTGTGCAGACCTGGCAACCCTGGTCTCCTCTGGTGTTGTTCGTCTGGTGTTGTTAGCCAATCAGAAAATAGCACTGTTGTATCTGGGTAAGATCTAGCGCAACAACCAATGACACCCCGTCGGCTGGGTGTCTAACATATCACCACAGATTAGCGTCACGCAAAGGCGGGGTTTGGAAAAATGACTTGCTAAACGATTCATATGGGAGTCGGTGAGCAAATCAGGTAAAAATAAATGCATATTATAGGACAACAAAAGTGTTTTTTGTCATTGCATGCATGTAAAACTGTTGTTGGGGACTCCCAGAACATTATTAGGAACATTTTAAATGCCATAATAGGTACCCTTTAATGAAATATGTTTAGTGAAATATTTAAGAGAGAGTTAATTTAGTTGTATACATACATTTTCCCATACATATTTTTTTCTAATGTCACAAGTAATAATCTCAGGGTTTACATGATTATTTTTGTATTGGTGGTGGTATACTAAAAAATAAACATTGTCACGTGTTTATCTTTCTTCCCACCGATTCCTGATGGTTAGAGGACAATTACTTGAGTCGCCCTGTCGTTTCAAAGAATAGTACAACGGCGAGCGCGTCAAGTGTTTCGACCGTTTGGAGAGGTGCGCGCGCGCTGTCTGCGGAGACTTGCGCTGCGGAGCCAGGCGAAAGTATAAACAAGGCTTCCGTCTGCGTCTCCTCGCGGGTTCAGATCAGATACTGAAATACGTCCACACCGCAGACATGTTGCTTCAGATAAGCACGTGCAGGTCGCGGTTTCTGTTTGCGTCATCACAACATTTCGGGCCATTTTCGGCCGAAAATTTTCGGTGGCCGAATATTCGGTGCATCCCTGGTTAAAATATTAAAACATTTTGCCAACATGATGTCTTGTGTCACTGTCAGTCTTTTTACATCAGTGCAAAACTAGGGTATGCAGAATAACACACATTATTAATCAGCATGCATTGATTAATCCCATGTTGTAGCATAGAAAAAAAAAGAAAACAAGAAAAAAAAGGGTACGACCAATTCGTGTGCTGGTGCTGAGAAAAGTCAATTGCACCAGTGCAACCAGTGGGAATAATGAGTCTAGAGCCCTGTATATGGTGTATTAAAGTGATTTGATGAACAACTGACTTCATGGACTAAATCAATCTTACCCTGTAAGAGGCGTGTCAGTTTGGAGTCCCTGTATGGCACAAAGGTCCCCTTCTTGCTTTCATCACCGAGTGCACTGATCACATTCCCCAGAGACAGCAAACCACGGTTAATGCTGATTCCTGTGTGAGACATGTTATCAAGAATGTGTTTAAGGAATAGTTCCCCCAAAAGCTAAAATTCAGTCATTTACTCAGTCATGTTATGCCAAACCCATGACTGACTTACATGAAACACAAAAGTAGAAATTTTGGAGAATATCCTGACCACACTTTAACATCATGCAAAAGATTGAGGACTGGGGCAGTCAAGCTAAAAAAAAAAAAAATAACAAGCAGCCATTACCGGGCCAAGCGCAAGAAGCGGCAACAGATGCCATCATGGGTGGGAGTGGCAGACCAACTGCAGCAAGGAGCAATTAAAGACATTTTAAGAGAACTTTGGATAAATGGCTAAAAAATCATATATACAGTAACTTTTAAGATAATGGTTTATCACTTTCGACAAATAGGTGGCACACTTACGAAATTGATGTGATGTGGTCAGAGTGAGGTGACAATGACACACACAAAGTTTGGTGTCAAAATGTCAAGGCATTGCAGAGATAAAGACTGAATAGTCCTTTTGGCATCATACATCAAATTTGCTGCTGCGCTACACGAAAACGGTTTTGTCTATCGACACGAAATCCATAACTTTTAGTCACCCTTACAGAAAAAACACATGAATTTCACATGTTATCACATGTTTTCCACATGTGCCCACATGTGACCACATATGAACAACATATCACATGTGAACAATATTTAACCACATGTGAACAACATGTCACCACATGCGAGTAATGTTCGACCACATGTGAACAACATGTGACCACATGTGAACTTAATGGAACACGTGGCACACGTGGAAAACATGTTATAGGTAATAATGTGGAGCTCATGTGAAATATATTTGCACTTTGTAATAGGTTTTAACATGTGAATTATTTTACCACGTCACAAATACTGTACATTTTTAGCTTAAATAGCCTTATTCACACAAAATGCATAGACCACAAAGCTTATAATGCATGTGTAGGCCTAGGCCCACATTTGCCTACTAATGTGAAAATATATTCATGAAAATATTTTAATGATAATGTAGCATATAGTTTTTAATCAAGTGAGTTTTTGCAATACTTTTATTTCAACACTATTTACCATTTCTAAAGCTATATTATAAATATATTTTATAATATTATTCTATTTACAAAGCACCTTTCAGGACATCTTTATATATATATATATATATATATATATATATATATATATATATATATATATATATATATATATATATATATATATATATATATATATATATATATATATATATAAAGATGTCCTGAAAGTGCTTTGTAAATAGAATATGAAAGCAGTAGCTTATGTGTGTGTACCATGCATTGAAAGATAATCTGAAAGCACTATAAAGACTGGCTTTTTATAGGCTATTTATATTAAAAATAAAATCAAAAGCAAAGTGATGTTATACAAAATAATATTTAAATAAAATAAAGTGGATATTAAACTTTTCATTTTAATATAATAGATATAATAGATATTGTTCGGGACTCAGACTCGCTGTCCCAGTTTAAAACTAGATTAAAGACGCATCTTTTTAACCAAGCATTCGCTTAATGCTTACCTTTTATACTACTGCTGAATCAGTTCGAATGCATTAACATTAGGAACATCAGCTATGCTAATTATTTCCCATCTGTCTTTCTGCTATCATCTCGGGACGCTAGTCCCGAGGCAAATAGCGTTCGTCAGCTCCAGTTTGTATCAAGCCTCTCACGGAGACTTCAGATGCCCCAACACCTGTGATGAGACGACTAAACGCCTGTGGAGAGACGACTAGACGCCTGTGAAGAGACGACTCAACGCCGGCGATATGTTATGCCCTAAATTAATACATGATTAACTAACTGTATTCTGTATTTCTATGTACATTTCTGAAATGCACTTTCTGTAAAGCTGCTTTGAGATAATGTGTATTATGAAAAGCGCTATACAAATAAATTTGAATTGAATTGAATTTTAAGTGCTGCATGATTTTGACGTGGTTTAAAGGGTACCTATTATGGCATTTAAAATGTTCCTAATAATGTTCTCGGAGTCCCCAACAACAGTTTTGCATGCATGCAATGACAAAAAACACTTTTGTTGTCTTATAATATGCATTTATTTTTACCTGATTTGCTCACCGACTCCCTAATGATTCGTTTGACTCATTTGTCCAAACCCCTCCTTTGTGTGATGCTAATCGGCGGTGATTGGTCAGATGACGCAGTCAGTTATATTTTGCGTTAGCCCAAAGCTTAAACATATTGATAAAGCACTGCAGTACTACAATACGCTTCACATAATTTCACATATTTCAAAAAACAAAAAAAATGACATTTGAGACCTAGAAGCTGCTGAGCGTAACTCTCACTCTCACACACACACACGCACGCACGCGCACATACACATAAAAGCAACAATTATTAATAGTACTTACAGGTTGTGATTCGGAGGAAGCTGATCTAAATAAACTTGGTATTGAACCTTCCTATATCAGCCGACTCGCGAATCCACACTTGAAAGCATTTGTGTTTGTGAAGCGATCGTCATTAAAATAACGCGAACACAGCTCAAGGTGGCTATACTTGTGTGGTATAGTTGTAAATATAAACTCTAGCCACTGAGTCTTCACATGCTTGTCCCTGGGTAGTGAAAAAAAAAGTTTGCTTTTGATTCGCACTTCAGAACAGAGTCTCGTCGACATGATGTTGTCAGGTTTCTCTGTCTGCTCGGCGCGCGCACTGAGTGGGCGTGTCGAATTCAAATAACTTGTACAAGTGACGTACGAAAGCTAGAGAGAAAGCATCGTTTGTCTATCGATTCATATCAGCGACTCAGAGTCGACTCTTACTTTTGAGAGACAATAACTTTGTATACGGTGAACTTTCATATTTAAAACTTTGCAGGATGTTTTTGTTCACTTAGATCTGTTACACACTACATGAAAGGTAATTTTCAAAATTCCATGATAGGTACCCTTTAATCAATGCCGTGCGCGTGAACTTTCGAGTCTCTCAAACACTGGAGCGGCCAGCGTGCAGAGTTGCCATGGAAACGGCGCGGGACAACTGCTAGTAAGCAACAAAACTCCCTCTCTCGGTGTTGTTTCAACTTTTCACGGCTTTTTTCAGGTGAGATTAGTCTCTAAAATCACGCGAATAATACTCACAACTGTTTTTGACATTTCTCTTACTTGTAATTGACACGATTCTGTTAAAAATTTACTTTATAGACATGGTGTAGTGTCTTAGGAAAAAGTCCGTTAGGATCTCTCAACCGTTTTCAGAAGAGGTAGCAGCTAGCTAATGTTAGGCTAACGTAACTCGGTTGAACTTTTAACGTTATTTATTAAAGTTTGGGCTTTTAATCACCTCTTATGTGTAGATGAGATGTTTTGTAAAGGTTTTACTTGGTTGGAAGTGAGCTAATTTATTTAAAACAAACATAAACAAAGTGTTGGTGATGTTACTCAGGAGCAAGAAAATTGGCTGAAACTAACGTTAACTTAGCTCAATGGTAACGTTAAACACATTTTGATTAAAAAATGTTCTGTGATTTCAGTAGTAACAAAATAACCCATAACAGAGAGAAAGCTCCACGACTTCAACATTTCTGAAGAAAGCTGCTGCCGGAGAAGTAACGTTAGGACACAGGTGAGCGAGGAAATCATTAAATAACCTCATTTTATTTCTAAATTTTTTTTTTTAATTGTTTATTTTAAGAAGGTTTTGACATCCAAACGAAGTTACACTGTATGAGCAAAATTAAATGAATAATAAACCCAAAAACAAATTCTGTTATCCTAGTTAAGAAATTATATTCTGTATATTCTTTAAATTCTTTCTCTTTTCTGCATTTCACCTCTGCTGTAGCTTCTTTCCTTTTAATAAACCTGGCATTGCATTGTTGGCTCAGTGACAAATGGCTTGTTGTGTTCCTAGATCCTTCAATGCTGATGCCCTGCAACATAGCAGAGTGTAGCTGATCTTCATCTCTAAAACACTATTGATGAACCATATGATTAGTAAGTCAAACGCCAAACATACACTAATGTCAAACATACACTAATTGTCTTGGTACAAATGTTTATGTCTCTTATGTTCCCCCAAAAAAACATTAAAAACAATAATATTGTGAAATAATATAAATAAAAAAATGTTTTCTATGTGAATATATTGTAAAAAGCAATTAATTCCTGTGATCAAAGCTGAATTTTCAGCATCACAGCTTCACATCATCCTTCATAAATTATTCTAATATGACGATTTGATGCTCAAAAAACATTTATGATTATTATCAGTGTTGAAAACAGTTGTGCTGCTTCATATTTTTGTGTTTTTCAGGATTATTTGATGAATAGAAAGGTTAAAATAACAGCATTTATTTGAAACAGAAATCCTTACTCTCTCTTTTGGTCAATTTAATGCATCCTTGCGGAGTAAAAATATGAATTTCTTCTTTTTTTTCTATTCATTTTTAAATCTATCATTGACCCCAAATGTTTGAACATTAGTGTAAACTACCCTTCATATGCTTGTGGTCTATTTAACAATGAATCCTGGAGGGGAAAAAAATTTTCAACATTGATAATAATCAGAAACGTTTTGGATGTTTACATGGTGAATGTATAGTATTCAAATATAAAAAACACTGACTCGTTAGGTCATGTTTTCTCATTAAAGTCAGATGATTTCCTATTAATTCAATAGAATATGGTGCCTTCAATTTACATTACGTCATGAGCAATCCAGTCATTTATATAGATCAGTGAGTAGTGCCCAGCATATCTAAGTCCACTAAAGGAGATCTCGCATTTTACCCCTAAACTCTGGAATAACTATGAAGGTAAAAGAGTAACAAGACTCGAGCATGAACAATAAATACTTGTATGCTAAAATTTACACTCACAGCTCCAACGTGAAAACCTCACCTAATACGCAATTACGTTGAAAAGATCACGGTTTCTGTCCTAACGAGAATTTTTTTTCTTTGCAGAACAAGTCTGTGACTGACTTAATGAACCCAGTTGCTTTGGATCATGCTCAAAGATGTAAGGGTTACAAAAAGTTAACCAGAACTCTTATGGACTCCATCTTCTCTTTCGAAGAGATGGCAGCATGAACGGAAAAAAAGGGTTGTTGGTGAAAAAAGAGCCTTGACCAACAAAAGGTGCAGCTAATAATTGGTAAGCATGTCTGAATATCTTTTATCAATAGTTATTATATATGACAAGCGCTGAGCGCGTCCGTCAGCGCCAGCCATAGCACGGAAAGCACAGTTTGAATCTGGCAGTTATGTCACGTCATATCAAAATTGTTTTCAAATTTTAAATGTGATCAATCTCATTTCTTACAGACCATGTCAAAAATAGGCACCCAGGCATCGGATGCACTGAGATCAAGGTCTGGTCAAGGTCAAGGTCACCGACAAAAGTCGGTGTTTCCTACACAGTGTTATCCTCTTTTTAAAATTCGCACCCTGTTGACTTAAACGGGGCAAGTTCTAAACCTGCTTTTAGCCTCTTAACATCCTTGATATGTCATTACAAGTGCACAGCCATGTGAGCGGTGTTATTAAGAGTGAACACGGTCAATCTGACTGCAGTAGATGTGAAAGATATGAATAAAAATGATGTTTATTCAGCCAGCTCACATACCTGTGTTTCTTCCTTCCTGCTTCCTGTTGGTAACTAGATAACTGATCGCGCGCGCGCGAACTCGACAATAGACTACTGTGGACTTCGACCGAAAACAGGAAGAAAACACATATGTGAGCTGGCTGAATAAACAATTTTTTTTCATATCTTTCACATCTATCTTTGTATCAAATTTGCATGCTGCGATTAATTGATTGAGCTTATATCACGGTATACGGTATTATCACGGTATTTTATTTACATAAGAGAAACAGATGGATTGGGTGGGGGGGGGGGTCTGAGAAACAACTTGCATGACAATAGGTGTGATTGTCAAAACATTTGGTAACTGATCAGAATTTCATTAAGTTTAGTGACAACATGTTACAACAATGTTTACATGGTACAGTGACTGGTAAGCTACTGTTTGTATTATTGCTTAACACAATTTTCACGATTTCAGTTCAATTCTTGATTTGATTTCAATCTTGATTCAATCTTAACTCATTTGGATAAATATTAGGTAGGCTACAGTAGATAGCCTACATGTACATTTTTCTCAAGAAAAAATATATCTCACATAATTCTGCAAACATACAGAAAGCCCTATCAACTGGTATTATTAAAGGTTAAAATTAACAAATTAAATATAATGTGGTTTTCATTATAATAACAATTATGTAGCCTAATGACATAAGTAAAAATATAATAAATATGTAATGTGCACATATTTAGCGAAAAATTCTCCTGGTAATTAAATGGCTTTCCTGAGGTAAATGTAACGTTCTGTGACAAATGTTCTCCTGCAGTTTTATTGACCTCTTTCCGTGATTGATCTTTTATGTTTGAGGCACCATACCGGTCCCACTTTATATTAAGTGGCCCTAATACCTGTGAACTTACATGGTTACTAGATATGTACTTAGTATGTAACTACAGTGTAATTACACATTGGTACATAGTATTTACAACGGTAATATTTGTGTAACTACACATATGTAACAACCCACGGAAAGGTATGTGTAAGTACAAATGTGTAACAGGACATTGGTAACAACACTTTTTCCACTACAGTAAGTACACATGTGTAACAGGCATTGTGTAACTACATTTTGTAACAACAATATGTATTCACACAAGTTGTTCCACTTCCACACGCAGTCTTCCATACTGTAGTTACCAGTTAAGAACACACTGAAACCATGGTGATTCCTATGTGGATACCATGTATTTACTGTCCGACAGGACTTATGTTGAATCACAGCTAAAGTTTTCCTTTGTGGTACCAGTGTACTTACATGGTTACTCCTCAGGAACTCTGCACTTGATACAATGTGTTCAATTGTCATAACTTACTGTGTATTATGCAAAACCCAAACCTCTGTGCAACACTGTATTAACAGTGTACTTACATGGTAACTCCTCAGGAACTGTCTACTTAATATAAAGTGTAAAATAGTCATAACTTACTCTGTAATATGCAAAACCCAAACCTCTGTGCAACACTGTATTAACAGTGTACTTACATGGTAACTCCTCAGGAACTGTCTACTTAATATAAAGTGTAAAATGGTCATAACTTACTCTGTAATATGCAAAACCCAAACCTATGTGCAACACTGTATTAACAGTGTACTTACATGGTAACTCCTCAGGAACTGTCCACTTAATATAAAGTGTAAAATGGTCATAACTTACTCTGTTAATACAGTGTTGCACATAGGTTTGGGTTTTGCATATTACAGAGTAAGTTATGACCATTTTACACTTTATATTTTACATTTTACATTTTACAGTTCCTGAGGAGTTACCATGTAAGTACACTGTTAATACAGTGTTGCACATACAGTGTACTTACATGGTAACTCCTCAGGAACTGTCTACTTAATATAAAGTGTGAAACGGTCATAACAGAGACCATCTCAGCAAACCCAAACCTCTCATAGTTTTATTAATAGCATTAAAATATATTTTGAGCCACTAATCCTACTCATACAACTAAACCTACCCATAACCATTCCTTAAAACTACGTAGGCTACACTTATGAAGAAAAAAAACCCCAAAACATACAGACAAGTAACGTTATAAATTTCACAATAATTTGTTTATTGCGAAAATGTCAAAACCGGTACCAAAAGTGGTTCACATGATGATGCGTTGCAGCCGCAGTCCTCTCTGGCAGTATTATAATAGTTGTGTATGAGGTACAGATCAGAATATAAATTATTAATCCATGAAAATGTTAATGTGGTTTCGGTTCGCTCTGTGTGAAGGCACGCGCGCTTCTCTGTAGCCTACTACACCGACTGAAACACGGCATGTCGCAATCTGTGACGAAGCAGGCGAGAGCCAATGAGCGTTTGATATCACGGCCGTAAAACATGTCGTAACTCTTCTTGAAGGCGCATTTTTTGAATTTGAATTCATCACCAGCGCGCCTGAGCGCGGGATTTGACGTTTGCGGTCGCTGCTGAGAAATGAAGATGAAGATCATAAAGGGCTGAATTTGGATCTGTTTCCTGCAAACAACGTATGGATTCTAAATATTTGGATTACATCAGGTTAATAAAATGTATGTATTTTGCGAATTTATGTTGTGTTTTATTTGAGAAAACGCTTTTTGTGTCTCACAGTAAATAAACTAAATGCTACAAAATGGTTAAATGATTAAACAAGGTTTTTTTTAAGGCTTTAAAGTGTAGGCTAATCTTGTTTATTGTTTACAGAACACTGCAATTTACTGTAAAGGCAAATAGGTCACCACAATGTAAAATCAAAAAATATAAAAATAAAGAGTAAATCTTTAAAAGTGCTATGCAGTAATATCCCAGAATCTTTATAAGCATAACTATCACATTTATATTTCAGAGTTTACTATCCACTACGTAACCTTGTGTTTAGCATTTACTGTGGTACACAACAATGACCCTGCAGTTCCTTTGGAGTTACCATGTAAGTACACTGTTAATACAGTGTTGCACAGAGGTTTGGGTTTTGCATATTACAGAGTAAGTTATGACCATTTTACACTTTATATTAAGTAGACAGTTCCTGAGGAGTTACCATGTAAGTACACTGTTAATACAGTGTTGCACATAGGTTTGGATTTTGCATATTACGGAGTAAGTTATGACCATTTTACACTTTATATTAAGTAGACAGTTCCTGAGGAGTTACCATGTAAGTACACTGTTAATACAGTGTTCCACAGAGGTTTGGGTTTTGCATATTACAGAGTAAGTTATGACCATTTTACACTTTATATTAAGTAGACAGTTCCTGAGGAGATACCATGTAAGTACACTGTTAATAATAATAATAATAATAATTCATTACATTTATATAGCGCTTTTCTGGACACTCAAAGCGCTTTACATAGAAGGGGGAATCTCCTCAACCACCACCAGTGTGCAGCATCCACCTGGATGATGCGACGGCAGCCATATTGCGCCAGAACGCTCACCACACACCAGCTTACTGGTGGAGAGGAGACAGTGATGAAGCCAATCAGTATATAGGGATTATTAGGAGGCCATGATGGACAGAGGCCAAGGGCAGATTTGGCCAGGATTCCGGGGTTACACTAGCCTCGTGAGACCATCCTGATCTCGCGAGCTTTCAAGGTTTCACTCGCAGATCAGTCTGGATACTTTCCGTTAAAGAAAATTTGGGAGCAGTTCACCAAACGAACGTCCATACAGCGTTGGCTTTGAGGCGGGTTGAGGTGTGACGCAACGAGAAGCGCGACAGTTCAGTCTTAAGAACATGGCGGCTTCAGCGGATGAAACTAGCATCAGTGTGGCTATCGAGCAAGTTTTATCGGAATTACAGAGTTATTACGGAATTACAGAGCTAACGAGCCTTTACCTGCAGCAGCAAGAGTAGCTGGCTTGTGGTTGTGTTTTCGTCGTCGCTCTGATTGATCTGATTGGTTGATTTGGCCCGTCTATCACCAACATAGGCCAATCAGCTAACCAGTATTTTCGCCCCTTACCAAAACTACTTCAACGGAAGGTTTCCAGATGGATATGCGGAGCAAATCCATCTGGCGGAGTCAGGTTAGGGTTACACCCCTACTCTTTCGAAAGACATCCTGGGATTTTTTGTGACCACAGAGAGTCAGGACCTCGGTTTAACGTCTCATCCGAAGGACGGTGCTATTTTGACAGTATAGTGTCCCCATCACTATACTGGGGTGTTAGGACCCACACAGACCACAGGGATAGCACCCCCTGCTGGCCTCACTAACACCTCTTCCAGCAGCAACCTGGTTTTTCTCAGAAGGTCTCCCATCCAGGTACTAACCAGGCTCAGCCCTGCTTAGCTTCAGTGGGCAACCAGTCTTGGGCTACAGGGTGATATGGCTGCTGGCCACTGTGCACAGCCACTGTTTATACAGTGTTGCAAAGAGGTCTTGGTTTTGCATATTACAGAGTAAGTTATGACCATTTTACACTTTATATTAAGTAGACAGTTCCTGAGGAGTTACCATGTAAGTACACTGTTTATACAGTGTTACAAAGAGGTCTTGGTTTTGCATATTACAGAGTAAGTTATGACCATTTTACACTTTATATTAAGTAGACAGTTCCTGAGGAGTTACCATGTAAGTACACTGTTAATACAATGTTGCACAGAGGTTTGGGTTTTGCATAATACACAGTAAGTTATGATAATTGAACACATTGTATCAAGTGCAGAGTTCCTGAGGAGTAACCATGTAAGTACACTGGTACCACAAAGGAAAACTTTAGCTGTGATTCAACATAAGTCCTGTCGGACAGTAAATACATGGTATACACATAGGAATCATCATGGTTTCAGTGTGTTCTTAACTGGTAACTACAGTATGGAAGACTGCGTGTGGAAGTGGAACAACTTGTGTGAATACATATTGTTGTTACAAAATGTAGTTACACAATGCCTGTTACACATGTGTACTTACTGTAGTGGAAAAAGTGTTGTTACCAATGTCCAAGTACACATTTGTACTTACACATACCTTTCCGTGGGTTGTTACATATGTGTAGTTACACAGATATTACCGTTGTAAATACTATGTACCAATGTGTATTTACACTGTAGTTACATACTAAGTACATATCTAGTAACCATGTAAGTTCACAGGTATTAGGGCCACTTAATATAAAGTGGGACCACAATACCTTTCGGGAAGTTGTACTATATCTTTAAATAAAAAGTAACAGATGATCGGTTCACTTGAACTAAGGTGCTACAGTGATCTGTCACGTCACATTTACAAGCGCCAAAACGGTATTTATTGTCTGCATTTCGTAACAAAATGGACAGAACCTGAGAGCTGAGAATTTTTTTCATATAAGAGTAACTCATATTTTATACTTTTATATTTATACTTTCATATAAAAGTAAGTCTAGTCTGTCGGTGTCAGTGTCCTCTTTGCTCCGCAATTTTTCTCTGCGTGAGAAAATGGATGTGTGGCGTGAGAGCATGTGAAAAGTGTTGATTGCATGAGTCTCAATCTGAATGCTATGAAGTTCTCAATTTCACATCGAGTTTAGCTACTCTTTTACCTTCATAGGCAGCCCTGCTTTTAGAAAGGAGATAAATCGTCGGCAGCGTTCCTCTTTCCGCCATGCTTCTCCATGTGCCGATTGTTTACATTAGACTAGAGCGCGCATTGCGCCGCATGAACAGTGCTTATGTGGGGATTGTTTACATCAGAGTGCGCACGTGTTTTGCGCAGCCTATGCAGTGGGTTTTTTTTAACGGTTGATGGAAAATAAGCTAATGCGCATTCTAAAAATCTAAATTCGGGCGATCTATTATTTTTCACGGTATTTTGAAGTGCCCGCGATAACAATATCGTGCATATTCATTACCGCAATTTATCGCATTACCGAATACCGGCACATGTCTATATAGTATATTTCTATTGAACATGGATGGAGCAACACATTTTGTTGGAAAATAAATCATAAAAGTAGTTTTGTTGTTGTTAGAGGTGGGTGATAACGCTATATCTCACTATATAGTTATTTTTATTTGAATAAAGTTTTAATCAAAATATTTTGGTACCATCACCAATTTTATGGTGCTTTTCTACTGCATGGTACGGTACGGTTCGGTTCGGTACGGCATGCTTTGGCGCTTTTCCACTGCATGGTACGGTATGGTTCGGTTCGGCTCACTTGTGGTGCTTTTCCACTGCATGGTACGGTACGGCTCGCTTTAAATGGTACCTGGTCTGTTCCAAGCGTACCGTACCTGGGCTGCATTCCAGTCCACTTTTAGACACGCACTTGCGAACTTCCCTAAGCACTTCCCCTCGGGGGAATCCCTGCCGGCATTTTGAAGTGCGTTCCACTTCGTGAAGTGGACGAGGGAAGTTTATATGGACAGACACTTGTTCCCTCGATTTAGACCGAGGGAGCGAGTCTACTTCATATGTACACTTCAGGCACCATATGTCCCACAATGCAGTACGATTGTGACGTCACCACAGATCTTGTCTAATCACAACCACAACAAACAACTGTATGATATATTAATTATATTTTTTTAATGTAAAACAACCCAAACACACCTATATACATTTGAATGCTGCATTAAATTCTTAAAGTGAATTTTTAAAAAAAATAATAAATCAACTCCATGGGCCCTATTTTAACGATCTGAAACGCAAGTGTCAAAGCGCAAAGCGCAAGTAACTTTGTGGGCGGATCCCGGCGCTGTTGCTATTTTCCCGGCAGGATAAATGCCTCTTGCGCCTGGCGCAAATCTAAAAGGGGTTGTTCTGAAGTAGCTTCATTATTCATAGGTGTGGTTTGGGCGTAACGTGAAATAAACCAATCAGAGCGTCCTCCAACATACCCTTTAAGAGCAGGTGCGCATGTTGCATGGCGGATTGTTATTATGGCGCACTTACCAGGCGCGCGCCAGGAGCGGTTCACAGCTGAGGAGATCGATTTTCTCGTCAGGGCCGTAAAAGAAAGAGAATTGACATTGGGGATGGGACAAACCCACCCAAATCAATAGAAAAATATAGCTGCGAGCAGCGATTACGGGCCCAAGGCGGTACCGCCGGCTTTGGCCCTTCATCGCTGCTCGCAGCTATATATATATATATATATATATATATATATATATATATATATATATATATATATATATATATATATATATATATAAAGCCGGTGGCATCGCCACCCTGGTGCCTTTAGAGTTATTGTGCACGACGTGACACAAAATATCTGCTCGCTATCTGCCGAACGGCTCTGGTAGTCCCGCTTCAGCACTGATGATGTTGTAGAAATAGTGTGCTCTGGTTGGTCTGGATTATTCAGGATTTATTATTTTATACAGAAATAAGTTATTTATAATTCAGATGAGAATAAAGTTAGTGTTGATTAAAATGAAGGAAAACAAATATATTGATCTGAAATATAGCACATTCATTTTACATTTATTTAGGTTCAATTACCAAACATACAATCTTAATTTAATTTAAAGCAAACAATACATTTAAAATACATGGGTTGTATGCACATTAAAAAAAAAATATATATATATATATATATATATATATATATATATATATATATATATATATATATATATATATATATATATATATATATATATATATATATATATATATATCCAAAAAGACAAGGCTTAAAAACTCTTGTCACTGAAACAGACACAATCTCTCTCTCTCACACACACACACACACACACGTCAAGTCACTTACATTTTAGATGCAATATTTAATAAGCAGAAAAATCAAATTTTCTGCTCTGAAAATATAAATAAGCATACAAATTGAATAAGCACTTTGAATATTCTAAACAGAATAAGCACTAGTCGTTAATGAATAAGTACTAGTACTTAATGGAATAGATACTAATATCTAAAAAATAAATACTAGTAGTACAGTAGGTTACCAACCAGAATAATACTTTCAACGCCGCCGCTTTGCCGCGGCGGTGAAATTCGGGGTGTATTTGCTGCCTTTAACCGCTAAGAGGCGCTACAATCACAGACTTTGAAAAGTGTCCGTTTATTCTCTCTATTGCGTAATCTGCCGCTGCGTCGCGGCTCATTCAGAGCGATTGAAAGCTGGTAGCAGATGCATTTAAGTGAAATGTAGTTAAAATAATTCATCACAATACTTAAATTAAATTGAATAAATAATGAAAACATTTCAATATAAAACATTGCAATAGAAACATATTAGGCTACATCAAGGCTTTGGAAGAGTATAAGACGTTGACGTAAACGTTCAGGCGGTGGCTCTGTGGTTAACGCAACGACACAGAGATCCAAGAGACCCGAGATCGAATCTCAATATAACACCATGTTGGCCGACATCATTAATCTTTAACCGTTCTTGATGCTTAAATAGTTGACTGTTTATTTGCGAGTTTATTAACTGTTTATTTATTTAAAGTCAAGCGTTTTTTTTAATAATCAATGGCATATTACAACATTGCTACAGTAGAGCTGGGGGTTGTAAGGGGGGCTTCTTACATTCGCTTCATAAACAAACGCACACTAGCACACACATGCAATCTTTTTTCTGCACCCGATGGATAGACTCATAATTTTCAAGCCCCACTGCCCCCATCGCCCCAACGCAATGCTAATGAAATACGCAACAAGCTTAAAATGTTCCAATTTATTGAAGTAACAAGTAGGCTAGTATCTAAATACAAACTAAACAAACAAAAACAAAAATAGAGAAAATAAAAGTGCTGCTGTGTCAAAATGTTTAAAAAGAAAAGAAGAGAAATCCATTTGGCAAGACAAAAAAATTAAAAAATTCAAACAGACATAACATAGGCTAATGTGTTTGATATGGGATTAAAATTATGGGCAGTGCATGAGATATAAACTAATGATTAATTATGTCAAAATTCCTTTGTTCCGATCAGAGCATTTCTGGATATTCCTCAGCTCGCTCATTCCGCTCAGGGTCGCGCGCTCAGGCTGTCTCCGACTAGTTTTTTTTCTAGTCAACTAGTAGCCTAGTTGTTTATTTAAGCCATCAGTGGACAAATCACCCCTTTATATTGATTTAATAACTTAAATAGGCTATACAGGGTAATGAGTGAGTGTTATAAAGCTGCACTCAAGCGCACGAGCCGGAGACAAAAATAGCAAGGAGACATTTAATTGTTTATTAATAAACTGGTGTTTTCTGCGTCGCTGCAAAGATGAAGATGCGATGTAGACTCGCCATGAACGAATAAAGATATAAAGGCATAAAAAGGAAAAGTTCCTCCCGTTGGCGCGCCCAACCTGTCACTTCTCTAGGCTATTCCCACCCATAGAGGGGCGCGCCCCACACTTTGAGCGGCAACTACCATCTGTAGTTAGGGGGGATCTAGCCGGTGTTCTGTCTCTCCCTCTCTCTGCCGTGCAAGCGGCCGCGCGCTACACAGTTTGAACCTACAGTCTATGGTTTGAACTTACATATTCACGTAGCCTTTCGAAAACAGGGACATTCATTGTCCCGGGAGAGTGCTTAAATTTCCCGGGACAGGTTATTAAAAAGAAGGACAATCCCGGTAAAACCGGGACCGGTGGCAACCTAACTTGCATTTAGACTTTATTTCATGCAAAAAAGAAACACACAATCTGATTCTTGCTACATTTTAAATTTGTTTTGCCAAAGAAATTGCAGCTAAATTAAACGAAACGGTACAAATCGAAAATAGTCCAAAGCAACATAAATTAAAGACATGAGTTTTGCCTCTCTCGCGCTGGATCTCAGCAAGTTTATTTAGTCTCCCTTGCTCAAACATTCTTAAACTCTACAGAACCAGTTGAAACAACTGGATTGAACACTTCAATTTAAATTTGTGTGTGAAAACACTTTAAATAGGCTACAATAAATAAACAACAATATTTATAATTTAATCAAATATGGGGACACATCGAGAGATGTAGCCTATCCTTAAAATAATTTTGCCTTTGCCATCGGGCTGGCTATCCGACACTCTCCATATGAATGAGGAACATTAACACCTATTGTCTGTCCCTCCAAACCCCCCACAGGCTCTCTGAGTCTGAGTCTGACTTAAAATAAAGGGAAGTCGCAATTCACACTTAAATCGCTCTTCTAGCATTAGGCTATTAAAGTGTTGATAATGAAAGAATTAAATGATTTAAGCTACATGTGGTATTTCTGTCATAAAAGTTTATTACTAAATATTTCATTATTTAAATAATTTAAGAAATAAAACTGGTTTGGGCCAGCTTTTTCCAAGCAAAACTAAATATAGCCTAATCTTCAAACGCATGTTCATTTTGTTGTCATGAACAAAATGCTCAACTCAATATTAAATTCTACAGGGATCTTTGGGTCCAGGCATGCAAAATGTGAATTAGTTATTTTTTAAATTATTATTATTCAAATAAATATCCAACGCTATCTCACGACCAATTCGTACGAATTTGTACGAATGATTAAAAGGTGGCTAATTCGTACGAATTCATACGACCTCACTCGTACGGATTCGTACGATTTGTCTAAACCAACGTGATGGGTAGGTTTAGGGGCGGGGTCAGGGGTAGGTCATTCGTATGAATTCATACGAATTTGGAATTCGTAAAATATGTACGATTTAGCAAAAATCCTACAAATTCGTACAAATTCATACGAGTCAGGTCGTATGAATTGTTACGAATTAGCCACTCGTACAAATTCGTACGAATTGGTCGTGAGATCGGGTTGAAATATCGGTGCTTCGTGGTAGCCTACTGCTGATAAACTAAATAACATTTAGATAATAATTATGAACTTTAAATGAAACAATATAGCAACACTTCGACGAATAAATGATTTGATCTGTTTTTACATTTTAATTCAGGGCGATTTAGTCTCTACATTTAATTAAACGAGATTTTCACCTTGTCATTTTCTCATTGCGAGGCGCTCACAATCACATCATAAACATATTTGAGCAGATTCTCTGTACCTCTCGTTTTCATATGGATTACATAATCAGATAACATTTATTAACCTAAATATTTAGACATTTAAAGGCTTTAGACATATCCGATTTCCTATCGTGTCTGAGCTGAGGCAAGTGGCTTTCGGTTAATTTTTGTGACGCGCAGTTCCCGGAGACCGAGAGAGACGACATATAAACTTTTGTCATTAGCCTAAAAAAAGTTTACAGTTTTGAACGATGTAGGCTACTGTACTCTTATCTGTATGACCAAAAAAAATCACGTAGGCCTATAGCCTATTAAGTTATTTTAGCTGTTATGAGAAAAATAAATCAAATGAACGCGCTGCCTCGTTTGTCGAAAACTTTACTTAAAACCATGTTTTTAAAAACTCTATGTAGGTTATAGGGAATAAAACAAATATAGATATATATAGGCCTATATATCTTTTTTTTATACAAAACTGCTTTGAACAATTGGTATTATTAGCTACAGATCTAAAGTCGTTCTGTTGGATAGCCTATTTGTTCCTTAGTGTAAAATGGAAATGCATGGTAATATTATTTTATAAATATAAGCAAAAAAATATGTGGTGTAACAGAGTTTTAGAACTAAACAAATCTGCATTAATAGCCTAAAAATATATAGATTTTTTACAGAAGTCCATGTTTGTTCGGGATTTGAACGCAGGTCTGCCGATTGATGAACCGTCAGCTCTACCACTCGGCCATGTCGAAGCTCACTGAGAAAAGCCTGCCCAAACATTTATTTCACCAGTGTGTGTTCGCTCAAATGAGTGAGAACGTTTTGTTGTTAGCCTACTGTGAGTGTAGCCTACTTTACATGAATAAAATAGACCTTTTACAGTTTTAAAATATGATATCCTATCTGTATGACCAAAAATAACGAAGTAGGCTATAGCCTATTAAGTTATTTTAGCAGAAAAATAAATTCAAGTGAACGCGCTGCTGCCACTGAACTTAATTCAGTGGCAGAAGAAAACCCCATTTTAGAATACGCACTAGGCGTGGTGTGTCAAAATACTTAATTATAAACTTCAATATTTCGTTCAAAACCACATCAAAACGCTTTGTGACATTTTAAAAAGCCGTGAATGTATCAATGCCACTGGAACCAGGATCGTAACTGAAATGCGCTGCATGTTTATCTCTCAATACAGGAGCAGAAGCGCTGGTTCAGATTTTATTGTTTGTTGTTTAAACGTGCGTGTTTTAGGCTATATTTAAAAATATATATACTATATTTGATAAGGTCTATTTAGGGTAGACCTATTCGCTATAGCCTACTGTGGAGGGGGGAAATCACCCACCGGCAAATCGCACCTTGCTTAACCATGTTTTTTAAAATTATTTCTGAAAGAATTCCAGTCCTGCTGTCTGCTGTCCTGTCCGTGAAGTTTTTTGTTTGTTTGTTTGTTTGTTTATTTTTTAACAGAACTGTTTTTGAAGACGTAAATTTAGTCAATCTGTTGGATGAGATTTGTTCCTTAGTGTAAAATGGAAATGCATGGTAATTATATAAAAAACATATTCATTCGGGTTTCGAACCCGTGTCTTTGTACTGCTTAAACCTTCAGCTCTACCACTCGACCACAAGTTCGGCTGTTTAAGCGTCAGTGTGCCCACAAACGACAGATGCACTCTTCAATCTTCTCATTCCTCAATAGTTTAGCATCATTGATTGCACCTAATTTATTTTCACTGACTGCGAGATAGGCCTCTTTTAAATTTTGATTCATAAAATGTTCTGCTCTAAAAGTTTGCTATATTCTATTTAAAATGTAGGCTACTTTTACATACGTTTTGCTTTCGCTAAATGTCCCTTTGCGCCACCTGGCGGTCATTTCGCGAATGACTTAGAAATGCGACTGGGTTTTTTTTTGCCGCGGTGATTTCACCGCGGCAGACGCCGCGGCGGCAATAGGCATTCTGGTTGGCTACCTACTGTAGCATGAAAATAGAGACTTCGTATCTCCAGAGCCCGTCTAACTTGTCCGCTTGTCCGGGACAAATGGATTTTTGAAGGACAAGTAAAAGAGAATTTTACTTGCCCGAACGGACAAGTCAAGTAGCCTGATTAGAACATCAATAACAAACAAAATACATAACTAGGGAATCACTAAACCGAGAGAATGATTCTGATTTTATTACATTTATTGTATGTTGTTGCGATCGATTGTGGATAATAAATAGGTTGGCTGTTGACGCTCGCGCAGCCTCTCGAGGAGAAATCTATATGAGCGCAGCACACACACACACACTCAGTTAACAACATACTGTAACTGCCTCTAAAAATCTAAATGTGGAGTTTCTATATTTTAACATATGTGTTAAGCAGCCTCAATTATTTTTCCTGAATACAATATCAAAATGTGACATTGATTTCCTACAACAGTTCAATAAACAGTTAAAATGTAGTCACTTACATTTTAGATGTAATATTGGCTGTTTTTC
Organism: Chrosomus eos; assembly: GCA_036326025.1. Classification (NCBI taxonomy): domain Eukaryota; kingdom Metazoa; phylum Chordata; class Actinopteri; order Cypriniformes; family Leuciscidae; genus Chrosomus; species Chrosomus eos. The sequence goes on along the minus strand of CM070834.1, from coordinate 30,642,398 downwards.
TTCTGTTCCAGCAGCGAAAATAGTTCCAAACAAAAATCACAGCAGAACCACGGCGCATCTCACAGGAACACTCATTGTTTTCATTACTGAATGATTCAGCATTTTGACCCGAATCGGTTCGGTTGAGTCAAAGATTCAATGAGCCATTCCTAAACATCTGTCTCATTCTTGAATGAATCAAGCGTTTAAACGAATCGTTTGAATGAATGAATAAATGACTCACTCATTAATACGGCCGCCTGCCGCCACCTATTGGCAATTTAGTGTTATGTTTATAAGTAGCCTAGTATACTTCTTTCCACTGTTTCTTATTTGTACATTTAAATCAATTTCATAACATTATTTTATGCAATTGTAATTTTTCAGTGTAAATGATTTAATTTGATCAGCCCTACCTAGGGTAACAGTAGCCTATGCTTCATCTTTCATTTTAAATTCCTAAATTTGATCAATAAATTCAATTATTTAGAATAATAAGACACTAATAGGACATTTAATAATTTTGGGGGAGGGGATGCCCTTCATGGGACACTATTATGCGACAGTATCGCACTTTAAGATATATAACTAACACCGTATGCATTTAGGGTGATTGATAACATACATAATATTCAATATTCTTAAGTCAATATCCACAACATTCAATGCAGACATTACAATATGCCGATTTAAATATCAAAGCTGATTGAACACTGATGAGAATATTGCTTCAGAATAAATAAATAAATCCGGACAAGCAACTTTTTTCTCAGACAAGTGAATGACAGATTTACTTGTCCGGAGGACAAGCACATGAAAAAAAATATATATATTATTCTCTCTCTCTCTCTCCTCCTCTCTCTCTCTCTCTCTTCTCCTCTCTCTCTCTCACTCTCTCTCTCTCTCTCTCTCTCTCTCTCTCTCTCTCTCTCTCTCTCTCTCTCTCCTCTCTCTCTCTCTCTCTCTCCTCTCTCTCTCTCTCTCTCTCTCCTCTCTCTCTCTCCTCTCTCTCTCTCCTCTCTCTCTCTCTCTCTCTCTCTCTCTCTCATCCACACACACACACACACACACACACACACACACACATCAAGTCTTTTAAATATACTATTGCCACCCACCGTCAATTTGATGTGTGTGGGTTGGTTTATGTGATTTATGAGGACCACAAATTTGTATAATGGCATGTGTATTACACTGGTATTACAACTTATGGGTGGTTTATGAGGACATTTCAAAAGTCCTCATAAATCAAATGGCTTGAAAAACATAAAAAACAATGTTTTATTAAAAAAATTTAAATGCAGCATGTCTGTTATATGCCTTTACTTTATTAAAAAAAACGTATTTAAAAAATACAAGGCTTAAGACATTTATTTCCTTTTTAATGAAGGCCAAACCACACAGCAGTGAAATGGTTAATCTAGCCCCACTCCCCCTCCCCCTCCCCACACTCACACACACACACACAGACAGCAAGCACAGAGACGTAGGCTCAGAGAGAAATGACCATATTCAAACCAAAATATCTGACTTCCTCTTGGTTGTTACTAATGACTGTAAATTATAAAGTTGTCTGGCTGGAGGAGAACTATATAAATACAGATTTTTGTAACTCTAGATGAAACTAACCCCCCCACTTTTGTCAAAAGGTGGCGCTACTGAGTCCCTGCACCACGCACGTTTCTGAAACTTTGCACATGTCACCTGGCTAATAAATGTGATCTATCTGTCGAGTTTCATGCAATTTTAAGCAATTTCAGGCATGCTAAGAGTCTCAAAAGCATCCAAAAAGAATATTAAAGTTTGATGGCTTGCCACAGCAACAGTTTCAAAGATATCAAGAATCCATTCACAGGTCTACATCTGCCGTGTGTCTACATTATACACATAAAGTTTGAAGCAAATCGGGTAAAAATAAGAGGGTGATTTCAAAGCATTTAGGAAGTGACACACTTCCTGCTGCCAGTTGGTGGCGCTATAACTTTGACTCACAATAGTCGCATCCATGTGATCGGGCTCTTACAGCGAACACACTGCTGAAGTTTCATCAAGATCAGTTAATGTATGCAGAAGTTATAACACACTTCCTGTTTTCATTATTCGCCATAAATTCGATTCCTCGCCACGGCCAAACCGTTCGAGATATCAAAAATCCCCTGGCAATTTTTCATCCTCAATGTCTTGACTTTGTGCACACCGAGTTGCGTGGCGATTGGTTGAATTCTCTAGGATTAGTATATCGAATTCCAGGGGCATACGCTTCCAAACAAACGATAATAGCCGACTTCCTGTTGGGCTGGGGTAAAAAGTAAAAGTACAAAGGATATATGAACCGATGAGATCTATATGTGTAGCGAGTTTCATATTATTACATGCAAGCGTGTTTGATTTATGGACCAATATTTTGGACCCCGTTCCAGGGGGCGCTGTCGAGCTCCCCTGCCACGCCCGGATACCAGCTTCAGCCCGGCCCTGATGGCCACGTGTTCTGACCAGTGTGCAAAGTTTCGAGAGTTTTCGAGCACGTTAAGAACCCCAAAAGTGCCCGAAAGCATAAAAAAGCATGAAAAAGCTTAAAAAAAGGAATATTAATGTTTGATGCATTGCCATGGCAACAGTGTCTAAGATATCAATAATCCTTTCACAGGTCTACATCTGGCATGTGTCTACATTATGCACATGAAGTTTGAAGCAAATCGGGTAAAAATAAGAGGGTGATTTAAAAGCATTTTGAAAGTGACACACTTCCTGCTGCCAGTTGGTGGCGCTATAACTTTGACTCACAATAGTCACATCCATGTGATCGGGCTCTTACAACGAACACACTGCTGAAGTTTCATCAAGATTAGTTAATGTATGCAGTAGTTATAACACACTTCCTGTTTCACGTTTCTCGCCATAATTTCGTTTCCTCGCCACGGCCAAACCGTTCGAGATATCAAAAATCCCCTCGCAAACTTTCATCCTCAATGTCTTGACTTCACGCTGACCGAGTTTCGTGCCGTGTGTTTGAATTCTCTAGGAGGAGTACTTCACATTCCATTGCATGTGTTTTCCAAACAAGCCTAAATAGCCGACTTCCTGTTGGGCTGGGGTAAAAAGTTAGAGTGCGAAGTATATATGAAACGATGAGATCTACATGTGTACCGAGTTTCATATTATTACATGCAAGCGTGTTTGATTTATGGACCATGTTTTCGGACCCCGTTCCAGGGGGCGCTGTCGAGCCCCCCTGCCACGCCCGGGTACCATCTTCAGCCCGGCCCTGATGGCCGCGGGTTCTGACATGTGTGCAAAGTTTCAGGAGTTTTTGAGCATGTTAAGGCCTCCAAAAGTGTCCAAAAGGTAGTAAAAAAATAATTAGAAGAAGAAGAAGAAGAAGAAGAATAAAATATAGCTGCGAGCAGCGATTACGGGCCCAAGCCGGTGGCACCGCAACCCTGGTGCACCAGGGTGGCGGTACCGTCGGCTTTGGCCCTTCATCGCTGCTCGCAGCTATATTTATATATATATATATATATATATATATATATATATATATATATATATATATATATATATATATATATATATATACATATATATATATATATATAAAGCCAGTGGCACCGCCAGCCTGGTGCCTTTAGCGTTATTGTGCACGACGTGACACAAAATATCTGCTCGCTATCTGCCGAACCGCTCTGGTAGTTCCGCTTCAGCACTGATGATGTTGTAGAATTAGTGCGCTCTGGTTGGTCTGGATTATTGGGGATTTTTTAATTTATGCAGAAATAAGTTATTTATAATACAGATAGAGAATAAAGTTAGTGTTGATTAAAATGAAAGAAAACAATTATATTGATCTGAAATATAGCACATTAATTTTAAATTTATTTAGGTTCAATTACCAAACATACAATCTTAATTTAATTTAAAGCAAACAATACATTTAAAATATATGGGTTGTATGCACATAAAAAAAAAAGAAGATATATCCAAAAAAGACAAGGCCTTAAAGCAGTGGTTCTCAATCTTGGTCCTATGGGTGCCACTGCTCTGCACATTTTATATGTCTCCTTTATCTGACACACCCACTTCAGTTAATAAAGCTCTTTCCTAACGAGCTGATGATCTGAATCAGGTGTGTTAAATGAGGGAGACATACAAACTATGCAGAGCAGTGGCTCCCTAGGACCAGGATTGAGATCCACTGCCTTAAAGGGTTAAACTCTTTTCACTGTAACAGACACACTCTCTCTCACACACACACACACACACGTCAAGTCACTTACATTTTAGATGCAATATTGACGGTTTTTTCTGTTTCAGCAGCGAAAATAGTTCAACAAAGATCACAGCAGAACCATTGCGCATCTCACAGCAACATGTTTTCTCATTACTGAATGATTCAGCATTTTGGACAAATTGGTTTACTCAAAGATTCAATTAGGGTTGTGCCGATAGACGATATCATAGTTAAGCCAGCATCGCGACTCCCCCCCCCCCCTCCCCCATGTTTCCATGGTGACGCGTCATGCTTGGCACGTGATTCACCACAGCCAAAATAGCGCTGTGTGACATGTAACGTTAGCGCTTTTATTTATAAATATTAACAAACCTGGTTACCATGTCATCAACTATCTTCTATTCTGATTCTCAAATGTGTGTAAGTGAGTTTGTTTTGTCGTTTAAAAAACAGTTTCTCCCGAAATACATGGCCGGTGAACTGGGAGAAGAATAGAGTTAACTTTATAGTTCCTTACACTGTGTGTCTGATATGAATAAAATCCGTCGGCAAATATATTTGAATGGGTTGTTATGGCTGCTTCCATAGACACCATTGTGTATTTTACAAACTATAAATGTATTGTTTTGCTATAAGTTATATGCATTTAAATGTCTGAAACCTAAAATAAACATTATGTGGTTAAAAACACTGAATAGTTGTGATATAATATGACAAGCACTGAACGCGTCTGTCTCTGGCTCAGCGCCAGCCACAGCGCGAAAGCACAGTCTGGATCTGGCTGCTCTGTCACGTGTACATTGTACATCATGTACATTCGCTCCTAGTGGTCAGCTGCTGCAGACTCAGAGCGTGCCGAAATCAAAATTGCTGATGAGATGTAGAGGAAAATATCTCCGCGTTGTGCCTACGCCCCTTAGCTGTTCTAAATCCACTGTAAAACACGGCTTTGCGGGGCTTATTGCTTAAGTGAAAAATTAAAACGTTAGCCCCGCCCCTCCTCCCGATATCATCGTCCATCGCGATGTTTCACTGTACACATCGTCTGATGCCAAATTGGTAGACATCGCAAACCCTAGATTCAATGACCAATCCATACCTGTCTCATTCATGAATGACTCAGTCGTTCGAACGAATCGTTTGAACGAATGAATCAATGACTCGCTCATTAAGACGGTAGCCTGGCGACACCTAGTGACGGTTCAGTGTTATGTTTAAAAGTATCATTCTTTCCAACGATTTTTAATTGACTCATATTTAAAACAATCTCATAACATCATTTAATGCATTGTTATTTTTCAATGTAAATGATGTAATTTGATCAGACCTACCTAGGGTAACAGCCATATAGTATCTTATTATTCTAAATAATTGAATTTATTGATCAAATTTACAAATTAAAATGAAAGATGAAGCATACATTTAATAAGACTGGACTAGGGGTGCCTTGCAGATATTACAATTATGCACTTTTAAATATACCATTGCCACCCACCGTCAATTTGGTGTGTGTGTGTGTGTGTGTGTGTGTGTGTGTGTGTGTGTGTGTGTGTGTGTGTGTGTGGGTTGGTTTGTGTGGGTTGGTTTATGTGATTTATGAGGACACAAATTTGTATAATGACGTGTATTACACTGGTATTACAACTTATGGGTGGTTTATGAGGACATTTCAAAAGTCCTCATAAATCAAATGGCTTGAAAAACATAAAAAACAATGTTTTATTAAAAAAATTTAAATGCAGCATGTCTGTTATATGCCTTTATTAAAAAAAAACGTATTTAAAAAATACAAGGCTTAAGACATTTATTTTCTTTTTTAATGAAGGCCAAACCACACAGCAGTGAAATGGTTAATCTAGCCCCACTCCCCCTCCCCCTTCCCACACTCACAGACACACACACAGAGAGCAAGCACAGAGACGTAGGCTCAGAGAGAAATGACCATATTCAAACCAAAATATCTGACTTCCTCTTGGTTGTTACTAATGACTGTAAATTAGAAAGTTGTCTGGCTGGAGGAGAACTATATAAATACAGATTTTTGTAACTCTAGATGAAACTAACCCCCCCACTTTTGTCAAAAGGTGGCGCTACTGAGTCCCTGCACCACGCCCGTTTCTGAAACTATCTGAAGCCCAAAAAGACAAGGCTTAAAAACTCTTGTCACTGTAACAGACACAATCTCTCTCTCTCTCTCTCACACACACACACACACACACACCACACACACACACACACACACACACACACACACACACACACACACACACACACACACACACACACACACACACACACACACACACACACACACACACACACACACACACACACACACACACACACACACACACACACACACACACACACACACACACACACACACACACACACACACACGTCAAGTCACTTACATTTTAGATGCAATATTGAATAAGCAGAAAAATCGAATTTTCTGCTCTGAAAATATAAATAAGCATACAAATTGAATAAGCACTTTGAATATTCTAAACAGAATAAGCACTAGTTGTTAATGAATAAGTACTAGTACTTAATGGAATAGATACTAATATCTAAAAAATAAGTACTAGTAGCATGAAAATAGAGACTTCGTATTTCCAGAGCCCGTCTAACTTGTCCGCTTGTCCGGGACAAATGGATTTTTGAAGGACAAGTAAAAGAGAATTTTACTTGCCCGAACGGACAAGTCAAGTAGCCTGATTAGAACATCAATAACAAACAAAATACATAACTAGGGAATCACTAAACCGAGAGAATGACTCTGATTTTATTATATTTATTGTATGTTGTTGCGATCGATTGTGGATAATAAATAGGTTGCGCTGTTGACGCTCGCGCAGCCTCTCGAGGAGAAATCTATATGAGCGCAGCACACACACACTCAGTTAACAACATACTGTAACTGCCTCTAAAAATCTAAATGTGGAGTTTCTATATTTTAACATATGTGTTAAGCAGCCTCAATTGTTTTTCCTGAATACCATATCAAATTGTGACATTGATTTCCTACAACAGTTCAATAAACAGTTAAAATGTAGTCACTTACATTTTAGATGTAATATTGGCTGTTTTTCTTCTGTTCCAGCAGCGAAAATAGTTCCAAACAAAAATCACAGCAGAACCACAGCGCATCTCACAGGAACACTCATTGTTTTCATTACTGAATGATTCAGCATTTTGACCCGAATCGGTTCGGTTGAGTCAAAGATTCAATGAGCAATTCCTAAACATCTGTCTCATTCTTGAATGAATCAACCGTTTAAACGAATCGTTTGAATGAATGAATAAATGACTCACTCATTAATACGGCCGCCTGCCGCCACCTATTGGCAATTTAGTGTTATGTTTATAAGTAGCCTAGTATACTTCTTTCCACTGTTTCTTATTTGTACATTTAAATCAATTTCATAACATTATTTTATGCAATTGTAATTTTTCAGTGTAAATGATTTAATTTGATCAGCCCTACCTAGGGTAACAGTAGCCTATGCTTCATCTTTCATTTTAAATTCCTAAATTTGATCAATAAATTCAATTATTTAGAATAATAAGACACTAGTAGGACATTTAATAATATTGGGGGAGGGGATGCCCTTCATGGGACACTATTATGCGACAGTATCGCACTTTAAGATATATAACTAACACCGTATTGCATTTAGGGTGATTGATAACATACATAATATTCAATATTCTTAGTCAATATCCACAACATTCAATGCAGATATTACAATATGCCGATTTAAATATCAAAGCTGATTGAACACTGATGAGAATATTGCTTCAGAATAAATAAATAAATAAATAAATAAATAAATAAATAAATAAATAAATCCGGACAAGCAACTTTTTTCTCAGACAAGTAAATGACAGATTTACTTGTCCGGAGGACAAGCACATGAAAAAAAAAAAAAAAAAAAAAAAAAAATTATGTTCTTTCCTCTCTCTCTCTCTCTCTCTCACACTCACACACACACACACACACACACATCAAGTCTTTTAAATATACTATTGCCACCCACCGTCAATTTGATGTGTGTGTGGGTTGGTTTATGTGATTTATGAGGACACAAATTTGTATAATGGCATGTGTATTACACTGGTATTACAACTTATGGGTGGTTTATGAGGACATTTCAAAAGTCCTCATAAATCAAATGGCTTGAAAAACATAAAAAACAATGTTTTATTAAAAAAATTTAAATGCAGCATGTCTGTTATATGCCTTTATTAAAAAAACGTATTTAAAAAATACAAGGCTTAAGACATTTATTTTCTTTTTAATGAAGGCCAAACCACACAGCAGTGAAATGGTTAATCTAGCCCCACTCCCCCTCCCCCTTCCCACACTCACAGACACACACACACACACACAGAGAGCAGTCACAGAGACGTAGGCTCAGAGAGAAATGACCATATTCAAACCAAAATATCTGACTTCCTCTTGGTTATTGCTAATGACTGTAAATTAGAAAGTTGTCTGGCTGGAGGAGAACTATATAAATACAGATTTTTGTAACTCTAGATGAAACTAACCCCCCCACTTTTGTCAAAAGGTGGCGCTACTGAGTCCCTGCACCACGCCCGTTTCTGAAACTATGCACATGTCACCTGGCTAATAAATGTGATCTGTCTGTCGAGTTTCATGCAATTTTAAGCAATTTCAGGCATGCTAAGAGTCTCAAAAGCATCCAAAAAGAATATTAAAGTTTGATGGATTGCCACAGCAACAGTTTCAAAGATATCAAGAATCCATTCACAGGTCTTCATCTGCCGTGTATTTACATTATACAGATGAAGTTTGAAGCAAATCGGGTAAAAATAAGAGGGTGATTTCAAAGCATTTTGAAAGTGACACACTTCCTGCTGCCAGTTGGTGGCGCTATAACTTTGACTCACAATAGTCACATCCATGTGATCGGCCTCTTACAACGAACACACTGCTGAAGTTTCATCAAGATCAGTTAATGTATGCTGAAGTTATGACACACTTCCCGTTTCACGTTTCTCGCCATAATTTCGTTTCCTCGCCACGGCCAAACCGTTCGAGATATCAAAAATCCCCTCGCAAACTTTCATCCTCAATGTCTTGACTTCACGCTGACCGAGTTTCGTACCATGTGTTTGAATTCTCTAGGAGGAGTACTTCACATTCCTTTGCATGCGTTTTCCAAACAAGCCTAAATAGCCGACTTCCTGTTGGGCTGGGGTAAAAAGTTAGAGTGCGAAGTATATATGAAACGATGAGATCTACATGTGTACCGAGTTTCATATTTCATGCAAGCGTTTTTTATTTATGGACCATGTTTACGGACCCTGTTCCAGGGGGCGCTGTCGAGCCCCCCTGCCACGCCCGGGTACCATCTTCAGCCCGGCCCTGATGGCCGCGGGTTCTGACATGTGTGCAAAGTTTCAGGAGTTTTTGAGCATGTTAAGGCCTCCAAAAGTGTCCAAAAGGTAGTAAAAAAATAATAATAATAATAATAATAATAAATAATCCTTAGGAAAACAATAGGGCCTTCGCCCTTTGGGCTTGGGCCCTAATTAAAGTTTGATGGATTGCCACAGCAACAGTTTCAAAGATATCAAGAATCCATTCACAGGTCTTCATCTGCCGTGTATTTACATTATACAAATGAAGTTTGAAGCAAATCGGGTAAAAATAAGAGGGTGATTTCAAAGCATTTTGAAAGTGACACACTTCCTGCTGCCAGTTGGTGGCGCTATAACTTTGACTCACAATAGTCACATCCATATGATCGGGCTCTTACAACGAACACACTGCTGAAGTTTCATCAAGATCAGTTAATGTATGCTGAAGTTATGACACACTTCCTGTTTCACGTTTCTCGCCATAATTTTGTTTCCTCGCCACGGCCAAACCGTTCGAGATATCAAAAATCCCCTCGCAAACTTTCATCCTCAATGTCTTGACTTCACGCTGACCGAGTTTCGTGCCGTGTGTTTGAATTCTCTAGGAGGAGTACTTCAAATTCCATTGCGTGTGTTTTACCAACAACCCTAAATAGCCCACTTCCTGTTGGGCTGGGGTAAAAAGTAAGAGTGTGAAGTATATATGAAACGATGAGATCTACATGTGTACCGAGTTTCATATTATTACATGCAAGCGTGTTTGATTTATGGACCATGTTTTTCGGACCCCGTTCCAGGGGGCGCTGTCGAGCCCCCCTGCCACGCCCGGGTACCATCTTCAGCCCGGCCCTGATGGCCGCGGGTTCTGACATGTGTGCAAAGTTTCAGGAGTTTTTGAGCATGTTAAGGCCTCCAAAAGTGTCCAAAAGGTAGTAAAAAAATAATAATAATAATAATAATAATAATAATAAATAATCCTTAGGAAAACAATAGGGCCTTCGCCCTTTGGGCTTGGGCCCTAATAATAAATAATCCTTAGGAAAACAATAGGGCCTTCGCCCTTTGGGCTTGGGCCCTAATAAATAATCCTTAGGAAAACAATAGGGCCTTCGCCCTTAGGGCTTGGGCCCTAATAATCCTTAGGAAAACAATAGGGCCTTCGCCCTTAGGGCTTGGGCCCTAAATATAGCTGCGAGCAGCGATTACGGGCCCAAGCCGGTGGCACCGCAACCCTGGTGCACCAGGGTGGCGGTACCGTTGGCTTTGGCCCTTCATCGCTGCTCGCAGCTATATATATATATATATATATATATATATATATATATATATATATATATATATATATATATATATATATATATATATATATATATATATATATATATATATATATATATATATATATATAAAGCCAGTGGCACCGCCACCCTGGTGCCTTTAGCGTTATTGTGCACGACGTGACACAAAATATCTGCTCGCTATCTGCCGAACGGCTCTGGTAGTTCCGCTTCAGCACTGATGATGTTGTAGAATTAGTGCGCTCTGGTTGGTCTGGATTATTGGGGATTTTTTAATTTATGCAGAAATAAGTTATTTATAATACAGATAGAGAATAAAGTTAGTGTTGATTAAAATGAAAGAAAACAATTATATTGATCTGAAATATAGCACATTAATTTTAAATTTATTTAGGTTCAATTACCAAACATACAATCTTAATTTAATTTAAAGCAAACAATACATTTAAAATATATGGGTTGTATGCACATAAAAAAAAAAAGAAGATATATCCAAAAAAGACAAGGCCTTAAAGCAGTGGTTCTCAATCTTGGTCCTATGGGTGCCACTGCTCTGCACATTTATATGTCTCCTTTATCTGACACACCACTTCAGTTAATAAAGCTCTTTCCTAAGAGCTGATGACTGAATCAGGTGTGTTAAATGAGGGGAGAACATACAAACTATGCAGAGCAGTGGCTCCCTAGGACCAGGATTGAGATCCACTGCCTTAAAGGGTTAAACTCTTTTCACTGTAACAGACACACTCTCACACACACACACACACACACACACACACACACGTCAAGTCACTTACATTTTAGATGCAATATTGACGGTTTTTCTGTTTCAGCAGCGAAAATAGTTAAACAAAGATCACAGCAGAACCATTGCGCATCTCACAGCAACATGTTTTCTCATTACTGAATGATTCAGCATTTTGGACAAATTGGTTTACTCAAAGATTCAATTAGGGTTGTGCCGATAGACGATATCATAGTTAAGCCAGCATCGCGACTCCCCCCCCCCCCTCCCCCATGTTTCCATGGTGACGCGTCATGCTTGGCACGTGATTCACCACAGCCAAAATAGCGCTGTGTGACATGTAACGTTAGCGCTTTTATTTATAAATATTAACAAACCTGGTTACCATGTCATCAACTATCTTCTATTCTGATTCTCAAATGTGTGTAAGTGAGTTTGTTTTGTCGTTTAAAAAACAGTTTCTCCCGAAATACATGGCCGGTGAACTGGGAGAAGAATAGAGTTAACTTTATACTTACACTGTGTGTCTGATATGAATAAAATCCGTCGGCAAATATATTTGAATGGGTTGTTATTGCTGCTTCCATAGACACCATTGTGTATTTTACAAACTATAAATGTATTGTTTTGCTATAAATTATATGCATTTAAATGTCTGAAACCTAAAATAAACATTATGTGGTTAAAAACACTGAATAGTTGTGATATAATATGACAAGCACTGAACGCGTCTGTCTCTGGCTCAGCGCCAGCCACAGCGCGAAAGCACAGTCTGGATCTGGCTGCTCTGTCACGTGTACATTGTACATCATGTACATTCGCTCCTAGTGGTCAGCTGCTGCAGACTCAGAGCGTGCCGAAATCAAAATGGCTGATGAGATGTAGAGGAAAATATCTCCGCGTTGTGCCTACGCCCCTTAGCTGTTCTAAATCCACTGTAAAACACGGCTTTGCGGGCTTATTGCTTAAGTGAAAAATTAAAACGTTAGCCCCGCCCCTCCTCCCGATATCATCGTCCATCGCGATGTTTCACTGTACACATCGTCTGATGCCAAATTGGTAGACATCGCAAACCCTAGATTCAATGACCAATCCATACCTGTCTCATTCATGAATGACTCAGTCGTTCGAACGAATTGTTTGAACGAATGAATCAATGACTCGCTCATTAAGACGGTAGCCTGGCGACACCTAGTGACGGTTCAGTGTTATGTTTAAAAGTATCATTCTTTCCAACGATTTTTAATTGACTCATATTTAAAACAATCTCATAACATCTTTTAATGCATTGTTATTTTTCAATGTAAATGATGTAATTTGATCAGCCCTACCTAGGGTAACAGCCATATAGTATCTTATTATTCTAAATAATTGAATTTATTGATCAAATTTACAAATTAAAATGAAAGATGAAGCATACATTTAATAAGACTGGACTAGGGGTGCCTTGCAGATATTACAATTATGCACTTTTAAATATACCATTGCCACCCACCGTCAATTTGGTGTGTGTGTGTGTGTGTGTGTGTGTGTGTGTGTGTGTGTGTGTGTGTGTGTGGGTTGGTTTGTGTGGGTTGGTTTATGTGATTTATGAGGACACAAATTTGTATAATGACGTGTATTACACTGGTATTACAACTTATGGGTGGTTTATGAGGACATTTCAAAAGTCCTCATAAATCAAATGGCTTGAAAAACATAAAAAACAATGTTTTATTAAAAAAATTTAAATGCAGCATGTCTGTTATATGCCTTTACTTTATTTAAAAAATACAAGGCTTAAGACATTTATTTCCTTTTTTAATGAAGGCCAAACCACACAGCAGTGAAATGGTTAATCTAGCCCCACTCCCCCTCCCCCTTCCCACACTCACAGACACACACACAGAGAGCAGGCGCATAGCCCCACTCCCCCTCCCCCTTCCCACACTCACAGACACACACACACAGAGAGCAGTCACAGAGACGTAGGCTCAGAGAGAAATGACCATATTCAAACCAAAATATCTGACTTCCTCTTGGTTGTTACTAATGACTGTAAATTAGAAAGTTGTCTGGCTGGAGGAGAACTATATAAATACAGATTTTTGTAACTCTAGATGAAACTAACCCGCCCACTTTTGTCAAAAGGTGGCGCTACTGAGTCCCTGCACCACGCCCGTTTCTGAAACTATGCACATGTCACCTGGCTAATAAATATGATCTGTTTGTCGAGTTTCATGCAATTTTAAGCAATTTCAGGCATGCTAAGAGTCTCAAAAGCATCCAAAAAGAATATTAAAGTTTGATGGATTGCCACAGCAACAGTTTCAAAGATATCAAGAATCTGCCGTGTATTTACATTATACAGATGAAGTTTGAAGCAAATCGGGTAAAAATAAGAGGGTGATTTCAAAGCATTTTGAAAGTGACACACTTCCTGCTGCCAGTTGGTGGCGCTATAACTTTGACTCACAATAGTCACATCCATGTGATCGGGCTCTTACAACGAACACACTGCTGAAGTTTCATCAAGATTAGTTAATGTATGCAGTAGTTATGACACACTTCCCGTTTCACGTTTCTCGCCATAATTTCGTTTCCTCGCCACGGCCAAACCGTTCGAGATATCAAAAATCCCCTCGCAAACTTTCATCCTCAATGTCTTGACTTCACACTGACCGAGTTTCGTGCCGTGTGTTTGAATTCTCTAGGAGGAGTACTTCACATTCCATTGCATGCGTTTTCCAAACAAGCCTAAATAGCCGACTTCCTGTTGGGCTGGGGTAAAAAGTTAGAGTGCGAAGTATATATGAAACGATGAGATCTACATGTGTACCGAGTTTCATATTATTACATGCAAGCGTGTTTGATTTATGGACCATGTTTTCGGACCCCGTTCCAGGGGGCGCTGTCGAGCCCCCTGCCACGCCCGGGTACCATCTTCAGCCCGGCCCTGATGGCCGCGGGTTCTGACATGTGTGCAAAGTTTCAGGAGTTTTTGGGCATGTTAAGGCCTCCAAAAGTGTCCAAAAGGTAGTAAAAAAATTAGAAGAAGAAGAAGAAGAAGAAGAATAATAAATAATCCTTAGGAAAACAATAGGGCCTTCGCCCTTAGGGCTTGGGCCCTAATAATAATAAATAATCCTTAGGTAAACAATAGGGCCATCGCCCTTTGGGCTTGGGCCCTAAAAATATGAGAAAGTTAAACTTAACTGGCAAGTTAAAGCAGGGGTTCCCAAACTTTTTAGCCTGCGACCCCCTTGATAAATGTGCTGCTGCCCCGCGACCCCCCCCCCCCCCCTCCCTCCCTTCCCTTTACAGCAAGTCGATTTTATGCCCAGTAGTGTTGTCAAAAATATTGATATTTCGATAAATATTGATACTGAAATATCTGAACGGTACAAATACTAATTTCCCGAAGTATCGATACTAGCCGAGCTGTCACTTTCACTTCTCTCCAAAGGCGCGTTGATAAACACCCCACACACACACACACACACACACACACACACCTCTGGTTAAATAGCAAAAGTGAAGTGAATGGAAAGATGGAGTGTGCTGCGCCCGCGCAAACAGTTTTGGTTGATAAAGAACACAGCAGGAGTGCTATCTTGAAATATTTTGGATATGAAGGAAATGAAAATGGAAAGCCGAAGGACATAAGCAAGCGAATATGCAAGAGATGCTACAGAGCAGTGCTAACAAAAGGCATTTTTCAACACATCATCCTTCATCCATCATCCATTTTTCCATTTTTTATTTATTTATAGAAATCATCTCGCGACCCCTGCGCCGGGGTCCCGCGACCCCCACTTTGGGAACCACTGAGTTAAAGAGTAAGGTTTTTAATGTACTTACATTATGGTAAAGGTGATTTCGATTTTTTATGGCGGACAAACTAATTTGTCAGATGTCCTTATATACATGTGTCTTGCCACTATTGGGCATACAGGTCAGATCCGTCATTACTACAATTTGCCTGAAAAAATTGAGTAAATGTGTAAGCTAGATTTATGCCTATTTTTTCACATCTTCATGGACACCACAATGATTTCCCTTGTGTGGTAATATATTTCCTTGTTATAATGTATGATTTGCAAAAATAAAAACTGCATCTGTGTTGATGAGAGAACCAAAATGTATGCGTGTTGTGCGCCCGCTACATTATGGCCAAGCATGCACGCTTAAAATAGCATTATGAACAACGCGCAACGCGCCACTGACTTTAGACCAGGTATTTTTTGGTCAGTGGCGGAATTGTTTTCTGGAAGTGCAAAATAGCACTAGGGAACGTTTGCGCCGAAACACGCCTCCTCTTTGCGCTGAACCGCCCCGGGTAGCGCAAGTTCATTTCCTAGTTTACCGACGTGTGTCTGTGGAGGGAAAAGCCCGCTTTGCGCGGGTGCAAAATAGGAATGATTCATGCGTCAGTGAACAAAGTCATTTGTGCCGGGTGCAAGATAGAGCCCCATAGCTGATTCCAAGTGATCAAGGGCTTAGGACGTTCCAGTTCAGCCCATTGCAGTTTCCGCCAGAAGTGGGCACTCGTGCAACGTAAGCAATGATGGGGCAAAACGGAATGAAAAAGTGTTAACCCACGCTATCTACGGAAGACGACCTGCGAGCAATGGGAGAGAGGGTGCCCTGGACTCGGCCACCTCGTTGTTAGACAACACAATCGATGATGGTACGTTGTGTTATGTTAACAATATACGCGTAACAATATGCGCGTTTACGATGATTTCATGGCAGTAGAGGCGGCGCAAATAACGATCAGTCCCACCCACTTTGAAGGGGTACTAACTGCGGTGGAAAACCAACCGAGCTAAAGCGAACCGAACCGTGCCGAGTCGAGTCGTACAAAAGCATCCGATTTAAAACGTACTTAAGTATCGAAAGTAAATCGTAAATAAATATTCAAACTGTAAATATCAATAATTAAACAGATAAATTGTTTTGGCAGTGATATGCAATGTTTTAATTGAACAAATTATTAGATACAGCAATGAAGCACCTTGCATCAATTCTAAACAATTTCATTAAGTTTAGTGACAGCATATTATGGTGCAGTGACTGATTTCTTTGATACAAGTTTTACAATTTCAATTATTGTGGTTTGATTCCGATCTTCAATATAGATTCATTTTGATAAATATTTGTTACAGTAGATACATGTTAATTTTTAAATTTAGAAAATCTCACCTAATGCTGTGTAAACATAGGCTACAGAGAGCCCTGTCAGCTGGTATTATTAAATGTTAAAGGGTACCTATTTATGGCATTTAAAATGTTCCTAATATTGTTCTGGGAGTCCCCAACAACAGTTTTACGAGCATGCCATGACAAAAAAACACTTTTGTTGTCTTATAATATGCATTTATTTTTACTTGATTTGCTCACCGACTCCCATATGAATCGTTTAGCGAGTCATTTTTCCAAACCCTGCCTTTGCGTGACGCTAATCTGTGGTGATTTAGCTACCATAGCCCAAAGTTTAGTGGTTAACCCTCTGAGCCCGACGGCATCGTCGACGATGCCACAAATCAGCTCCGAGAAATTATGATATAACTCGACAACAGATTTATCGATTTTCTTACCGTTTTTTCCAGCAGAAAGCTAACGAGCTAGCCATCACGGGGGTGTCTTTGGTGTCTTTCTAGCCTTTACAGAAGGTTTTCTATCCAGCCTGGAACTTGTGCATCCTTTCGGAGTTTTTCAGCCATAAATCCAAACGTTTATATCCAACTTTGATACACTTGAAGTCCATAACTTATAAATATTCCGTCATATTTGCCGCTAGCTCGATGCTAGCTGCCATTTTGGATATCCACGTGATGGTTTTTGACCAATTACAGGCTGATCCGTCGTAAACATTGGGTGTGTCACTGGGTCATTGCGCTCTCTCCAAGGGAGGGAGGGAGAGAGAGTAGCACGGAGACGCAGGTTTCACAGAGAATCACAGAGAAATGGATCTAAATCGAGCGCAGAATTATGGATTTTCAGGAGAACAGAGCTTTTTGACAGATGAGGAACTAGATTACCAGGATAGACCCAGCTGAAGTGCCATTTATTTATTTACTGTAAAAAAGTATTATAGAAGTATAAATGTAGTATAAAAGTATAAAAAGAATAGAATAAATAAAATAATAAATAAAATAAAATATAAATGCAAAGCCTGTGATGTGGCCCTCTTTGTGATTGCTGATAGGAACTGTTTTGAGGCTTGGCAGTTGGCACCAGTGAATTTCATGAAAACGCCTGGACTTCTTTTGGAAAAATTTAAATAGTTTTGGTTCTGTACAAGTTATAATGTTTATTCCTGTGCTCCAGGACTCCAAAGACATGAACAAACTGTTTTCCAGAGGAAATTTGCTTAGCTTTTATTTATTTGTGTGTGATTTCAATAAATATTTGAGTGATTCAATTTCCGATTTCTTTTTTCATCTGTCTTTATGGTCCCATAACTTATTTTACATTCAGGTGACATCAATGTAACACAGATATGCTGAAAGTTCAATTTGTCCTGAAAAAAAAGAGGTGTGTCAATTGTCTGTACACAAAAGGGTTGATGTTTTACAAGCTTTTTTAGTGAATAACACCAGACGGAAAAATTATTGTAAAAATACCCTTAGGTCTCTGAGGGTTAAAGCACATTCAGTCTTTGTTTGCGTTAGCCCAATGCAGTACTAAGAGGTAAAGTTATAGCTATATTCTTTATGACAACTCCATTAACAACGACAAACACTTCGCATATTTCAATACAACTGACGACCTATGCGCTGTGCGTACACAACACACACACATACTTATTGAGCATGATACATAAAAGATAAAAGCAACAATTAATATTAATAATACTTACAGTTTGTGATTCGGAGAAGGAAGCTGATCCAAATAAACTCGGTACTGAACCAGTATCAGCCGGCTAGCAAATCCATACTTTATAGCATTTAGGTTTGTGAAGCAATCACCTTCAAAATTACGCAAACACAGAACAAGGCTATACTTCTGTGGTATAGTTGTATATATGAACTGTAGCCACTTAGTCTTCAAATGCTCCTCACTGGGCAGATGAAAAAAGTTTGCTTTTGCGTCGCACTTCAAAACAGCGTCTCGACATGATGTTAGTTTTCCCTGGCATCTCCGACAGGGTTGCCAGGTCTGCACAACAAAACCAGCCCAATTGCTCATCAAAACTAACCCAATCACGGCCAAAAATAGTCAAATAGCGTTACCGGGTGTTTCCCCAATAACAATCATGTTCCAGTGGGTAAAACAATCGCGTCAACCCGTGCACTACAAAACAACCCGCGGAAACAGTGCAGGCATATACGGACCTGGCAACACTGGTCTCCGAACGCAAGCCCAAAACCAGCCCAATTGCTCATCAAAACTAACCCAATCACGGCCAAAAATAGTCAAATAGCGTTCCCGGGTGTTTCCCCAATAACAATCATGTTCCAGTGGGTAAAACAATCGCGTCAACCCGTGCACTACACAAACAACCCGCGGAAACAGTGCAGGCATATACGGACCTGGCAACACTGGTCTCCGAACGCAATGAGTGGGCGTATCTTATTCAAATAACTTGTCAAGTTGACGTCAACTAGACAAAGGAAAAGCATCGTTCGTCGAACGATTCATATCAGCAACTCAGAGTCGACTCTTACTTTGAGACAATAACTTTGTATACGGTGAACTTTCATGTTTAAAACTTTGCAGGATGTTTTCGTTCACTTAGATCTATGTTAGACACTACATGAAGGGCAATTTTCAAAAATCCATAATAGGTACCCTTTAAAAATACATACGTTTTTTTTTATAATAACTTTATAATATTTTAATGATATAAGTAAAAATATAATAAATATAAATATATAGTGCACATATTTAGCAAAATACTAATTTATACTAATATTAAATATATTATAAAATACTAATTTTTCTAGCTAACTAACGTGCTATGGTCATTAAATGATTTTTTTCCTGAGGTAAATGTAACGTTATGTGACATTGTTCTCCAGCTGTTTTATTGACCTCTTTATTTACAATTAACTAGTAGTAAAGAGATTAACGGCACCCAATAGCAGGCGCTAGAATCACTCTGTCAAGTCACATTTAAAAGCGCCAAAACGGTTCTTATTGTTTGTATTTCTTAATAAAATTGACAGAATCTGAGAGCTGAGAAGCTGATAATTTGTTTCATATCAAAAGTAACCTACTCTGTCTTGTCTGTCGGTGTCAATGTCCTCTTTGCTTCGCGATTTTTCTCTGCGTGAGAAAATGGATGCGTGTCGTGAGAGCATGTGGAAAGTGTCAATTGCGTGGCAGCTCTACAATAGACATGTTCCATTAGCAGCATGAAACAGAAGATGTGCAAGATGTAAGCGGGAATCTCGGGATCATTGCTGGCAGAGCTGCACCTTCACCTGTTGCGGTCATATTCCACAATGGCGAACTGACTGCTATGTGAGCGTATGCTGGCAAAGAGCTTGCGCGTTCTTTTTTCAAAATAAAACCAAGTTTTTTATTGGTTTGGAAAGCCAGTGTAATAAATACTTGGAGAGGGCATGGGGAAATGTAACGGAGTAAAAAGAAAACTTTGTCTTTAAGGGGTACCTATCATGGAATTTTGAAAATTACCTTTCATGTAGTGTGTAACAGATCTAAGTGAACAAAAACATCCTGCAAAGTTTTAAATATGAAAGTTCACCGTATACAAAGTTATTGTCTCTCAAAAGTAAGAGTCGACTCTGAGTCGCTGATATGAATCGATAGACGAACGATGCACTTTCGTACATCACTTGTACAAGTTATTTGAATTCGACACGCCCACTCAGTGCGCGCGCCGAGCAGACAAAGAAACCTGACAACAACATGTCGACGAGACTCTGTTCTGAAGTGCGAATCAAAAGCAAACTTTTTTTTTCACTGCCCAGGGACAAGAATGTGAAGACTCAGTGGCTAGAGTTTATTTACAACTATACCACACAAGTATAGCCACCTTGAGCTGTGTTCGCGTTATTTTAATGACGATCGCTTCACAAACACAAATGCTTTCAAGTGTGAATTCGCGAGTCGCCTGATACTGAAGGAACGTTCAATACCAAGTTTATTTGGATCAGCTTCCTCCTCCGAATCACAACCTGTAAGTACTATTAATAATTGTTGCTTTTATGTGTGTGTGTGTGTGTGTGTGTGTGTGTGTGTGTGTGTGTGTGTGTGTGTGTGTGTGTGTGTGTGTGTGTGTGTGTGTGTGTGTGTGTGTGTGTGTGTGTGTGTGTGTGTGTGTGTGTGTGTGTGTGTGTGTGTGTGTGTGTGTGTGTAAGAGAGAGAGTGAGAGTTACGCTCAGCAGCTTCTAGGTCTCCAATGTCATTTTTTTTGTTTTTTGAAATATGTGAAACGTATTGTAGTACTGCAGTGCTTTATCAATATGTTTAAGCTTTGGGCTAACGCAAAATATAACTGACTGGGTGATCTGACCAATCACCGCCGATTAGCGTCACGCAAAGGAGGGGTTTGGACAAATGAGTCGTCAAACGAATCATTAGGGAGTCGGTGAGCAAATCAGGTAAAAATAAATGCATAGTATAAGACAACAAAAGTGTTTTTTGTCATTGCATGCATGTAAAACTGTTGTTGGGGACTCCGAGAACATTATTACGAACATTTTAAATGCCATAATAGGTACCCTTTAATATTGTAGTGGAGTAAGAGTAAAAGTAGATGCAAATAAAACATACTCAAGTACAGATCCCCCAAAAAAATACTTAAGTAACAAAGTATTTTTACTTCGTTACTTACCACCACTGCAATTTTAATATCACAAAAAACAAATACTAGCAGAAGTATAAAAAACAGCTCACTGAAGACAAATAAACAGTAAGTAAAATAAGAAAGAACAAATAAGCTGACTACTAGCAATAGGACAAAAACTACAAGAGAACAAAAAGACAAATAAAACACCTAATGGAAAAACTTCAATCACTAGAAGAAAAAAAAAACTACAATAGAACAAAAAATACAAACATGAGCATAACTACCAGTTAATAGCCTCTACCGGTATATCGACCACCCCTAGTTGTGTTGGGTTTAAAATTAATATAAGGTGTTTATTTTTATTTACCCCAGTCCCTGTCCATTGTAACTGTGGACATCATATTCTGTAGACTTTCCTTTTGTGTTGCACAGAATTCTTATTCTTATGTCTTTCCAAACCATATGACAAAAAAAGAAAATTACAATTTTCTTTCTTGGGTGAATTTACACCCTTGTAAAAACTATATTCAAAATTAAGTAAACTGGCATTAATAATAATAAAAATGGATTTCTGATTGTACTCACCCTCTTTGAGTCGATCTCCCTCTGCTTTAGTTTTTTTTTGTCTTTCAGATCCAGCGAGATCCACCAAGTGCAGTTTGGAGACCATGACATCATTCCTTTACAAACAAATTTTTTAAATAAAATAATAAAATTTTAGCCAAATATTTTACAGTTTTATATAGGGCTGGGCGATATGGAGTAAAAAATATATCTCAATATATTTTGCTATATCTCTATATATGATATACATCTCGATATATTTACAGGATAACCCCACAAAAACTACTGCAAAAACAAATATGCCAAATAGTGTAGCGTTCGCACGACAGAGAGGGAGAGAGCACCGTGTAGCGCGCGCACGGCAGAGAGGGACAGACAGCGAGAGACCTTGCGTGTGTTTGCTAGTGTGCGTGTGTGCCTCAAGAAGTGCATTTAAGACGATTTTTTTAAATGAGTTCTGTAGCCTCCGGGCTGGTTGCGGGCGCCGCCATGAGAGAAGGCAAACAAGCAAAGTGGCTAAATCAGAATTAAATATAAACAATATATCGATATATACGATATGTAAAAATCCATATCGTGTTTAAAAAAATCTCTCGATACATTTTAAATAGAGATATTGCCCACCCCTAGTTTTATACATTAGCGGTTCATAGGGCTGGGCGATATATCGATATAAAAAATATATCGATATATTTGTAAATGCGATATTGAATTAGACCATAGCGCAAATTTGAACTATATCGATATATGCGATATGATCCTTGCTCCAAGAAAGCTGCTGAATGCTTTTGTAGCATTTTATCAGTTGCAGTTCTGGCGCCTCCGTCTCAACAGCATTAGTGTACAACGCGACAGATACTCACATCAAATATTAACGCAGAGGAACGGGACACATTTGCATGTGCTTTAAAGCCTTGCTGGTTAAACATGTCATTCACTGCTGATGCGCTGTTCTGATCGCGAACACCCGACGAGCACATGCACTAAAAGCCTGTCTAACAGCGCCTGGTTACTGGACTAAGTTGTCTTTCAAGTCTTATTTACCTAATACTCTCAAATACACACAATGTTTACATAAGGAAAGTTGGTTATGTCTAAACTGAAAGCAAACTGAGAAAATTGAGAGAAATCCCCTTGTCAAATGCGTGTATAGACGCGTCGCGTACAGGTCTTAAAGAGACAGTAGCCTTAAAAGTAAACATGCAGCGTTTGTCCTTAAAGGGATAGTTCACCCAGAAATAAAAATGTTGTCATTATTTAATTACTGTAATGTTGTTCCAAACCTGTATTAATTTATTTCTTGTGCTGAACACAAAAGAAGATATTTTGAAGAATGTGGGTAACCAGACAGTTGCTGGTCCCCATTGACTTCCATAGGGAAAAATGTACTATGGAAATCACTGGGGTACATCAACTGTTTGGTTACCCACATTCTTCCAAATAACTTCAACAGAAGAAAGAAACTTATTCAGGTTTAAAACAACTTAGAGTAAATGATGACAATTCAAATTTTTGGGAGAACTATCTATTTAATGTTATAAAACAACAAAACACAGGAAATCACTCACTGCTCTTGACTGATAACTTTAATAGTAGCTTTAATAAGAATCAATGTTTAATTTATACAATAAGACTGTATTTGGCTTTGACTGAACATTTGCTCTCACTTTGCGGAAAAAATATCGGGATATATATCGTATATCGATATTCAGCCAAAATATATCGGGATATGACTTTTGGTCCATATCGCCCAGCCCTAGCGGTTCACCATAATGATATATTTTTAGACCTGTATACATTTTCTTTGAAAATTAATTTTACCTTTACTGCAATTAGCAGCACCTTCTTACATTTTCGATAATATTATCGATAATGAAAGTGATCAACAAATGTATTTAATCAATTAGTTGTTGCAGCCCTAATTCGAAATGTATAATCGTGACAAATTAGTAGGGGTGTCGAAATTAATCGTTTCTACGATGCATTGCGATGCAGACGAGGACAATTCGGTATCAGTTCAGTAATAGACCATAACTATAATAATAATTATAATGTACTGTCACTTTTCTGACGTCATTTATCGCGTATGTGCTTTGTCGCGGTAGCATACACATACGGAGGGAGGCGAGACGTGAGTAATTGAAAATGCTCCTACTACTTTAAAGATGGGCACATTTCAGCTTTTATGAACAACCTGGTAAGCACGACCTGAAGACACGCGCTGTGCGCTCATGTCACGCACAAATTGAATATGCAGGAGGTAATACCACTAACTTGATAAACCATGTTAGCCGTTGTCACCCGAGCTGTTAACGCCTGCAGAGTCTGCTTTATATTAAGTGGATGAGCTCCAACGTCACTCGAATCCGCAGCCAAAAACAAATCATCCACCCGCCCTATTTATTTTCTCGGATTTAAGTATGGTCAATTTACAATTATTCCGTGTTGTTACACGTGATTATAAATGGATGATCGTCACCTTCAACAGCGGACTCGGCGACGGTTCATGCGTGCATCTCTAGGGTAACATTATACACCGATGAATGAGCGCTGCTTTTAAAATCATCATTTCTTTAAAACAAAATTGATTTGACAATTTCATTTTCTTAATGGCATAAACGGGCTTTACTCCCATAAAATTTAAACTGCAATGTCACTGTTTCTGTCACTGCAACTTCCCGAACAGGTGAACACACACGCACAGGCACACATCACTTTTAAAGGAAAACTGAAAATTGAGGATACAGTGCATCGCAATATTGAATTGAACTGAAATAACGAGATAATCGTAATCAAACCGTGAGACCAGTGTAGGTTCACACTAGGGGTGGGCGATATGAGCAAAAATTCATATCACGATATTTTTCACTTTCCGGACGATATCGATATTATATCGCGATATGAGAAAAAAAATGGAATCACATTTTACTACACCTTCGTTAAATTACAGGCAAAATATGCATTTTAACCCTATATAACTAGAAAAAGGTGAGGGATTTCATTGAAGATAGACCTGAATTTTTTTTTTATTATTGTGCCATTTTTTCTCAAAAAGTGCAACATGAGGTAGGCCTGAATGCACTTCTTATGTCTTTCCACTCTTTGCTCGTCTTGTCATAATGAGTACCGGCAGCGAATGAAGACTTTATTGATTTCTGAGTGAGAGCCGTCTTCGGGCGCGTGTGTGTGTGTGTGTGTGCGCGCGCGCGCTTGTGTGTGTGTGTCGTGTCCTGGTATTCCATATAGCCTACATTGCGGGGAAATGTCTCCACGTGGATAATAATATTATAAGCAGTAAATGTTTTGTAAAAACAAAGATAATAACAGCACCTTTCAACCTTCATGAAAATATGACATCTCAAACATACAGTAGCCTAGAGCATTTAAGTTTTTTTTTGTGCTTGACGAACTTGTTTTGGTGTTGCACCCGAAGCGTCTCGCAAATGAAACGGCATTCTAAAAATGCTGCGGTCAAGTTAAAAGAAGTCCAACTTGCGTCTTATTACCTTGTGTTATTTGCCATTCCACCGCAAAAGATGCATCCTTTATGAACAGCCGCTTAGCACTAGCGATGTGTTCTACTTTAAGGTCCTTCATTGAGTGCGTGCCTCAGCAACTTCACGCGTATGAAGCGCCAAATCAGGCATTTCCGCTAAAGTAAAGAGCTTATTAATCACGAAAACGATAATTTATTTTTGATAATTGAACAAAGCAATATAACTGCAAAATTTGAATTTATGAATATCTACGGTATCCTCGGTATCGCAAAATCCATATCATGGCACAACATAATACCGGTAGTCACGTTCATACCGGTATAGCGCCCACCCCTAGTTCACACCCCTATAAAACCAACATAAGCTAAGATTACATACTTGTCTCCTTTGCGTCGTTGCTCCAGTGATATGGTAAAAATGGCATGTGAGCGAGATGAGGCTGCATTCATGGCTGTTGAGCCTACTGTTCGTGCAGAGTTTCCCAACTCAAGACAGCTCACCATCTCATGAGCGGTGAACACATCCTTTTCTGTCAGTCCAACAATCTACACAAAGAAGACAAAACATTAGCAAAACAACACGTAAAGAAGGTCGCACACAGAGAAATGATGCATCTTTCAAATCCCAACACATTGTCTTCTATAACCGTACAAGCACCAGTGGTGCCCAACTACGACCCCAGCTGTTCAAAGTCATGCCGCACCACAGCGTAGCTCACAGTTGTCAATTTAAATACAGCGATTTAGGACAAATATATATGTACTACATACTGACTTCATCCTAGGTGATTATGTCTTGTGCATTTTTCAGTAACAGGTTCGTTTTTTAGGCTTGAATAAATATGCTTCATATAGAGAAATAATATAGATGGCACTTTCTCTTTTCCAAATACCTTAATACAAACTCATTGACGCCACTGTTCACTCCTGAAGTTAACATTTGCTTGTATTGTAATTAGGGATGTCAATTGACACAAATTATCATGATCGATGGTCGTTTAAATTAACAATTAATCAATCATTACTATAGATCTACTGCAGTGGCATGTGCTGTAAAGTCAGGCAACACAAACACAAATTTTTTGTAGGGGGGGTTGTTTTCCCCATGAGACCATTTTTATGATTTTAACATTTAAATAAAGCATTCTGACAAGAAACATTTAGCATCAAGACATTCGGTTCAAGTTTAAAAAAAAAAAAAAAAAAAAAGAAGAAGAATTATTGACAATTTCATTCAATATTGATTAAGATGGGGACTACAGTTTATAGTAAATGTCTTCAAAGAAAAAAATGGTTCTTCCATAACACTGCACTTTAGATGTGTGTGAATTTCCCACACCAGGAGTAATTTATATAGTTCTATTTTGTAGCGATTATCTGTTCAAAAAATTTTTTATGTTCTATGCAAAATGTTTAGAGACAGATAAAGAAAAGATAAAAAATAAATATTTGTGTGTGCTGTAAAAAGGTTAGAATACCATTGGCCGTGGCGAGGAAACGAAATTATGGCGAGAAACGTGAAACAGGAAGTGTGTTATAACTACTGCATACATTAACTAATCTTGATGAAACTTCAAGAGTGTGTTCGTTGTAAGAGCCCGATCACATGGATGTGACTATTGTGAGTCAAAGTTATAGCGCCACCAAATGGCAGCAGGAAGTGTGTCACTTTCAAAATGCCTTTAAATCACCCTCTTATTTTTACCCGATTTGCTTCAAACTTTGTGTATAATGTAGACACACGCCAGATGTAGACCTGTGAAAGGATTATTGATATCTTAGATACTGTTGCCATGGTGGCAATGCATCAAACTTTAATATTTATTTTTTTTTAAGCTTTTTCATGCTTTTTTATGCTTTCGGGCACTTTTCGGGTTCTTAACGTACTCGAAAACTCTTGAAACTTTGCACACGGGTCAGAACTCGCGGCCATCAGGGCCGGGCTGAAGCTGGTACCCGGGCGTGGCAGGGGGGCTCGACAGCGCCCCCTTGAACGGGGTCTGACAATTTGGTCCATATATCAAACAGGCTTTACCCGATTTGCTTCAAACTTGATGTGTATAATGTAGACACACGCCAGAGGTAGACCTGTGAAAGGATTGTTGATATCTTAGATGCTGTTGCAGTGACAACGCATCAAACTTTAATATTCTTTTTGGATACTTTTGAGATTCTTAGCGCACTTTTGGGGCCCTTAACGTGCTCAAAAACTCTTGAAACTTTGCACACGGGTCTGAACCCGCGGCCATCAGGGCCGGGCTGAAGCTGGTACCCGGGCGTAGCAGGGGGGCTCGACAGCGCCCCCTGGAATGGGGTCCGAAAACTTGGTCCATAAATCAAACAGGCTTTACCCGATTTGCTTCAAACTTGATGTGTATAATGTAGACACACGCCAGATGTAGACCTTTGAAAGGATTGTTGATATCTTAGATGCTGTTGCCGTGACAACGCATCAAACTTTAAAGGGATACTCCACTTTTTTTGGAAATAGGCTAATTTTTCAACTCCCCCAGAGTTAAACAGTTGGGTTTTACCGTTTTCAAATCCATTCAGCCGATTTTCGGATATTTAGAAGAATATCAGCAACCAGACAGTTTCTGGTCTCATTGACTTCCATAGTAGAAAAAAATATATACTATGGGAGTCAATGAGACCAAAAACTGTCTGGTTACTGATATTCTTCTAAATATGAGAAAATCAGCTGAATGGATTCGAAAACGGTAAAACCCAACTGTTTAACTCTGGGGGAGTTGTAAAATTAGCCTATTTCCAAAAAAAGTGGAGTATCCCTTTAATATTCTTTATGGATACTTTTGAGACTCTCAGAGCACTTTTGGGGCCCTTAACGTGCTCAAACTCTTGAAACTTTGCACACGGGTCAGAACCCGCGGCCATCAGGGCCGGGCTGAAGCTGGTACCCGGGCGTGGCAGGGGGGCTCGACAGCGCCCCCTGGAACGGGGTCCGAAAACTTGGTCCATAAATCAAACACGCTTGCATGTAATATGAAACTCGGTACACATATAGATCTCATCGATTCATATACAGGGTTTTTCCTGCTTAGACAATTATGAGGCGGCCGCCTCCGTCAAATTTCATGCCGCCTCCGCCTCTCGACAAAACTCGGACAGACAGTCACGTGCTCACATACACTTTATCCACCATGACAGTTCTGTCGCGATTCCCGCTTGTGTCCATTCTTTAACCGTGTAGTTTGCCGATAGTGCTGCACGGATCATAATCCGCGGGTCGAGCGGGCCAAGTAATAAAAACATTCCATTCAATCGAGGGTGGACCGACGACAGCTAAATGAGTGTAATAAAGACACGGAACTCCCATCATGGTACCTAATGTACGGACGGAAACAAAGTCGCGCTGTTGAGTCTCGCGCAGTTATTCATAACATTAATTATAGTTAAGAAACAATATATAGGATACACACGACCAGAGTGCTGTTTTCCTGAATGCCATCACGATTGAAACCGAGATATTAATTTCATAACAGTTCAATAAACAAATAGTTAAAATTAAGTTACTTACATTTTTAGACTGTTTTTGTTCTGTTTTAGCAGCGAAAATAGTTCCAAACAACAGAACCATATTGCGTCTCACAGCAACACTCATCCATGATTCATTACTGAATCATTCAGCGTTTTGAACTAATCACTTGAGACAAAGATTCAATTGCCCATTATTAAACCGCCTCATTCTGAATCAATCAGCCGTTTGAACGAATCGTTTACATTAATGATTCAATGACTCGCTCATTAAGACGGCCGCCTGCCCGAGATGGTCCTCACTGCAGAACATGAAATCCACGGGGAGGAGTCGGATCTAGATCCGACTCCTCCCACCTTACATACCTAAACCTACCCAGCTCCACCCCTTATCCCTAAACCCACCCCTAAACCTACCCAGCTCCACCCCTTATCCCTAAACCCACCCCTAAACCTACCCAACCCCACCCCTTAATCTGGATCCGACTCCGCCCCCCGGATCTTGTGTACTGCAATGAGGTGCTACTGGCCTGCCCCCTCCTACTGGCAGTTTAGTTTCAAAGTGTCATTCTTTTCAACATTCCTTGTATATTCAAAAAATATTCAAAATAATCTCATTTAATACAGTTATAATTTTCAATGTAAATTATTTAATTTGATTGGTAACAGCCTAGTGTCTTATTTTAATTGAATGTATTGATAAAATGTAACAATTTTAAATGAAATTTAGAGCATACATTAAATAAAATTAGGGGGAAAATGCCCTTTATAAAGGTACAAAAAATTATTCCGATAAGAGTTTTCAAAAATGAAACATTGACAATAAGTTTAAAGGGAGTAAAGCCTCTGTTTAGGCTATAAAGAAAATGTTATTTTGCCAAAAGAAGAACTTTTAATTTAAATAAATGTTAATTGTGTGATATGTTACCATATTATCATGCTTAAATAATTGTAATGTGATGATCAGATGCAGATATCTAAATCAAAGAATATGGGTGGTTGGCGGGTGGATTATTATTTATTTTTAACAGATTCGAGTGACTCAAAGTGCACCAGATTAATGAATTTATCTTTAAAATGTACAAAATTTTCTCACGGGGGGGCATGCCCCCGGACCCCCCTAGTGTTACAATTTTACCACCTCAGCCTCATTTTGAGCCAGGAAAAACCCTGATATATCCTTTGTACTTTTACTTTTTACCCCAGCCCAACAGGAAGTCGGCTATTATGGTTTGTTTGGAAGCGTATGCCCCTGGAATTTGATATACTCCTCCTAGAGAATTCAACCAATCGCCACGAAACTCGGTCAGCATTAAGTCAAGACATTGAGGATGAAAAATTGCCAGGGGATTTTTGATATCTCGAACGGTTTGGCCGTGGCGAGGAAACGAATTTATGGCGAATAATGGAAACAGGAAGTGTGTTATAACTTCTGCATACATTAACTGATCTTGATGAAACTTCAGCAGTGTGTTCGCTGTAAGAGTCCGATCACATGGATGTGACTATTGTGAGTCAAAGTTATAGCGCCACCAACTGGCAGCAGGAAGTGTGTCACTTCCTAAAGGCTTTGAAATGACCCTCTTATTTTTACCCAATTGACCCTTCGCGTGGAGCTTGATTGACAGGTGTTCTGACCAATCATACTTCGCCATCCGCCATTTTGTCGGACAAAGCAGTCAGGAGAGATAGTAGATTAACATGGGAGGATTTGAACTTGAAAAACTGAATATACTGGCGCATTTCCGCGGTTAAAACAACATTCCTTCTTATGTTAATTCATGTTTATTTGATGCTATAAATGAACTAGAAGGAAGAGATGATCGGATCACGAGCAGCTTTAACTGATGCTCTACAGCGATCTGTCACGGCACATTAAAGAGCCACAAAACGGTATTTATTGTTTAAATTTCTTTCAAAAAATGACCATATTTGAAAGGTGAGACTTTGTTTAATATGCTTAATATCAAAAGTAACCGAAAAGTAACCTGGTCTGTCCTGTCTGTCAGCGTGTTGTCAGTCTCCTCTCTGCTCCGCGATGTATTTTTCACTGTGTGAGAACATGGTGAGACGGCGTAGCTTGTCGGAACATAGCGACAGTAACTAACGAGGGCGGGTCTTTGCGAAGGGTCAATTTGCTTCAAACTTTATGTGTATAATGTAAACACACGGCAGATGTAGCCCTGAGAAAGGATTATTGATATCTTAGATACTGTTGCCGTGGCAACGCACCAAACTTTAAAATTCTTGTTTGATGCTTTTGATGCTCTGAGCCAATATGGCAAGCCGTTTTAACATTTAATCATTTTAACCTACTAGTCTCTATTTTCATGCTACTAGTACTTATTTTTTAGATACTAGTATCTATTCCATTAAGTACTAGTACTTATTCATTTGCGACTAGTGCTTATTCTTTAGTACTAGTGCCTATTCTTTAGATACTAGTGCTTATTCTTTAGATATTCTTTTGAATACGTATTAGTAGCTAATGAAGTAGTATCTATTTAATAGGAACTAGTATGTAATGACTTAGAACTAGTATTTATTGAATAAATACTAGTGTTTATTAATAGGTACTATTATCTAAAAGGTCATTTTCTCTCTCTCTTTCTCTGAGCCAATATGGCAAGCCGTATAAACATTTAATCATTTTAACCTACTATTCTCTATTTTCATGCTACTAGTACTTATTTTTTTAGATACTAGTATCTATTCCATTAAGTACTAGTACTAATTCATTAGCGACTAGTGCTTATTCTGTTTAGAATATTCAAAGTGCTTATTCAATTTTTATGCTTATTTATATTTTCAGAGCAGAAAATCAGATTTTTCTGCTTATTCAATATTGCATCTAAAATGTAAGTGACTTGACGTGTGTGAGTGAGTGAGTGAGTGAGTGAGTGAGTGAGTGAGTGAGTGAGTGAGTGAGTGAGTGAGTGAGTGAGTGAGTGAGTGAGTGAGTGAGTGAGTGAGTGAGTGAGTGAGTGAGTGAGTGAGTGAGTGAGTGAGTGAGTGAGTGAGTGAGTGAGTGAGTGAGTGAGTGAGTGAGAGAGAGATATTGTGTCTGTTACAGTGACAAGAGTTTTTAAGCCTTGTCTTTTTGGAATATATATATATATATATATATATATATATAATATATATATATATATATATATATATATATATATATATATATATATTTTTTTTTTTTTTTAAATGTGCATACAACCCATGTATTTTAAATGTATTGTTTGCTTTAAATTAAATTAAGATTGTATGTTTGGTAATTGAACCTAAATAAATGTAAAATTAATGTGCTATATTTCAGATCAATATATTTGTTTTCCTTCATTTTAATCAGCACTAACTTTATTCTCATCTGAATTATAAATAACTTATTTCTGTATTAAATAAAAAATCCCGAATAATCCAGACCAACCAGAGCACACTATTTCTACAACATCATCAGTGCTGAAGCGGAACTACCAGAGCCGTTCGGCAGATAGCGAGCAGATATTTTGCGTCACGTCCTGCACAATAACCCTAAAGGCACCAGGGTTGCGGTGCCACCGGCTTGGGCCCGTAATCGCTGCTCGCAGCTATATATATATATATATATATATATATATATATATATATATATATATATATATATATATATTAGTGCTGTAGCGACGCGTCGATGACGTCGACGCTTCGACGTCAAAATTACGTCGACGCCATATTTTTGCGTCGACGCTTCTTCATTTATTTATTTTTTGCACCGTTTCCGGCAGTACAGCTCGCCAACACACGTGGGAGAACGAAACATTGCAGAATGGAGGACGAAGACCACTGGAAGTGAATGTGCTCTCCATTAAATGAATCACACACAGTAAACAAATCCTTAACAAAAAAAAAACCTTTGCAATTTAGACTAGAGGCTGACATTTTTTCGGGAATCCCACGGGTCACGGGATTCCCGTGGGATTCCTGCAGGATGGGAGTCATCTTTGCTATTAATCACGGGATTTGGACGGTACAGGATAAATGGTTAACGGGAGCAGACGGGAGCGGGAATCAACCAATAGCAAAGACGACAAAAAAAGAAAAAAGTAAATGCACTCGGGCTGCACGATGGAGCTATCATTTTAACATTAATATTACGATGTGCGCATCCACGATAGTCACATCGCAGATATGTGTGATGTCAAGGCTATACTAGGGATAGTTGATGCGTGCCAGTAGCTCCCCGGCCCGTAACGCGTGTGATTCGCGGATTAATTGCAAAGTTTAACCATCATAGTGTGAGAGTTTATCAATTTGCAAGTCCTGTCAGTTTAAACATAAAGCGCAAGAAGACTGGAACTTGCGCGCTGTTTTCTGTCAGCCTTACTAAAGCGTATTTTTGTGCCGCAAAAAGTTTGAAAGGTGAGTGATGTAGATGAGTGACTGCTGCGCTTGCTGAGAACAAGCAGAGAGTGAAACTGAAAGCCCCGGTCGCGCGCGCACTCACCGGCTTCAAACGGTCTTTCTCGCTCTCCCTCCCTCGCGCATATCAGGGTTTCCCATACATTCATTAATTTGTGGCGGGCCGCCACAATATCAACGCTGACCGCCACGGATTGATTTTCAGATTTTTAAACTATTTAATATGGGTAAAATTGCATTTTATTGTAGAGCTGCGCGCAGCTTGCTCCCCCTCTCTCTCTCACACAAACTGACAACGGAGGCGCGCACGAATAGCCCCGCCTCCTCTTCGAGCACAGTCTCAAAACATGAGCATGCGTTGGAGGACGGATTGTTGCGGTCACTGCGGAGCTTATTTTCCCAGCGAATATTCCTGAATCAATCCGGAGTTGAATGGTTGTAATGAACACTGCTGCAAAACAACTCTGATAAGTTATTCTATGTTAAACGCTGTCGCGTTTCCATTAGATTCAGGGTTTCCCGAAGCACTTTGTAACTAAGGCGGCCGCCTAAAAGCAACACACGTCTTAACTAACGTTACGTCGTCAAAAAATGTATGAGCGAAGCCTGCCTTGTTACTCTGTCCTGTTTATAGCTTAAATTCTCTGCCGGGGGCAGAACTTGGGCCAATATTTCTCGCCGCCATCCTCGGGCCGGGTCCTTGATCTAGAGACGTGCGGCGCGGGACTAGATTTGATGGCCGAGTGCGAGCGGTAATGCACTCACTCTGTGTGCGGGCTGTGGAGAATACAACGATTCACAGGACTCCCGCAAATTATAAATATCAATGAATAAAACATATAAAAACTAATAAATTGTTATTAATCTATTGCAGAAAAGAACAACTAAACACAATTGAAACGATTTACTGGCCAGAGTTTCTATTTGTAACATGTTTCCAGCGTGAGCGATGTAGCCAATCACAGACATATGTGTTGATTTCTTAAACACGATGACCAATCAGAAGCGTTTAAGATAGACTCCCATCACCGCTCAAAACTGACTTTTTGTTCAGTGCTGAATTCTGCATGCTGGCAAATCCTCTAATTATAACAAACAAAGTGTAGATATTGTGAAATATTCATTGTGCATTCAGCTTCATTGATAATAACAGAGATGTTTGAGATAGCGATGATGTCAGCTTTTTAGGGATTATTAACATTCAGTCATCATGGCAAAAGTAGCCTGCTTTTCATTTTGTAAATTCGCACCTCTGCATTTTGACAATGTTGTTTTGCACTTTATTTAGCACTTCATTGTTTTATAGTTGTAAAGTGTTTGTTAAAATTCAGTTGTTGTTTCAGTTGTTATGTTTTGCACTTTTTAGCACAAATAGTTTAAAATATTTGTATAATTTGTTAAAATTCACATTGCAATTGTTGTTTTGAAAAGCTGGTTATTTATAAATCTAATTTGTTATTTAAATTTAATATAGTGTTTAATAATTGTTACATTTAGTACAGGGCCTGTAGTCTATCACACAAACAAGCCCATATGATGGGGCATTGGAATATTTTTTTCAGAAAGGCCCGTAAAATAAAATGTTCAAACAAAGGGTGCAAAATATGCAACAAGAAGTCTGTGGAGCAGTCATAGAAGTGTAGCAATGGCATAGCAATAGCAA
Organism: Chrosomus eos; assembly: GCA_036326025.1. Classification (NCBI taxonomy): domain Eukaryota; kingdom Metazoa; phylum Chordata; class Actinopteri; order Cypriniformes; family Leuciscidae; genus Chrosomus; species Chrosomus eos. Next base: position 30,607,402 of record CM070834.1, on the reverse strand, counting down.
TGTCTTTAAGTTATCTTACATACTGTTTTTCTTTTATTAGCTGTCTTCCATTTTCTGGAGAAAATCTAGAAACGGGCTGAGCAGCTGGTCTAAAACAGGATGGAGAGCAGATTAAATCAAATTATATGTATTAAGTTAACTAAACACTAATTGAAGAAAAAAATATATGGGAGCGGTACAGGAGCGGGAGTCAGTTTAAACAGGAGCGGGATGGGAGTGGGAGTCAATTTACCAGGAGCGGGATGGGATGGGATTATTTTTTTAAATTTGGTCTGGGAGTGGGACGGGACAAGATTTCTTTCTATGGGAGTGGGACGGGACAGGAGTGAAAATCCACTCCCGTGTCATCCTCTAATTTAGACGCGCAAACTGGGTGCGGGTGCGGTGAGACGTACGGCTCGGGCAGATTCGGCATGCAGTCGTTCATCCGCGGACGCGGTGCCGCGCGCGCTGTTACAAAAGAAGCCGTGCACGCGATATGGGGTTTTGCCGTTCTTGCGCGCCCAACGCGTCATATTTGCCGCACGCTCGTGCGGACGTGTCGAGTATAAACAAGGCTTTGCTCCGTGTCAGCGCGCTCTGATCGGTAACGGGGAACAGACTCTCCTGAATCATCCAGCAGGAGCAAGCACCACTAACTCCACCTCCGTTTCCCTCGTAAGCTGATATTAGTATTTAAACATTCTCTATGATAAAAAATGTTTGTACAAAATATTTTAACGGTTTTGGCGGTTATAGAGTTCTAATCAATGACAGTGTTCAAATACATAACATTAGACTAACGTTAGCCAGCTACAGTATCATGATTCAGTACGCTAGTTCGTATTTGAGATACATTATGTTTTTTTATTAATCGAGGAGCAGAAAAATAATCTTTATATTAATCGCCCAATTAGTCGTTAGATTAGTCGACTAATCGATAAAATAATCGCCCAACTAATCGTTTAGTTAATAATCGTTTACCCCAGCCCAAATATATATATTAATAATAAATATATATTTATTATTTATTATTACTATTCTCCGCAATGAATTGCATTTTTGAGGGCCTAAACATGCGCGAAAACTCACGAAAATTTGCACACGCGTCAGAACTGCCGAAAATTTACATCTGATATGCGTTTCAGAATTGGGCGAGGCAAAATGGCTCGATAGCGCCACCTATAAATTTTAACGGAGTGTGCCTCCTGCTACGTTTCACGTACGTGTATGAAATTCAGTACATACATGTAATGGCCCCAGGGGTGGGCGATATGGAAAAAATATCATATCACGATTTTTTCAGGAAAAAACACGATTAACGGTTTTATCACGATTCTTTTTTATGTTGCTTTTTAAGACTATTTTGCAAATTACTGAGCCTCAATACAAGCAAACTTATATCCCCATTTAAAAAATATAGCCATACAAGGGGGAAAAAGGGGGCTGCAACTAACGACTATTTTAATAGTCGACTAGTCACCGACGATTGAAACGATTATTCGACTAATCGAATAATTATTAAATTTTTCTAAAATTTAGCATGAGATTGCTTTCATTCTGTGGAAAATGATAGTAAACACAAGAAGGGGGTACTTCAATGAAAAATGCATATTTTATATTTTTTTTTTTTACCGAAAATACGCTTATAAAATGTACATCCAAAACAAAACGTATCGGCTTCCATATTATTTAAATCTTACCGAGGCGAATCAAACTCTGTTTCATTCAACTGTCCGTGCTTTCTCTTTAAATGTTCGTGCATCACTGAGGTGCTGCCGTGATACGCAAGGACTGCTTTGCAAACCATGCAGTAGGGCTGCAGTACGATATTGGTAAAAAAAAAAAAAAAAAAAAAAAAAAAAATCACATTGCGATATTTTATTTTCCTGCGATATATATTGCGATATAAAAACAATATACTTGACTTAAATAGCTCTATTTGGAAAGAATGCATCATTCTAGAATGACTGGGGTGGATTTGTCATGGAGTAAATCCACATAGTGTGGATAAACTAATATTAACAAATGTTAACTAATGTAGTTAACTAGACTTTAATAATTGGAACCTTATTATAAAGTGTTTCCGATTTTTTTTCCGACGTTATTTGAGCACAATTCACAACCAGTGGTAGTTAGTTAAAAAAAAAAAACGGTCTTCCGACCTTTTACCATCATGCAATCTCAAAGATATTCAGTCAACTCAATTCACTAATATGAGAGAGAGAGAGAGAGAGAGAGAGGAGAGAGAGAGAGAGAGAGAGAGAGAGAGAGAGAGAGAGAGAGAGAGAGAGAGAGAGAGAGAGAGGAGGAGAGAGAGAGAGAGAGAGAAGAGAGAGAGAGAGAGAGAGAGAGAGAGAGAGAGAGAGAAGAGAGAGAGAGAGAGAGGAGCGGTGAGTGTGCGCACGCGACCGGGGGTTTCACTCTCTCTGCTCGTTCTCTCAGTTTAAATGTACAGTATGTAACTTTTGGCCACCAGGGGTCACTCAATCAAAATAATAGCAAAAGACGTATTCTGATGACGTCGTGAAAGAGCGTGTGCTCATGGGAGTTGTTGTCGTTGTCGAGAGAGAGCGCGCGCGAACCAGCTATACGATGTTCATTGGGACACGCGCGATCTGTCATTCCCCAGCCATCTAGCATCTCCAGCAGATAACATGTTCACTGACGAGGTAATGTGTTGTTATTTATATTATATCTCTATTCTTGTTACGTTTAGTTACGGCTATTAACTTTATGTAATGCCATTGTAATGAACACGCGCGCTCTGTCGCTCCCCACATTCCTCACTCATTCTAACTTAGTGTTTTTAAAATCACGTCTCTTCGAACGGAGAGATATATGAATTATCAGGGCTATTGAATCAATATTCCATCTAGCTAGTATTAATAGATGTTAAAAAACACGGTCACCTTTCGTTAATAATTATAATTACGTTTATACTATGATATTGAAAAAGATGGTGAACTGCATATGAAGCTACTTTCTGCAGCTATATCTACAACAAATGTGAATTTACATTATACTGTACATGAGAGCTAGTCCGTCTGCGTTTTACACATGCCATCATCGTTTCACAACATATAAGTTACGGATAGATATAGTTAACTGAATGGGTGCTTACTTGTTTATTAGAATGCAAGCGAGATCGGCATCTCTCTGTAGTTCCAGTTTGTCACGAAGCTCGTGGAAATGCAACTCCAATGTTAACGCGAGTCATGTCTCTTCTCCTGTCCCAAACCCTTCTCGGGTCATTTCTTTCACCCGTGCGTTTCCGCTTCAGGGATCTGCCTCCAGCAGCAGAACGTGCAGGCAAAGCCTAATCATGGTCCATTATTGATATCCAACTATTGATTCTTTATCGTCTTTTATTTTAGTGACGTGCGTCCGGTGTTTACATTTGCGTTTGGCGGTTTTTCGACGGGATCCGCACGAAGTTAGAGAAACTAGAGTCAAAGGTTATATGACGTCATAGACGGGCGACGAAACGGAAATAAAGACACGGCCCGTGTCTTCAAATTAAAATATAAATTTCTCCGGATTTGAAAGTTGGTGGGAACTTTTGGGATAATGTTAGTACACAACTAAAAGAAATATATAACATAGATACAGTTATTTTTGCTATTTTGAAAGCTGAAAAGTTCCATATTGTGCCTTTAACAAGCGCAGCTGTCAGTCATCTATTCTATATCACTCACCTGTCAAACTTTTGCGGGACAAACGCATTAGTAAGGCTGACAGAAAACAGCGCGCAAGTTCCAGTCTTCTTGCGCTTGATGTTTAAACTGACAGGACTCGCTCGCAAAGTGATAAAAATCCGCGAATCATTCACAAGCATTACTGGCCGGGGAGCTGCTGACTCGTAGCCTACTGATCATGAATCACGCATCAACTGACATCGCACATATCTGCCTATCGTGGATGCGCACATCGCGATATCGATGCTAAAATGATACATCGTGCAGCCCTACAGGTAATCTTTTTATTCGCCGTATCCAGGCTAAAATGCACCCAAACTTTAGATGTTTTGGTACGCGCAGCTGCTGCGTTGGACGCCGCCATTTCTGTATGTTATTGCTCAGCAGAGAAGCTAATTCGCATGTGAGACTCTCGGAAGAGAGATGCCTCGGTCGGAAAAAAACATGTCTGGCAACAAATTCGACAATGAAATTTATTGTCGACTATTTCTATTATCGATTTTTGTCGACAAATCGTTGCAGCCCTAATGCTTAATGGAAGTGCAATTGTGCAAAGTAAGAACAGTCAACAGGACCTGCATTACAATCAGACTTCTCATCACACAGTGTGTGTGTGTGCGAGAGAGAGAGAGAGAGAGAGAGAGAGAGAGAGAGAGAGAGAGAGAGAGAGAGAGAGAGAGAGAGAGAGAGAGAGAGAGAGAGAGAGAGAGAGAGAGAGAGAGAGAGAGAGAGAGAGAGAGAGAGAGAGACAAATTTTATCATAGAGAATGTTTAAATAATATCAGCTTACGAGGGAAACGGAGGCGGAGTTAGTGGTGCTTCTGAGATGATGCGGGACTGCGGGAGAGGTCTCTGTGCACCTTTACCGATCATAGCGCGCGCTGACACAAAATAAAGCCTTGTTTAAAGGGTACCTATTATGGCATTTAAAATGTTCCTAATAATGTTCTGGGAGTCCCCAACAACAGTTTTACATGCATGCAATGACAAAAAACACTTTTGTTGTCTTATAATATGCATTTATTTTTACCTGATTTGCTCACCGACTCCCATATGAATCGTTTAGCGAGTCATTTTTCCAAACCCCGCCTTTGCGTGACGCTAATCTGTGGTGATATGTTAGACACCCAGCCGACGGGGTGTCATTGGTTGTTGCGCTAGATCTTACCCAGATACAACAGTGCTATTTTCTGATTGGCTAACAACACCAGAGGAGACCAGGGTTGCCAGGTCTGCACAACAAAACCAGCCCAATTGCTCATCAAACTAACCCAATCACGGCCAAAAATATTCAAATAGCGTTCCCGGGTGTTTCCTCAATAACAATCATGTTCCAGTGGATAAAACAATCGCGTCAACCAGCGTGCACTACACAAACAACCCGCGGAAACAGTGCAGGCATACGGAACTGGCAACACTGGAGGAGACGCGCTTGAATCCTGCCGGTTCCACAGCGAGTGAGTTTTGGGCACTGCGGCATATTAAATTATAAGGCATATTAAATATTAAGTTTTTCAGCGTGAGAAATACAATGTGTGGCCGGAGAGCGTGACAAAAGACCGAAATGAGTGACTGTCACGCTCAATGCGACACTTGAGAGCCCTGTGACAACTCCATTAACAACGACAAACACTTCACATATTTCAATACAATTGACATTGAAGACCTAAGTTAGCTGCTAGAAGCTGCGCTGTGCCTGTGCGTACACAACACAAAATAATTATAGAACATGATACAAACATAAAAGCAACAGCCTACTTACAGGTTGTGATTCGTAGAAGGAAGCTGATCCAAATAAACTCTGTACTGAACCTCCCTCCTTCAGTATCAGCCGGCTCGCAAATTCATACTTTATAGCATTTAGGTTTGTGAAGCAATCATCTTCAAAATGACGCGAACACAGAACAAGTTCGGGCTATAATACTTCTGTGGTATAGTTATGAACTGTAGCCACTGTCTTCAAATGCTCCTCACTGGGCAGATGAAAAAAGTTTGCTTTTGCGTCGCACTTCAAAACACAGCAGCGTCTCGTCGACATGATGTTTTCCCTGGTGTCTCCTAATGCAATGAGTGGGCGTATCTTATTCAAATAACTTGTACAAGTGACGTACGAAAGTGCATCGTTCGTCTATCGATTCATATCAACGACTCAGAGTCGACTCTTACTTTTGAGAGATAATAACTTTGTATACGGTGAACTTTCATATTTAAAACTTTGCAGGATGTTTTCGTTCACTTAGATCTATGTTACACACTACATGAAAGGTAATTTTCAAAATTCCATGATAGGTACCCTATGTTTAAACAAAAAAACTTGTTTATATAGCGCGTTCGCTCGCACGAGCGCGGCAAAAATGACGAGCTGGGTGCGTAAGACCTCATTTCGCTTGGCTGTGTTCACAGCGTTTTTTTGTAACAGCGCGCGCGTGATGAACGATTTCACGTCTCACAACTAGGCTGTTACAATACGGATATTTTACGGGAAAACACTAAAACGGAAAGACGGCGGGAAAAGAGCTAAAATACGTGAGAAACCCGGAAAAAACGGGAGGGTTGACAGCTCACACTGACATCTAGCGCGCCGCGCATCGCATGCTGAAAAAAGCCATAGACTACATCTGATAGAACACACACTGGAGCGCGATTCTACGATTCGTTCTGTGTTTTCTTTCTAAACAGTTAGGCTATGTTTATTATGTGGTATTTTTCATGTTTTCATCACGCAATCATGTTTTTGATGCGGTGGTGACGCGTTCATTTAAGGGTGGCGGCGCTGCCGATAAAGCACCTAAAAGCTGTCACAAAGAACCGCAAAAGCAATGATTATGAACATGTCAAATATAGCAAGGAGACATTTTAATTGTTTATTAATAAAGTCAAGATGAAGTTGACGATGCTGACTCGCGATCTTCGCAGGAGGCTAGTGCACCAGAAAGAAATGCACATTTCATTTCCTAAGCAGAGAGCAGTCTGTTTTCTTTCGTTTTGAAATTTGAATTGTTCTGTTTTACACGTAGACATTTCAATATAGATATTTTTTTCAGGTCCGTGAATAGGCTACCTTATACGCTGAGTTTCGGTTCATTTATGAGTGAATTGTCCTCCGTGTCGTGATTATTTATAATTATCTGCTAGGTATATTAAGCCTTCTTATTTATAAAATCCAGGCAATTGGTTGATGAAACATTGATTAAAATTAAGATACAATTAATACAAAACGAAATTCACTTTAAAGAAAGGCTTTGTGTCTTCTGTGTGTAAGTTTTAAAGCATTCTTTTAGTGCCGCTTCAGAGCGCTCGCGTCCGTAACGGAGAACTGTCACGTCTGTAACATTGTTTTTTCCTCATAAATGCGAACACGAAAATTAAAGCGCAGTGTAATTCACAAAATTACAACAAAAATCGTTGCCTTCTAAAAATTAAAGATTTTTTTGTCACGCATAACTGTCTATTTCCCTAATATTAAATATAAAATGCATGTGTAGACTGATATTTTTTCTAATGTCTGGACTCCTTTCAGGGAGGAGCCTATGGATAAACAGACGTTTCAATATTTTGGTATTAATGCATTTTCTGAGAATTTATTTTTCAAGTTTTGACAGCAAATGTCATGTTCATAACCTGGCATTCCCAAATTTTAAATAATTTATCCTCAACTTGTTTTGTGGTGTAGATCTACGTATTTTATAATGTTAAGTTAACTTCAAATAATAGGCTACTAATAGTAATTTAAAGATGTGGTAGCATTGGATCAGGGCCGGGTTTCCCGATAACGTTGTCTCTTAGCGCGCTACGAAGACTCTTAAGGTATAACTTAACTGAAGGTATACCATTTCTAGGCGTGTTCCCCGAACTATACCTTAGAAAGCTGCTTAAGATATACCTTCTTACGTGCGACGTTACAGGGTGCTGTCCGTGGCGATGGTGCTGAATCTGTTGATATTGATGACTCGAGAATCAATTATTCACTCGTGCAGGGGCTGTTTATGTGAGAAAGCGTTGTTCTTTATAAAAGAAGCACTTCAGAAATAGTTGAATTTGCATTTACTAGGACTCATGGGATATTATAAAAAATAATCCAAACTATAACAGCCTATAATAGCCTTGCCTACATATTTTAAAATTGTATCATATATTGCTGCCATAATAACCATTTAAATTTTTATGTGCTTTCTTCTTTCCCATTTTTGTTCGCTGAGGTGAGCTGCAATGAAACATTGTTCTTGTAAATACTTTCAAGCATTTCAGTAATAAAAGTGTACGTCACGTATCTACGGTGCTCAGCAGTGATCAAAAAGGATTTAAGTGAATTTTGAATCTCTTCTTGTAAACTCAGAGATGTGGATTCAGACGGCAATTAAATTACCATACGACCTGTTTGTCAAAAATCAGTAGGTAATTTGGACAGAGATTTTTACGCGGGTTGGGTGAGAAAAAACACTGATATTATGGATTCGGACGGCACTAAAATAATCGACTTACCCCTGTAAATTTTTTAAATACCGTACGAGCCCATGATAAACAATATTAGCGTCCGAATAGCACTTAACTGACAGTAGCCTATGCTTTCACTGGCCTTTAAAAGCACTCTTTAATTAAAATAAATGTATAACATTTTATTATATATATAATATAAAATTCTAACAACAATCAGTGTAATGACAATTTTATTATTTGCATGAAAACACTTGAATTAGCCTAATTGAACACTGTCTGGGTGTATTAAAACTTCATAATTATATTCATATAGACCGTTAACAGTGATAAGGTAAAGCTAAGAGTGGTCCAGACCAACCTTCCGAAAGTATGACTTACAAAAGGTATACTTAACTAAGAGCGTTTCGGGAAACACGTATTAACGATAAGGTACAGCTTAAGGTGTAACTTAAGAACGACGTAGCGTTAAGAAGGTTTCGGGAAACTCAGCCCTGGACGGTATGGATAACTCTTGGAGTTGGAAGTGGTGTGTCGCGATTCTGCAGGTACGTGGATCTGAGTGTCGCGATTTCGGTTTCATATCGCATATTGTTAAAGCCCTATAGTCATTTTAGAATGTTAAGTTCTACTTCTGTATAGTTATTTTGGTGAAAGTAACTCAAAAGTAATACAGGAGTAATGTAACGCATTACAATTCTGAGAGAGTAATATTGTAAGGTAATGAATTACTTTTAAATAACAGTAACATGTAATATATAATGTATTCCAGTTTGGAAGTAACTTGCACAACACTGGTGCTAAAGCATGCTATTACTGCAATTAAATAGGAATTTGCTGAAACTCAAGCATGGAATGTCCAATCTGCCCCAAACTTCACAAGTTTGATAAGAGTCCTGCCCTGAACACATCTACATGAGAATATTCAGTTATAGTAATAGCGCCACCTACTGGCAACAGGAAGTGACATGTTTAACACTGTGATGCAGTACTGGCAACATATTAAATATGCCACTGAGTTATAAACATGTTAGAAACATGTTAAAACATGCTAGCAAACACTTAGCTAAGTGCTAAAGCATGCTAATGCAATGAAACAGTTCATTTTTCATGAAGTTCATTTTTCATTTTTCAGAAGTTGATGTTACTCAAGGCAAATGTCCAATCTGCCTCAAACTTCACACGTTTGATAAAAGTTATCTCCTAAACGCATGTCCATGCTCATATTCAGTTATAGTCATAGCGCCGCCTGCTGGCAACAGGAAGTGATGTTTAACACTGTCCTGGACTCCTAATAGGTACATGCATGTAATGACCCAATGCCTACAAAAAAGTCTCTTGGAGCGTATCCCTAAACACAACAGGATTTTGATCTTCCTCTCTGATTTGTGTGCAGTTTTTGCCATTTTCAGGCCTCATACTTTAACTAACTCCTCCTACAGTTTTAATCTGATCATCTTCAAATTTGGTGAGTGTAATCTTAAGGCCTTTGTGACGTTAAATTGCGAAGATCTTGTTTTTCATCGAAGGGCGTGTCCTCGGTGGCCTGACAAATTTCGATTTTTCGCCATGAAACAGGAAGTTGCTTTAACTCAGGCAAACAATATCCAATTTGCCCCAAACTTCACTCGTTTGATAAGAGTTCTGTCCTTAACACATGTCCATGCTCATATTCAGTTACAGTAATAGCGCCACCTGCTGGCAACAGGAAGTGACATGTTTAACACTTTTGTGGACTTCTAATAATATATAAAAAAGTGCCAGCAAGTGTTAAACATGCTAGCAACATACTAGAAACATGCTAGCAAACACTTAGCTAAGTGCTAAAGCATACTATTACTGCAATTAAAGAGGAATTTGCTGTAACTCAGGCATGGAATGTCAAATCTGCCTCAAACTTCACACATTTGATAAGAGTCCTACCCTGAACACATCTACATGAGAATATTCAGTTAGTAATTGCGCCACCTACTGGCAACAGGAAGTGACATGTTTAACACTGTTGTGGACTCCTAATTAGGGATGTCCCGATCCGATCAAGTGATCGGAAATCGGGCCCGATCACGTGGTTTCAGACTCGATCGGAATCGGACGTCACCTCCCGATCAGGACTCGGATAAATATGTATATTAGGGCTTTAACGATACATGTATTCGTATTGAACCGTTTCGGTACGAGGCTTCCGGTTCGGTACGCATACAAACCAAACCAGGTCCTTGGATCTTTTTTCCTGCCGACAAAATCCGCGCTGGCGTGAACACCACAACGTTGCGCAACATCAAATGACGAACGTAATGAAAGCGGAACGAAACTGCGCTACTCATTATATTGTGCTTGTACAGTTTATCAGTTTGGACCATCAACATCAGCGCAGCGCAGCGCGAGCCGATCTTGATCAAGCGACACTGTTACTAGTGAATAAAGCATTTGAATTCGCCACTGAAGTAATAACATCGCTGCGATATCTAATGAGAAGCATTCAAATTTCTCCGTTATTAACCGTAGATCATTATATCTCTATAGCACTGACGTGGAAACCAGGAGAAACATTGTGCCGTGAATTAACTAGTTATAGGCTTTAAGTCCACAGATCAGCAACATTCACCATGGATTTAATATAGTAACACTAACTGTAGCCATGAAAGTTTGCCTGGAATAGTGAAATGCTTTCAAGTGCTTAACACATCTTTTCCCAGCACTTCAAAACTCAAATAATATCTAAATATTATATATAACGTTATATAAATATATTTAAATGTGATGACCAAAACATTATTTGTTCATCCTTCAAAGATTACCCACATTTTTAAACCTGAAAGTTTCAAGATGTAGGAAAACTCATACTTATTTAAAAATATTTTTTCTTTTAACAAATAGGAAATATCTCTGGCATTTCTTTCTTTTTACTGTATTGAAAACGTACCGAACCGTGACACCACTGTATCGTATCGAACTGAACCGTGTATTTTGTGAACCATTACACCCCTAATGTATATTCTCTAATATTTTTTTATACACTTATTTTTTTATTTGTTTACATGCCTGCCGGGTATTTTAAAGTTGAGGTGCTATTTGTTTTTATATTAGACTTTTTTAAAAATATATTTACTGTTGCACTAAAGTCCAAAAGTGAATAATTTATGCTATTTATTACTTGATTGTTCAAGCTACCTCACAGAAGTGCTCTGTTTGTTAGAGTTTTTAAATGTTATAATAAGGTGAATTAAATAACAAATAAGGAACATCCTGGATCTGTTTTTTCGCTCTTCTTTATTCTTTTTTTTATGTAATATAGAAGTATCGGATCGGGACTCGGTATCGGTAGATACTCAAAATCAAATGACTCGGACTCGAGGGCAAAAAAACCTGATCGGGACATCCCTACTCCTAATAACATAAAAACTGCCAGCAAGTGCTAAACATGCTAACAACATATTAGAAACATGCGAAAACATGCTAGCAACCACTTAGCTAAGTGCTAAAGCATGCTATTATTGCAATTAAATAGGAATTTGCTGTAACTCAGGCATGGAATGTCAAATCTGCCCCAAACTTCACACATTTGAGAAGAGTCATGGCTTGAACACATCTACATGACAATTTTCAGCTATAGTAATAGCGCCACCTACTGGCAACAGGAAGTGACATGTTTAACAGTGTGATGCAGTACTGGCAACATAGTAAATATGCCATTGAGTTATAAACATGTTATAAACATGTTAAAACATGCTAGCAATTTTTAGCTAAGGGCTAAAGCGTGTTAATGCAATGAAACAGGAAGTTGTTGTTACTCAAGAAGGCAATGTCCAATCTGTCCCAAACTTCACACATTTGATAAGAGTCCTGCCCTGAACACATCTACAAGACAATTTTCAGCTATAGTAATAGCGCCACCTACTGTCAAAAGGAAGTGACATATTTTACACTGTGATGCAGTACTAGCAACATAGTAAATATGCCATTGAGTTCTAAACATGCTAGAAAAATGCTAGCAACACTTATCTGAGTGATAACGCATACTATTATCCCCATAATAAAGGACATTTTTGTAACTGACTTTGACATACTCCTCCTATATTTACCTACTTAAATGCACATTGCCCACCGTGCTCTGTCTTCCTAAAGCCACCGGGTGGCCGTGGCACGGGTGTGAGGGCCCTTTCAATGCTGCTTGCAGCTTTAATTTTTTTCTATTATTCTATTTTCCACAATGTCAAAGCAATGCAGCTTAACCCAAAATACAAGCTCAGGCATTCACTTCTGTCCATACAAACTCTGCTGTTCTGCGCTCTAGCCAGAGAATACTCCCATTGCAGGAACACTTTTAGTAGTCCAAGAAGAAGCAAATATCTATTTATTAAGTAGCTATGACGAATTTATATGTAAAGTATAGTATTTCACCAGATTTTATAGTGTAAAACATATACAAGCGCGAATGAGAACCGTTTCGAGGGGGATGCCAGGTTTGCAAAAAAAAAAACGAATATTCGAATGTCACATTTTCAAATCGAATACCAACCCACCGAACGAATATTCGAATATTCTGGTCCAGCCCTACTTATCTTTCAAATTCAAATTCAGTTAATAATAAAGGCTGTTATCAATCAAATTAAATAATTTACACTGCAAAATGACAACTGTAATAAATAATTTGAGATTGACGTTTAAACAAATGTAAAAAAAAAAAAAAAAAAAAAAAAAAAGTCATTCATTAAAACGATTAGTTTAAAATGCTGAATCATTCAATAACAAAACACCACGCTGTGTGTTGCTTTTCTTTTGCAACCATTTTCGTCAGTCAAATAGAACAAAGGCAATTTAGACGCAATGTTGACTGCAATATTGAAAGTGGCTACATATTAAAGGTACAATATGTAGGAATTTTGCAGTAAAATATTCAAAAACCACTAGGCCAATGTTATATATTTTGTTTAGTTGATTACTTACAATATCCCAAATAGGGATGGGAATCTAGAACCGGTTCCACTCGAGAACTGGTTCTAAGTTTAACGATCCATCGATATTGTATGCCCTCGGCGTTAAAGCGTACCTATTATGGCATTTAAAATGTTCCTAATAATGTTCTGGGAGTCCCCAACAACAGTTTTACATGCATGCAATGACAAAAAACACTTTTGTTGTCTTATAATATGCATTTATTTTTACCTGATTTGCTCACCGACTCCCTAATGATTCGTTTGACGACTCATTTGTCCAAACCCCTCCTTTGCGTGACGCTGATCGGCGGTGATTGGTCAGATGACGCAGTCAGTTATATTTTGCGTTAGCCCAAAGCTTAAACCAGTCCCTCCAGAAAAACGCGATTATGCGATCGCTGAATTCAATGCATAATCAGCCAAAGTCCGCATATTTATGCGGGGGTCGCGTTTTTTCAAATACTCCGCAATTTCGCCGCATAAATTGCTGATTTCCGCGCAAAATATGCAGGGCTTGCATGATTTCATAATCCCCGCATTTTCGTCGCAACAAGTCACATATATATCTTAGCAAAAAGTTGAAAAATGTTGCGTTTGCTTCACAAAAGAGCAGCCATTTCCCCCTGTTGGCATTGGGAACGTTATGAAGTTACGTAATTACGCGACGTGAACATCATCGAAAAGCTGTAAAACAGGAGCACACTTTATTTTTAAATATTTAAGAAGAAAAATATAGCTCACAACTGAAGTTATTGACAGACAGACTCACAGAGGCGATTGGCATCTCACAGATCGCACTTTATTCCCAAATCGAACTCGTATAACTGTCTGTCACACGTTATACCGTCCACATCGTTACTTAATAAACAAAATAAGATAAAAGTAGCATCAAACATGGGGTGTCTACTGAACACTGTTCGAGGCGCATGGCGGCAGACAGTTCAACAGGGAGCGCACAGCTCTTAAAGGGGCCACACCTTATTTCCACTCGTTACAGTCTGGAATAAAACAAGATGAGAAATTAAATATTTCCAGCACTTTCTGTGATGTAGTATGCTTCCTTATAGGAAGTAATAAGAAATTACTCTTTACATTAAGGTAGTAGCCTAGTGAGAACAGGGTGTCCGGGGAATCACTTTTTTTTCTCTTTTTCATCAAACCGCAGTTTTTGCAAGTTCCCGCAATTTTTGCAAGTTCCCGCAATTTTTGCAAGTTCCCGCAATTTCATCGCAAAAAATTGCATACATATCCCGCATATTCCATCACAGTTTTAAACAGGGTTCCTGCACACTTTTTAAAGTCAAATTTAAGTCTTTTTAAGACCTTTTTAAGACCTGAAGAAATCAAAATTAATACCATAAATTAGGGGTGTGCAATATTAACAAAAATATATCTCGATATTTTCAACGTTTTGTTGATAATAATTAGATGATTTTTACTGATTGTGTTTTTCTGCTGGTGCCATGGCTGGTTTAGGCCTGTTGTTGACAGCTGACTCACGAAGATATTAATATTTTTCATATTCTATGCAGTGGTCAGTTCACAGCAGTGACAGAAATGATTAATTAATATGCAATATTTGCTAACTTAAATTGACTTCCAGGGGCATTTTCACCTATATATGGACATTCTTTCTAAACCTATTTAGAATTATGCATCACCTTTTATGTCAAATACTAACATTCAAATTATTAAAATTAAATTATACAGTAATTATACTTATTTATACAGTAATACTTAATTACACAATTATACAGTACCACCGTTACCAGTCAAATTAAATCATTCAATCAAAATCCATCTTTGCAGAGCAGAGGTGACAGAAGCAGCATCAGAAGTGGCATTAATATTTACACTCCATGCTATGAGAGAGTTTAAAAAATAAATAAATAAAATATTCAATATTTAAATGATTTCTAATTTTAACGTTTTAATTAAAGGGTACTTTAAATATGAAACTAAAACCGCCAGTAGGTGGTGGCAAGTCACTGTCTTAATAAGCGAGTTGAGAGAGTCATTCATTCAACCGATTCGTTCAAACGGCTGATTCATTCGGGGAAGAAAGTGATTGTTCATTGAATCGTTAAAATGACTCGTTCAAAACGCAGATTTCAGTCAAGAAATCATCGCTGTCTGTGGCATTGAGACTCTGACTGCTACGGATTCATTTTGAAATTCTAGTCGGCGAAATAAAGGGAAAACAAACAATATTGTGTCTAAAAAGTAACTCACAATGTTAATTTATTTTTAATTTAACTATTGTATATCATAAACATTGCACTTGTGCACGGGAAAACGGCACTCACTGATGTGATATTCTAATATAAGAAGAACATAATATGATGTAAATATAAGACAAAAACTAATTTGGGGACATAGCCTACCTTTAACTGCACACATGACGCACACGCAGTGAAAGCACGAGAGACAAATGCGATGTCAGCTCACAGTGCCTCATACATCGTTAAAACAATGATTATTACAATATCATATTAGACAATACACATCGCACACCCCTACACACATAAAGAATGAACTTACGACTGAACTGACAGTGACATTCGCCAACTTTCTCCTTTTCTCCTCTCTCGCGTGCAGGAGACAGACGTTATGCTGCTGCCGCGAATGTGATGCGAATTGTCACGTGACCAAGCAAATTTTTATAAAGATAATAAAAAAAATACTACGCTAATTAGTTTTAATTTGTAAAACATTTATATATGTCTAAGTCGAAGTGTCATCTAAAATTTAAGACCTTTCATAAGTAAAAATAAGACTTTATAAGACTTTTTATGGCCTTAAATTTTAAAAATCTAATTTAAGACTTTTTAAGACTTTTTAAGGACCCGCGGGAACCCTGTTTAAAGAAAACGGCCCGCGTAATCAAGGATTTTTGCCCGCAACAATCACAAAAAAACTCCGCGTTTTTCTGGAGGGACTGTTAAACATAATGATAAAGCACTGCAGTACTACAATACGCTTCACATAATTTCACATATTTCAAAAAACAAAAAAAAAATGACATTGGAGACCTAGAAGCTGCTGAGCGTAACTCTCACTCTCACACACGCACGCGCGCACACACACACACACATAAAAGCAACAATTATTAATAGTACTTACAGGTTGTGATTCGGAGGAGGAAGCTGATCTAAATAAACTTGGTATTGAACCTTCCTATATCAGCCAACTCGCGAATCCACACTTGAAAGCATTTGTGTTTGTGAAGCGATCGTCATTAAAATAACGCGAACACAGCTCAAGGTGGCTATACTTGTGTGGTATAGTTGTAAATATAAACTCTAGCCACTGAGTCTTCACATGCTTGTCCCTGGGCAGTGAAAAAAAAAGTTTGCTTTTGATTCGCACTTCAGAACAGAGTCTCGTCCACATGATGTTGTCAGGTTTCTCTGTCTGCTCGGCGCGCGCACTGAGTGGGCGTGTCGAATTCAAATAACTTGTACAAGTGACGTACGAAAGCTAGAGAGAAAGCATCGTTTGTCTATCAATTCATATCAGCGACCCAGAGTCGACTCTTACTTTTGAGAGACAATAACTTTGTATACGGTGAACTTTCATATTTAAAACTTTGCAGGATGTTTTTGTTCACTTAGATCTATGTTACACACTACATGAAAGGTAATTTTCAAAATTCCATGATAGGTACCCTTTAACGAGTCCTCTTATCGATGCTCCTGCTCTGAGTCAGCCATAGTATAGGCTACAGACCGTGAACTCACAACTGTCCCTTTTGTCCTTTATCAAGCACCATAGCACGGCGTCCAAATCAAATTTTTGTACCGCCAAATTCTTATTTGATCGTTGAGTAATGTAGATGAACTGCTGCGCTTGTGACAGTTGTTTTAACTGAACGAGCAGAAAGAGAGAGAGCCCCGGTTGCTCTCTTCGGAGCAAGGCTAAGGCCCTGTTTACACGAGAACGATTACGAGTGAAAACGTAAAAATATTTTTACGGATGTGCCTTTTGTTTACACGGCGACGGCGTTTTGGGGGCTTAAAAACGCAAAAAAGTGAAACCACCTTTCAGAGTGGAAATCTCAAAAACGCTCCGCAGTCCGCGTTCCGTACTGTTAGACCCTTCTGAAAAACTTAAAGCCGTGTTTATTTCATTTCTCTCTTTATTCTATTGCATTTATTTGTGCTGTTGTTTGCAATTTGTTCTAATAACAAATAATAAAATATTATTACTGATTTTTGTCAGTATGCGGTCAATTATAGTTCTTAGAAAATCGGCCAAGAAAATTTCAATCGGTGCATCTACGCACTTTTGAGGGGGATTTTGAACAGGGCATGGAGTTTGAAGGTCAGGTTCACCCTTCATAACATATTTCAATCATAATGGGCTTTTTTAAAATCTACCAATATTTGCTCTTATTGCTGCAAATTTTTACATTGACCAGCATTTTCCTAATGCAAAAACTATTGGTCATACTTGAGAAAGGCAACAGCAGTCTAAAATAATCTCTGGGTAAGGTAGTCAAAACATGTAACCCCATCAGATCTGTCCTGAATGTGACCAATACACAATCAAGGCTACTACCTTACTTATGAAAGTGTCAAGTGGTATGATAAGGAATCCCATCTAAAAATGAAGCTTGCAAAATACTTTGTTACAGGCCATCAACAGGGCTGAAATGCCAAATTAAAATTTTTCACTTTCCAAAATTCTAATCAAATTCTAAAATACTTAGATTGGAAAATAAGGAAATCAGTATTAATATGAAAAGGGAGAAATCGAATCACATCCCTGAGAATCATATTTCACCTAAGGTAAGAGGGGAGGGTCTCAATGTAAGTGGTCACTTGAAATGTATTTGAAACGCACATTAATACCATGGGAAAACAGTGATGATTCTCAGCTGATCGGATCCGATTTCTAATACCAACTGGGAAAAGGGCCAAAGGTTTTAAACGGCACATGGGTGAACAAGATAATGGGGTCAATTGTAAGTTCATGCTCATACTACAAAAATACTTTGTGGTTCTGCATGGTTATAGATTGTAAAACTCACTTTGATGCCATCTTTAGGATCCTCTCTGATACTGATGACGGGTTTGTCCTTTGACGTGCACAGCAGGTCCAGTATCTCTTCATTGTAAATCTTGATGTAAAAAAAATATCCTTGAGTTACACAAAATAAGTATTGGCTTCATTCATAAATTAAATTCATGGAGGACAACATGCCATACCTCAAGGTAAGATACAGTGAGTAGAAATTCACAGTCTGCACATTTAGACTTTTCCTGATAGATTCTTCGTATCACTCGCGGGATAACTCCAACTGTAGGCTCGTTCTCTTGTTCAGATGTGTACGTGCCGCCCATAGAGAACGTCTTCCCAGACCCTGTCTGTCCATAGGCCAGAACGGTGGCATGATAACCTGTGATTACAAAAAATGAACAGGCATGACAACTGGCATGTGATGAGAATTTTTAACCTTATTGACTGAGGTTAATGCAACTTTTGATCCCCCCAATTCTTGGAGATCAACCTACCTGCAGAGTTCAGATCCAACCCTGATCTAACACACCTGTCTGTAATCAAGTGAATCTGAAGATCTAAATGAGCCGGTTCAGCCGGTTCTGTGTTTGATCAGGGTTGGAGCTGAACATTGCATGAAGGCAGATCTCCAGGAACAGAACTGGGCACACCTGAGTTAAAGAGGTAGATCTGCAAACACACACACAATTTTTTTTTTTTGAAGAATACTGGAAAAGCAGTTTTGGTTACTACAGACTACCATTGTAGGGACAAAAAATAAATTAATCCTAAAAAAAGTATTTGAGCTTTAACAGTCAGGGTTGATTTACTTTAGGCCTGACTGATTTGATCTCCTTTTGCAGTCCAAGGGACTCTCAAGAGTCTTCAACACCACAATTCGAAAGCATCAATTCTTCGACACTCAATCTTCCTTATGATAAGGGTTGGGTACCGAAACCCGGTACCAATATGGAATGGGCTCCCAAGTAACCGGTATTTAAGCGGAACGAATTAAAACGTAGATTTCGCTGCCACTTAAATGTCTCCGCTTAGAGGTCTGCATTCCCGCGGTCCCGACCAGATATTTTGCGCCGTGGGATTAAATTTCCAACTAAAACACGGTAGCGGTCGGTAACTCGTGAATTTGAACGGGAGCAGTCGGTCATTCAATATCACGTTCCCGACGTCCTTTCAGAACAGCATATCTTCGCTTTACTATAATCTTATCGACCACCCGGTATAGGCTACAGCCTGCCCTGTACTCAGGACCATTATGCACACAGACCAGTTTTTTCTGCATCATGCATTGTATTTACGGGGTCTGTGCGTGCAGCATGTGCATAACGGTCCTCAGGGCAGACTGTATCGGTGGTAAATATACGGCCCTCAAAAAGGATGGCAAAGCAACGTTTGGAAACGCTGTACTTGAACAAATAGGCTTCAATTTTTTACATTATTTATTGTATGACCATATTAGCCTGGTTCTGTCAACACTGCATTGGCTGCCTATTAAACATTGTATACATTTTAAAATATTGCTGATTACTTACAAAGCACTAAATGGTTTAGCTCCCCAGTACTTGAGCGAGCTCTTAACGCATTATAGTCCTTCACGTCTATTGTGATCTCAAAATTCTGGCCAGTTGATAATACCTAGAATATCAAAATCAACTGCTGGCGGTAGATCCTTTTCCTATTTAGCACCAAAACTTTGGAACAATACTCCTAACATGGTCCGGGAAGCAGATACAGTCTGTCAGTTTAAATCTAGACTTTAAATCTAGACTAAAAACACATCTCTTTGGCTTAGCATACACAACACATTATAGATTTCTATAATTCAATGTTAGGCTGCATAGTTTAGATCAGCCGGAACCGGGAACACTTCCCATAATTCCTGATGTACTTTGTACATCATAAGAAGGATGGCGTCTACGCTAATATTAGTCTCTCTGTTTTTCCCGAGGTTTATCACAAACCGCTGGATCCAGGCCATATCCAGATCTGAGGAAGGACCATCACATGGACACGACGACAACGCATCCCTGATGTGCCAGCCTCATCAACACTGGGAAGGCCTCATGGACACCTCAACAAACTCGTTTCCACACCGGCGTGATGACTCCGACCCCCAAACAGATGAACTGGATAAATATCGTGAAAGTTCTGATCCCATCTGACCTCTGACCTATTATGCTGCCTAAATCATAATCATGCATTGTTCGTTTGTTGGCCAAAGGAGAACTGGCCCCCTGACTGAGCCTGGGTTCTCCCAAGGTTTTTTTCTCCATTCTGTCACCTGATGGAGTTTTGGTTCCTTGCCACTGTTGCCTTTTTCGCCTCTCTTCACCTTTGTCGCCATTGGCTTTTGGCTTGCTTAGTTGGGGACATTAAACATTTAATTTTGAATTTAACAATACTATTACCGTACAACATTATTTTCCTGTTATCTCTGTAAAGCTGCTTTGAAACAATGTGTATTGTAAAAAGCGCTATATAAACAAAGGTGACTTGACTTATTTTTTCTCTGCGACATTTTTTCCCCTACTGTGTTGGCAGCAAAATGTTACATTTTGTATCTTGACAAGGCGAATAAAATAATAAATACTATTTTTGTGCAGACTACATTTGTATTTTCTCCGTGGAAATGTAAATGTGAAATTCTGGAAACAAGATCTAAATTTAGCGGGATGGTCGGGTAGGGACAAAAATTATTCTAAGCAAACAGCGTATATAAAATGTATCCTTGCTATATTTGACATTCATAATTACTGTTCTTTTTGACAGCTTTTAGGTTATTGGCAGCGCCACCCATGCAGGCTACATTACATGAACGCGTCAGCACCGAAAACATGGAGATGGATTTTTTTTTAATAATCGCACAACCTATTTGATATTCCAATTAAATAGGCTACTCAGTTAGGCTACTCATCCCAACCAACT
This sequence comes from Chrosomus eos, assembly GCA_036326025.1. Lineage (NCBI taxonomy): Eukaryota > Metazoa > Chordata > Actinopteri > Cypriniformes > Leuciscidae > Chrosomus > Chrosomus eos. Next base: position 30,586,410 of record CM070834.1, on the reverse strand, counting down.
ATTAAAAAAAAATGTTTACTTGTAAGCGGTCTTTTTACATGTTAGTTTTTCCTGTGAGCGGGAATTGAAAACCAGGAGTAGACTATGAGCAAAGTAATTACAGAATGCTTAGAGTGGAGAGAGGAACGTGCTTTCGCTCCACTCCAGGCTTTGATCACATCCCCCTCAGCAAGGTGAATACACCTCTTCTTTCCTTAATTTAAGACCTATTCAAACTAAAATTAAGACACTACACTATTTGAGAAATGAAAGCCTATTTACGGCCTTAAAATTATGAAAAGTGAACTTCTTGTGGACATTACAAATGTCTGGGAGCGCTCTGGCGGTGCAAAAATGTATTACAACTAAATTCAATGCACGCCATTGACGGCACTTAACCGAGCAAAATGTTTCACTCGGTTACGCAATTTTTAACGGTTAATCGGTTGACCATGGACACCCCTATAATAGAACAATGCAAAATTATCAGTTTCTCTGGTTTTACTATTTGTAGGTATGCGTTTGGGTAAATTAAATTGTTTTATTCTATAAACTACTGACAACATTTCACCCAAATTAAATAGTCTAAATAGTAATTTAGAACATTTATTTACAGAAAACGACAACTGGTCAAAATAACAAAAAAAGATGCAGTGTTGTCAGACCTCGAGTAATGGGAAAATAAGTTCATATTAATTTTTAAACAACTAATGTTTTAACTTAGTAAGAGTTCAGAAATCAAATTTTGGTGGAATAACCCTGATTTTCAATCACAGTTTTCATGCATCTTTCACATAGCCTGGCAAGCCAGACCTACATCAAGATGTTAGGTCTGGGAACTCACCATTGGTATGCCTCAATCCAAGGGGCGGGATAAACGTTGTCTTTGAAAATCCCTCTGCAAGCAATAGGATAGCGCTACAACTAACCAGAGCAACAAACGGCTGTGGCAGAGTGAGTCCCATATTGACCAGCGGAGCTAGTTGGTATTTTTTCCTACTATGGTAGTCAATGGGGAATGAGATCTGTTTTCTTCCAAATATCTTCCTTTGTGTTCAGCAGAACAAATAAACACAGAGGTTTGGAACAACTTGCAAGTCGAAAGCCAATGGCGAAAAAATTGACAAGTGGCAAGGAACCAAAACTCCATCAGGTGACAGAATGGAGAAAAAAAACCTTGGGAGAACCCAGGCTCAGTCAGGGGACCAATTCTCCTCTGGCCAACGAAAAAACAGTGTAGGATTATGATTGATGGCCGTATTATAGATCAAAAGTCAGATTCAGAACTTCACAATATTTATCCAGTTCCATCTGGTTGGAGGTTGGAGTCATCACGCCGGTATGAATATTGTGTGTACAATATGTATTTGTGTAATTTACGTTGAGCTTACAAAACCATGGTATGTTGTGTTGCCTGTAATGGTAATTTGCAGCATGCATTTGTGGGAAGCTGTGATGCTTTTAATGAGCGAAATAAAACAGAAGCTGTGTTGTCAGTCTGTTATCAGTCTCTCCTCTTCCTCCTCCACTTCTATAACATTTTTTAAAAATGTGGAAAACTGACTGCTGCTGAATTCTTTAATGATTTAATTTTTGGAGTGTTATTTTTTATTACTTGACCCGCCTGATCTGTGGATTATCCACAGCGTCCGCAGATATAACTGATACGCGCATCACTACTGCACACACAGAACTCATCACACAGTGCATAAATACCAAACTGAGAGTCACGGGTACTTTAGCTTCTATGTGCGCTTGAAGATTTAAATTGGCCAATTGTCAACTTCCATGAAGATGCAGCACTGGCTTGAGTGTCTTTCATACTGGCCCCGGGCCATCGGGCAGTCCTTACTGTCGAGCCCTGACCATATAATCAAGGGGGGGGGGGGGGGGGGGGGGGATGGGGGGGCTTTATGTAGCTTTATCTACAGATCAAGTATAATAATATTAACATTGAATCATCTTGGAGAGAGTTTCATCGATGACTGTCATAACCGAACGTGACGCACTGTTTCAATGATGAATGGAGAATGACTGACAGCCGCAGCGGAGGGAAAAGTTTACGTGAACTTGAATTTAATGACTTCAATATTAATTTATATCTCACATTATATTATAGTATGGCTTCAGAACACTTATAATATAGTGCATGAAAACTTTATGGTGCTATATAATGCTTTTTTGGGGCTTAACAATAACACAGAATAGTAAACGCACAATATCGTATTTGGATCGGCCTCGTCTGACCGATACCCGATCCAGCAAAAATGGCAGTATCGGAGCCGATACCGAGTATCGGATCGGGACATCCCTAGGTAACGGTACACAAAACTGACACAGATTGTCTGACACGGTGCATAGATTAGGTCAGCCGGAACTGGGAACACTTCCCTTTAATCCTGATGTACATGTTACATCGTAAGAAGAATGGCATCTAAACTAATTTATTGTCTTGGTTTATCCCAAGGTTTTCCCGCAGCCTGCCGGATCCAGGCCGTTTCCAGATCTGACGAAGGACCTTTGCCCGGACCCGATGACAACGCAGTGCTGAAGTGCCAACTAGCCTCTCCCTATGGAGGATCCCTATTCCACTCTACAGATAAAGCACTGTGGAAATTCCGGTTTCACGTACCTACCCAAAATGATAAAATTAAATTATGCATCAAAATTTATAGGCAAGACAAGTTGTTTGTTTAGGCATGGTTTGTAGGGAATTACAAACCTGCGCACATATATTCAAATGCACTTAACTATAGAATAAATTCTTAATACGCATGTGAACGCCATCAGCGTTTATCACAGATTTGCGTTTAAAGTCTGTTTAGAGAGAACGGTGTCGTCTTAGCGGCCCCTAATTTAATAACAAATGATCATTTCGACGGAAGTGAATCAATCAAAACTAACATTAGCTGGAAACAACATTATTCAAGAACCACTATAAAATCAAACCATTCTCTGTTACCTTAAATTATATGTTTGTCTCTGTAAAGCTGCTTTGAAACAGTCTACATTGTTAAAAGCGCTATATAAATGAGGATGACTTGACACCTCGGTTTTGACGTCACAGTTCAGTATAGCAGGGGGGAGAAAACTAAATATAAAATTGCTTCTTTTTTTTTATTAAACAGTGGTTTACTGAATTGTGTCTGTCTTTAAATAAATTCAGTTCTAATTAAAAGTTTATAGATTAAAAAAATATATTTCTGCTAATGCTGTAAACTGAGCCCTTACTTGCACATCATTATAATATTAAAGCTTAACAACAGAGCCCAAACTATTAGCCTAAATTCAATTTATTTTTAGATATAATAATCAACACTCAAATAACAAATTGTATGCAAACTGCACATAATGAAATTTTTGCATTAACTTCTAAATTTGATTATAAAATTATGTTTTTACTCCAATTCGTTGTTGAAATATAATAATTTACGCACTGGTAGTCATTTTCATGACATTTTAAACATGCATTAAATAATCAAAACATCACTAAAAAGCTAAGTAAATATAATGAATATGTAAGCTAATATAGTGCTTGGCGAAAGTTCTTTCTCTGGCGAACTACCAAGCGGTGGACACTGAATGACTGGCCTGAGGTAAATGACGTAATGCAACGTGGGATATTGTTTACAAGCTGTTTTAGTTATATCTTTTTGCCATTGAAACACTGATTGAGCGATGAGAGATAAGTTTCAGTAAGTTGAACTATCTTTCATTCATGTTTATTAGGAGGAGATAAATGCATTCACTTGCACTGCTGCTTAATCTGAGGCACGCATATAGTGATCGGTCACTCCACATTACAGAGCGTCAAAACGGCATTTATTGTCTGAATTTTGTGGATATAATTTGAAAGATGACACTTTCTTATCGAAAGTACCAAAATGAGGAGATTATTGTGGTTATTGGTTACAGGCTACAACGCTGTATTCGTCTTATACACATAAGACACAAAAAACTTTGCGGGATGAATATGTGTACAGTTACACCCCTAATTAGGCTACCATTTAATCAAATTTGTTTTGTGACAATGTAAAGTGAGATCAACCTCAACAATGGCCCTAGCCCATTGGGGCAGCAGAGAGCGGGGCGTGTTCGGTATGCCAAGAGAGTTTTTTCAGTTCGAATATTGTTACACCCCTAAAACATCCCTGAATACATACACACTGTACTGACTCAGTGTGCAAGCTACTGTGTCTCACAATTCTGTATTTTCAAAAAAGGAAATCATAAGTATTTCTGTACTGGTGTCACCATTCATTTGGTCGCACCAGCAAAATCAAAGACCCGCAAAATCCTAGTGGGACTGTTTTACAAACCTTTAAAAAGCCCAGACAATAAAGGAGACACAGCAGAGTTGAAAACTTCTTCCTGTTCTGTTGTGGGGTCAAACACATAATCATAGGTGAAAGCCTTGTCATTGCCAACAATGACCTGAAATGGAAAGAAAAAAAAAAGATTTCATGAATCTTTAAGTACTGACATGACCTTTTGATGCAAAAGAGTGAATGAAATAAGCAAGATCTGATGATACACACCTGAGGTTCACCAGGTACATAATTAAGACAGCACTGACATCCTTCATTTATCTCTTTAGGAACCAGTGGCCGGCATCTCAGAGCAACCCTCACAGGAATGGCCTTCTCATCCTCCTTGGTCATACTGGAAGAGCAAATAAGGATGAATCACAAATGACAACCCAACTCACATATTGTCTTGCAAAGCCAGTGTGCACAGAGCAAGACCAGACCAGTTACTGCCATTATATTAATACTGTGTCTAAGAATAATTAGTCTGATCAACCAAAGACACCAAGGAAAGCCTTTTGCACTACACAAGCTTAAAGTTGTCAAATTCACAATGCATTGTGTGAAACGTACAGAAAGCTCTGTAAAGCACACTGACTGGGTTCAAAAAGGGTCTAAAAAAAAGTCTCCCAAAAGTGCACCCTGCAATTCACCTCGTTCAATTGCATCATGAAACTACAATTCTTAAGTAATTGGCTAATCCTGGTCAGCGAGGGACAGAGTTGAGCACTTTTTGACATCACTAATTGCCTGCATATTAACCAAACACTACGGTAACCTTGTGGGTTGGAGGTGCTTAAATCCTAATGTGTTCCATTAATGGATACTACTTTTTTGTTTGCAATTACGTTAAAGGTTCTCTAAGCGATCCTGGGTGACATCACTTTTTGTTGACGTTCGAACTATTGTCAAACAAAACAGAGGCTAGCTAGACCCTCCCTCCTCCTCATCCGCGCACTAACCCCTCAAACCCACGCCCAAACCTTTCTTGTCGGTTATTGGCTGTAACAGTTTGTTATGTTTCGTGGAGCGGGTCGCTAGAGTTTGTTTTTGTAGCAGTTTGTGGAGCCTGGGGTGTCCGCAGAGACCGCGTTTTTTTACAGTGTGTTCAGGGGACAGGCAGCTAGCGGATGGTGAGGAGTAGGGGTGGGCGATATATCGTTTAGACGATAATATCCAAATTGTTGTCTGGACGATATGCAAAATTGGGATATCGAATATTTCATAATTTGTACAATCCAACCCCCCAAACATGAAAAGAGCTGAAGGAAGTTAAAGAGAAAACAAAAAACTAAGGCGGCCGCCTAAGCAACTCACGCCTGCCGCCTTAACTATACGTTGGCAAAAAAAATTATATGAGCGATAACCGCCGTGTTACTGTTTTGAGGACAACCAGCACGTCATTCGGGCATTAGCACTCCGGGTGTTAAAGGAAATCCTTAACAGGCAGCCGTTCGCAAGCGCAAGCGGCTCGTGACAGAACATAGACTGACTGAACGACACTTCAATTGAAGTTGAAAATCTCAAATGAAGATTGCTGAACTCCAGCTTACTTGTCTGTGTTTTCAGATCATCCGCGCTTCTTCAGCAGTGTAGAGAGCGCGCATGGTTGCTGATCTCCGGCAGTGTTTTTAATTTTGATGCAATGTTTACCGAATATCCACACACGATTTCAAACGTGACATTGATTTTATACAACAGTTAAAAAAAAAGGGTAACATTAAGTGATTTACTAAATATAAAACAGTATACTCAGGCTTATTGCTCTATTTTGCAACGGAATCTGTGGCTTTGAACGAACCGTGAGATTCAATGAATGACTCGATAACTCACACACATAAAGACAATGAGTTACCGCCACCTACTGGCGATTTTATTATAATATTTTTATTAATATTAAAGGATTTTTAACATTGCCTATTTAGTGAACATTGTTTTTATTTAAGGAATTATTTATTTTTTAAAGGTATTACAAAGGTAAAAAATGAAATGGAAAAATTTATTAAAGGGGGCAAAATATTGTCTCTTAATGGAAAAGCTGTGCCTGCAGTCTAAGTGGAAGAGGGGTACGGCACTCTAAAACATTGGAGAACCACTGAACTAAGGAAAAGGGATATGTAGAATTGCACAAGTGCTACTGCTAAAGAGTGCAATGTCAATAATTTCTCATAATCTTAATTGAATTGGTCTAGAGATAATAATTATTATTACATTTTCTCTACTAGATATAAGACTCAAGTTTCAGTATTTGTCTTAATTTGTGTCAGGAGTTATGCAATACCCCCCGCAAAAATATCGTCTGAATATCGATATCGAGATATTGAAAAAAAATATCGAGATATTCATTTTTGTCAATATCGCCCACCCCTAGTGAGGAGATGTTTGCTGTATGTGACAAAAAATGTTTTGGCCTTAAAAACGCGTGACATCGCTTAGAGCACCTTTAATAAAACCAAAGATTAAAGTTTGCATTAGAAAAAGTCAACAAAAAGCCACTTTAGTGACATTAGTGCAGCTGACAGTTAACTACAGCAACATGCAATGTAAAGTTAGTTTTATATTTAATTAGCCTACTTTTTCGTCCATACTAAGTTTGTATGCAACTAGCCTAACTAAAACAAGGTTTCTGCAGGTTTTATAATAGTAGATTTAAGACTTTTTAAAGACCTTTACAAGACCAAGTAACGAAAACAAAAAGGACTAAAGAGAAGGGAACACACGTCAATATGTTCTCTTTGTGTCTAGATAGCACACAATGCATTAGCAACACATCAAAGTTTCAAAATACAACCTCCTACTGATCTTTATTATTTTTAATATTTTTTATTATTTTAACAAAACAAAGCTTAAGACTTGAATACCTCTGCTCCGAACTATGAATATATATCTAGCTGGAATATGGATATAGCCTTTACTGTAGTTTTTATTTTGTCTTTGTTTTCCAGAGCAATTGTCTAAAGATACTTAAACCTATATACATTAGAAAAGCAAAATGATATGAGTCTTAACAAGACTACATATCTTTCTCACATTTTTCTTAAATTTATATTATTTTGCATTTCAAGTAAAAGCATCTTGATTTAAGTATGTTTATAGATACTTTATTGGAAAACACGGCAAAATATTGAATAAGATTATTTTTGCAAAATTGAATGTCATCACTTTACAAAAGTAAAACTTTCTGCTCTGATTTAACATTTTAAAGGCCTTCATTTGTGGACGGGTGAATTAAGACACTTTTTAAAGACAAGCAGAATTCCTGCTTAAACTTAAAAATGAGTCTTCAAGAATAAAACATTAATGACTAACGTTAAAGGGATACTCCACTTTTTTTGGAAATAAGCTCATTTTACAACTCCCCCATGGTTAAACAGTTGAGTTTTACCGTTTTCGAATCCATTCAGCCGATTTTCTGATTTTTAGTAGAATATCAGTTACCAGACAGTTTCTGGTCTCATTGACTTCCATAGTAACGTTAGGAAAAAAATATAGCTCAATGAGACCAGAAACTGTCTGCTTACTGATATTCTACTAAAAATCAGAAAATCGTCTGAATGGATTCGAAAACGGTAAAACTCAACTTTTTAACCATGGGGAGTTGTAAAATGAGCCTATTTCCAAAAAAAGTCGAGTATGCCTTTAACTTGTTAGATTATGGTTTATACAACAGGCCTAAGTCTCGACTTAAAGCCATTATCATTTATTTTTATACACACTTTCTACATATAAAAATATATTTGCACTAAACACACGAACAAAATAAGAAGCTGATACAACAAAACGTGATGTTTAAAACTCATGTCGTTAGCTTAACTTACCTTCCGCCCTGTAACGTAACGTTAGTCTGTTGTTATCGGGCTCAAAGAGTAAAGCGTACTAAACGTTCCTTTTACCCAAACTTGACAACGGTCTCAAATAAAACAAGAAAAATGATAATCTTAATCGCCCTCACAGGATTCCGTTATCTTCTGTAAAGACAGGCGTCCTTAACAGTTTCTGCCATTCAAATTCGAGCACAGCGTTAGCTTCTCTGAAGAAAGAAAACCTAGCCCGCCACTTTCAAATAACCTGCTCCGCCTCTCTGCCTCTCGATCACTTCAGCTCCGCCCATAGACTGTCGTAAAAACTCATGGTTTCTCCATGGGGAAATAGATTTTGAACGATAACTTATAAACCTTTAAAATACAGACCTACTGAAGCCGTCAGTCCGGATTATTTCAGCTTACTTTTAAAACAATCGTGTTTAGCAGTAGAATACCTGGTGAAAACTACATTACCCATGACGCAAAATTACACCAATCAGAGAGTCGAAAAAAGCAAAACGCACCAAAATAGCTTTTTAACTCCGCCCATTCACATGAAGCACTGCGAAGCTGTTCGCACTCGCACTTGTGTTCGCAATGATTGCTTCATGGGATTGTAGTTCTTTCCTGAGTAAAGCAGTGGTCAGATTTGATTCCGTAAAGTATAACTTTAAGTCTAAAAAATAAAAATATGGTTGCTTGTTAGGAAATTCGGAAAACTTCGTTTCTTTACATTTATGGTCGCTGCTGTTTGTCTGCTCACATCTAATATAGCCAATCAGTGTCCAATAATAAAATACTGTTGCCCTATTTTTATTTGTAGGCTATTTATTTTCTTGCATTGTAAAGTTTTTTTTTTATATAATGCCATTAACGAGAACAATACAATGAGACATATTAATTCAAAAGTACAAATAAAAAAATAACTTGAGCAAAATAGTAAAATAATAAAAACAGTGCCGGACAATAACACAATTATAATAGACAAAAGGAAAAGGATAAAACATTATACTTTCAAAAGAAATTATTTTTAAATTTAAAAAAAATCAATAAAACTTTATACAACATTATACCTGCTTACAATGTCATAAGCTTTAATTGCCTTTTACTTAAACAATAAAGCTAAAAATAATTTTTAAAGTAAGAAAACTTTGGTATGAGTCAGGAAAAGTTTCACATTCATAAAATGAAATGGTCTGACTCAAAACCAAAGTTTTCTTACTTTAAAAATTATTTTAAAGTAACTTTTCCTATTTCTTAAAGAATTTTTTTTGTTATATATATATATATATATAGAAACCTATTTATATGAACAATTGTATATGACGTAAGCCTTATCTTTCTCAATTCCATGATCATTGAAGTGTATTATGTCAAATCCATTCAGCTGAAAAGCAATTTTTTCTTAATTGATGCTCCACATAAATCCAAAATATTTTTGGATGGAAAAATAAATAAATAAAAATTGTTTCCTTTTCACCTTTATAAAAATAACAAGAGTAATCAATATCTAATTTAAAACGTTCCAGCACATGTTTTACTGGATATATTCGATTTATTATTTAAAAAAAAATACTTATTTTATTTTGTAATTAATATATAATTTATCCATTGTTCGCCAAGCTTTACGCCAATTCACATCTCCAATGTTTATATTGTTCAATAAAGTTCTTAAAAAGAAAAAGGTAACTCACTCAGGAAGTGCGTTACATTGCTGCCCTCTTGTGGTTTGCTGACATCATGAACTTCTTTGGTTCTACAAACTGCAGCAAATTTGAAATTACCATTGTTCTCTTACGAGAGTATCTCTCGTACTGCGTAATATCTTACGCTATGGGGAAAACTCTTTTCCTCGAGATATTGAAGCCAAAAATTATCCTTAATTTTAAAAATGCAAAACGCTTTGCAGCAGCAAGCAGACAAGGGCGAGACAGCTCGCGCGCCCATTGGCTGCCTTGCTGGAAAAGCTGCAGCCTATCGAGTGAGGCACTGCGTGACGTAATGACGAATGGGGACGCTTCGCGCCCATTTCGTCATGTTCCGCTAGTAGAGGCGTGGTCTCGCCCTATAAATACCCCCTCGATAGCTGTAGTTCCTCTGATTTTTCTACTCTTCATGCGAAGCTCACGCATCGCTGGATCCAGAGTGAGAAGCCGCGCCGTTGACTTGTAGCCTTATCAGCGGGACGTGCCATCTTCTGAAGTCGCTGGCCCAGCCGCCTTCAACCGCCGTACCTGCTGCGCTTTCCGGCGTACTATATCCTTTTACTCTGCTAAGTGTGTGTGTGTTTGCTTACGTGACGCAACACCCATTTCTCTGTTCTAAAAGAGCTGCGTCTTTTTAAAGATGCCTTTCTGTGGCTCGTGCCGCGCCCAACTCAGTGATGAGGACCGTCACGTCATCTGTGTGTCCTGCCTGGGTCATGAGCACGCGGCTATCGCGCTCGCGGACGGTGGATGCCCGCACTGCGAACTTCTGCCCATGGTGACTCTGAGGACTCGCCTGGCGTCGTTCTCTGAGCCCGCGTCCCAGCCTTCTGTGCCGCGCCGCAAGAAGCGTCGCGCCCAGCGCGCTCCCGAGCCTTCTCCAGCCCGCCAAAGCTCGCCGGTTCGCCCGCCTGCTTCGCCGGCTTCACTTAAGTCGCTCCCGGACGGACAGCGCCCGCCGTCTGCCGCCGCTTCCGCTCCCGAGTTGGACGAACCTGCTGAGGTATGCTCTCTTGTGGCTTCTGATAGCGAGGATTGGGCGAGCTCTGTGGACCTCCCCCCCGCTGACGTGTCTAGCCAACCCTCTGGAAGAGACCCGGCATTGAGGCTGAGCTGATGCGTCTGCTCACCCAGGCCGTGGAGTGCATCGGCCTCGAGTGGGAGGCGCCTACTTTGCCGCCGCGCAACAGACTCGACGGGCGCTTTCTCAAGAAGGACGAAGCCCCGTCTAGGTCTAGGGCCGCCCCCTTCCTCCCTGAGCTCCACGACGAAGTCGCCAAGTCATGGACCGCCCCTTTCTCCACCAGGCTGCGCACTTCCACCTCTGCGGCTTTTTCCTCTGTCGTCGGCGCGGGAGATAAAGGATATCTCTCCATTCCTCCTGTGGAGGCGGCGGTCGCAACGCATCTCTGCCCGCCCTCTGCGGGACGGCGCGCGCAGACGACGCTTCCTTCTAAAGCCTGCCGGGTGACTTCATCGCTGCACGGGCGCGCTTACACAGCCGCTGGACAGGCGGTCTCAGCGCTGCATACTATGGCGGTCTTGCAGATTTACCAGGCTGACCTTCTCCTTAAATTGGACGAGGAAGGGCCGGGTGCTGTCAGTGTGGCGGATTTACGAGGCGCTACGGACCTTGCTCTACGCGCCGCTAAAGCCGCTGCTCAGGCCATGGGGCGGAATATGGCCTCTCTCACCGTTGCTGAGAGACATCTGTGGTTGACGCTGTCTGAGATGACGGAAGCTGAGCGCTCTGTATTCCTCGACGCGCCCATTTCCCCTGCGGGCCTCTTCGGATCTGCCGTCAAAGATTTCGCGGACAGATATTCTGAGGTGCAGAAGACTTCGCAGGCCATGAAGCACTTCCTCCCGAAGCGCTCGAGCTCCGCTGCAGGTCGCTCTAAGCAGCCGTCTGCTCGCAGCTCGCAGCCTCGGCCTGCATCGCCCGCAGCCGCCGCTACACAGCGCCGCCAGGCCCGGGATCAGAGACCGCGCTCTCGCTCTGCTGGACGCCGCCCCGCTCAGCGCGGGCCCCGGCCGAAGATTGAGCTCAAGCCCGAGGCCTCGAAGCTTTCCTAGCCACTCTAGGAAAGCGACGGTGTTCGGATCCCGCTGCGGCCGGTTCCCCACCGAAACGATTCGCTCGTTCAGTTCCTTGCGATGTGACTGTGCCAGTGTATTTAGCAGTGAAGCAGCCGGTGTCTCAGCCCGCTTGCCTGCACACAAAAGCCGTTTTTATGGCTACCCAGATAAATCCAATAAAGAGTGTATTTTCTGGTATACCGGCCACGGCCGATGGTGTTATGAGTGTTGTAAGAATGCCCACGCCCCAGTGCCCATTCCCACACCCAGACACAGCCCGCCACGGTGCGAGGCTAGCACACATAAATCTGACTCAGGTCGATTGTGCAGACAATGTAGTGAATGCGCCCATACAATGCCCGCTCACGCTACATGCCGCGTGTCCCTTGGTTTCTGTAAAAACGAAACCAACACACAGTCTATCGGCTCCGACCGAAAGCGTGTACAGTGCAGTAGATGTGCCCGTAAGTTTGCGCCCACATCCCCCCGCAAGCACGCCGAATCCCACGGGATTCGCCCCGCTCACTCTCGCTGTGCGTCCCGCCATAGAGAATTTGAGCGCGGCCAGGCTGCCCGCTGTGTTCAGCGCGCCCCCCGCCTCGAACGCTGTAAACACGGCGTTGTGTTCCCAGGGTACCGGGGCTCTCGAGCCGTTGCCTGGTCACGGCCAGAGCCCGGTCTGCATTCTACCTCTAGCTATTCACGCAGAAGCGTGGTCAAAGCTACCCGGGGTATCAGACTGGGTGCTGAACACTATAAAGAGAGGCTACTCGCTACAATTCGCACGACGTCCCCGCCGTTATACGGCGCGCGTCGAGACTACGGTGAGAAACGAAGTATCTCATCTACTTCGAGCCGAGATAGCGAAACTGCTGAGCAAGGGGGCCATAGAGCCCCTTTCTCAGGCTCAGAGCGAAGGGGCTTATACAGCAGATATTTTCTGGTACCGAAAAAAGATGGGGGCTTCAGACCCATTCTAGATCTGAGACAGCTGAACAAAGCGCTTGTGAAGCGCCAGTTCAGGATGCTTACGACCAGGGGAATCCTCGCGCAAGTGCGCCAAGGGGACTGGTTTATGTCAATAGATCTGAAAGACGCCTATTTCCAAATACAAATAGCGTCCCATCACAGGCGATTCTTGAGATTCGCGTTCGAGGGCCAGAGCTCATAGAACACAGGGCCACACTGCTCGAGCACCTCGAGAAACTGGGCCTGACAGTCAACTGGGAAAAGAGCTCGCTGTGTCCCAGCCAGAGAATTTCTTTCCTGGGAACAGTGTTAGACTCGCTATCCATGACGGCACGCCTGTCACCGGAGCGCGTACTAAGTATTCAGCGCGTCGCGGAATCCTTCCGCCACGGCTCTATAGTCCCGCTCAGGCGGGTTCAGAAAATGCTGGGCCTGATGGCCTCAGCATCCTCTGTACTCCAGCTGGGCCTGCTTCGCATGCGCCCACTGCAGAGGTGGCTGAAAGCACGGGTCCCGCCCCGGGCATGGACCACGGGCCGGTGTCGCCTCAGGGTCGACCAAGGGTGCGTTTCGGCTCTGGAACCCTGGAAAGTAACCAGCTGGTATCAGTCTGGTGTGAGTCTGGGGACCGCCTCAAGGGTGAAAGTGGTGTCTACGGACGCCTCCACCACGGGGTGGGGAGCGCTGCTCGAGGGCAGACCGCTGGCTGGCCTATGGTCAGAGCGGGAGAAGCTCCTTCACATAAACTGCTTGGAAATGATAGCAGTCGACAAAGCGCTACGGCGCTTCCGTCCCCTGATAAAAGGCCACCACGTCTTGGTCCGGTCGGACAACACATCAGTGGTGGCGTACATAAATCGTACAGACGCCTTTGCAGGCTGACGGAACCCCTCTTGGTCTGGGCCCAGCGCAACCTCCTTTCTCTGAAAGCGGCGCACGTGCCTGGGCACCTGAATGCGGGTCCAGACAAGCTGTCCAGAGACAACGTCCCGACAGGAGAATGGTCGCTGCATCCGCAGACGGTCCAGCTGCTGTGGGAAACGTTTGGCAGAGCGCAGGTGGACCTGTTCGTGTCCCGCGAGAACGCTCACTGCCCAGTATTCTTCTCGAAAAACAGGGACGCGCTGGCCCATGCTTGGCCCAGCGGTCCCCTGTATGCTTTTCCCCCCGTCTCGCTCCTGCCTCAGGTGTTGGAGCGGATCAGGGAAAATGGATGCCCAGTGCTGCTTGTAGCTCCGCTCTGGACGAACCAGGCTTGGTTTCCGGTCCTGATGCGGCTGGCCAGCACTGCCCCGTGGCCTGTACCATTGAGGAAAGATCTCCTCTCTCAGGCGGAGGGCTCGATTTGGCATCCTCGCCCGGATCTGTGGTCCCTGCACGCATGGGCCATCAACGGGTACCCGCTAGCCTCCCGGAAGGAGTGCTAAACACGATCGCGCAGGCTAGAGCTCCGTCTACCAGACGGCTCTATGCCTCGAAATGGTCGGTGTTCTCTACTTGGTGTCGAGCCCGTGGCTTTTCACCTGTGGACTGCGGGGTTACGGAAGTGCTTGCCTTCCTTCAGGAGCTGATGGATAAGGGTAGGACCCCATCCACGCTCAAAGTTTATGTGGCGGCCATAGCAACGTTTGCTAAACCGGTGTCTGGCCAGTCACTGGGGAAAAACGACTTAGTCGTGCGTTTCCTACTAGGAGCTCAGAGGTTAAACCCTCCCAGGCCCCCTTCAGTCCCGGCTTGGGACCTTTCCACGGTCTTGGAGGCCATGAAAGGCGCCCCGTTTGAGCCGATCCAGCTGTCGGACATGAAGCACCTGTCCCTTAAGACGGTGTTTCTATTGGCTCTCGCTTCAGTGAAGCGTGTAGGGGACTTACAGGCACTTTCTGTAAGCGCGTCATGTCTGGAGTTTGGGCCTAACGACTCAAAGGTCGTACTCAAACCGAGGCACGGCTACGTGCCGAAATCCCTCAATACACCGTTTAGGGCCCAGGTAATTTCCCTGTCTGCCCTTCCGGTTCTCAATGAGGAGAGGGACGCGAGGGACGCTTTGCCCTGTCAGGGCGTTAAGGGCTTATGTGTCCCGCTCGGCTGGGTTCAGACAGACCGAGCAGCTTTTCGTGTTGTTTGGCGGCCGTTCTAAGGGACTTGCCGCTTCAAAACAGAGCCTATCCAGATGGATAGTGGATGCCATAGCGCTGGCTTACACTTCCAAGGGCCTGCAGTGCCCATTGGGTGTCAAAGCGCACTCCACGAGAGGCGTGGCCTCGTCGTGGGCATGGTATAGCGGGGTCTCCCTGCAGGATATCTGTACGGCTGCGGGCTGGGCCTCGCCGTCTACATTTATCAAGTACTATAACCTGGAGGTGCCCGCCTTACAAGCTAAGCTTCTGGCGGTCTGAACTTCGGGCTTATCGGCCGCCATGCGGCTTATGTGTGGAGTGTTAGCCTGTGCATCGCTCAGTCCGATGCGGCAGCCCCATGAGTGTGGTACCCCTACGGGTCTGTTACCCCTACGGGACTTTTATGAAGGAGTGATGCTTCTAGCCTCTCCTCCTCTACTCTGTGTGAGTTGTGGTGATTGTGCACTAGATGCGCCCCGGGCTTGGCCCCGGGACTCTGGTGTTGGATCCCTGTCCGCACGGCGTGTTGCATGGTGTTCCCCATAGCGTAAGATATTACGCAGTACGAGAGATACTCTCGTAAGAGAACGTACTCGGTTACTAACGTAACCTCGGTTCTCTCTAGAGAGGGAACGAGTACTGCGTATCTTGCCGTGCTTGGAATACGCTCTGGTTCGCTTCGGCGTTGAAAAATCAGAGGAAATACAGCTATCAAGGGGGTATTTATAGGGCGAGACCACGCCTCTACTGGCGGGACATGACGAAATGGGCGCGAAGCGTCCCCATTCGTCATTACGTCACGCAGTGCCTCACTCGATAGGCTGCAGCTTTTCCAGCAAGGCAGCCAATGGGCGCGCGAGCTGTCTCGCCCTTGTCTGCTTGCTGCTGCAAAGCGTTTTGCATTTTTAAAATTAAGGATAATTTTTGGCTTCAATATCTCGAGGAAAAGAGTTTTCCCCATAGCGTAAGATATTACGCAGTACTCGTTCCCTCTCTAGAGAGAACCGAGGTTACGTTAGTAACCGAGTACGTTACTGCATTTGCGGCACTCACACAGCTCTTTTTGCTGGACAGATTTCCCCTTTCCATCATTTCTACTGCATCTTTTAAATCTCAGTTACATGCTCCTTCTGGTTTCGTTTTGAAACCACGTCTGCCTCTTTCACTATGGTGGGATGTAGCTACTCATGTAGCTACTATCGTGCACTCATAAATAACAAAAATAAGCTGTTTTATATCACACAAAGGTAATATATTACTAAGCATAGTGTTATAAATGTACATTCCATTTTTAAAAAATGATTTAGATTTACGATGCTTATGACTGACGGGTCAAAGCAGCTTAGTGATGATAAGAAATTAAATTAACAGAGATTGTTTTGGCTTTACAGCAGCTCTAGAATAAAGTTATTGTCTAGCTAAAGTTAGTTTTGATCGATTCACTTCCGTCGCAACGATCATTATCATTAGTTACTCAGGGGCCGCTAACACGACACCATTCTAACAGAAAACTCTTAATGCGATCCGGGTGGTTCGAGAACGCAAACGATAAAATAGGTTCCAAGATCAAGCTTTGAAAAATGCATAATACAGATTTTTTATCGCTTACGCATAGCCACGTGAACCGGAATTATCCCGACAACTTTTTATCAGTTCAGGGGTAAAGGGAAGGAGGCCTTCACTGGGGAGAGACTACCGGTAGTTAACACTTCAGGACTGCGTTGTCGTCGTGTCCAGGCGCAGGTCCATCATCAGATCTGGATACGGCCTGGATCCGGCGGACTGCGGTAAACCTCGGGATTAACAGAGAGACTAATATTAGCTTAGACGCCATCCTTCTTATGATGTAACAAGTACATCAGGATTTATGGGAAATTTTGCTGGTTCCGGCTGATCTAAATGCAGTCTAACATTGAATTATAGAAGTATAATGTGTTATGTGTATTCTAGGTCGAAGAGATGTGTTTTAGTCTAGATTTGAACTGACTGTATCTGCTTGTTAGGAAGACTGTTCCAAAGTTTTGATGCTAGAAAAGGATCTACCGCCAGCCGTCGATTTTGATATTCGAGGTATTATCAACTGGCCGGAATTTTGAAATCGCAATAGACGTGAAGGACTATAATGTGTTTCTTGTTCAAGTCAAGTCATCTTATATAGCGCCTTTTACAATATAGATTGTTTCAAAGCAACTTTACAGTGATAACAGGAAAATAATGCAACAAAGTTAGCTATACAGCAGATTTAAAAGAAAATAGCGTCATAGTCCAGCTTAAGTAAGTTTAGTGATGGTTCATTTTTGGTGTAAAAAGTTAAGTTCTCATAATGGTGTCAATGCAGGCAGATCAATAAT
Organism: Chrosomus eos; assembly: GCA_036326025.1. Lineage (NCBI taxonomy): Eukaryota > Metazoa > Chordata > Actinopteri > Cypriniformes > Leuciscidae > Chrosomus > Chrosomus eos. The sequence continues at coordinate 30,569,099 of CM070834.1, read as the reverse complement.
ATTGTTGAATATGAAATGTTCCCAACTAAGCCTGCTGCACTTAATCAGCCTTTACATATTATTGGAAAACATGATAGACATGCGTAGCACATGTAGACTCCAGAAACAGTGGAGCATGTGTTATTACAGTGCATCGGATAATAAAAGAGTCATGGTTGAAAATCAAATCAAGTACTTTTTGCCCTCCAACTTGAAAAGATTAAATTTGGAGTTAGAATGAAACCCGATCTTTTCTTGAAATCTTGGAGCCCAAGCTCTGGATAAACCTTTTTTTCTGGTTTATTTAGTTGTTTATATTTATATGAATATGCATATGTTACTGTGATTATATGTTCATTATATGTGAGCATTTACTATGGTTGTTTAATTTTAGATTTTTTCCCTTTATTTAATTATGTAACAATCTGATGCTTGTACTGTGCTTGAGATGCTTTTCTTAAAAAAGAAAAAATCAAATCAAATCATATGCTTATTATACCGCCTTGGTTATTTCCAATTCCTTCAGTCAATCTCTTGCTGAAAAACATAATTATGGATAAACATAGATGTATTTCAAAGCAGATGGTTGTAAGGCAATATTTAGACCATAAACGCAATCATTGTTTGCTAACACTGATGGCCCAAAGCAACCAGATTCTTGGCGAACATGTTTCAGCAGCGGCCATCATAATAAAAGGACAACAAATCATTTGTCTGTTTACGCAGGAGAAATGATTGCAGTTCTGTTTGCAATTTAATGGGTGGAGGACATTTATCCATTCATGGATTGGATTCTATTTCTGTGGAAATTTTCATCAATATAAGATATACCATTAGAAAATACAAACAACATACAGGTTGCATAATCAAGGAACAAATATATTATCTTATTTATATGGGTGGCAGGTCATGTAGGGCTGGAAAGGAATGAGGAAGCAGATGATGTGTAGACAAATTCAGAAGACTACGGGTATTCAAAGGGAAGTAGGTCACGAGAGAGCAGTTTGTGGTAATAAAAGCCTGGTAGGATTCTGTCATTTTACATCTCTGAATAGGTCATAGCCTGCTGCACTTTATCAGCCTTTACATATTATTCAAAAAGGTGATACATGCTTGTGTTGCACATGTAGACTACAGAGACAGTGGAGCATGTGTAAGTGAATCGGATAATAAAAGAGTCATGCTTTAAAAAATCAAGTCATATGTCTAAATGTCTAAAAGTCTCAAAAAGAATTTACTAAGAAATTTCCCATATGTTTCTAAGGTTTTACTAGACTATTTAAAAGCAACAAATCAAATTAAAGAAATTTAGTAGTATGGTTTTCCCCCTTTTATTTACATTGATGCTCCACACTCCATCTCAGTAGGTGGCGGAAATACAAATTATTAAGTTTTCTTGCCACAAACCCGGAAAAAGAAGTAGACGAAGAAGACGAAGGCGGCGTGTAACCCGGAAGTGTCTTGAACAGTCGGCTTGTAAGTGTAAAGATGGCAGGGGTGTTTGAGGTGGAGGTTGACGGTGTGGAACACAACCATGGACACGGACATCTCGACGACGCCTCTCAGGTTGGATAACAGCTGTAGCGTTACATACATAGATGTGTGTAAATGAAGTTACAAAATGTAGATAAAAAGATGTAAACAGAGCGCGAGGCTAGCTGAATGTTTGTTGAATCTGATGATCACTCATGTCTAATAATCACATTATACCGGGGGTCTTATAAACTGTAGTATATGATAATACACTATGACTATGACAGTCATAACACCACAGGTCAGGGGCCAAACATGTACCAATAATATGCATACAAAATCCACAAAAACGAATAACACCAAACAAAATTATAAGAAGCTATTAATTTCTTTCTTTAAAAAAAATCTTTTTATCTTTTTGTTCTTGACTGCATTGTTTAACTTTTATTATTTGTTAAACTAGGCCTATTTTTTAGCAGAATGAGTGACTTGACATTGCAGTCAAGCAGGAAAACCTGGCTTTGGCAGCTCCTAAAACACACACAAACACACAACAATTTATTACTGGTAAAATACACTTTTTGTGTGTCATTTCCAACAAGTCTTATTTATACCCCCCCCCCTCCTCCTCCTCCTTTTCATGCAGGGTTTGGCATGTCTTCCTTGTCAATGTATTTGGCCATCCTTTCAACCAAACCCTGTCTATAATCTGCATGCAGATAAGAATTGATTGGGTCTAACCCTGCAGGTTTACAGCTGGCGTATAGTGACATTAGTTTACCGTTATGCTGAAGCAGCTGCCTTACTTGGTATTGACCAATCATTCATGAGCTAGTAAGTGAAATTACTTAAAAAGAGACTTACCACTGAAATCTTCACTGGACAGGGTATGGTCTTCCATCCAAAGTGTGGTAAATACTAAAATATACTACAGTATACTACAATTTAGTTACCTACTACAGTGTATTATAGTGTGTATATATTAGGGTTGTAACGGTGCACAAACATGACTGTTCAGTACTTACCCCGGTATTGAAGTCACAGTTCGTTACAGCAGGGGGGGAGAAAATTACACAATTGCTACTGGTTTTCTTTTTTTTTCTTTTTTACACAAATGTGTTTAAGGATAAAGTGAAAAAATATATATTCTTAGCTAATGCTGTTAACTATGTGGGGAGCCCTTAATTACTTACTATAATAAGGTTAATTACAATTAACAACAGAGGCCACATTATTAAATTCAGTTGCTATTAATTTTAGATATAATAATCAACACACACAAAGTACTGTAAATTGCACAAGGCAGTAACCCTAACTTCTAAATCTAATTCTAAAGTTAATTTTCTACTCATTTATTTTTGAAATATATTAATTTACACAGTGACTGTCAATGACATAAGATGTTTTCATGACACATTTATTTAAACATACATTAAGGGATAGTTCACCCAAAAATGAAAATTCTGTCAGTAATTACTCACACTCATGTCGTTCCAACCCCGTAAGACCTTCGTTCATCTTCGGAACACAAATTAAGATATTTGTGATTAAATCTGAGAGCTGGATCACTCCTCCATATGCTTCTAAAGGATTGAAACTTGACAGCCCCGAAAAGTTATTAAAGAAATCGTTAAAAGAGTCCAAGTGTTGTGACGTAAATTTACCTGGAATAATAATAAAAAAACAATGGCAGCTGGTACAAAATGATTTTAAAATCTATAAGTCTGACGAAATGGCAGATAATATCTACGAGTAGGAGGAAGCAACTTAAAAACATTCTGCAAGGGATGGCTAGAATCTCTCATAATTAACTCGTTCTTTTCTCAAAGTCCTGACTTTATATAAATTATTCAAAGTGGTGCCAACAGTCTTACCACACACTTTCACAATACCCTGTAATCTCTTTCTGTTTTTAAGATTAAGTGACCCATACCAGCACACTAATGAAAAGGTAATGACCAATTCAATAAAACAAAAATAAGACATTTTCAGAAGTACTGTCCACATTAAAATCACAAAGCTTCCGTAAAAAAAAATACATATGCTGATGGGCTTTCTTGCACACCGCATACACATGCATCTATTACAGTACCAACTAAGGTATTAAATTTGACGTAGCCTACATCCTCAACAGCATGATCATTAATAACTTCAGGAGAGATGACTTTATATTAAGCCATAATAATGAGTCTTTAATTGCATATATAAAATGCATAGCCTATTTAGCGCTGCCACAGCGCACCAGAAAACGTAATGATTATGAATGTCGTAAAAAAAAAAACTGAAGGAGACTTGTCTAAACATTTCTATAAATTATTGGTAATGTTTTCTGTGTTTTCGGCTGCAGAGATTAAGTCAACGATGCAAGTAGTGGATGCACCTATATGCACGTTTCATATGGATTACATAATCCAAGGATATTTATTTTCCATTTGAATGTTAATTCAAAAGAAGACATTTCAAGCTTTCTATAGATATTTTTCTCATGTCTGTGAGGGAAGTTTACGCTTGGTTTCGGTTTATTTTTGTGACTCGCCAAATTCACAGACCAAGACGGCAGAAAGCACATCCTGTTTGTTTTTTCTATTTTACAAAACCACAACATTTTGTTGTTGTTGTGAGTTTACAAAAACAAAAGTAGACCCTTTGTTGGGGTCTACTTGACAGAGTATTTTAAATTAAATGCAAGTGATTTCACTGGCGCCTGTTTGTCATGAAGTGCACTCTCCACATAAACACTTATGTGACTAATAATAGCGCACATTTATCTAGGTTAACATTAGAGCGAGCGGACTTGTAAAGTTGCTACTACTTGCATGTTTCAAGTGTTAAGCCATATTCGAGGTCTGAGTGATAGGCGAATGTTTGGATTTCCTGCCGTTAAAGGAGAACTCCGGTCAATTTTAACATTGAGCTCATTTTTTTGTAAATTTGGAGCGCTGTCAGTACAGAGAACAACGACAAAAATCTGTGTTTCCTACACAGTGTTATCCTCTTTTTAAAATTTGCACCCTGTTGACTTAAACGGGGCAAGTTTTAAACCTGCTTTTAGCCTCTTAACATCCTTGATGTGTCATTACAAGTGCCCAACCATGTGAGTGATTGTATTTCAGAGTGAACACGGTGAATCTGACTGCAGTAGATGTAAAAGATATGAATAGACCTTATTCGATCTGCGTCATCAATGTTCGCGGTGGCCATTTTGTTGACATAGAAACCACGGCAACTGTCAGTCAGTCAATTGACAAGCGAGGCAGCGACGGTATTATTCATGGTATTATCGTTGTATTTTTTTTTTAAACAGCGGGATGGTGTGCTGTGTAATACACTGCTGTTCTAACAACAGCAATAAGAACCCCGGAGTTAATTTTTATGCGATACCGACTGTCAGAAAACGTGAAGGGAGTGAGACAGAGGAGTTGAGCCAGCGCAGGAGAGACTTGTGGCTAGCTAGGATAAACAGACTAATCTGCCAACTCCCCACAGCAATGTCTGTCCCTATCATTTTACCACAAGTAACGTTATTGGGGACATTTAACATTTAATTTTGAATTTAACAATACTATTATAACATGTTCCTGTTATCTCTGTGAAGCTGCTTTGAAACAATTTGTATTGTAAAAAGCGCTAACTGTTATATAAATAAAGGTGACTTGACTATTGTTAACGTTATATGCCTCTGTTACGATCTTTTTAGAGTCTAGGAGATGTTACGCAACACTTATTTTATTAATACTGCTGATGGATGAGTACGGTGGAAAAGAACCATGACAGACTCAACTTGAAAAGACAAACTGGATTTTTATTGTCACAAAGCCGAAGCCACTAGTTCCAGTTCGGAAGAAAACATGGGTGCGCTATTTACAATGTTTAAAAATAATGTTCAAATAATAGGAAAGAGAACCAAACAGTGGCGCCAAAGAAAAAAAACAGAATATAAACAAAACAATCCTTATACTAAACCTAAACCTAACCAAAGGAAAAGGTGAAAAGGAAACCGAAATCTTCAGTGCATGCGGCACCTAAATAAATTATCTACCAAAACAAAACATACACAGAGTGGCGCTCACTCCTAACCTAGTGTATTTAACAGGTAAACACTACGGGCATGTATACCGCGGCATACTGACCTGTCGTTCTCTTTCCCAGAGAATAGAATTATGGGAACCCACAGCGTCAAACTGGGATACACATTGATACATCGATCGCTCAAACTGAAACATAAACACTAAGATACAGAGCAAACAGCACCCAACTCATTCCACTTAATAGTCAGTCAATCACCGTCTGAATCTCAATTCACAGTTGTAGTAATCTCACAACGCTACTTGAGCTCATGGCCGCTTCCGAGACAGAGAGCGAATGAATGAAAACGCCATCCTTTTGAACCCGGCTGGGCAACTCTGATTGGCTCCCAGGCTCCGCCCCAACGATGAGCGACGTCCCGCTAGGCCAGTCACAACAGCCTGCGAGCCGAGAGTGAGCTAAAAACAGAAAAGGATAATGAGCATACTATCAACACGTGCGAAGTATATCAGCGTGCACAGACTAGTGGAAACAAAAACAAACCCCACGTAGAACGTAACACTTCCCCCCTTAAGAATCAACTATATGGAGTAACTCAACAAATAGTTGATCAAATGCATTCGCTCAAATGCCACCATAGGCAGCTCTAGACAGGGCGTCGGCTATTATATTCTCGACACCTTTTTTATGCTTAATTACCAAGTTGTAACCCTGTACAATCAGAGACCAGCGCATCAAACGCTGATTCTGATTATACATACGTGATAAAAAAACTAAAGGGTTATGGTCGGTAAATACGGTGATTGGAATACTACTCGATCCGACGTACACATCGAAATATTGAAGTGACATTAAAAGTGCTAATGCCTCCTTCTCAATTGTCGAATAATTCAACTGGTGTTTGTTGAACTTACGTGAGAAATAACAGACCGGGTGATCAATTCCATCCTCACCCGTCTGAATCAATACAGATCCAGCACCAACAGAACTCGCATCTACATCAAGTTTAAAAGCAGTGTCGTAGCTCGGTGCAGCTAAAACAGGTGCATTACACAAAAGATCCTTGATCGTATTAAAAGCATGTTGACAATCCTCAGACCATCGGAATGTACGGGATGGACTAAGAAGCGCAGTTAATGGGTGTGCAATCGTCGAAAAGTTTTTACAGAAGCCACGGTAATAGCCAGTCATCCCCAAAAATCGACGGAGCTCTCGTCGAGTAGTTGGAGCAGGAAACTCAGCTATAGCCGTAACTTTCGCTTCCAACGGGCGCACCTCCCCTTGACCCACTTCCTTGCCGAGATACGTAATAGTGGCCTGCCCAAACTCACATTTGGCTAAGTTTAAAGTCAACGAGGCTTTCTCCAAACGCTCAAAAACGGTTCGCAATGTTGAAATGTGTTCTGTCCAACCGCTTGAGTAAACTACTAAATCATCTAAGTAGGCATTGCACTTGGGTACTCCAGACAACACGATGTTAATAAGCCGCTGAAAAGTGGCCGGAGCGTTACGCATGCCGAAAGCCATTACTGAGTATTGGAGAAAACTATCAGGGGTGACAAAGGCGGAAATGTCAGAAGCACGCCTCGTAAGAGGAACCTGCCAATAGCCCTTCAGCAAGTCTAGCTTACTGACATATCGGGCTGAACCGAGATTATCGACGCAATCTTCCATGCGCGGTAAAGGAAAACAGTCGGGCACCGTCACCGCATTTATTTTTCGATAATCAGTACAAAATCGCGCCGTGTCATCACTTTTCGGCACTAATAAGCATGGAGAGCTCCAGGGACTACAACTGAGCCGAGCAAGTCCATGCTCTACTAAATACTCAACCTCTTTCCGCATCACTTCTCTTTTTGCTGCATTTACACGGTACGCATGCTGTTTAATTGGGGCAGCATCACCCACATTAATGTCGTGCTCCAGAACTGTAGTGCGAGAAGGTACATCGTTAAACAAAGCAGGAAAATCAACAATCAACTGCATAATATCACATCCTTGTTGTTCAGATAAATGAGAAACATGAGATGTAAGATCAGATAATACCTCAGAATTCTTAAGTCGAGCACATTGCTGAGGAGTGTGACGAAAAACGACTCCATCCTCCGCATCTGTAATCTCGACAGCAGCACAAGTGAACACAGGAGATGACACAGGAGATGACATAGGAGCAATACTTTCTTCAACAAGTGACACCTTCTGGACAGCTTCCCTGTTGTGAAAAGTCTTTATCATATTTACGTGACACACACGGGTCTTCCTTTTCCTATCGGGAGTTCCGATTACATAATCAGTATTACTAAGTTTACGTACCACCTCGTATGGTCCAGAGAACTGTGCTGATAAGGCGGACCCTACCATAGGCAGCAACACCAACACTTGATCACCCGTACTAAAAGTACGCTCTACAGATTTACGGTCATAAAAACCCTTCATCTTACCCTGAGCCACTTCAAGTGACTCTCTGGCCACAGAACAAGCTTGATGCAAGCGCTCACGGAATTTACTCACGTAATCCAGCACGTTCATTTTCGGGCTAGACTCAACAGACAATAGATTCTCTTTGAGCATTTTCAAAGGTCCTCTAACAGTGTGTCCGAATACTAATTCGGCAGGACTGAATCCAAGACTTTCTTGAACTGCTTCTCTGACCGCAAATAAAAGTAATGGTACCCCCTCATCCCACTCTTTTCCTGTTTCCATACAGTACTTTCTGAGCATTGACTTTAACGTTTGATGGAAACGTTCGAGTGCCCCCTGGCTCTCAGCATGATATGCACTTGCAACCCGATGGGAAATGTTTAAACTGGACAACACTTGAGAAAAGATTCTCGAAAGAAAATTAGTGCCTTGATCTGTCTGCACAACCTTTGGTAACCCAAATGTAGAAAAAAACTTAACAAGTGCTCTAGTTACGACAGGTGCTGTGATCCTTCTCAATGGGATCGCCTCGGGGAATCTAGTTGCAGTACACATTATGGTCAATAAAAACTGATTACCGGTCTTAGCCTTAGGCAAAGGGCCGACACAATCAACAATAACGTGCTCAAACGGTTCTCCGATCGCTGGAATAGGAACAAGTGGAGCACACGGAATGACTTGGTTCGGCTTGCCAGTGATCTGACAGGTGCGGCAAGTGCGACAAAATTGTGTAACATCAGTTTTTAATCTAGGCCAAAAGAAGTGTCTTAAAATTCGGTGATAGGTTTTCTTTATTCCTAGATGTCCTGACAGGTCGTGATCATGAGCTAAAGATAAAACTTGCAGGCGATAACATGACGGAATCACGATCTGACACACACTACTCCATTCAGCATCCTCTGCAATCTCCGAACGCCATTTACGCATCAATACGTCATTCTCAACAAAATATACTGCTTTTCTCTCTCGAGATTTCTTTGTGGAAACAGCAGCAACAAAATACTTCTGGAGACTTTCATCCTGCTTTTGAGCAGCAATAAGTCTCTCGCGCGTCACGCGCAGTTTTACACAAGTAGTATCTGGAACATGCACATTTTCAACAGTTTTGACGTCGTCAGATACAGCATCATTGATAAAAATAGGTGCGATAAAAGATGAAGCCAAATCATCAGCCTCTACTTTACGAGCTTGAGCCCGCGTCACTACACAAGTCGAAAACGTTTCTGGATATGACTGTGATAATTCATCAGGCTGTTCGAGCATCACTGGATTGTCAAGGACTTCCAACAAAGGCATAATTTTCCCACCGGCTAAATCATTGCCTAAAATAAATTGTACCCCACTCACAGGTAAACGTTCACGAACAGCTACTTTCACAAAACCCGTGCATAGTTCTGATTCTAAGTGAATTTGATGCAACGGAACTTGAACGAGACCCATCTCTATGCCCTGGACTAGAACATGACTGCCACAAAACGTCTTCTCCGAGAACGGCAGTACATCTGCACTAATAAAGGACTGCATGGCCCCAGTATCACGGAGCATCTGAACTTTTACCCGTTCCTCAGAATTTTTCGCAACGGAAATGAACCCTTCCATCAGAAAAGGTACGTAACTAGAATCAGGCTTGTCGTTACACTCAATTTTTTTAGAATCAATCCGTTTCACAAAACCAGCACTCTTGGGTACAGAACTTGATTGTTTTCGTTTCAGTACAATACACTCGGCAATTAAATGACCAGGTTTGTGACAATAAAAACATTCTCGATCTTCCTTTGATTTTAGATTAACTGATTTTGGTCGAGACGGACTACTCGGTCTCACCTGAACAGCAGTTTTCTCAAGTCGCGCAGCAACAAACACATTTTTATGCGTCAACGAAAACTCATCTGCCAGAACAGAAGCTTGAGATAAAGACGTCACTTTTTGTTCATTCAAGTAAATGACAACACGTTCAGGAATACAATTCTTGAATTCTTCCAAAAGAATTAATTCCCGCACGTCTTTTAAATCATTCACTTTACTAGATGCACACCATTTGTCAAACAAAGTGCCTTTTTCCCTCGCAAACTCAACAAAACTCTGACCAGCCTTTTTCTTATGACCCCTAAACTGTTGTCTGTACGCTTCTGGCACCAGCTCGTATGCGCGCAAAATTGCCACTTTTACTACCTCATAATTTACGCTATCCTCTAAGGACAACGTAGCACAAACATCTTGAGCCTTACCCGTTAACTTGCACTGTAAAAGCAGAGGCCAGACCTCTTTAGGCCACTGAAGTGTGGAAGCAATCCGCTCAAATACGCTAAAATATGCGTCAACTTCTGTCTCACGAAACTGCGGCACAAGAGAAATGTGTCTACTGACCTCAAAGTTGGTTGCCCCCGAGCCAGTCCTTGCCGAAGCATCAGCGGCTGGTAAGGGTTGCACAACTGGAACAGGTGTCAATTTAGCTGCATTCAATTCAAGTTCACGGAGCTTAACCTGCGTGTCCGCCTCGATTTCGAGTCTGCGGACTTCAAGTCGAAACTCCACATCCGCTCGACGTATCTCTGCCCGTTCACGAGCCTCCATCTGGAGTCGCGCTATGCGAACTTTCAGTCGCGCATCACCACCTGAAAACTCCGAGTGCGGCGAAAAAGGATCGAAGGGCGGCAAGACGGATTTGACTTCAGAACCCTCCATCTCAGCCGTCTCGCTCTGCTCCTCCTCCTCAGGGTGACTGTCAGCACCAGTGAAAACTTCGCTAACAGCTGCAGCAGGCAACACTAAAACACCTAGTTCCACCAACCTTTGGGATACAGTAGACCTAATCTCTTTTTTAAGCCGCTGCTTCGAAACAGCAATCTGAAAATGAGCAGCGATACTCAGCAAATCATCCTTCCTACATTTATCCAACTGCTCCACTGTAGGTGCTCTCACAAAGGTGTCTAAATCAAAATCAGACATACTTGATTCTACCAAAATCACTAACACTGACCAAACAATCAACCAACCCATCCGTTAGTCCCTGCGCATATCAACACTATACAAGGAAAGTACTGAACATGATCATTCCACCACTCACACCAGCAGTAGATATAACTCGGGAAATAATAAGAATCTAAAGGATCTCGGACGAGCCCCCATTAAATGTTACGATCTTTTTAGAGTCTAGGAGATGTTACGCAACACTTATTTTATTAATACTGCTGATGGATGAGTACGGTGGAAAAGAACCATGACAGACTCAACTTGAAAAGACAAACTGGATTTTTATTGTCACAAAGCCGAAGCCACTAGTTCCAGTTCGGAAGAAAACATGGGTGCGCTATTTACAATGTTTAAATATAAAAATAATGTTCAAATAATAGGAAAGAGAACCAAACAGTGGCGCCAAAGAAAAAAAACAGAATATAAACAAAACAATCCTTATACTAAACCTAAACCTAACCAAAGGAAAAGGTGAAAAGGAAACCGAAATCTTCAGTGCATGCGGCACCTAAATAAATTATCTACCAAAACAAAACATACACAGAGTGGCGCTCACTCCTAACCTAGTGTATTTAACAGGTAAACACTACGGGCATGTATACCGCGGCATACTGACCTGTCGTTCTCTTTCCCAGAGAATAGAATTATGGGAACCCACAGCGTCAAACTGGGATACACATTGATACATCGATCGCTCAAACTGAAACATAAACACTAAGATACAGAGCAAACAGCACCCAACTCATTCCACTTAATAGTCAGTCAATCACCGTCTGAATCTCAATTCACAGTTGTAGTAATCTCACAACGCTACTTGAGCTCATGGCCGCTTCCGAGACAGAGAGCGAATGAATGAAAACGCCATCCTTTTGAACCCGGCTGGGCAACTCTGATTGGCTCCCAGGCTCCGCCCCAACGATGAGCGACGTCCCGCTAGGCCAGTCACAACAGCCTGCGAGCCGAGAGTGAGCTAAAAACAGAAAAGGATAATGAGCATACTATCAACACGTGCGAAGTATATCAGCGTGCACAGACTAGTGGAAACAAAAACAAACCCCACGTAGAACGTAACAGCCTCATTGATACTAGGTAGGGAATTAGTGCTTGTGTGATACTGTGTTATTTTGTTACAACGATCGTAAAGGAGCCCTGCGAAGTGTAGCTAACGTTATGCGGATACTGTATGAACGTTATAAATATCCGGATAAGTTACGGCTGGCAATAAGGACGGATCTATACTTAAGGCTATTGGGTCTATTTGATATGGGTCCACACAAATCAAGCTTATCTTCTCTTGATACCGACGAGGTGAAGCCATTAGGCTACTGCTCACCTCAACTCAAATCTGCGTGCGGCTAGGGGCAGGACAGTTGTTATGTCAACAATATGGCCGCGGTTAGCTACTTCGGTGTTTGCGAATAAGGTCTATAAAAATGATGTTTATTCAGCCAGCTCACATACCTGTATTTTCTTCCTGTTTTCGGTCGAAGTCCACAGTAGTCGATTGTCGAGTTTGCGTGCACGATCCTTAGTTATCTAGTTACCAATGATCGCGCGCGCGCGAACTCGACAATCGACTGCTGTGGACTTCGTCCGAAAACAGGAAGAAAATACAGGTATGTGAGCTGGCTGAAAAAACATATTTTTTATTCATATCTTTCATATCTACTGCAGTCAGATTGACCGTGGTCACTCTTAATAACACTCACACAGAAACACAGAAAAACTATCGGTATGGATTTTTGCCGATAACTGATTACTGGAACAATCAATCGGTCGACCTCTAATGGAAGCTCTCTGTTGACTCCTCACACACTGAAGGCATTTTAAATGATTTTACATCTTAATGGGTACACTTAAAAAGTAATGGATATAAAAAAAATGTATGAAGTACATGGTCTCTTTTGTTAGAATACTTTTCAAAGTTTGAAGAAATCCGTGAAGAAATAATCATCTTTGGAGGTTCTTCTGTTACAACATTGCTGAAAACCCCTGAAAAAGTGATGCTATTTATTTATTTAGGTGTTCAAGCACGAAGTGCTGAAAACCTATTGTAATTGTAAGGATTTTTATTATTTTTCTTCCGCCGTAAAACGCGTCGTGCAGCCCAAACCGTAAGTGCTAGAGACTTGAAACTTTGTCAGATGGTAGTACAAAAATCGAGGAGAGGTTATCAAAGTATGAGCCAGATTGGCCCAATAGGAACCAAAAGTGCGAAACTGCTCATAACTCCTAGATCGTATGTCGTAGACTCAAGTGTCTTATATTATTGGAAAGCTGGAATCCTAAGTAAAAAAACGTATATCTCCGATTTTATTTCCGCCATATTGGATTTTCCGCCATTTTGAATTTTGTATAAAACGTACTTTTGTAAACTAGTCACTGGTTTTTCGCCCGATCGGAACCAAACCAGTGCAGAAATGTTCTCTGGAGTCTGAATATTAATAATTATCGAAATAAAGTTGAAATTTCGATTTACGGTCGCTAGGGGGCGCAAAATGAACATTGTGGGAGGAGCCTATTTTACTAAAATGGCTATAACTCAAGAAGTAAATGAGGTAGGTTCACCAAACTTAGTACACATGTGCAAAAGGACAATCTGAGGTAGGGGTGCACGATATTGACAAAAAAGTGATATTGCGATATCGATTATGAATATTGCGATATCGATATTAATTTCGATATTTTTAAACCTATGTAAAACTACAAAAGTTATGGGAAAGCGCTTCAAAAAAGATTAATAAATAAAACAAGTTTTCTTACAACATTAAGTTTATTTCAACTGACAGTCATATTGGACTGGTACAACATGAATAAATAAATAATAACCATGTCTACAGAACAGAACATGTTTTACTGGTTGTATGTACACTACAGTGTAAAAACAACAAATAAAGAGCAAGCCTACAGAACACACCTAGCAACTTCATGCGTTTTCTGTGATCGGATCGTGAAAAAAAAAACAGGTTTGCCCTCCGAAACGCATTCGAGACGGATTTTGAATCCGGAGGAGGTCTGGGCCGCATTCAGATGAAACTGGACAATACATGCATCTCTTTGTTGAAACCACATATGTAAAATTTACTACTCCCAAAAAACGCTAAAAAATAAAAAAAAATAAACGTGTGAGAATGTGTTACAGGCTACATGTCATGTTATAGTCAGATATGACGACGCGCGCAACTGCAACACGCATCGCCGCCCGCAGCTGAGCATCACTTCATCAAGCCAACGTGCAAACTATCGCAAATCAAAGTGAAAGTAAGTCGCAGACGCTTTACACACAATTATCTTCATTAAAAGTAAATAAACGAAATGATCTTAACAAGGCTGTTGCCGTTCTCTCTTATTGCGTTATTTGATTTTTGACGTTTTAGCTGATGATCGTAAAATGCAGCTCATAACTTTTGCTTTCTGTGACGTGCACTCCATAGCGCAGGAATTGAAGATCGGATTTATATCCGTTTTGCAAAAACACATTTATGTGACCAGGTGTAAAAGGAATATCGTTTATATCAGATAGCTGTCCGATCAGAGAAAACGCATATGAAGTTGCCAGGTGGCCTGATGTGCGCTGGTGTGTGTGTGTGGGGACTGTGTGGTAGTAGAGCAAGGGAGAAGTGAGAGAGTGACGGCGATTAGCTTTTGAGCGAGGAGCGACTCTACAGTCATAATGAGAAAAACAAAGTGTCTCGCCTGTTCTTTCTGACCACTATGGGAAATCTGTAGCATGAAAAGTTAACCCTCTCCTTGATTTCATGTTTATGGAGAAGGAGAACCAGGAAATGAGTCGGGGGAAATGCAACGGTGCATGTCGGACGCATACAAACGGACGCATCAAAATATTGCATAAATATCGCGAGACTTTCGATATTGATATCGAGCAACGTGATATCGCGATAACGATATTAATTCGATATATCGTGCACCCCTAATCTGAGGTCACAGTAAAAAAATCGCGACGATCGAACACTAGGTGGCGCTATAACATTAAAAAAACATAAAAAACGGTGTGGCCACCTGACCGTTAATCCGATTGACTTAAAATTTGGTATGCAGTGTCTTGGACCAAGGTACCATGTATGTGTAAAAGGATATTGGAGTATCTAAAAAAACATGGCCACCATCGGCAAATGAAATTTGAGCACCTATTAAACAAGGTTAACGGAGGCCGATCGGAACGAAACTCGATGGGCATGTTCGACTCATGGCCCAAGAGGACTGTAAGAGTTTTGAAAGAAATTGGCCACTAGTTGGCGCTAACGAGTTTTATGGCTCTGTAATCACGTGGTGTTGCACACATCCACATAAAATGCATATCATTTGATAGATCTCCTCATGGTGAACAACTTTGCCTCTAGATCTATTGCTGTCAATCAAATCGTTCATTAAATATTCACGAATATGTTAAAAACCTACTTTTGCGAACTAGTCCCTGGTTTTTCGCCCGATCAAAACCAGACCAGTCTAGGACAATTCTCTGGACTCTATAGATCAATAATTATCGAAAAAAAGTTGAACTTTTGCATTTTTCGCATGGCTATAATTAGGGCTGTGCGATATGGACAAAAAAAATTATCACGATTTCTTGATTTTTTTTTCGATTTCGATTTTAATCACGATTTTCACACAAACAGACATGCTTTACAGTTTTAATGCATTCTGTGTGAATTTGAAACATATTTCCAAAGGAAACCAATTAGAGCTTTATCGTGTAGCACCAAATCTAGTAAAACATTACATATTGCTCTTTGTATTGTTGTAAAATACATTCAAAATCAAAAAGATCAATTATTTTATAGATAGTCTACTATAAAATTAAGACATATTAAGTATAGCACAGCTGTTTAATGAGGCAACAACATATGATAGATAAAACAGAACAAAAAAGTCTATTAATAATCTATCATTGAGCAAAAGTATTAGGATATGACTATGAAAGACTCAAATACAGTGCTGCACAAAGCGCTTATGCGCATCCCGAACGCAGAATGATGCGCTTGAAGCAACACTGTCACAGCACGCAGGCGCAGCATGTCGAGTCTGCATTGAAAAGTTCAAAGCACAAAGGAAATACATATCGATGCATAGTGTATTATACAGTATCTATCTATGCAATTGTTTATTGAGCCTTTTCTTTTAACAGTTTTAAATTTCAGTTACTGTGCGCGTGATGAACAATTATAGTGCTCTGACTCTACTCTAGTGTTGTGATCTAACAGACACACGGTAGAAACGAACAGTCCAGCAAGATAGTCATTTAATGCAAAACCATAGAGCTTTATCTACAGATCAAGTTTAATAATATTAACATTGAATTAAAGCTGCAAGCAGCATTGAAAGGGCCCTCGCACCCGTGCCATCGCCACCCGGTGGCTTTAGGAAGACAGACCACGGTGGGCAATGTGCATTTAAGTAGATAAATATAGTGGGAGTATGTCAAAGTCAGTTACAAAAATGTCCTTTATTATGGGTATAATAGCATGCTGTTAAACATGTCACTTCCTGTTGCCAGCAGGTGACGCTATGACTGTAACTGAATATGAGCATGCACATGTGTTCAGGACAGAACTCTTATCAAACATGTGAAGTTTGGGGCAGATTGAACTTTGCCTTCTTAAGTAAAAACAACTTCCTGTTTCATAGCATTAGCATGCTTTAGCACTTAGCTAAGAATTGCTAGCATGTTTTAACATGTTTATAACATGTTTATAATTCAATGGCATATTTACTATGTTGCTAGTACTGCATCACAGTGTTAAACATGTCACTTCGTGTTGCCAGTAGGTGGCGCTATTACTATAACTGAATATTCTCATGTAGATGTGTTCAGGGCATGACTCTTATCAAATGTGTGAAGTTTGGGGCAGATTGGACATTGCCTTCTTAAGTAACAACAACTTCCTGTTTCATTTCATTAGCATGCTTTAGCACTTAGCTAAGAATTGCTAGCATGTTTTAACATGTTTATAACATGTTTATAACTCAATGGCATATTTACTATGTTGCCAGTACTGCATCACACTGTTAAACATGTCACTTCCTGTTGCCAGTAGGTGGCGCTATTACTATAACTGAATATTGTCATGTAGATGTGTTCAGGGCAGGACTCTTATCAAATGTGTGAAGTTTGGGGCAGATTGGACATTGGCTTCTTAAGTAACAACAACTTCCTGTTTCATTTCATTAGCATGCTTTAGCACTTAGCTAAGAATTGCTAGCATGTTTTAACATGTTTATAACATGTTTATAATTCAATGGCATATTTACTATGTTGCTAGTACTGCATCACAGTGTTAAACATGTCACTTCGTGTTGCCAGTAGGTGGCGCTATTACTATAACTGAATATTCTCATGTAGATGTGTTCAGGGCAGGACCCTTATCACATGTGTGAAGTTTGGGGCAGATTGGACATTCCATGCCTGAGTTACAGCAAATTACTATTTAATTGCAGTAATAGCATGCTTTAGCACTTAGCTAAGTGTTTGCTAGCATGTTTTAGCATCTTTCAAGTATGTTGATAGCATGTTTAGCACTTGCTGGCACTTTTTTATATGTTATTAGGAGTCCACAACAGTGTTAAACATGTCACTTCCGGTTGCCAGCAGGTGGCGCTGTGACTGTAACTGATTATGTGCATGGACATGTGTTTAGGACAGAACTCTTATCAAACGTGTGAAGTTTGGGGCAGATTGGACATTCCATACCTGAGTTACAGCAAATTCCTATTGAATTGCAGTAATAGCATGCTTTAGCACTTAGCTAAGTGCTTGCTAGCATGTTTTAGCATGTTTCAAGTATGTTGTTAGCATGTTTAACACTTGCTGGCACTTTTTTATATGTTATCAGGAGTCCACAACAGTGTTAAACATGTCACTTCCTGTTGCCAGCAGGTGGCGCTGTGACTGTAACTGAATATGAGCATGGACATGTGTTCAGGACAGAACTCTTATCAAACGTGTGAAGTTTGGGGCAGATTGGACATTGTTTGCCTGAGTTACAGCAACTTCCTGTTTCATGGCGAAACATCAAAATTTGTCAGGCCGCCGAGGACACGCCCTTCGACGAAAACTCAAGATCTTCGCAATTTAACGTCGCAAAGGCCTTAAGATTACACTCAGCAAATTTGAAGATGATCAGATTAAAACTGTAGGAGGAGTTCGTTAAAGTACGAGGCCTGAAAATGGCAAAAACTGCACAAAAATCTGAGAGGAAGTTCAAAATGGCTGACTTCCTGTTGTGTTAAGGGCTACGCTCCAAGAGACTTTTTTGTAGGTATTGGGCCATTACATGTATGTACCGAATTTCGTACACGTACGTGAAACGTAACGCGAGGCGCACTCCGTTGAACCTTTATAGGTGGCGCTATCGAGCCATTTTGCCTCGCCCAATTTTGAAACGCATATCAGATGTAAATTTTCGCCAGTTCTGACGCGTGTGCAAATTTTCGTGAGTTTTCGTGCATGTTTAGGCCCTCAAAAATGCGATTCATTGCGGAGAAGAATAATAATAATAATAATAATAATAAACAGAGCAATTCCAAGAGGGTCCTCACACCATCGGTGCTCGGGCCCTAATGACCATCTTGACTTAGAGAGATTTTCATTGTTGACTGTCGTAACCAAACGCGACGCGCTGTTTGATGCTGAATGGAGAATGACTGACAGCCGCAGCGGAGGAAACTACTTGTAAACCAATCAGGTAATGGTATTCCCTTACCTTCCCAGAGAAATAAACTGGTGAGGCAAGCCCCTTTGCTCTAATATTTCCATGCACTCGCGCTCCCTTCTGGCACGCGCACCTGTTCGCAATTGACCGTTCGCAGGCCCCTCCCCCAAAACGGCCATTGTCCAATCACACATCATAGCAACCGTTACTATGTGAGCAGCTCCGTCAAACATTGACTCCAAGCAAGCTGGTGAAGCGGTGCGCCCACTGCGTTTGTAAACCGGACACTACATACTCCGAGAGATTGTCTGGAGGAGTTGTGTTCTTTTCGTTCCCAAAGCCGAAAACACAACGTGAACGGTGCCTACGATGGATAAAACAGTGTGGACGGCCCCACTCCCAGTTACATGTGTCGAACATGGTTCACTCGCGAACAGCGTGCATGAGACTGACACACTGAGATTAGTCAAAGAAAGTACATGGAGAGAGCAGATCAAGAGGATCCACAAAGGAAGTACGTTTTCTAAAGGGTTGTTGTTAACGTGATATTTTCGGGGGGAAATGAGCAGCAGTCACTAGCAGTGCAGGACCTGTAGACTACAGTTTAGAAGAGTGCACGCTCGCAACGGGGAACGCATGAAGCTTACTTGACAACATCAGTTCATATAACGTAATCAATATCGTAATGAATGGAAATAACCTTAAATGTATGGTTATCTGCATCTTTCCGTCTCTTATGTATAGTTACTTTTTAAACACGAAAATCGGATTCAGCATGACACGCAAGCGGTTGCTGTGGTAATGAAAAACCTGCTTGTTAAAGCGAATGTATAATCCTGTATCTGAGGCAAAATTACTAAATATGCAGCGCGAATTATATATTTCTAACTCCAAACAATTAGCGACTGAACCAGCGTATTAAATATTCTTCAAGGCTGTAATTTACTGGTTGCATTTGAGGTACAGGTCATGGGGTTTCTCAGATTTCGCTTGAGACCGGTATATTAGCCTCAATAGTAGTCATGTCTCCTTCATTGCGTATTTTTATATTTTGAATATATCCCTCCACTGCATACTGTAACCCATTTTGCCTCGATCTGGAGGATATCGCGGAGGTAATTGCTCGAAAAAAGGTCACTGACACGCACGGGTATACCTCTTCCATTCATGGCAATCTGTGGCGCTGGTCGTGTTTGACCATTTGTTTGACGGGCGTAGCAACAATAACTAGGGGGCGTGGCTTTTGCGAACGGTCAATTCACTGAATCATTCTCTAGTACCCGCCCTGTCTGTTCTGTTCTCGCGCTCAATTTAGGCGCGCTGCATTCTGATTGGTTCAGATAGCATACTGTGAGGTTGGAGCCGGGAGCGCGGAAAAAATCGTGCTATGAAGCAATTTAGAAATCGCGCATGCTCAAATCGCGATTTTATTACGATTTCGATTAATCCCACAGCCCTAGCTATAATAGGGTCGTTTAGAAAATGGGTGTGTCAAAATACACTCAAAAGCCTATAAATCATAAATAAAAACTCAGAACTTCATAAAAGTTGATGAGCATATGTGTTATACCATGGTGAAGAAGCATGCAAAGTTTCATGGAGATCGGACAATAGGTGGCGCTATAACTGTTGAAAAGCTTTAAAACCATGTATTTCCTATGGTAAATTGCCTGTATTGCCATTAAATGGTGTGTTCCATTTATGATCATTTAATCTTTATATCATAATGCTCAAAATCAGTGCAGTACAATTCTCTTGACTCTCTAGGTCAATAATTATCAAAAAAAAGTTGAGCTTTGCCCTTTGGTTTGCTACAAAAGGGTAATTTAGAAAATGGGCGTGTCAAAATACACTCAAAAGCCTATAAATCATAAAAACTCAGAACTTCACAAAAATTGGTGAGCATATGTGACATAACATCATTAACAAGAATGCAAAATGTTATGGAGATCAGACCATAGGTGGCGCTATAACTGTTAAAAAGCTTAAAAACCATGTATTTCCTATGGTAAATTGCCTCTACAGTGTGTGGTGTGTGTGTGTGTGTGTGGGTGTGTTTGTGTGCGTGCGTAAGCATGCATTATGGAGTTAACATGAGAAAACTTGTTTGCTTTAGTGAAAAATACTGGAGAATAGGGGTGCACGATATATCGAATCAATATCGTTATCGCGATATCACGTTGCTCGATATCAATATCGAAAGTCTCGCGATATTTATGCAATATTTTGATGCGTCCGGTCCGACATGCACCGTTGCATTTCCCCCGACTCATTTCCTGATAAACATGAAATCAAGGAGAGGGTTAACTTTTCATGCTACAGATTTCCCATAGTGGTCAGAAAGAACAGGGGAGACACTTCGTTTTTCTTAATATGACTGTAGAGTCGCTACTCGCTCCAAAGCTAATCGCCGTCACTCTCTCACTTCTCCCTTGCTCTACTACCACACAGTCGACGCACACCAGCGCACAAACATCAGGCCACCTGGCAACTTCATGTGTTTTCTCTGATCGGATAGCTATCTGATATATTCCTTTTACACCTGGTCACATAAATGTGTTTTTGCAAAACAGATATAAATCCGATTCCTGCGATGGAGTGCACGTCACAGAAAGCAACAGTTGAGCTGCATTTTACGATCATCAGCTAAAATGTCAAAATCAAATAACGCAATAAGAGAGAATGGGCAACAGCCCCGTTAAGATAATTTCGTTTATTTACTTTTAATAAAGTGTAAAGCGTCTGCGACTTACTTTCACTTTGATTTGCGATAGTTTGCGCGTTGGCTTGATGAAGAGATGCAGCTGCTCATCTGCGGTGATGCGTGTTGCAGTTGCGCGCGCCGTCATATTTGGCCATAACATGACATGTAGCCTGTAACCCGTTCTCACACGTTTATTTTTTAGCGTTTTGGGGAGTAGTAAATTTTACAAATGTGGTTTCAACAACGAGATGCATTTATTGTCCAGTTTCGTCTGAATGCGGCCTAGACCTTCTCCTGAAGTGGTTTCAGCGATCGGATTCAAATCCGTCTCGAATGCGTTTCGGAGGGCAATCCTGTTTTTTTTACGATCGGATAGCTATCCCATCACAGAAAACACATGAAGTGGCTAGGTGTGTTCTGTAGACTTGCTCTTTATTTATTGTTTTTTACACTGTAGTGTACATACAACCAGTAAAACATGTTTTGTTCTGTGGACATGGTTATTATTTATTTATTTATTTATTTATTTATTTATTTATTTATTCATGTTGTACCAGTCCAATATGACTGTCAGTTGAAATAAACATTATGTTGTAAGAAAACTTGTTTTATTTATTAATCTTTTTTGCTGCGCTTTCCCATAATTTTTTTAGTTTTACATACGTTTAAAAATATCGAAATTAATATCGATATCGCAATATTCATTATCGATATCGCAATATCACTTTTTTGTCAATATCGTGCACCCCTACTGGAGAAACCAAGTAGATCAAAATGAAAGTGAGCCAGTAAGTGGTCTTCTGCTGCCCTCTGCTGGCCATTCTACTTATTAACAGTCTTTTCACATGTGCATTCATATATTTAGACTACAAAATCCCTTATATAACAATTACTATTATAACACAATTATATTTTGTCAAAGTTTATCACTTTATTTGTTCTGATTAGGGGTGTAACGGTACGTGTATTCGTATTGAACCGTTTCGGTTCGAGGCTTCCGGTTCGGTACGCATACAAACCGAACGGTTATTTGGACCATTTTTCCTGCCGACAAAATCCGCGTTGGCGCGAGCGCGAGCGCGACCACCACAACGTTGCGCAACATCACATGGCAAACGTAATGAAAGAGAAACGAAATGCGCTACTCATTATATTGTGCATTACGGACCGTTTATCAGTTCGGACCAGCGACCTAGATCTGTGCAGCGTGAGCTCTATGAGCGCGAGCCGATCTCGATCAAGCGACACTGTTACTACACAGCGCTAAGAGATCCAGTAAATAAAGCATTTGAATTCGCCACTGAAGTAATAACATCGCTGCGAGATCTAGTGAGAAGCGTTCACATGTCTCCGTTATTAGTCGTAGATCTCTATTAGATCAAACAGACGCTGACGTGGAAACCAGGAGAAACATTGTGCAGTGAATGAACTAGTAATTAGGCTTTAAGTCCACAGATCAGCAACATTCACCATAGTAACACTAATTGTAACCAGTTTGATTGGAATAGTGAAATGCTTTCAAGTACTTCACACATCTTTTTCCAGCACTTCAAAACTTAAATATTATATAAAGATTATATAAATAAATATATATTTAAATGTCATTTTTAATGTGATGACCAAAACATTATTTATTCATCCTTCAAAAATTACCCCATTTAAACCTGAGTTTCAAGATGTAGGAAAACTCACACTTATATAAAAAATATTTTTTCTTTTAATAAATAGAAAATTTCTCTGGCATTTCTTTCTTTTTGCTGTATCGAAAACATACCGAACCGTGACTTTAAAACCGAGGTACGTACCGAACCGTGATTTTTGTGTACCGTTACACCCCTAGTTCTGATGCTTCACATAATTGGTACAACGTGGTAAATCATGGTGAATAACACTAGAAACATGGTAAATCATAGTAAATAAGGTAAATCATGCTAGAATCCTGGTAAATCATGAAAAATCACACTGAAATGTGGTATATCATGGTAAATCATGCTAAAAATGGTCTATTCCATCTATTATGTCAGTGGTTAAATGCTTGCTACATAAAACTTAATGTCTTTTGATGCTTTTGAGCTTAACGGCCTTAACTGCCTTAATTGCTTGAACACCGTTAAATGCTGCTAGCAGCTTTAATTTGTTATTATTAGAGAGTTCATAATAACTCGCTCCAGAGTTGCGGTGCCACCGGCTTGGGCCCGTAATCGCTGCTCGCAGCTATATTTTTCCCTTTTTTTTTTTTTTTTTTTTTTTTTTTTACATGTATATGAAAATTAAGAGAAAAATAGCTCAAAACGTTTTTGAGTTGGTTGGATTAAACAATAACAAATACATATTTCTCAAAGTCGTAATGTGTCATAGCTGATCATCTGGAAAAGTGCTATTAAGAGAAAGGGCTTAAAGTGTAATTTGACTTCTCTAGAACACAGAATTTGGGAAAAATTCTGTCTCTCAGTCTTTGTACTGAGATCTTCGTGCAGGAGAAAACATCTATTAACCTGTTAATATGAATGATTTTAAAGTTTGAACATGCAATACAGATACAGATTTAACTGCTGTTACTTAAAAAATATCTTAATTAAATAAAACCACTTTTCCTAAAGGAGAACAGTCTTCTTTTCAATGAATGATATGCATTCTTTATAATGATTTGCATCATTCTTTATTCTTTCAAGCAGCAGACATATATTTGTATGAACTAATTATATTAAATATAACATTAAAGCTATTAACGAGCAGTGAATGCTTTTCTCTTTTTCTTTGGTTGCTTGATCAATATTAAGGACACGGACCGCATTAGGTTTATTACCCACTGTTACTTTAAGACATGCGATCATGTTCAGTGACATGCGGATACAGTTGCACTGATGCACATCCGATTCTCTCACAACTGTTTAAGACATAACCAACATAGTATGAATACTCTCCAAAACGGACATTTTGACTAGAGATGCACCGATTACAATTTTCTAGGCCGTTTCCGATTTTTCTTGAGTTTGACCTGCCGATACCGATTTTAGCCGATTCCGATATGTTCATTTTGTTCATTTTGTATAGAACATTTTCTAAACAGATAATCGCTATAAAATAGAACTAGCCTATATAAATTACCCCTGGTGTGGGAAATTTACACACATCTAAAGTGCAGTGTTATGGAAGAACCATTTCTTTCTTTTAACAATAACAATACCCTTGCAGTATAAAGATATTTCTCAACACACACACACACACACACAGTTGTATTGCAATCACTTGTACATCAATGGCAAGTTATATTTCTCAAACAGTTCTTCTCTCTGACACATGTCCAGCCAGGCTAAACAGGACAAGTGAAGCAAGTGCAGGAAAACGATTGGGAAATAATAAAAACAAGTTTAAATAGGTACATTTTCTATAAATATTGTTGAGTCCTAATTTTCTTTTCTGATATAGCCTAGGCTACTTCAGTTCTTGTTAAAACACACCAGACATGCAAATTCTGTGCATTTTGGGCACTTTTCGGGTGAAATCATATTTATTTTGTCCATCAAAAGTGTGCTTTCACTTTCATTGAGCGCAGCAAAAATAGACTCGGCGCCAAAACCCGCACTTCTCTTCTGCTCACGCGACTCTCCAGCTCGACGCTCACGCACTGCTCCCGCTCCCGGTGTGAATGCACTCATTGATTAACATGCACGCCGAAGAAAAAAAACCCCGCTGCTCACGCTTGCGGTGTGAAACGGTCGTAATTCACGAGGTTATGTGCGTTCCGTGTGCACATGTGATGCTGCGCGATGTTAATCATGCGGCGCCCGAGTGCATTTGACCGGCATAAAATCGGATTATGTCAGACTGACCGGCCGGTCGCCAGTCATGGCCGATTACGTGAAATTCGGCCGATTCCGGTCACCAGCCGATCAATCGGTGCATCTCTAATTTTGACATAATGTTGTGTGTATTTGTCCACTCAGACACGAAAGAGAGCTCAATTCAGTACTCGCAAGCTGTATGTCTATGTGCATGGTTGCACGCTTTGCGTGGTCGTGTGTGTGCGCACAGAAAACCGAATAGAGCGTCGTCACTCTTATTCAGATATTTATCTCTGCTCTACTCATTCTCCTGGACGTTTACATTTTTTAACGTTTTATGAGACATGCAGCGTATGCCATCCCGTGTGCCGCTGGGTAGATCTGCACGTTACAATACAAATGTGCGCATCTACCACAAACGCATAACATCAGTTCTGACTGGATCGCTTCCCAAATCTTCACTATCTAACATTTTTGTCTAGTTTTTATTCGTTGAATAACCGTTGTTTAAACAGCGCAACATATTTGCAATGTCATTAAGCCATTTGATAGATGTACCGTGTAACCGCGGAACAAGCCTCCGAGTGAGTAGCCGGCCAGTTATAGTAACGTTAGGCTATATAGTAACAGCATGAGAAGACACGCTCCGTTGTAGTCAACACTTGGTCATTTAATTTGGGCATTTTCTAAGTAAGTTAGCCTAATAGGCTAAAAATAAATGAACACGCATACAAAAATGTCTTTCGTTCTGTAGGCGTCCTGGAGAATATTTCTGTTCGTCCTAAACACATTTTCTATCGATAGGACGCCGTTAGTCTCGAGCCCTGGGCGCAACACAGCTCCCTATATTCAGACTAAAATGCCTCTGTCTGGTTCAGAATCTACTTGCTGCACAAAGTACCACAGACTTCTACAAAAGATTGCAGTTCTTGAAACAAAGTTACTTGTGGTCCTGCCAGAACTCACTGTTGAGGAGCACTAGATTCCCTGGACTCACAAGCTGTATGCTGGGAGTGGGTCCACGATGAAGCATTCCCTATTAGATAAATACGTGGACAACGTTTGTGATATGGAAAAAGTAATTGAACCCATTTTAGCTTAAGGTTGCAAAGTAATGAAGTGCACTTCTGCTTGAATGTTGCTATAACTAATTGCTGAAATCACTCATATTTCAACAGATTGATCTGTCCCAGCTCTCACCAGAAGAGAAGTGGAGGTTTGTACCTTTCTTTATTATGGTTATTTCAAATATACATTCACAGTCATACAATTATAAATATGTATACTTTCTGCAATTAAATGTACACTCACCTAAAGGATGATTAGGAACACCTGTTCAATTTCATTAATGCAATTACTTAATCAACCAATCACATGGCAGTTGCT
Organism: Chrosomus eos; assembly: GCA_036326025.1. NCBI lineage: Eukaryota > Metazoa > Chordata > Actinopteri > Cypriniformes > Leuciscidae > Chrosomus > Chrosomus eos. The sequence continues at coordinate 30,542,682 of CM070834.1, read as the reverse complement.
TCAATGCATTTAGGGGTGTGGTCCTGGTCAAGACAATCTCCTGAACTCCAAACTGAATGTTAGAATGGGAAAGAAAGGTGATTTAAGCAATTTTGAGCGTGGCATGGTTGTTGGTGCCAGACGGGCCGGTCTGACTATTTCACAATCTGCTCAGTTACTGGGATTTTGACGCACAACCATTTCTAGGGTTTACAAAGAATGGTGTGAAAAGGGAAAAACATCCAGTATGCAGCAGTCCTGTGGGCGAAAATGCCTTGTTGATGCTAGAGGTCAGAGGAGAATGGGCCGACTGATTCAAGCTGATAGAAGAGCAACTTTGACTGAAATGAGCACTCATTACAACCGAGGTATGCAGCAAAGCATTTGTGAAACCACAACATGCACAACCTTGAGGCGGATGGGCTACAACAGCTGAAGACCCCACCGGGTACCAGTCATCTCCACTAATAGGAAAAATAGGGAAAAAAGGCTACAATTTGCAAGAGCTCACCAAAATTGGACAGTTGAAGACCAGTTGCCTGGTCTGATGAGTCTCGATTTCTGTTGAGACATTCAGATGGTAGAGTCAGAATTTGGCATAAACAGAATGAGAACATGGATCCATCATGCCTTGTTACCACTGTGCAGACTGGTGGTGGTGGTGTAATGGTGTGGGGGATGTTTTCTTGGCACACTTTAGGCCCCTTAGTGCCAATTGGGCATCGTTTAAATGCCAAGGCCTACCTGAGCATTGTTTCTGACCATGTCCATCCCTTTATGGTCACCATGTACCTATCCTCTGATGGCTACTTCCAGCAGGATAATGCACCATGTCACAAAGCTCGAATCATTTCAAATTGGTTTCTTGAACATGACAATGAGTTCACTGTACTAAAATGGCCCCTACAGTCACCAGATCTCAACCCAATACAGCATCTATGTGATGTGGTAACGGGAGCTTCGTGCCCTGGATGTGCATCCCACAAATCTCCATCAACTGCAAGATGCTATCCTATCAATATGGGCCAACATTTCTAAAGAATGCTTTTAGCACCTTGTTGAATCAATGCCATGTAGAATTAAGGCAGTTCTGAAGGCGAAAGGGGGTCAAACACAGTATTAGTATGGTGTTCCTAATAATCCTTTAGGTGAGTGTGTATATATTTTTTTACGTAATATTAATTAAAGGGAGGCACGGTGGCTCTGTGGGTAGCACTGTCGCCTCAAGAAGGTCTCTGGTTCGAGTCCCGGCTCAGCCTGAAGGCCTTTCTCTGTGGAGTTTGCATGTTTTCCCCAACAGGCTTTCCACACTTGAAAGTTCTTGAATTTCAGCCATTTTGGATTCAAGCGCTGGAAAGTATGTGAAAACAAACACAGGTACTTGAAAAATAAACATGAACTAGGGTTCATACAAGGTGTTTAAAGGGTAATGAAACACATTTTTTTAAGTTATATTTTTGGCCTTTTTGTGACTTTGTGCCTAGGACAGTAAAAGTTTGACAGGAAAGCGTGGGGTGTAAAGAGAGGGGAACGGGATCGGCAAAGGACCTCGAGCTGGGAATCGAACTCGGGGTGCCGAAGCTGCACTTGTGCTATATGTCGGCATGCTAACCATGAGGCTTTCTGCGCCAACCAAAACACATTTTTTGAGATGTGAACAGATATTTATAGGCTGCACATAACTGAAAACACTAAAAGCACTCAAAAGTGGAAATTTCGTTTTTTCGTTCTTCCGGGTTGAAAAGCAAATTTGAAGCAACGTCGCGGAATGTAAGATAGATCTGCGTGTATCCGGAGATTGTGATTTGCGATTCTACGTCATCCGGTTCCAAGCGCATTTCTGCATATATTCATGAGAAAGAGTTTGTTCAATCCAATCACTGCGCCATAGTATGTATGAGAAAGTTTGTAGTGGAGAATTCAAACTTCACGAAAGACCATTTCAGCACTGTTCCTTCATTTTCATCATTGATCAATTCAATTCAATTCAAGTTTATTTGTATAGCGCTTTTCACAATACACATTGTCTCAAAGCAGCTTTACAGAAAGTGCATTTCAGAAATGTACATAATTAATTAGTGTCAAGATTGCACGTCACACAGCAATAAAGTGGTTTATTGCTGTTATTTCACAAAAGAAAGAGATGACATGTAGCCTACTTAAGCCCCGTTCACACTACAAGTGTCAAAGCGACACAATACCATTCATTTCAATGGGGAGCAGGCGACATCGCCAGCCACTGGCAACATGCAGCTACAAAGTTGCTTGTAGTGTGAAACGGGGCTTTATTCAGTCTTGTCTGTTTATTTGTAGTCACAGGATGAACCGAAACTCAGAAATATATCTATAGAAAGCTTGAAATGTCTACTTTTAAACAAAACAAAAACAAACTGACAACTCTCTTATGTAGGCTAATCCGTATGAAATGTGCATCTATCTCTATAGGCACGTTCAGAATACTGCGAAGATGGCGAGTCAGCATCGTCAACATCTTTGCAGCCAAGACTGACACCGAAAACACTAGTTTATTAATAAACAATTAAAGGTGCTATATGTAGCTTTTCTTCTAAAATGAATCCTTTTTTTATTACCTGTGTGTGAAGGGGTTGTAATCACACATTACAATGATCCACTTGTCGGGTTTTGCTATTACCTCTGAAGGGCAGTATTCCTATTTCTATGTGAAGGCTCCGGGTCGGATTTACCGCGAAATCCATCGGATGTGAAGTGCATGCGCACTCCCGAGCCTCTCTCTGTTATTTACAGTCTATGCAACAGCACTGCAGCTAACTAGTCTGATGACACCTAAAAACAACCTGCCTCCAGCACAACACAGACTCCAACACAAACTCCACATAAATATAAAAAACAAAAAAAAGTTTTATCTGCTGAAGCTTATCAGGCCAAACGTGAATCGGATCAACTTCGGACGAAAACACGGATCAACATCGGCAGAGCGTTTGAATTATGAATTGACCTCCGCTTTGTTTTAGGTATAGGTATATATTTAGGTATAAAAACAGACCCGGAGTTGGCTTTCATCCTATTGTGATGCTTTCTCCGGTGTGTTGAAAGTCTCAGTGTGACCGGTACCATGAGCGCTCGCTCTTGAGTTCGAGCACGTGCACGAGCGCTCTTATAAAAATTGGTTGCAATCTGAAACATCACCGCTAGAGGCCGCTAAAAACTACACATAGCCCCTTTAAAATGTCTCCGTGATATATTTGACACGTTCATAATGATTACTTTTGTAATTTTTTTGTGGCAAGCTTTATGCGTCCGTTAACTAATCGAATATTCGAAAATCGTGACTCATCCCTTTTTTTGTACCAGGGCATTTATGGTTGCTCATATTGTTCAATAAAGTTCTTGGTAAAAAGAAAAGAATCAGCTATTGAGCGTAATATTATTGTATACAGCGCGCAAGGTTTATGCGCATGCTCCAATTCAATTCAAATTTATTTGTATAGCGCTTTTCACAATACACATTGTCTCAAAGCAGCTTTACAGAAAGTGCATTTCAGATATGTACATAGAAAAATACAGTTAGTTAATCATGTATTAATTTAGGGCATAACATATCGCCGGCGTTGAGTCGTCTCTTCACAGGCGTCAAGTCGTCTCTCCACAGGCGTTTAGTCGTCTCATCACAGGTGTTGGGGCATCTGATGTCTCCGTGAGAGGCTGGATACAAACTGGAGCTGACGAACGCTATTTACCTCGGGACTAGCGTCCCGAGATAACAGCAGAAAGACAGATGGGAAATAATTAGCATAGCTGATGTTCATAATGTTAATGCATTCGAACTGATTCAGCAGTAGTATAAAAGGTAAGCATTAAGTGAATGCTTGGTTAAAAAGATGCGTCTTTAATCTAGTTTTAAACTGGGACAGCGAGTCTGAGTCTCGAACAATATCAGGAAGGCTATTCCAGAGTTTAGGAGCTAAATGTGAGAACGCCCTCCCTCCTTTAGTAGACTTAGATATCCTAGGAATGACCAGAAGCCTCGAATTTAGTGATCTTAAAGAGCGCGATGGATTGTATGGCGATAGAAGGTCTGTTAAATACACAGGAGCTAAACCATTTAGGGCTTTATAGGTCAGTAGTAATACTTTGTAATTGATACGGAACTTTATAGGTAACCAGTGTAGAGATGATAAAATTGGTGTTATATGATCATATTTTCTTGACCTAGTAAGAACTCTAGCGGCTGCATTTTGCACTAACTAAAGCTTGTTTATTGAGGATGCAGGCCAACCAGCTAATAAAGCATTACAGTAATCTAGTCTCGAGGTCATGAATGCATGAACTAACTTTTCTGCATCAGAAACAGATAGCATGTTACGTAGCTTAGCAATGTTTCTAAGGTGGAAAAAGGCTGTTCTTGTAACATATGAAATATGATTTTCGAAAGTCAAGTTGCGGTCTAGCATAACACCCAGGTAATTTACTGTAGTGGATAAAGTAACAGGACATCCTTCTAAATTAAAGTTGTATTGTAAGAGATTTTGTGGGTAGTTTTTTGGACCAACTTGATGAAGAGATGCAGCTGCTCATCTGCGGTGATGCGTGTTGCAGTTGCGCGCGCCGTCATATTTGGCCATAACATGACATGTAGCCTGTAACCCGTTCTCACACGTTTATTTTTTAGCGTTTTGGGGAGTAGTAAATTTTACAAATGTGGTTTCAACAACGAGATGCATTTATTGTCCAGTTTCGTCTGAATGCGGCCTAGACCTTCTCCTGAAGTGGTTTCAGCGATCGGATTCAAATCCGTCTCGAATGCGTTTCGGAGGGCAATCCTGTTTTTTTTACGATCGGATAGCTATCCCATCACAGAAAACACATGAAGTGGCTAGGTGTGTTCTGTAGACTTGCTCTTTATTTATTGTTTTTTACACTGTAGTGTACATACAACCAGTAAAACATGTTTTGTTCTGTGGACATGGTTATTATTTATTTATTTATTTATTTATTTATTTATTTATTTATTCATGTTGTACCAGTCCAATATGACTGTCAGTTGAAATAAACATTATGTTGTAAGAAAACTTGTTTTATTTATTAATCTTTTTTGCTGCGCTTTCCCATAATTTTTTTAGTTTTACATACGTTTAAAAATATCGAAATTAATATCGATATCGCAATATTCATTATCGATATCGCAATATCACTTTTTTGTCAATATCGTGCACCCCTACTGGAGAAACCAAGTAGATCAAAATGAAAGTGAGCCAGTAAGTGGTCTTCTGCTGCCCTCTGCTGGCCATTCTACTTATTAACAGTCTTTTCACATGTGCATTCATATATTTAGACTACAAAATCCCTTATATAACAATTACTATTATAACACAATTATATTTTGTCAAAGTTTATCACTTTATTTGTTCTGATTAGGGGTGTAACGGTACGTGTATTCGTATTGAACCGTTTCGGTTCGAGGCTTCCGGTTCGGTACGCATACAAACCGAACGGTTATTTGGACCATTTTTCCTGCCGACAAAATCCGCGTTGGCGCGAGCGCGAGCGCGACCACCACAACGTTGCGCAACATCACATGGCAAACGTAATGAAAGAGAAACGAAATGCGCTACTCATTATATTGTGCATTACGGACCGTTTATCAGTTCGGACCAGCGACCTAGATCTGTGCAGCGTGAGCTCTATGAGCGCGAGCCGATCTCGATCAAGCGACACTGTTACTACACAGCGCTAAGAGATCCAGTAAATAAAGCATTTGAATTCGCCACTGAAGTAATAACATCGCTGCGAGATCTAGTGAGAAGCGTTCACATGTCTCCGTTATTAGTCGTAGATCTCTATTAGATCAAACAGACGCTGACGTGGAAACCAGGAGAAACATTGTGCAGTGAATGAACTAGTAATTAGGCTTTAAGTCCACAGATCAGCAACATTCACCATAGTAACACTAATTGTAACCAGTTTGATTGGAATAGTGAAATGCTTTCAAGTACTTCACACATCTTTTTCCAGCACTTCAAAACTTAAATATTATATAAAGATTATATAAATAAATATATATTTAAATGTCATTTTTAATGTGATGACCAAAACATTATTTATTCATCCTTCAAAAATTACCCCCATTTAAACCTGAGTTTCAAGATGTAGGAAAACTCACACTTATATAAAAAATATTTTTTCTTTTAATAAATAGAAAATTTCTCTGGCATTTCTTTCTTTTTGCTGTATCGAAAACATACCGAACCGTGACTTTAAAACCGAGGTACGTACCGAACCGTGATTTTTGTGTACCGTTACACCCCTAGTTCTGATGCTTCACATAATTGGTACAACGTGGTAAATCATGGTGAATAACACTAGAAACATGGTAAATCATAGTAAATAAGGTAAATCATGCTAGAATCCTGGTAAATCATGAAAAATCACACTGAAATGTGGTATATCATGGTAAATCATGCTAAAAATGGTCTATTCCATCTATTATGTCAGTGGTTAAATGCTTGCTACATAAAACTTAATGTCTTTTGATGCTTTTGAGCTTAACGGCCTTAACTGCCTTAATTGCTTGAACACCGTTAAATGCTGCTAGCAGCTTTAATTTGTTATTATTAGAGAGTTCATAATAACTCGCTCCAGAGTTGCGGTGCCACCGGCTTGGGCCCGTAATCGCTGCTCGCAGCTATATTTTTCCCTTTTTTTTTTTTTTTTTTTTTTTTTTTTACATGTATATGAAAATTAAGAGAAAAATAGCTCAAAACGTTTTTGAGTTGGTTGGATTAAACAATAACAAATACATATTTCTCAAAGTCGTAATGTGTCATAGCTGATCATCTGGAAAAGTGCTATTAAGAGAAAGGGCTTAAAGTGTAATTTGACTTCTCTAGAACACAGAATTTGGGAAAAATTCTGTCTCTCAGTCTTTGTACTGAGATCTTCGTGCAGGAGAAAACATCTATTAACCTGTTAATATGAATGATTTTAAAGTTTGAACATGCAATACAGATACAGATTTAACTGCTGTTACTTAAAAAATATCTTAATTAAATAAAACCACTTTTCCTAAAGGAGAACAGTCTTCTTTTCAATGAATGATATGCATTCTTTATAATGATTTGCATCATTCTTTATTCTTTCAAGCAGCAGACATATATTTGTATGAACTAATTATATTAAATATAACATTAAAGCTATTAACGAGCAGTGAATGCTTTTCTCTTTTTCTTTGGTTGCTTGATCAATATTAAGGACACGGACCGCATTAGGTTTATTACCCACTGTTACTTTAAGACATCGGATCATGTTCAGTGACATGCGGATACAGTTGCACTGATGCACATCCGATTCTCTCACAACTGTTTAAGACATAACCAACATAGTATGAATACTCTCCAAAACGGACATTTTGACTAGAGATGCACCGATTACAATTTTCTAGGCCGTTTCCGATTTTTCTTGAGTTTGACCTGCCGATACCGATTTTAGCCGATTCCGATATGTTCATTTTGTTCATTTTGTATAGAACATTTTCTAAACAGATAATCGCTATAAAATAGAACTAGCCTATATAAATTACCCCTGGTGTGGGAAATTTACACACATCTAAAGTGCAGTGTTATGGAAGAACCATTTCTTTCTTTTAACAATAACAATACCCTTGCAGTATAAAGATATTTCTCAACACACACACACACACACACAGTTGTATTGCAATCACTTGTACATCAATGGCAAGTTATATTTCTCAAACAGTTCTTCTCTCTGACACATGTCCAGCCAGGCTAAACAGGACAAGTGAAGCAAGTGCAGGAAAACGATTGGGAAATAATAAAAACAAGTTTAAATAGGTACATTTTCTATAAATATTGTTGAGTCCTAATTTTCTTTTCTGATATAGCCTAGGCTACTTCAGTTCTTGTTAAAACACACCAGACATGCAAATTCTGTGCATTTTGGGCACTTTTCGGGTGAAATCATATTTATTTTGTCCATCAAAAGTGTGCTTTCACTTTCATTGAGCGCAGCAAAAATAGACTCGGCGCCAAAACCCGCACTTCTCTTCTGCTCACGCGACTCTCCAGCTCGACGCTCACGCACTGCTCCCGCTCCCGGTGTGAATGCACTCATTGATTAACATGCACGCCGAAGAAAAAAAACCCCGCTGCTCACGCTTGCGGTGTGAAACGGTCGTAATTCACGAGGTTATGTGCGTTCCGTGTGCACATGTGATGCTGCGCGATGTTAATCATGCGGCGCCCGAGTGCATTTGACCGGCATAAAATCGGATTATGTCAGACTGACCGGCCGGTCGCCAGTCATGGCCGATTACGTGAAATTCGGCCGATTCCGGTCACCAGCCGATCAATCGGTGCATCTCTAATTTTGACATAATGTTGTGTGTATTTGTCCACTCAGACACGAAAGAGAGCTCAATTCAGTACTCGCAAGCTGTATGTCTATGTGCATGGTTGCACGCTTTGCGTGGTCGTGTGTGTGCGCACAGAAAACCGAATAGAGCGTCGTCACTCTTATTCAGATATTTATCTCTGCTCTACTCATTCTCCTGGACGTTTACATTTTTTAACGTTTTATGAGACATGCAGCGTATGCCATCCCGTGTGCCGCTGGGTAGATCTGCACGTTACAATACAAATGTGCGCATCTACCACAAACGCATAACATCAGTTCTGACTGGATCGCTTCCCAAATCTTCACTATCTAACATTTTTGTCTAGTTTTTATTCGTTGAATAACCGTTGTTTAAACAGCGCAACATATTTGCAATGTCATTAAGCCATTTGATAGATGTACCGTGTAACCGCGGAACAAGCCTCCGAGTGAGTAGCCGGCCAGTTATAGTAACGTTAGGCTATATAGTAACAGCATGAGAAGACACGCTCCGTTGTAGTCAACACTTGGTCATTTAATTTGGGCATTTTCTAAGTAAGTTAGCCTAATAGGCTAAAAATAAATGAACACGCATACAAAAATGTCTTTCGTTCTGTAGGCGTCCTGGAGAATATTTCTGTTCGTCCTAAACACATTTTCTATCGATAGGACGCCGTTAGTCTCGAGCCCTGGGCGCAACACAGCTCCCTATATTCAGACTAAAATGCCTCTGTCTGGTTCAGAATCTACTTGCTGCACAAAGTACCACAGACTTCTACAAAAGATTGCAGTTCTTGAAACAAAGTTACTTGTGGTCCTGCCAGAACTCACTGTTGAGGAGCACTAGATTCCCTGGACTCACAAGCTGTATGCTGGGAGTGGGTCCACGATGAAGCATTCCCTATTAGATAAATACGTGGACAACGTTTGTGATATGGAAAAAGTAATTGAACCCATTTTAGCTTAAGGTTGCAAAGTAATGAAGTGCACTTCTGCTTGAATGTTGCTATAACTAATTGCTGAAATCACTCATATTTCAACAGATTGATCTGTCCCAGCTCTCACCAGAAGAGAAGTGGAGGTTTGTACCTTTCTTTATTATGGTTATTTCAAATATACATTCACAGTCATACAATTATAAATATGTATACTTTCTGCAATTAAATGTACACTCACCTAAAGGATGATTAGGAACACCTGTTCAATTTCATTAATGCAATTACTTAATCAACCAATCACATGGCAGTTGCTTCAATGCATTTAGGGGTGTGGTCCTGGTCAAGACAATCTCCTGAACTCCAAACTGAATGTTAGAATGGGAAAGAAAGGTGATTTAAGCAATTTTGAGCGTGGCATGGTTGTTGGTGCCAGACGGGCCGGTCTGACTATTTCACAATCTGCTCAGTTACTGGGATTTTGACGCACAACCATTTCTAGGGTTTACAAAGAATGGTGTGAAAAGGGAAAAACATCCAGTATGCAGCAGTCCTGTGGGCGAAAATGCCTTGTTGATGCTAGAGGTCAGAGGAGAATGGGCCGACTGATTCAAGCTGATAGAAGAGCAACTTTGACTGAAATGAGCACTCATTACAACCGAGGTATGCAGCAAAGCATTTGTGAAACCACAACATGCACAACCTTGAGGCGGATGGGCTACAACAGCTGAAGACCCCACCGGGTACCAGTCATCTCCACTAATAGGAAAAATAGGGAAAAAAGGCTACAATTTGCAAGAGCTCACCAAAATTGGACAGTTGAAGACCAGTTGCCTGGTCTGATGAGTCTCGATTTCTGTTGAGACATTCAGATGGTAGAGTCAGAATTTGGCATAAACAGAATGAGAACATGGATCCATCATGCCTTGTTACCACTGTGCAGACTGGTGGTGGTGGTGTAATGGTGTGGGGGATGTTTTCTTGGCACACTTTAGGCCCCTTAGTGCCAATTGGGCATCGTTTAAATGCCAAGGCCTACCTGAGCATTGTTTCTGACCATGTCCATCCCTTTATGGTCACCATGTACCTATCCTCTGATGGCTACTTCCAGCAGGATAATGCACCATGTCACAAAGCTCGAATCATTTCAAATTGGTTTCTTGAACATGACAATGAGTTCACTGTACTAAAATGGCCCCTACAGTCACCAGATCTCAACCCAATACAGCATCTATGTGATGTGGTAACGGGAGCTTCGTGCCCTGGATGTGCATCCCACAAATCTCCATCAACTGCAAGATGCTATCCTATCAATATGGGCCAACATTTCTAAAGAATGCTTTTAGCACCTTGTTGAATCAATGCCATGTAGAATTAAGGCAGTTCTGAAGGCGAAAGGGGGTCAAACACAGTATTAGTATGGTGTTCCTAATAATCCTTTAGGTGAGTGTGTATATATTTTTTTACGTAATATTAATTAAAGGGAGGCACGGTGGCTCTGTGGGTAGCACTGTCGCCTCAAGAAGGTCTCTGGTTCGAGTCCCGGCTCAGCCTGAAGGCCTTTCTCTGTGGAGTTTGCATGTTTTCCCCAACAGGCTTTCCACACTTGAAAGTTCTTGAATTTCAGCCATTTTGGATTCAAGCGCTGGAAAGTATGTGAAAACAAACACAGGTACTTGAAAAATAAACATGAACTAGGGTTCATACAAGGTGTTTAAAGGGTAATGAAACACATTTTTTTAAGTTATATTTTTGGCCTTTTTGTGACTTTGTGCCTAGGACAGTAAAAGTTTGACAGGAAAGCGTGGGGTGTAAAGAGAGGGGAACGGGATCGGCAAAGGACCTCGAGCTGGGAATCGAACTCGGGGTGCCGAAGCTGCACTTGTGCTATATGTCGGCATGCTAACCATGAGGCTTTCTGCGCCAACCAAAACACATTTTTTGAGATGTGAACAGATATTTATAGGCTGCACATAACTGAAAACACTAAAAGCACTCAAAAGTGGAAATTTCGTTTTTTCGTTCTTCCGGGTTGAAAAGCAAATTTGAAGCAACGTCGCGGAATGTAAGATAGATCTGCGTGTATCCGGAGATTGTGATTTGCGATTCTACGTCATCCGGTTCCAAGCGCATTTCTGCATATATTCATGAGAAAGAGTTTGTTCAATCCAATCACTGCGCCATAGTATGTATGAGAAAGTTTGTAGTGGAGAATTCAAACTTCACGAAAGACCATTTCAGCACTGTTCCTTCATTTTCATCATTGATCAATTCAATTCAATTCAAGTTTATTTGTATAGCGCTTTTCACAATACACATTGTCTCAAAGCAGCTTTACAGAAAGTGCATTTCAGAAATGTACATAATTAATTAGTGTCAAGATTGCACGTCACACAGCAATAAAGTGGTTTATTGCTGTTATTTCACAAAAGAAAGAGATGACATGTAGCCTACTTAAGCCCCGTTCACACTACAAGTGTCAAAGCGACACAATACCATTCATTTCAATGGGGAGCAGGCGACATCGCCAGCCACTGGCAACATGCAGCTACAAAGTTGCTTGTAGTGTGAAACGGGGCTTTATTCAGTCTTGTCTGTTTATTTGTAGTCACAGGATGAACCGAAACTCAGAAATATATCTATAGAAAGCTTGAAATGTCTACTTTTAAACAAAACAAAAACAAACTGACAACTCTCTTATGTAGGCTAATCCGTATGAAATGTGCATCTATCTCTATAGGCACGTTCAGAATACTGCGAAGATGGCGAGTCAGCATCGTCAACATCTTTGCAGCCAAGACTGACACCGAAAACACTAGTTTATTAATAAACAATTAAAGGTGCTATATGTAGCTTTTCTTCTAAAATGAATCCTTTTTTTATTACCTGTGTGTGAAGGGGTTGTAATCACACATTACAATGATCCACTTGTCGGGTTTTGCTATTACCTCTGAAGGGCAGTATTCCTATTTCTATGTGAAGGCTCCGGGTCGGATTTACCGCGAAATCCATCGGATGTGAAGTGCATGCGCACTCCCGAGCCTCTCTCTGTTATTTACAGTCTATGCAACAGCACTGCAGCTAACTAGTCTGATGACACCTAAAAACAACCTGCCTCCAGCACAACACAGACTCCAACACAAACTCCACATAAATATAAAAAAACAAAAAAAAGTTTTATCTGCTGAAGCTTATCAGGCCAAACGTGAATCGGATCAACTTCGGACGAAAACACGGATCAACATCGGCAGAGCGTTTGAATTATGAATTGACCTCCGCTTTGTTTTAGGTATAGGTATATATTTAGGTATAAAAACAGACCCGGAGTTGGCTTTCATCCTATTGTGATGCTTTCTCCGGTGTGTTGAAAGTCTCAGTGTGACCGGTACCATGAGCGCTCGCTCTTGAGTTCGAGCACGTGCACGAGCGCTCTTATAAAAATTGGTTGCAATCTGAAACATCACCGCTAGAGGCCGCTAAAAACTACACATAGCCCCTTTAAAATGTCTCCGTGATATATTTGACACGTTCATAATGATTACTTTTGTAATTTTTTTGTGGCAAGCTTTATGCGTCCGTTAACTAATCGAATATTCGAAAATCGTGACTCATCCCTTTTTTTGTACCAGGGCATTTATGGTTGCTCATATTGTTCAATAAAGTTCTTGGTAAAAAGAAAAGAATCAGCTATTGAGCGTAATATTATTGTATACAGCGCGCAAGGTTTATGCGCATGCTCCAATTCAATTCAAATTTATTTGTATAGCGCTTTTCACAATACACATTGTCTCAAAGCAGCTTTACAGAAAGTGCATTTCAGATATGTACATAGAAAAATACAGTTAGTTAATCATGTATTAATTTAGGGCATAACATATCGCCGGCGTTGAGTCGTCTCTTCACAGGCGTCAAGTCGTCTCTCCACAGGCGTTTAGTCGTCTCATCACAGGTGTTGGGGCATCTGATGTCTCCGTGAGAGGCTGGATACAAACTGGAGCTGACGAACGCTATTTACCTCGGGACTAGCGTCCCGAGATAACAGCAGAAAGACAGATGGGAAATAATTAGCATAGCTGATGTTCATAATGTTAATGCATTCGAACTGATTCAGCAGTAGTATAAAAGGTAAGCATTAAGTGAATGCTTGGTTAAAAAGATGCGTCTTTAATCTAGTTTTAAACTGGGACAGCGAGTCTGAGTCTCGAACAATATCAGGAAGGCTATTCCAGAGTTTAGGAGCTAAATGTGAGAACGCCCTCCCTCCTTTAGTAGACTTAGATATCCTAGGAATGACCAGAAGCCTCGAATTTAGTGATCTTAAAGAGCGCGATGGATTGTATGGCGATAGAAGGTCTGTTAAATACACAGGAGCTAAACCATTTAGGGCTTTATAGGTCAGTAGTAATACTTTGTAATTGATACGGAACTTTATAGGTAACCAGTGTAGAGATGATAAAATTGGTGTTATATGATCATATTTTCTTGACCTAGTAAGAACTCTAGCGGCTGCATTTTGCACTAACTAAAGCTTGTTTATTGAGGATGCAGGCCAACCAGCTAATAAAGCATTACAGTAATCTAGTCTCGAGGTCATGAATGCATGAACTAACTTTTCTGCATCAGAAACAGATAGCATGTTACGTAGCTTAGCAATGTTTCTAAGGTGGAAAAAGGCTGTTCTTGTAACATATGAAATATGATTTTCGAAAGTCAAGTTGCGGTCTAGCATAACACCCAGGTAATTTACTGTAGTGGATAAAGTAACAGGACATCCTTCTAAATTAAAGTTGTATTGTAAGAGATTTTGTGGGTAGTTTTTTGGACCAATAAGTAATACCTCCGTTTTATCTGAATTTAATAGCAGGAAATTACACGTCATCCAGCATTTTATATCTTTAAGACACTGTCAAGTTAGATAAGTTAGTGTTTTCATCTGGTCGTGATGAGATATATAATTGAGTGTCATCAGCATAACAGTGAAAATTAATTCCATGTTTTCTTATAATATTACCAAGTGGCAGCATATATATTGAGAATAGCAGAGGGCCTAGGACAGATCCTTGCGGCACTCCATAGTCTACTGATGTTATCTTTGATTTTTCCCCATTTAAACAGACGAAATGGTAACGGTCTGATAAGTACGATCTAAACCAGCTTAATGCCTGTCCCTGAACACCAGTGTAGTTTTGTAGTCGATCTAAGAGTATTTTATGATCTATAGTGTCGAACGCAGCACTAAGATCAAGTAGAACTAGTATTGAGATACAGCCTTGGTCAGAGGCTAAAAGTAAATCATTTGTAATTTTAACTAGCGCAGTTTCTGTGCTATGATACGGTCTGAATCCTGACTGAAATTTTTCATAGATATCATTTTCTTGCAAGAAAGAACACAATTGAGCGGACACAATTTTTTCTAGCATTTTAGACATAAATGGAAGATTTGAGATAGGTCTGTAATTTGCTAGGTTATTTGGATCTAATTGCGGTTTCTTAATGAGAGGTTTTATTACTGCCAGCTTGAATATTTTTGGAACATGACCTAAAGATAAAGACGAGTTAATAATATTGAGAAGAGGCTCTTCCACTACAGGTAACACTTAAGTAGTTTAGTGGGTATTGGATCTAATAAACATGTTGTTGGTTTAGATGCAATGATAAGTTTATTTAGCTCTTCCTGTCCTATAGTTGTAAAGCGGTTTAGTTGTTCTAGAGGGGCCATAATTGAGGCTGAGTCATAAGACACCATAGAGGATTGTACATTTACAATTGTGTTTCGGATGCTTTCTATTTTCTCATTGAAGTAATTCATAAAATCATTACTACTATATTGTAACGGAATATTTTGCTCTGGAGATGTCTGATTATTTGTTAGTCTAGCCACGGTGTTAAATAAAAACCTTGGATTATTTTGGTTATTTTCTATTAGTTTGCGGATATGCTCAGCCCTGGCTGATTTTAGAGCCCTTTTTTTCCAAGTCTTCTCTGTTATTAGTGTATTTCTGTGGCATAATTACAACGCCACATACTGGTCTGGCATGAATGCTACATCGTTTCGAGTCGTTTTGAGTCGGTTTCAGTGGTTTCGTGAGGCGACGCCGGGTTTACGGAAAAAAAATTCAGAACGAGGGGGAAAAAAACATTGGATGGGGAATATCTGGCTTTGTGTGGATGTTGCCTAAGAGAGAGAAATCCCAAATGTAAGTACATATGGCACGGTCGCTTCCGTCATGTTTCATGAGACATGAAATTTCAGAGGTTACGTGAAATACACAGACATAAGTAATCAAATTTTATGACAAGGGTCCGATCTACCACGACATGTAGGAAAAGCAGATATTATAAAACCATTCAAATAAAACACAAATTCTTTGATTTCAGTAGTTAAGGATAAAAGTAAGTATTTAAAATATTCACAAGTCCTTTTTGTCAAGTCTGAAGTTTATTCAAATGCGACTCTAGTCCGAGTCACTAACTCGAGTGCCCATCTCTGTGCAGTGAAGTTCCATATTTAAAGCAAATTAAAAGAAATACATTCAATTCAGTATTGCATTCAATCCTTTTTTTGTTATTTTGATTTAAATAATCAAGTGTTCTAAAATATAAGCAAACAAAGTGTGAGAGTTTACATATAATACCTACAGGGTTTGAAATTAACTTTTTCACTCAATGGCCAATTTGGCTACAAAATTAAGTTACAGGCCATTCAGTACTTCTACTAACCAAAAGAAATGAACCAGTTTAACTACCACACACACACACACACACACACACACACACACACACACACACACACACACACACACACACACACACACACACACACACACACGTTTTGGATTGCATACATTAATTTCTTATTCAAACAAAAACCTGTCATCAGCTATCTCAGCATCCTTTTTCATCTTTATCCTTTTCACCAAAAATGTGTTTTAGGTGGACAGATCAATACAGTACAATGCACAAAAATGAAAATAACAATGTCTTTTCTGTTAACCAAATGCTTTTAATCTTCGCTATTTCTTTTGCTTCAAAAAGCATGTAAAAATTACAAACGCACCGTTATTGTAGTGTTGTACCATAGTGCAGTGGTTGCCAAACCTGTCCCATGTGATTATGAGCCAATGAGTTGAATCAGGTGTGTTTGATTAGGGAGACAAAGAATACGTGCAGTGTTGAGGGGGTGTCAGGACAGGTTTGGGAACCACTGCAGTAGTGTCCCGGACATGTTCAAGTAAAACAGAGTAAAAGTGTCATTTTAAAGCTTGGTTTTACAATGAATACAGGAAATATTACCAAATCTTAATAAGTGCTTTTAAATATTCTATTATATTCGAGGAGCATTTTTATAGTGTGAAAGCATCATAAGACTTTTGTTATATATCATTGAAAAGGTCTCAACTAGCAGAATACAAAAAGCATATTTTTCAATTTGTGTCCAAACTATACCAAGTATTTGTATGAAAGATCGTAGCAGATGCACATAACTGTACACAGATCTGGATATCAGGTGAGGTGGGTGGGTAAAGTAGGAAGATGATGTGTAGAGAGCAATCTTCCGTCCTTCGGATGAGACGTAAAACCGAGGTCCTGACTCTCTGTGGTCACATTGCATTTCTCGTAAAAGAGTAAGGGTGTAACCCCGGTGCCCTTACAATAGTCAAGTTAATTATAAATTACTTAAATAATACACTAATTGTTAAGCGCTATCTACGTATTTGCTGCGCTCTGCTCGTCTGTTGATTAGTGCAGTTATGTCACTTTAATAGATTTTATGACTAAAGTTTACACTATAAGAAATAAACATTTGGCATGCAGCTGTAAGAGAGTTTAAAGGGGTCATATAATGCCATTTTTGTACAAGCTAATATGATTATTTAGGGTCTAAATGTAAAGTTTGTAATATACTTTAAAAATTCTCATTAGTATTGTAAGAAAACACTTATTTTACCTGGTCAAAAACAGCTCTGTTGTCAGCACGCCGTTTAAGTGCATATGCCTTTAAATGATAATGAGCTTTGCTCACCCCGCCCCTCTGTTCTGTGCGTACACCGTTTGTAACACAATAACACAAAAAGCATAACACGTTGTTCATTATAAACATGGGATTATGAATATTGAGAACGTCGTACATAGAAAACATGCCATAATGTTCCCTGAGTGTAAACCTTAGACACATTTATCGTGAAGCTAGCGATTTGCAAAGATTAATATAAATATGAATATAAAGGTTAATAAAACGCTACACTCACTTCAGTTCTTCTGGACGTGCAGGAACCTATGGCAGGAACACGAATAGTTGGTATCGATTCCTTTTTTCAGGAGCAGCTTCTTAGCAAAACCAGCTTTATACTCCTCGTTTATAAAGCAGTCTGTTGTGTGAAATGATTCACACAAACATGAAAGCATTGACGTCGATCGTGGCTAATATTCCCTTCGAAAACAAACTCAGCCACTGCGTCTTCAGCGGTTCGGATTTAGGAACATTAATGACTGCTGTGTTCCTTATTGCACCCAAGAGAACACCACTTCACTTAAGTTAGACTCCATTCTGCTCATAGACTGTGCTGCTCCAGCGTACTTTTCAGCGCGACACCGGTCCGCGCGCGCATGATTGACAGCTGGCTCACGAACGAGGGCGGGTCTGTGTTGAAACGCTACTGTCAATCAACGATCGTGGGAGGGGCGTGCGAGCCTGTGACGTCACAGGCTCGAACGGCTTGATTTGAAGCAGGGGAAAACATATAAGGAGATTAAAACAAAATCACTGGATGGATTTTTATCATTATATGACGGTTGTGTGCAGGCACTGCCAACACACATTTCAGTACAATCAGCTTGTAAAAGTGCATGTACCATTATATGACCCCTTTAAATAAAATGCATATCTCTCTCGCTGTTGCTCGCGTGCAATTGGTTATGTTGTGCACTCTTCACGTTTATATTCATATAGGCGACTATAGGTGAAATATGGTTTATGCCTATTATGTTTGCCTATATATAGCTTTAAGAAATGTTTCGACTGTAATTCTTGTAGCCCATTCCAACCTCAAATTTATGTCTGCGATTGCATTCAAGTCCAGACCAATGACAAATATTTTAAAAAGGCGGGTTAAGACAAATCTTATTGTGGTGAAACTGTATTGCCAATTTGTTTATTTTACATTGTGCACTTTTTATTACACTTTTTATAGCCTAGTTGTTTTTGAATATTTGATATTTTGTGAAATTGTATTCTCATTATTTGTTTTTTATGCTTGTGAAGCACTAGAAGAATTAGTTGCATTCCATGTATGAAAGGTGCTATGCAAATAAATGTTTATTAGGGGTTCAAGCACGTAGTGCTGAAACCCTTTTGTTAATTGTCCCATGATGCAGCATTCTCCATCTAAAACTGATCGGGTAGACCGAACCGTAAGTCGTAGAGACTTGAAACTTTGAGGGCTGGAAGTACTCACACCAATCCACAAAATTAACAGAATGCATAGCTGATAGGGGTGTGAAGAGACGCTTATCTCACGAGACGAGATGAGACACGAGATTGAGTTCACGAGAACGAGACGAGATTTTTGCACAATTTTTCAGAAATCCTCAACGACAAAATTCATGACTGGAAAAACAGTATGCAGATGCATTTTGCAATTTTTAACTAATAATCTTATAAAGTAGACCTGAAATGACATGCATTAGGAGTATGAATTATCAAATGCATTGAAAGAAAACATTATGCAACCATAATCAAAGTTAGCACACAGACGCTTTATAATTGTTTTGAAATTGCTGTTTAATTTTGCACCGGCAGTTATAGGGTTAATGCAGTGAGTTCGGGAAAGGCCGGTAGAGAAACGAGGCTGTTTGTTTGTCTCCACAGTTGTTCTTGCGTTCCGATTATAAGTTCAGAAACCGAGCCTCCCTTGTCTTTTGTCTTTAAGACATTACAGTACTCTATCAATATTCGAAGTGCAAACTGAGACGATAGCCGGCCGCAAATAAACAGTCCAGAGATGGGTATTGGAAGACGGACTAGTGTATGTTCGCGGCCTAATTTGTGCGCAATGCACATCACAGCGAGCTTGTGTTTTACTTTCACTTTTGTGAACGCGCGTACTCTGTGTATAGCAGCGGTGCTGAGCGTGCATTCTACAAGATAAGATCAGACGTTTAGTCTATGTTGCGCAACGAATCCTCCACCATCCTCACGCGATCAGTGAACTGTGATTCGTGCTGCACTGATTGCAACTACAACTCGTGCTGGATGAGCAGAGCAGACTTTTACATTAGTTTATAATGGTTTTTATTTATTTTTTATAAAAACAGCAAAACGATAGTTTAGGCGAATGTGAGTGTACTGGTGGAATATTCTATGGTAATAGAAATCGCGAGACAGCTTTTCACTCGACGGGAAATCTCATCATGTTAAAGTCTCGCGAGATCTCGTGGCACGAGATCTCGTCACACCCCTAATAGCTGATATAAAAAAACTGGATGACAAGTAATTTCCTACTACATAATTCTGAAGGAAAAAAAAACAGATTCTAATTATTGGACAAAAAACTTCCTCACATACTAACCTAGAATACTGTCTAACACTTAATGACTGCTCTGTCAGTTCTTCGTCGTCTGTTAGGAACCTGGGTGTACTCATGATACCAATCTTTCATTTGAAAGTCACATGTCTAGTATCTGTAAAACAGATAATGTTCCATATTAAAAATTAAAGCTGCAAGCAGCATTGAAAGGGCCCTCGCATCCGTACCACCGCCACCCCAGGGCCGGCCCTGACCAATTTGCTGCCCTAGGCAAGATTTTACCTGGTGCCCCATGCATCACAGCCCATTTCACCCCGTAATTGTGTTCATGATTATTTAGCCTCATATATATATATATATATATATATATATATATATATATATATATATATATATATATATATATATATATATATATATATAAATAAGCCTGCACTTATTTGATCAAAAATACAGAAAAAAAAAAAATATTGTGATATTATTACAATTTAAAATAATTGGATTTCAATTTATTATACTTTAAATTGTCATTTATTTCTGTAATGCAAAGCTGAATTTTCATGATCATTACTATCACATGATCCTTAAGAAATCACTCTAATATGATAATTCATTATCAAAGTTGGACAGTTCTGATGCTTAAAGGGTACCTATTATGGCATTTAAAATGTTCCTAATATTGTTCTAGGAGTCCCCAACAACAGTTTTACGAGCATGCCATGACAAAAAACACTTTTGTTGTCTTATAATATGCATTAATTTTTACCTGATTTGCTCACCGACTCCCATATGAATCATTTAGCGAGTCATTTTTCCAAACCCCGCCCTAGCGTGACGCTAATCTGTGGTGATATGTTAGCTACCATAGCCCAAAGTTTAGTGGTAAAAGCACATTCAGTCTTTGTTTGCGTTAGCCCAACGCATAAACATATTGATAATGCAGTACTAAGAGGTAACGTTATAGCTGTATTCTTTATGACAACTCCATTAACAACGACAAACACTTAACATATTTCAATACAACTGACGACCTATGCGCTGTGCGTACACAACACACACACATAGCTACTTATTGAGCATGATACATAAAACATAAACGCAACAATTAATATTAATAATACTTAGTTTGTGATTCGGAGAAGGAAGCTGATCCAAATAAACTCGGTACTGAACCTTCAGTATCACCCACTCGCAAATCCATACTTATAGCATTTAGGTTTTTGAAGCAATCATCTTCAAAATGACGCGAACACAACAAGGTCCGGGTTATACTTCTCTGGTATAGTTGTATATATGAACACAGAATAAGGTACGGGCTATACTTCTGTGGTATAGTTGTATATATGAACTGTAGCCACTTAGTCTTCAAATGCTCCTCACTGGGCAGATGAAAAAAGTTTGCTTTTGCGTCGCACTTCAAAACAGCGTCTCGACATGTTAGTTTCCCCTGCGTCTCCGGCAGGGTTGCCAGGTCTGCACAACAAAACCAGCCCAATTGCTCATCAAAACTAACCCAATCATGGCCAAAAATAGTCAAATAACGTTCCCGGGTGTTTCCCCAATAACAATCATGTTCCAGTGGGTAAAACAATCGCGTCAACCCGTGCACTACACAAACAACCCGCGGAAACAGTGCAGGCATACGGACCTGGCAACACTGGTCTCCGAACGCAATAAGTGGGCGTATCTTATTCAAATAACTTGTCAAGTTGACATCAACTAGACAAAGGAAAAGCATCGTTCGTCGAACGATTCATATCAGCGACTCAGAGTCGACTCTTACTTTTGAGAGACAATAACTTTGTATACGGTGAACTTTCATGTTTAAAACTTTGCAGGATGTTTTTGTTCACTTAGGCTACGTTCACACTGCAGGGCTTAATGCTCAATTCCGATTTTTTGAAAAAATCCGATATTTTTGCAAGGCCGTTCACATTTCCAATTAAATGCGACCTTTAGTGATCTCCTGTGTGAACGTGAAATGACCCAGAAGTGACCCGCATGCGCAGAAGAGTACTCAACGGTCAACGACGTCACTTGCTGTTTGCGGAAGTACCTAAACATGAATGTCAACAGTGGAGCTCGTTTAGCAATATTAAAGTTATTTTCCCAACAGAGCCAGCACAATTACAATCTTTTTGTTTTAAGAAGAAAATTAAGAAGGAGGAGAGCGTTTGAGCGCCTTCGATTAACTCACGGGAAGAGACACGTCTGCGGCGGACCATAACAGTGCAACGCGTTGGAGTGTATTGACAGGTGCGTGCTATCGGTGCTATCGTACGATAGCTAACTTGTTTATCTTCTCATTCCTGCCTACTTCAACGCAGAATTATGACGTTTGTCGCATATCAACGGCGTGCGGGTCGGATACATGCGACCTGGCCGTTCAGATTGAGGTCGCATTTCAAAAGATCGGATACGTATCGGATTTGGACCACATACCCAAGTGGCCTGGGTCGCATTTGAAAAGATCGGATCTGTGTCGTTCAGACTGTCATGAAAAGATCGGATACAGGTCGCATAGGGGCAAAAAAATCGGAATTGGGTCGTTTCAGCCTGCAGTGTGAACGTAGCCTTAGATCTATGTTACACACTATATGAAGGGCAATTTTCAAAAATCCATAATAGGTACCCTTTAATATTGTTTCATAACCTGTGATACTTTTTAGGATACTTTGATGAATAAAAAGAAAAAAAGAAAAAAAGAATGTTTTATAAATAGAAATATTTTGTAACAACAATATACACTACTGGTCACATTTGGGGTCAGTGATTTTTTTTTCTTTCTTTTTTTGAAATAAATCAATATTTTTATTCAGCAAGGATGTGTTACATTGATAAAAGTGATAGCGAAGAAGATTTATTTTATTAGAAAATATTTATTTTGAATAAATGCAGTTTTTTAACCTTTTATTCATCAAATATATTAGGCAGCAGAACTGTGCTAACACTCATAATGATTTAGAATATTAGAATGATTTCTGAAGGATAATGTGATAGACTGGATGTCATGTGACACTGAAGACTAAAGTAATGATCCTGAAAATTCAGCTTTTGCACCACAGAAATAAATAATTTAAAGTGTAATAAATTGAAAACCAATTATTTTAAATTGTAATAATATATCACAATATTAAAAAATATCTGTATTTTTGATCAAATAAATGCAGGCTTGATGAGCAGAAGAAACTTCTTTCAAAAACTTTAAAAATTGCAATAATGAATATGTAATATTATATATAATAAATAGAAATAATGTTTCCAAACATTTGGCCTGTACTGTAAAAAACTGCCATGAAATCATAGTATCTTACTCATATGCAATTAGATATCTTACCTTTTATCCTCCTCTCTTCTTTTTGGCACTGTATCTATTGCAGACTATAATGCTCGTGTATAATGCGTCATGGCCATCCGTCACAATCAGAAAACTTTCACAGTGTCTAGAACTGGCGCGAGCTGCCAGGCCCGTTTCTACGAGCCTGAGTGTTAAGCGCCCTCAATCAAAAGCAATGCTGTACATTGGATGCGGCGAGAGGCGACGCTACACAACAGACAAATTACCAACAACTGATCGCGTGTGCACTCTGTTTCTGGCGCACTTCAAGCACTCGCTGGGCGGGGAAAGATTGATATGCCGGACTTTTTTTTTTCTTTTTCTTTATTTGGTAGTATTTTGAATTAATTGTTTTAATATAGTATTATAACTTTAAAAAAAAAAAAAAAAATTCACTCCTTCACTCATTCTGGTGCCCCTATGGATGAGTTGCGCCCTTAGCATTTGCCTATACCGCCTATGCCGCGGGCCAGCCCTGCGCCACCCGGTGGCTTTAGGAAGACCGAGCATGGTGGGCAAAGTGCATTTAAGTAGGTAAATATAGGAGGAGTATGTCAAAGTCAGTTACAAAAATGTCCTTTATTATGGGGATAATAGGATGCGTTATCACTCAGATAAGTGTTGCTAGCATGTTTTAGCATGTATCTAGCATGTTTAGAACTCAATGGCATATTTAATATGTTGTTAGTACTGCATCCAGGGTTTCCGTTGTCCGGTAATAACCGGACATTGGCCGGAAAAAAAATGAAATGTCCGACAAAATTAAATCTCTCCGGTCAAATTGTCCGATTACAATTGCCTAATAATCCCGCCCCCCTAAAACAATCTGAATTTGAGAATAAGCCTAAAATGTATAAAGCAAAAATACACCGACCTTTGGCTATGTTATAAAGGAACAGGCTCTACCGTTTGAAAGTTATTAAACAACATCGCATGCTGCATTTCAAATAAAGCGCACGCCTAAACGGCTGTAATATAGACCTAAACAACGAACGATTGAGTGAGACGCTTCAAATATGGCCAGGCCCAGGCAGACTAACCTTAAAAGCTATTTTTAGAGGCCAGCCGTGACGGACGATGGTGAATCAGGAACATCTCATTATATAGATCGATGTATATTAGCTCTTAAGAGGTTACGAACGCTCCCCGCAATTCCTTGCGCGTTTCCCAAAAATGCACTTAACATCAACGCGCGAGAACACACTCTGTGCTACTTAAGCGGTGCTGTCCATTCGCGAAGTGCTGAAATATAACCTTATATGGAATCGTATTGTGAACGTTTAACCTAAAAATCGTCATTTGTTGTAGAAATCAAGACAAGTCTATATAAAGCACCTATGCTACAGGCGGAGGGCAGTGACAAAATGGCTGGAAAAAACCAACAAAAATAAACGAGTAGATAGCTTTCAAAAAGATAAAATTAATTTTAAATGTTTAATAAAGGGGCAAAAAGTCATAAACATTTTTTTTTTTGCGCAGCATTTGTGTTAGCCTGGCTCCGCCCTCCTACGCACTTCCGCTCAATTTCATTTTCCTTCAGTACTACGTCTGGGATTGTGCTGTAGACTTCGGTTTCCAGAAATCAATTTTTTACCGGGCCAATCATCAAACAGAGGGAGTGGCTGAGAACGATGACGTTGATATCGACTTGTGCGTTATTTTGAGTTGTAGTTCAGTAATGGCAGCGGAGAAAGATGCGAGTGAAGCCATTCGGTCCGTTGTGGCAACGCTGCCGAATATCAAGAAGTTAAAGCCGGAGCAAGAACAATCTTTGCTTAGTTTTGTGTTTATGGCCATCCTCCCACGGGGTTCGGGAAAAGACATAATGTCACGACCAAACGTTAGCGATTGGTTATGGCAGATAGACTGACTCTGGGCAGATCCAATAGTTTTAGACTTTAATAGAATACCCGCCTACAAGGAAGTAAACGCTTGTCAATGGAGCGGTGCCAGACTCTCTGTACAAATGAAATGTACGAGAGTCTGGTAGAACCAGGCTACATTTGTGTAGCCTAGACAGTTAAAATTCAAATTTTGGTGTTCAACTTTGCGTTTTAAAAATACAACAACTGTTCATTTTCTTTTTTCAATTACGGGTTAAAAAAAGAAAAACGAATTGACGAAAAAGTACACAGACCTTATTAAATATTTCAAATAGTCTAATGTATTTGTAGAAAAGTTTGATAGTCTTGGGTCCGTGTAAATTTGCGTATTCGAAGGCCGGCTGCGTCATTGCGGCTCGACGAAGGCTACCCTGATTCAAAAACGACGCCAAATCCAAACGCACCCTCCGACTTTTTGCCCCTTTATTAAACATTTAAAATATTCACAAATTAATATGGAAAAAAAATCGATTTTACTGGTTTTCTAAGGCCAAATTAGAACCTGGAAATAATATTTTCCCGCAGTGCTGAATGAGAAGAGCCATCTGGAACCATACAGAGATGATTTATATGCTAATGATAATAAATGTGTCTTAAAAAATAATGAGCCATTTTAATTGTTCGTTTAAAAGTAAACATTTCAAGCTTTATATGTAGCCTATATTTTGTTTCAGTATGAGACGCGCTCCAGTTCATGGAGATCATGAAAGCTCGCCTGATTGTTTTATTTTATTTTACAAAAGCACAGCGTTTTCTTGTAATGTGAGTTTGGACAAATAAAAGTAGTTGCGAATGCTGTATTATTCTTATCTGTATGACCCGAAATTATAAGAGTATTTTAAGTTGATTCCACTGTTGAAAGTAAAATGCAAGTGTTCACGCCCCGCGCCATGCAGTGCGCGCTCACACTCCGCACAGACACTTGGATATGCGCCAAATCTTGTGTTTATTTGTGATAATCTTAGCCCTGTATTATTATTGTCTAACCTGTATTATGACTGACATTTGACGAATTGCTTTGTTCCTTTTTTGGATAAAAGCGCCTTCTAAATAGCTATGTAAAACCTAAATGTAGGCTAATAATAATACTGTTATTATCATTTGCGTTTAAAACTATAAATGAGTTCACTGAAGATGTAATACCGGTATGTTAATCATATAAAAAAATAATTTATGAATGTTTTATTTTTATATAACTTAACTTTGTGTTATATTTCGTTTTTAAATGTGAAATTTTTTTAAGATACTTTAAAGATACTAGTAGCCTAAATGTGTGTTTTTTTTATTTTTTATTTTTTTTTAGAAAATTCAAGAAATTATCCATTAAAAAAATTAAGTTTAAACATAATGAAATGCATCCCGCTTAAACAGGCCTGGTTGGCATAGACTTGCGGAGGGGCCACAAATCCGTGAGTACAGTTTACAAACCCGTGGGAACAGATTGTGAAAGCGTTGGGCACAGTTTATGAATTTGTGGGTACAGATTGCAAAAACTGAAGGCACGGTTTACAAATCTAATCTGAGCGCGCGGCCGCATCCGAGTGAAGATTGCGCAACTCGCGCAGCGCGTTGTCAATGCAACTGATAGCAGCAGACACGAGTCCTCAGCTTGATTTAAAAAACAACAGATTTTAGCACTAAATCTCTTATTTAATAGCGAACTAAATGAATGATCTGCTAGTTAACTGGAGATGTTTTATTTATTTGTATTAGGTACACCCGTGCCTCAATGTTTCAAAAAGTGAATGTGTGTGAAACCATAGTAAAAACAATTGGCGTTGATTGACGCCAATCGGACGTTCATGTTTTTTTTCCGTCTATTTAAAAGTTAGGCTAAAAATAACATGTTGCATTCTATACGGCCTGATTATGTCATTTTTTAAGTTACATAGCCTGCCTCCAGTTTTCCTGAACGTAACTAATTAAGAGGCAATATTTGACCGGCATATCATCAAAATGTCCGTAAAACGAAACCTCTGCCGGTCACTTTGACCGGCACCATTTTTTTTCTAGCGGAAACTCTGACTGCATCAGTCTAAATTAAAGCTGCAAGCAGCATTGAAAGGGCCCTCGCACCCGTGCCATGGCCACCCGGTGGCTTTAGGAAGACAGAGCACGGTGGGCAATGTGCATTTAAGTAGGTGGGCAATGTGCATTTAAGTAGGTAAATATAGGAGGAGTATGTCAAAGTCAGTTACAAAAATGTCCTTTATTATGGGGATAATAGCATGCGTTATCACTCAGATAAGTGTTGCTAGCTTGTTTCTAGCATGTTTAGAACTCAATGGCATATTTACTATGTTGCTAGTACTGCATCACAGTGTAAAATATGTCACTTCCTTTTGACAGTAGGTGGTGCTATTACTTTAACTGAAAATTGTCATGTAGATGTGTTCAGGGCAGGACTCTTATCAAAAGTGTGAAGTTTGGGACAGATTGGACATTGTCTTAAAGGGATACTCCACTGGTTTTTCATATTAAACTATTTTATTCCCTTAACTAAGACGAGTTGATACATACCTCTCTCGTCTCAGTGCGTGCGCTCAATCGCTCTGTATTGCCGCAAAACTATGTTAGCACTTAGCTAGCACAGTGCATTAAATATGGGCCAAAAAGAGAAGTGACCAAACACTTCCTCGTTTTCCCTATTTAAACACAGTTACTCGAGTAGTGTAACTCGACCTAGGCTGGTGACATAAAATAAAACGTTGCGCTTTTCTAAGCGTTTAAAATTGATGTAAATAACAAGGGGCAATAAAGTCATCAATTTTAAACGCTTAGAAAATCACAACTTTTTATTTTGTGTCACCAGCCTAGGTCGAGTTACACTACTCGAGTAACTGTGTTTAAATAGGGAAAACGAGGAAGTGTTTGGTCACTTCTCTTTTTGGCCCATATTTAATGCACTGTGCTAGCTAAGTGCTAACATAGTTTTGCGGCAATAAAGAGCGATTGAGCGCACGCACTGAGATGAGAGAGGTATGTATCAACTCGTCTTAGTTAAGGGAATAACATAGTTTAATATGAAAAACCAGTGGAGTATCCCTTTAAGTAACAACAACTTTCTGTTTCATTGCATTAGCATGCTTTAGCACAGAGGTCTTCACTCCTGCTCCTGGAGAGCCACTGTCCTGCAGAGTTTAGTTCCAACCTGCTTCACCACACCTGCCCTTGAATACTCAAGCGATTCTGAAGTGCTTGATGAGCTGATTCAGGTGTGTTTGATTAGGGTTGGAACTAAACTTTGCAGGACAGTGGCTCTCCAGGAGCAGGAGTGAAGACCTCTGCTTTAGCACTTAGCTAAGAATTGCTAGCATGTTTTAACATGTTTATAACATGTTTATAATTCAATGGCATATATAATGTTGCTAGTACTGCATCACAGTGTTAAACATGTCACTTCGTGTTGCCAGTAGGTGGCGCTATTACTATAACTGAATATTCTCATGTAGATGTGTTCAAGCCATGACTCTTCTCAAACGTGTGAAGTTTGGGGCAGATTGGACATTCCATGCCTGAGTTACAGCAAATTACTATTTAATTGCAATAATAGCATGCTTTAGCACTTAGCTAAGTGTTTGCTAGCATTTTTCGCATGTTTCTAATATGTTGTTAGCATGTTTAGCACTTGCTGGCAGTTTTTATATGTTATTAGGAGTCCACAACAGTGTTAAACATGTAACTTTCTGTTGCCAGTGGGTGGCGCTATGACTGTAACTGAATATGAGCATGGACATGTGTTCAGGAAAGAACTCTTTATCAAACGTGTGAAGTTTGGGGCAAATTGGACATTGTTTGCCTGAGTTACAGCAACTTCCTGTTTCATGGCGAAACATCAAATTTTGTCAGGCCGCCGAGGACACGCCCTTTCACGAAAACTCAAGATCTTCGCAATTTAACGTCACAAAGGCCTTAAGATTACACTCATTAAATTTGAAGATGATCAGATTAAAACTGTTGGAGGAGTTCGTTAAAGTACGAGGCCTGAAAATGGCAAAAACTGCACAAAAATCTGAGGGGAAGTTCAAAATGGCTGACTTCCTGTTGTGTTTACGACAATGCTCCAAGAGACTTTTTTGTACGTATTGGGCCATTACATGTATGTACCGAATTTCGTACACGTACGTGAAACGTAGCAGGTGGCGCAATCCGTTAAACTTTTATAGGTGGCGCTATCGAGCCATTTTGCCTCGCCCAATTCTGAAACGCATATCAGATGTGAATTTTTGGCAGTTCTGATGCGTGTGCAAATTTTCGTGAGTTTTCGTGCATGTTTAGGCCCTCAAAAATGCAATTCATTGCGGAAAAGAATAATGATAATTAAAGCTGCAAGCAGCATTGAAAGGGCCCTCGCACCCGTGCCATCGCCACCCGGTGGCTTTAGGAAGACAGACCACGGTGGGCAATGTGCATTTAAGTAGATAAATATAGTGGGAGTATGTCAAAGTCAGTTACAAAAATGTCCTTTATTATGGGTATAATAGCATGCTGTTAAACATGTCACTTCCTGTTGCCAGCAGGTGACGCTATGACTGTAACTGAATATGAGCATGCACATGTGTTCAGGACAGAACTCTTATCAAACATGTGAAGTTTGGGGCAGATTGAACTTTGCCTTCTTAAGTAAAAACAACTTCCTGTTTCATAGCATTAGCATGCTTTAGCACTTAGCTAAGAATTGCTAGCATGTTTAACATGTTTATAACATGTTTATAACTCAATGGCATATTTACTATGTTGCCAGTACTGCATCACACTGTTAAACATGTCACTTCCTGTTGCCAGTAGGTGGCGCTATTACTATAACTGAATATTGTCATGTAGATGTGTTCAGGGCAGGACTCTTTTCAAATGTGTGAAGTTTGGGGCAGATTGGACATTGCCTTCTTAAGTAACAACAACTTCCTGTTTCATTTCATTAGCATGCTTTAGCACTTAGCTAAGAATTGCTAGCATGTTTTAACATGTTTATAACATGTTTTTTACTCAATGGCATATTTACTATGTTGCCAGTACTGCATCACACTGTTAAACATCTCACTTCCTGTTGCCAGTAGGTGGCGCTATTACTATAACTGAATATTGTCATGTAGATGTGTTCAGGGCAGGACTCTTATCAAATGTGTGAAGTTTGGGGCAGATTGGACATTGCCTTCTTAAGTAACAACAACTTCCTGTTTCATTTCATTAGCATGCTTTAGCACTTAGCTAAGAATTGCTAGCATGTTTAACATGTTTATAACATGTTTATAACTCAATGGCATATTTACTATGTTGCCAGTACTGCATCACACTGTTAAACATGTCACTTCCTGTTGCCAGTAGGTGGCGCTATTACTATAGCTGAAAATTGTAATGTAGATGTGTTCAGGGCAGGACTCTTATCAAATGTGTGAAGTTTGGGGCAGATTGGACATTGCCTTCTTAAGTAACAACAACTTCCTGTTTCATTTCATTAGCATGCTTTAGCACTTAGTTAAGAATTGCTAGCATGTTTTAACATGTTTATAACATGTTTATAACTCAATGGCATATTTACTATGTTGCCAGTACTGCATCACACTGTTAAACATGTCACTTCCTGTTGCCAGTAGGTGGCGCTATTACTATAGCTGAAAATTGTAATGTAGATGTGCTCAGGGCAGGACTCTTATCAAATGTGTGAAGTTTGGGACAGATTGGACATTGTCTTAAGTAACAACAACTTCCTGTTTCATTTCATTAGCATGCTTTAGCACTTAGCTAAGAATTGCTAGCATGTTTTAACATGTTTATAAGATGTTTATAACTCAATGGCATATTTACTATGTTGCCAGTACTGCTTCACACTGTTAAACATGTCACTTCCTGTTGCCAGTAGGTGGCGCTATTACTATAGCTGAAAATTGTAATGTAGATGTGTTCAGGGCAGGACTCTTATCAAATGTGTGAAGTTTGGGGCAGTTTGGACATTGTCTTCTTAAGTAACAACAACTTCCTGTTTCATTTCATTAGCATGCTTTAGCACTTAGCTAAGAATTACTAGCATGTTTTAACATGATTATAACATGTTTATAATTCAATGGCATATTTAATATGTTGCTAGTACTGCATCACAGTGTTAAACATGTCACTTCCTGTTGCCAGTAGGTGGCGCTATTACTATAACTGAATATTCTCATGTAGATGTGTTCAGGGCAGGACTCTTATCAAATGTGTGAAGTTTCGGGGTTTCGGGGTTCGAAGTTACAGCAAATTACTATTTAATTGCAGTAATAGCATGCTTTAGCACTTAGCTAAGTGTTTGCTAGCATGTTTTAGCATGTTTCAAGTATGTTGATAGCATGTTTAGCACTTGCTGGCACTTTTTTATATGTTATTAGGAGTCCACAAAAGTGTTAAACATGTCACTTCCTGTTGCCAGCAGGTGGCGCTATGACTGTAACTGAATATGAGCATGGACATGTGTTCAGGACAGAACTCTTATCAAACGTGTGAAGTTTGGGGCAGATTGGACATTCCATACCTGAGTTACAGCAAATTCCTATTGAATTGCAGTAATAGCATGCTTTAGCACTTAGCTAAGTGCTTGCTAGCATGTTTTAGCATGTTTCAAGTATGTTGTTAGCATGTTTAACACTTGCTGGCACTTTTTTATATGTTATCAGGAGTCCACAACAGTGTTAAACATGTCACTTCCTGTTGCCAGCAGGTGGCGCTATGACTGTAACTGAATATCAGCATGCACATGTGTTCAGGACAGAACTCTTATCAAACATGTGAAGTTTGGGGCAGATTGGACATTGTTTGCCTGAGTTACAGCAACTTCCTGTTTCATGGCGAAACATCAAAATTTGTCAGGCCGCCGAGGACACGCCCTTCGACGAAAACTCAAGATCTTCGCAATTTAACGTCGCAAAGGCCTTAAGATTACACTCACCAAATTTGAAGATGATTAGATTAAAACTGTAGGAGGAGTTCGTTAAAGTACGAGGCCTGAAAATGGCAAAAACTGCACAAAAATCTGAGAGGAAGTTCAAAATGGCTGACTTCCTGTTGTGTTAAGGGCTACGCTCCAAGAGACTTTTTTGTAGGTAATGGGCCATTACATGTATGTACCGAATTTCGTACACGTACGTGAAACGTAACGCGAGGCGCACTCCGTTGAACCTTTATAGGTGGCGCTATCGAGCCATTTTGGCCCGCCCAATTTTGAAACGCATATCAGATGTAAATTTTCGCCAGTTCTGACGCGTGTGCAAATTTTCGTGAGTTTTCGTGCATGTTTAGGCCCTCAAAAATGCGATTCATTGCGGAGAAGAAGAATAATAATAATAATTAAAGCTGCAAGCAGCATTGAAAGGGCCCTCGCACCCGTGCCATCGCCACCCGGTGGCTTTAGGAAGACAGACCACGGTGGGCAATGTGCATTTAAGTAGATAAATATAGTGGGAGTATGTCAAAGTCAGTTACAAAAATGTCCTTTATTATGGGTATAATAGCATGCTGTTAAACATGTCACTTCCTGTTGCCAGCAGGTGACGCTATGACTGTAACTGAATATGAGCATGCACATGTGTTCAGGACAGAACTCTTATCAAACATGTGAAGTTTGGGGCAGATTGAACTTTGCCTTCTTAAGTAAAAACAACTTCCTGTTTCATAGCATTAGCATGCTTTAGCACTTAGCTAAGAATTGCTAGCATGTTTAACATGTTTATAACATGTTTATAACTCAATGGCATATTTACTATGTTGCCAGTACTGCATCACACTGTTAAACATGTCACTTCCTGTTGCCAGTAGGTGGCGCTATTACTATAACTGAATATTGTCATGTAGATGTGTTCAGGGCAGGACTCTTTTCAAATGTGTGAAGTTTGGGGCAGATTGGACATTGCCTTCTTAAGTAACAACAACTTTCTGTTTCATTTCATTAGCATGCTTTAGCACTTAGCTAAGAATTGCTAGCATGTTTTAACATGTTTATAACATGTTTTTTACTCAATGGCATATTTACTATGTTGCCAGTACTGCATCACACTGTTAAACATGTCACTTCCTGTTGCCAGTAGGTGGCGCTATTACTATAACTAAATATTGTCATGTAGATGTGTTCAGGGCAGGACTCTTATCAAATGTGTGAAGTTTGGGGCAGATTGGACATTGCCTTCTTAAGTAACAACAACTTCGTGTTTCATTTCATTAGCATGCTTTAGCACTTAGCTAAGAATTGCTAGCATGTTTAACATGTTTATAACATGTTTATAACTCAATGGCATATTTACTATGTTGCCAGTACTGCATCACACTGTTAAACATGTCACTTCCTGTTGCCAGTAGGTGGCGCTATTACTATAGCTGAAAATTGTAATGTAGATGTGTTCAGGGCAGGACTCTTATCAAATGTGTGAAGTTTGGGGCAGATTGGACATTGCCTTCTTAAGTAACAACAACTTCCTGTTTCATTTCATTAGCATGCTTTAGCACTTAGCTAAGAATTGCTAGCATGTTTTAACATGTTTATAACATGTTTATAACTCAATGGCATATTTACTATGTTGCCAGTACTGCATCACACTGTTAAACATGTCACTTCCTGTTGCCAGTAGGTGGCGCTATTACTATAGCTGAAAATTGTAATGTAGATGTGCTCAGGGCAGGACTCTTATCAAATGTGTGAAGTTTGGGGCAGATTGGACATTGTCTTCTTAACCCTCTGAGGTCGGCCGTCACGGGGGCGTGATGAGCTCACTTTTTTCCTTATCAGTGCAAAAGAGACTCAAATTACTCTGTTGATTTTTATCTTACATTTAAGTGTTGTACATCATTAGATCCTGTTTAGTTTCTATTTTTTTTAG
Source organism: Chrosomus eos (assembly GCA_036326025.1). Taxonomy (NCBI): domain Eukaryota; kingdom Metazoa; phylum Chordata; class Actinopteri; order Cypriniformes; family Leuciscidae; genus Chrosomus; species Chrosomus eos. Next base: position 30,508,812 of record CM070834.1, on the reverse strand, counting down.
GGTACTCACAATAAAAACAAAGTGTTGTGCTTTTCGTCAAATAAAGAATAATAAACATGATGCGCGTTTTACCTTCTCTCCGTCAGTGAAGTCCATTCTGAAACGCGTCCGAAAAAATAACTGTAACTCTGTTAATACTTGTCACAGAGATACAAGAGATGTCTCTTTATGAAGCTGAGATTCTCTTCTTTTAAATGAAGTAAGCTACTAAAAAAAATTATATTTCCAGTTTATGTAATCCGTTTGAAACCAAGGAGAGTTACAGTTGTTTCGTTCTCCCCTCATTATCATTAATCAGCTCAGATCGCCACGCCCCCAGCGCTTTTCACATGGTAAAATAGGTGATCTATGCATCGCACACGCGGCACGCCCCGCGATCAAGACACAAAAACATGAAGCTTCTTCATCAGATCATTCACTGTTAGTTCATCGCGTTTTGAGGATGGCAGCAGCACGCTACTCCGACAGAGAGGCCCTTCAGATGATTCTGGACAGTGATGACGAATTCACATTTTCTTCAGAGGAAGATTGCAATTCGGACGACGAAAAGGCTGCATTTTCAAGAACGAATTGATCCAACCGAGGATAGAAGTTCGGAGTAAGTTTTTTATTGTTATAATTCGTTTTCTTATCATATAGAGCTCAAATGAATTTTATATTTTGCCTAGTTTTGGCTAGCTTTTGACATAGGAAATACCTCACAATATCCCTAACATTGTATGCTCGTGTAAACTTTTTAAATGTGATATTCTCTGAACATATTTGTATATAGCATACATATTTTTCACTCAGTGTTGATTAGTTTATGACACTGATTATCATGCTAAATAGCCTACTGCCTTATGTGTAGTGCATTTTGTTCGAGAATAACTTCTAGGTTATGTGATTGAGATAAATATATTTCAGACTCCGGTAAAATACGTGATACTGTCTAAATACAATATATTTTATATATAAATGTTCAGTTTTGGTTAGCCCATGACTTATCATGCTAAAATAGCCTACTGCCTTAGCCTATGTGTAATGCATTTTTTGGGGAATAACTGCTAGGTTATATGTGATATTTCAGACTCTGGTAAAAACGTGATAGATTCTGTCTAAATACAATATGTTATATATAAATGTTCAGTTTTGTTTAGCCTATGACACTTTATCATGCGTAAATACTTGTTTGTGAATACAGGTGTAATGTTTGAAATGTAAGTTAGTGATGTGTCGTTCGTTCGCGAACAATCCGTTCATTGTGTAGCCTATCCCTAAATGCGTGCTGTCTATATGTGCCATAGATACTCGCAAATGTTCAGTTTTAGTTAGCCTATGACACTAATTATCATGCTTACTGCCTTATGCACTGTGAATACAGGTGTAAATGTTTGAAATGTAGCGATGTGTCGATCGCGAACGATCCGTTCATTGAGTGTACATAATAAATGCGTGCGTTCTATATGGGCCATCAACAGATACTCTGTTGTATACATAATGTATGCTTACAGTTATTTTGTTTTGTTTTTAGGAATGTGGCATCATGCTCTCCTTCTCCAGCACCTCGCAGAGGGACACGCAGGTCTCGTTGAGTTCTCAGTGCGATCGAGAATAATACTGAGTAAGTGCATAGACGTAATATCGTTTACATCGTCATAATGTAAAAGTTCCTATTATTGTGTGAAATTAATCCATGGTAATTAGTGATTGATAAGCGTAATAATAATACAGTTTCTTTGATTGTGTTATCAGCATGCATTCTATATGGGCCATCAACAGATGTTGTTGTTGTTGTTGATACTTTATTGATCCTTTGCAGGAAATTATATTGTCACGGCAGCTTTAACACTCAATAACAAAACATAATACAAAAAAAAACAATAATACCTATATAGAATATTCAGTAACAGATGCATATTCAGTACAGAATATTCAATAACTCTGTTGTATACATAATGTATGCTAACAGTTATTTTGTTTTGTTTTTTAGGAAATTGGCTGCATCACGTTCTCCTTCTCCAGCACCCCGCAGAGGGACACGCAGGTGTCGTTCAGTTCTCAGTGCGATCGAGAATAATACTGAGTAAGTGCATAGACGTAATATTTTACAGATGAAATGTAGCCTAATTGTGTTTACATCGTCATAATGTAAAAGTTCCCATTCTTGTGTGAAATTACAAATATGTCTTTTTTAAATCCATGGTAATTAGTGATTGATAATGATAATAATACAGTTTCTTTGATTGTCTTATCAGCATGCTCACACTTTTTCTTTCTTCTTTTTTTTATAACAGATGTGACAATGTCCAAGCACCAGTTCCGAAGAGAGCCAAGGCAAACAAGCAGACGAGCAACATGCAGTCCACGCTGTCATGGAAAACAGAGACCGATGTTGACATGGTTCCACAGACACTGCGATTTCTTCCTGCACAGGAAACTGGACCGCAACTGAGCTCTGTAGACTCGCATTCGCCCATGAGTCTATTCAAACAGTTTTTTAAACCTGCGGTAGTATTTTTATGTTTGTTTTTTTGAAAGGATGTGTTAAGTGATAGTAATGACTTTAAGTCTTTACATTCTTAGGAAAGAACGTAAATTCTATTTTGAATAAATGCTGTTCTTTTTAACTTTTTGTTCACCAGTGAATCATTCTTTGTTCAGGCTGCCTCAAAGCACCTTGATGGGCCATTAGCCATTGGGGGAGTGTCTTTAGTCTTCCCAGGTGTAAATCACATTAATATTCATGGGCATTAACACTCCCACGCATACAGCACTGCTGACCCAAAAACTGATGTAAGAAATTCAAATCGTTATATTGATGTTTCTGAAAGAGTGGTCAGAATGATTTTCACTTCATTTTGAAGTAAAAATTCTAGCCTACAAGAATAGTAACTCAAAAGTATTGTGGACAACTATTCATTATGTGTTAAATGGCCTTATTGCAGTGACATTTTTTTTTTCCAAAACGTACTAACCACGCATATTATTTTTTTTCTATAAAATGCAAACAAGTACATCAATTTTGCTCACATATTATTGTAGCAGAGTTTGTGCTGAATACAGCAAATTTATATGTTGGCAAATGGTATGTTTTAAGTAGCTGAAATAAGCACAAATGTCAGGGCATACCAAAACACCGAAAGAGCCCCAAAACAGCTCAGACCTCAGAGGGTTAAGTAACAACAACTTCATGTTTCATTTCATTAGCATGCTTTAGCACTTAGCTAAGAATTGCTAGCATGTTTTAACATGTTTATAACATGTTTATAACTCAATGGCATATTTACTATGTTGCCAGTACTGCATCACACTGTTAAACATGTCACTTCCTGTTGCCAGTAGGTGGCGCTATTACTATAGCTGAAAATTGTAATGTAGATGTGTTCAGGGCAGGACTCTTATCAAATGTGTGAAGTTTGGGGCAGTTTGGACATTGTCTTCTTAAGTAACAACAACTTCCTGTTTCATTTCATTAGCATGCTTTAGCACTTAGCTAAGAATTACTAGCATGTTTTAACATGATTATAACATGTTTATAATTCAATGGCATATTTAATATGTTGCTAGTACTGCATCACAGTGTTAAACATGTCACTTCCTGTTGCCAGTAGGTGGCGCTATTACTATAACTGAATATTCTCATGTAGATGTGTTCAGGGCAGGACTCTTATCCAATGTGTGAAGTTTCGGGGTTTCGGGGTTCGAAGTTACAGCAAATTACTATTTAATTGCAGTAATAGCATGCTTTAGCACTTAGCTAAGTGTTTGCTAGCATGTTTTAGCATGTTTCAAGTATGTTGATAGCATGTTTAGCACTTGCTGGCACTTTTTTATATGTTATTAGGAGTCCACAAAAGTGTTAAACATGTCACTTCCTGTTGCCAGCAGGTGGCGCTATGACTGTAACTGAATATGAGCATGGACATGTGTTCAGGACAGAACTCTTATCAAACGTGTGAAGTTTGGGGCAGATTGGACATTCCATACCTGAGTTACAGCAAATTCCTATTGAATTGCAGTAATAGCATGCTTTAGCACTTAGCTAAGTGCTTGCTAGCATGTTTTAGCATGTTTCAAGTATGTTGTTAGCATGTTTAACACTTGCTGGCACTTTTTTATATGTTATCAGGAGTCCACAACAGTGTTAAACATGTCACTTCCTGTTGCCAGCAGGTGGCGCTATGACTGTAACTGAATATCAGCATGCACATGTGTTCAGGACAGAACTCTTATCAAACATGTGAATTTTGGGGCAGATTGGACATTGTTTGCCTGAGTTACAGCAACTTCCTGTTTCATGGCGAAACATCAAAATTTGTCAGGCCGCCGAGGACACGCCCTTCGACGAAAACTCAAGATCTTCGCAATTTAACGTCGCAAAGGCCTTAAGATTACACTCACCAAATTTGAAGATGATCAGATTAAAACTGTAGGAGGAGTTCGTTAAAGTACGAGGCCTGAAAATGGCAAAAACTGCACAAAAATCTGAGAGGAAGTTCAAAATGGCTGACTTCCTGTTGTGTTTAGGGCTACGGTCCAAGAGACTTTTTTGTAGGTAATGGGCCATTACATGTATGTACCGAATTTCGTACACGTACGTGAAACGTAACGCGAGGCGCACTCCGTTGAACCTTTATAGGTGGCGCTATCGAGCCATTTTGGCCCGCCCAATTTTGAAACGCATATCAGATGTAAATTTTCGCCAGTTCTGACGCGTGTGCAAATTTTCGTGAGTTTTTGTGCATGTTTAGGCCCTCAAAAATGCGATTCATTGCGGAGAAGAATAATAATAATAATAATTAAAGCTGCAAGCAGCATTGAAAGGGCCCTCGCACCCGTGCCATCGCCACCCGGTGGCTTTAGGAAGACAGACCACGGTGGGCAATGTGCATTTAAGTAGATAGATATAGTGGGAGTATGTCAAAGTCAGTTACAAAAATGTCCTTTATTATGGGTATAATAGCATGCTATTAAACATGTCACTTCCTGTTGCCAGCAGGTGACGCTATGACTGTAACTGAATATGAGCATGCACATGTGTTCAGGACAGAACTCTTGTCAAACATGTGAAGTTTGGGCAGATTGAACTTTGCCTTCTTAAGTAAAAACAACTTCCTGTTTCATAGCATTAGCATGCTTTAGCACTTAGCTAAGAATTGCTAGCATGTTTAACATGTTTATAACATGTTTTTAACTCAATGGCATATTTACTATGTTGCCAGTACTGCATCACACTGTTAAACATGTCACTTCCTGTTGCCAGTAGGTGGCGCTATTACTATAACTGAATATTGTCATGTAGATGTGTTCAGGGCAGGACTCTTATCAAATGTGTGAAGTTTGGGGCAGATTGGACATTGCCTTCTTAAGTAACAACAACTTCCTGTTTCATTTCATTAGCATGCTTTAGCACTTAGCTAAGAATTGCTAGCATGTTTAACATGTTTATAACATGTTTATAACTCAATGGCATATTTACATTTGCCATACGTATGCATCACACTGTTAAACATGTCACTTCCTGTTGCCAGTAGGTGGCGCTATTACTATAGCTGAAAATTGTAATGTAGATGTGTTCAGGCAGGACTCTTATCAAATGTGTGAAGTTTGGGGCAGATTGACATTGCCTTCTTAAGTAACAACAACTTCCTGTTTTATTTCATTAGCATGCTTTAGCACTTAGCTAAGAATTGCTAGCATGTTTTAACATGTTTATAACATGTTTATAAAATCAATGGCATATTTACTATGTTGCCAGTACTGCATCACACTGTTAAACATGTCACTTCCTGTTGCCAGTAGGTGGCGCTATTACTATAGCTGAAAATTGTAATGTAGATGTGTTCAGGGCAGGACTCTTATCAAATGTGTGAAGTTTGGGGCAGATTGGACATTGTCTTCTTAAGTAACAACAACTTCCTGTTTCATTTCATTAACATGCTTTAGCACTTAGCTAAGAATTGCTAGCATGTTTAACATGTTTATAACATGTTTATAACTCAATGGCATATTTACTATGTTGCCAGTACTGCATCACACTGTTAAACATGTCACTTCCTGTTGCCAGTAGGTGGCGCTATTACTATAGCTGAAAATTGTAATGTAGATGTGTTCAGGGCAGGACTCTTATCAAATGTGTGAAGTTTGGGGCAGTTTGGACATTGTCTTCTTAAGTAACAACAACTTCCTGTTTCATTTCATTAGCATGCTTTAGCACTTAGCTAAGAATTACTAGCATGTTTTAACATGTTTATAACATGTTTATAATTCAATGGCATATTTAATATGTTGCTAGTACTGCATCACAGTGTTAAACATGTCACTTCCTGTTGCCAGTAGGTGGCGCTATTACTATAACTGAATATTCTCATGTAGATGTGTTCAGGGCAGGACTCTTATCAAATGTGTGAAGTTTCGGGGATTCGGAGTTCGAAGTTACAGCAAATTACTATTTAATTGCAGTAATAGCATGCTTTAGCACTTAGCTAAGTGTTTGCTAGCATGTTTTAGCATGTTTCAAGTATGTTGATAGCATGTTTAACACTTGCTGGCACTTTTTTATATGTTATTAGGAGTCCACAAAAGTGTTAAACATGTCACTTCCTGTTGCCAGCAGGTGGCGCTATGACTGTAACTGAATATGAGCATGGACATGTGTTCAGGACAGAACTCTTATCAAACGTGTGAAGTTTGGGGCAGATTGGACATTCCATACCTGAGTTACAGCAAATTCCTATTGAATTGCAGTAATAGCATGCTTTAGCACTTAGCTAAGTGCTTGCTAGCATGTTTTAGCATGTTTCAAGTATGTTGTTAGCATGTTTAACACTTGCTGGCACTTTTTTATATGTTATCAGGAGTCCATAACAGTGTTAAACATGTCACTTCCTGTTGCCAGCAGGTGGCGCTATGACTGTAACTGAATATCAGCATGCACATGTGTTCAGGACAGAACTCTTATCAAACATGTGAAGTTTGGGGCAGATTGGACATTGTTTGCCTGAGTTACAGCAACTTCCTGTTTCATGGCGAAACATCAAAATTTGTCAGGCCGCCGAGGACACGCCCTTCGACGAAAACTCAAGATCTTCGCAATTTAACGTCACAAAGGCCTTAAGATTACACTCACCAAATTTGAAGATGATCAGATTAAAACTGTAGGAGGAGTTCGTTAAAGTACGAGGCCTGAAAATGGCAAAAACTGCACAAAAATCTGAGAGGAAGTTCAAAATGGCTGACTTCCTGTTGTGTTTAGGGCTACGCTCCAAGAGACTTTTTTGTAGGTATTGGGCCATTACATGTATGTACCGAATTTCGTACACGTACGTGAAACGTAACGCGAGGCGCACTCCGTTGAACCTTTATAGGTGGCGCTATCGAGCCATTTTGGCCCGCCCAATTTTGAAACGCATATCAGATGTAAATTTTCGCCAGTTCTGACGCGTGTGCAAATTTTCGTGAGTTTTCGTGCATGTTTAGGCCCTCAAAAATGCGATTCATTGCGGAGAAGAAGAAGAATAATAATAATAATAATAAACAGAGCAATTCCAAGAGGGTCCTCACACCATCGGTGCTCGGGCCCTAATTAAAGCTGCAAGCAGCATTGAAAGGGCCCTCGCACCCGTGCCATCGCCACCCGGTGGCTTTAGGAAGACAGACCACGGTGGGCAATGTGCATTTAAGTAGATAAATATAGTGGGAGTATGTCAAAGTCAGTTACAAAAATGTCCTTTATTATGGGTATAATAGCATGCTGTTAAACATGTCACTTCCTGTTGCCAGCAGGTGGCGCTATGACTGTAACTGAATATGAGCATGCACATGTGTTCAGGACAGAACTCTTATCAAACATGTGAAGTTTGGGGCAGATTGAACTTTGCCTTCTTAAGTAAAAACAACTTCCTGTTTCATAGCATTAGCATGCTTTAGCACTTAGCTAAGAATTGCTAGCATGTTTAACATGTTTATAACATGTTTATAACTCAATGGCATATTTACTATGTTGCCAGTACTGCATCACACTGTTAAACATGTCACTTCCTGTTGCCAGTAGGTGGCGCTATTACAATAACTGAATATTGTCATGTAGATGTGTTCAGGGCAGGACTCTTATCAAATGTGTGAAGTTTGGGGCAGATTGGACATTGTCTTCTTAAGTAACAACAACTTCCTGTTTCATTTCATTAGCATGCTTTAGCACTTAGCTAAGAATTGCTAGCATGTTTTAACATGTTTATAACATGTTTATAATTCAATGGCATATTTACTATGTTGCTAGTACTGCATCACAGTGTTAAACATGTCACTTCGTGTTGCCAGTAGGTGGCGCTATTACTATAACTGAATATTCTCATGTAGATGTGTTCAGGGCATGACTCTTATCAAATGTGTGAAGTTTGGGGCAGATTGGACATTGCCTTAAGTAACAACAACTTCCTGTTTCATTTCATTAGCATGCTTTAGCACTTAGCTAAGAATTGCTAGCATGTTTTAACATGTTTATAACATGTTTATAACTCAATGGCATATTTACTATGTTGCCAGTACTGCATCACACTGTTAAACATGTCACTTCCTGTTGCCAGTAGGTGGCGCTATTACTATAACTGAATATTGTCATGTAGATGTGTTCAGGGCAGGACTCTTATCAAATGTGTGAAGTTTGGGGCAGATTGAACATTGGCTTCTTAAGTAACAACAACTTCCTGTTTCATTTCATTAGCATGCTTTAGCACTTAGCTAAGAATTGCTAGCATGTTTTAACATGTTTATAACATGTTTATAATTCAATGGCATATTTACTATGTTGCTAGTACTGCATCACAGTGTTAAACATGTCACTTCGTGTTGCCAGTAGGTGGCGCTATTACTATAACTGAAAATTCTCATGTAGATGTGTTCAGGGCAGGACCCTTATCACGTGTGAAGTTTGGGGCAGATTGGACATTCCATGCCTGAGTTACAGCAAATTACTATTTAATTGCAGTAATAGCATGCTTTAGCACTTAGCTAAGTGTTTGCTAGCATGTTTTAGCATCTTTCAAGTATGTTGATAGCATGTTTAGCACTTGCTGGCACTTTTTTATATGTTATTAGGAGTCCACAACAGTGTTAAACATGTCACTTCCGGTTGCCAGCAGGTGGCGCTGTGACTGTAACTGATTATGTGCATGGACATGTGTTCAGGACAGAACTCTTATCAAACGTGTGAAGTTTGGGGCAGATTGGACATTCCATACCTGAGTTACAGCAAATTCCTATTGAATTGCAGTAATAGCATGCTTTAGCACTTAGCTAAGTGCTTGCTAGCATGTTTTAGCATGTTTCAAGTATGTTGTTAGCATGTTTAACACTTGCTGGCACTTTTTTATATGTTATCAGGAGTCCACAACAGTGTTAAACATGTCACTTCCTGTTGCCAGCAGGTGGCGCTGTGACTGTAACTGAATATGAGCATGGACATGTGTTCAGGACAGAACTCTTATCAAACGTGTGAAGTTTGGGGCAGATTGGACATTGTTTGCCTGAGTTACAGCAACTTCCTGTTTCATGGCGAAACATCAAAATTTGTCAGGCCGTCGAGGACACGCCCTTCGACGAAAACTCAAGATCTTCGCAATTTAACGTCGCAAAGGCCTTAAGATTACACTCAGCAAATTTGAAGATGATCAGATTAAAACTGTAGGAGGAGTTCGTTAAAGTACGAGGCCTGAAAATGGCAAAAACTGCACAAAAATCTGAGAGGAAGTTCAAAATGGCTGACTTCCTGTTGTGTTAAGGGCTACGCTCCAAGAGACTTTTTTGTAGGTATTGGGCCATTACATGTATGTACCGAATTTCGTACACGTACGTGAAACGTAACGCGAGGCGCACTCCGTTGAACCTTTATAGGTGGCGCTATCGAGCCATTTTGCCCCGCCCAATTTTGAAACGCATATCAGATGTAAATTTTCGCCAGTTCTGACGCGTGTGCAAATTTTCGTGAGTTTTCGTGCATGTTTAGGCCCTCAAAAATGCGATTCATTGCGGAGAAGAAGAATAATAATAATTAAAGCTGCAAGCAGCATTGAAAGGGCCCTCGCACCCGTGCCATCGCCACCCGGTGGCTTTAGGAAGACAGACCACGGTGGGCAATGTGCATTTAAGTAGATAAATATAGTGGGAGTATGTCAAAGTCAGTTACAAAAATGTCCTTTATTATGGGTATAATAGCATGCTGTTAAACATGTCACTTCCTGTTGCCAGCAGGTGGCGCTATGACTGTAACTGAATATGAGCATGCACATGTGTTCAGGACAGAACTCTTATCAAACATGTGAAGTTTGGGGCAGATTGAACTTTGCCTTCTTAAGTAAAAACAACTTCCTGTTTCATAGCATTAGCATGCTTTAGCACTTAGCTAAGAATTGCTAGCATGTTTAACATGTTTATAACATGTTTATAACTCAATGGCATATTTACTATGTTGCCAGTACTGCATCACACTGTTAAACATGTCACTTCCTGTTGCCAGTAGGTGGCGCTATTACTATAACTGAATATTGTCATGTAGATGTGTTCAGGGCAGGACTCTTATCAAATGTGTGAAGTTTGGGGCAGATTGGACATTGTCTTCTTAAGTAACAACAACTTCCTGTTTCATTTCATTAGCATGCTTTAGCACTTAGCTAAGAATTGCTAGCATGTTTTAACATGTTTATAACATGTTTATAATTCAATGGCATATTTACTATGTTGCTAGTACTGCATCACAGTGTTAAACATGTCACTTCGTGTTGCCAGTAGGTGGCGCTATTACTATAACTGAATATTGTCATGTAGATGTGTTCAGGGCATGACTCTTATCAAATGTGTGAAGTTTGGGGCAGATTGGACATTGCCTTCTTAAGTAACAACAACTTCCTGTTTCATTTCATTAGCATGCTTTAGCACTTAGCTAAGAATTGCTAGCATGTTTTAACATGTTTATAACATGTTTATAACTCAATGGCATATTTACTATGTTGCCAGTACTGCATCACACTGTTAAACATGTCACTTCCTGTTGCCAGTAGGTGGCGCTATTACTATAACTGAATATTGTCATGTAGATGTGTTCAGGGCAGGACTCTTATCAAATGTGTGAAGTTTGGGGCAGATTGGACATTGCCTTCTTAAGTAACAACAACTTCCTGTTTCATTTCATTAGCATGCTTTAGCACTTAGCTAAGAATTGCTAGCATGTTTTAACATGTTTATAACATGTTTATAATTCAATGGCATATTTACTATGTTGCTAGTACTGCATCACAGTGTTAAACATGTCACTTCGTGTTGCCAGTAGGTGGCGCTATTACTATAACTGAATATTCTCATGTAGATGTGTTCAGGGCAGGACCCTTATCACATGTGTGAAGTTTGGGGCAGATTGGACATTCCATGCCTGAGTTACAGCAAATTACTATTTAATTGCAGTAATAGCATGCTTTAGCACTTAGCTAAGTGTTTGCTAGCATGTTTTAGCATGTTTCAAGTATGTTGATAGCATGTTTAGCACTTGCTGGCACTTTTTTATATGTTATTAGGAGTCCACAACAGTGTTAAACATGTCACTTCCGGTTGCCAGCAGGTGGCGCTGTGACTGTAACTGATTATGTGCATGGACATGTGTTCAGGACAGAACTCTTATCAAACGTGTGAAGTTTGGGGCAGATTGGACATTCCATACCTGAGTTACAGCAAATTCCTATTGAATTGCAGTAATAACATGCTTTAGCACTTAGCTAAGTGCTTGCTAGCATGTTTTAGCATGTTTCAAGTATGTTGTTAGCATGTTTAACACTTGCTGGCACTTTTTTATATGTTATCAGGAGTCCACAACAGTGTTAAACATGTCACTTCCTGTTGCCAGCAGGTGGCGCTATGACTGTAACTGAATATCAGCATGCACATGTGTTCAGGACAGAACTCTTATCAAACGTGTGAAGTTTGGGGCAGATTGGACATTGTTTGCCTGAGTTACAGCAACTTCCTGTTTCATGGCGAAACATCAAAATTTGTCAGGCCGCCGAGGACACGCCCTTCGACGAAAACTCAAGATCTTCGCAATTTAACGTCGCAAAGGCCTTAAGATTACACTCAGCAAATTTGAAGATGATCAGATTAAAACTGTAGGAGGAGTTCGTTAAAGTACGAGGCCTGAAAATGGCAAAAACTGCACAAAAATCTGAGAGGAAGTTCAAAATGGCTGACTTCCTGTTGTGTTAAGGGCTACGCTCCAAGAGACTTTTTTGTAGGTATTGGGCCATTACATGTATGTACCGAATTTCGTACACGTACGTGAAACGTAACGCGAGGCGCACTCCGTTGAACCTTTATAGGTGGCGCTATCGAGCCATTTTGCCCCGCCCAATTTTGAAACGCATATCAGATGTAAATTTTCGCCAGTTCTGACGCGTGTGCAAATTTTCGTGAGTTTTCGTGCATGTTTAGGCCCTCAAAAATGCGATTCATTGCGGAGAAGAAGAAGAATAATAATAATAATAATAATAAACAGAGCAATTCCAAGAGGGTCCTCACACCATCGGTGCTCGGGCCCTAATATAATAATAAACAGAGCAATTCCAAGAGGGTCCTCACACCATCGGTGCTCGGGCCCTAAATATAGCTGCGAGCAGCGATTACGGGCCCAAGCCGGTGGCACCGCAACCCTGGTGCACCAGGGTGGCGGTACCGCCGGCTTTGGCCCTTCATCGCTGCTCGCAGCTATATTTATTTATATATATATATATATATATATTATATATATATATATATATATATATATATATATATATATATATATATAAATAAAGCCGGTGGCATCACCACCCTGGTGCCTTTAGGGTTATTGTGCACGACGTGACACAAAATATCTGCTCGCTATCTGCCGAACGGCTCTGGTAGTCCCGCTTCAGCACTGATGATGTTGTACAAATAGTGTGCTCTGGTTGGTCTGGATTATTCGGGATTTTTTATTTTATACAGAAATAAGTTATTTATAATTCAGATGAGAATAAAGTTAGTGTTGATTAAAATGAAGGAAAACAAATATATTGATCTGAAATATAGCACATTCATTTTACATTTATTTAGGTTCAATTACCAAACATACAATCTTAATTTAATTTAAAGCAAACTATACATTAAAAATACATGGGTTGTATGCACATTTTTTTTTTATAAAAAATATATATATATCCAAAAAGACAAGGCTTAAAAACTCTTGTCACTGTAACAGACACAATCTCTCTCTCAAACACACACACACACACACAAAACACACACACACACACACACACACACACACACACACAACACACACACACACACACACACACACACACACACACACACACACACACACACACACACACACACACACAACACGTCAAGTCACTTTTTAGATGCAATATTGAATAAGCAGAAAAATCTGATTTTCTGCTCTGAAAATATAAATAAGCATACAAATTGAACAAGCACTTTGAATATTCTAAACAGAATAAGCATTAGTCGCTAATGAATAAGTACTAGTACTTAATGGAATAGATACTAATATCTAAAAAATAAGTACTAGTAGCATGAAAATAGAGACTAGTATGTTAAAATGATTAAATGTTAAAACGGCTTGCCATATTGGCTCAGAGAGAGAGAGAGAGAAAATGACATTTTAGATAATAGTACCTATTAATAGATACTAGTATTTATTCAATAAATACTAGTTCTAAGTCATTACATACTAGTACCTATAAAATAGATACCAGTACTTATTCATTAGCTACTAATACGTATTCAAAAGAATATCTAAAGAATAAGCACTACTATCTAAGGAATAGGCACTAGTACTAAAGAATAAGCACTAGTCGCTAATGAATAAGTACTATTACTTAATGGAATAGATACTAGTATCTAAAAAATAAGTACTAGTAGCATGAAAAAAGAGACTAGTAGGTTAAAATGATTAAATGTTAAAACGGCTTGCCATATTGACTCAGAGCATCAAAAGCATCAAACAAGAATATTAAAGTTTGATGCGTTGCCACTGCAACAGTTTCAAAGATATCAAGAATCCCTTCACAGGTCTTCATCTGTAGTGTATTTACATTATACAGATGAAGTTTGAAGCAAATCGGGTAAAAATAAGAGGGTGATTTCAAAGCCTTTAGGAAGTGACACACTTCCTGCTGCCAGTTGGTGGCGCTATAACTTTGACTCACAATAGTCACATCCATGTGATCGGACTCTTACAGCGAACACACTGCTGAAGTTTCATCAAGATCAGTTAATGTATGCTGAAGTTATAACACACTTCCTGTTTCCATTATTCGCCATAAATTCGTTTCCTCGCCACGGCCAAACCGTTCGAGATATCAAAAATCCAATTTTTCATCCTCAATGTCTTGACTTCGTGCACACCGAGTTTCGTGGCGATTGGTTGAATTCTCTAGGATTAGTATATCGAATTCCAGGGGCATACGCTTCCAAACAAACGATAATAGCCGACTTCCTGTTGGGCTGGGGTAAAAAGTAAAAGTACAAAGGATATATGAACCGATGAGATCTATATGTGTAGCGAGTTTCATATTATTACATGCAAGCGTGTTTGATTTATGGACCAAGTTTTCGGACCCCGTTCCAGGGGGCGCTGTCGAGCCCCCCTGCCACGCCCGGGTACCAGCTTCAGCCCGGCCCTGATGGCCGCGTTTTCTGACCCGTGTGCAAAGTTTCAAGAGTTTTTGAGCATGTTAAGGGCCCCAAAAGTGCGCTAAGAATCTCAAAAGTATCCAAAAAGAATATTAAAGTTTGATGCGTTGTCACGGCAACAGCATCTAAGATATCAACAATCCTTTCACAGGTCTACATCTGGCGTGTGTCTACATTATACACATCAAGTTTGAAGCAAATCGGGTAAAGCCTGTTTGATTTATGGACCAAGTTTTCGGACCCCGTTCCAGGGGGCGCTGTCGAGCCCCCCTGCCACGCCCGGGTACCAGCTTCAGCCCGGCCCTGATGGCCGCGGTTTCTGACCCGTGTGCAAAGTTTCAAGAGTTTTTGAGCATGTTAAGGGCCCCAAAAGTGCGCTAAGAATCTCAAAAGTATCCAAAAAGAATATTAAAGTTTGATGCGTTGTCACGGCAACAGCATCTAAGATATCAACAATCCTTTCACAGGTCTACATCTGGCTTGTGTCTACATTATACACATCAAGTTTGAAGCAAATAGGGTCAAGCGTGTTGGATATATGGACCAAATTGTCGGACCCGTTCAAGGGGGCGCTGTCGAGCCCCCCTGCCACGCCCGGGTACCAGCTTCAGCCTGGCCCTGATGGCCGCGGGTTTTGTCCTGTGTGCAAAGTTTCAAGAGTTTTCGAGCACGTTAAGAACCCCAAAAGTGCCCGAAAGCATAAAAAAGCATGAAAAAGCTTAAAAAAAGGAATATTAATGTTTGATGCATTGCCATGGCAACAGTGTCTAAGATATCAATAATCCTTTCACAGGTCTACATCTGGCATGTGTCTACATTATGCACATGAAGTTTGAAGCAAATCGGGTAAAAATAAGAGGGTGATTTAAAAGCATTTTGGAAGTGACACACTTCCTGCTGCCAGTTGGTGGCGCTATAACTTTGACTCACAATAGTCACATCCATGTGATCGGGCTCTTACAACGAACACACTGCTGAAGTTTCATCAAGATTAGTTAATGTATGCAGTAGTTATAACACACTTCCTGTTTCACGTTTCTCGCCATAATTTCGTTTCCTCGCCACGGCCAAACCGTTCGAGATATCAAAAATCCCCTGGCAATTTTTCATCCTCAGTGTCTTGACTTCACGCTGACCGAGTTTCGTGCCGTGTGTTTGAATTCTCTAGGAGGAGTGTTTCACATTCCTTTGCATGCGTTTTCCAAACAAGCCTAAATAGCCGACTTCCTGTTGGGCTGGGGTAAAAAGTTAGAGTGCGAAGTATATATGAAACGATGAGATCTACATGTGTACCGAGTTTCATATTATTACATGCAAGCGTGTTTGATTTATGGACCATGTTTTCGGACCCCGTTCCAGGGGGCGCTGTCGAGCCCCCCTGCCACGCCCGGGTACCATCTTCAGCCCGGCCCTGATGGCCGCGGGTTCTGACATGTGTGCAAAGTTTCAGGAGTTTTTGAGCATGTTAAGGCCTCCAAAAGTGTCCAAAAGGTAGAAGAAAAATATAATAATAATAATAATAATAATAATAATAATAATAATAATAATAATAAAAATAATCCTTAGGAAAACAATAGGGCCTTCGCCCTTTGGGCTTGGGCCCTAATAAACAGAGCAATTCCAAGAGGGTCCTCACACCATCGGTGCTCGGGCCCTAAATATAGCTGCGAGCAGCGATTACGGGCCCAAGCCGGTGGCACCGCAACCCCGGTTCCTTTAGTTACCTAAAGGCACCGGGGTGGCGGTGCCGCCGGCTTTGGCCCTTCATCGCTGCTCGCAGCTATATATATATATATATATATATATTATATATATATATATATATATATATATCAACCGTTGATAACCGTATATATATAACAGTCTGTTTCATTTTGAGCCTTGAATTGGACTCTCAAGGGTTGGCTTTCTAAATATGTATGTGTTATTATGTGTCTATTCAGAATGACTTATGCGCAGAAACCTTTTTATTTTGGATATGTCAGGAATGCATCACTAGCCAAAATTGGGGATGTCTTGAAAGGGTAAATAAGCTTTAAAATCAAGAGAACAATAGGACACAATTTGACACAAGAGGGCAGTATAGCCCTATTTATGATTTTGAGTTAAAACTATCACCCGAAGAGATTCTAAAAGAATGGTAAAGTTTGATGTGTTGCCACGGCAACAGTTTCAAAGATATCAAGAATCCATTCACAGGTCTTCATCTGCCGTGTATTAACATTATACAGATGAAGTTTGAAGCAAATCGGGTAAAAATAAGAGGGTGATTTCAAAGCATTTTGAAAGTGTCACACTTCCTGCTGCCAGTTGGTGGCGCTATAACTTTGACTCACAATAGTCACATCCATGTGATCGGACACTTACACCGAACACACTGCTGAAGTTTCATCAAGATCAGTTATTGTATGCAGAAGTTATAACACACTTCCTGATTCCATTATTCGCCATAAATTTGTTTCCTCACCACGGCCAAACCGTTCGAGATATCAAAAATCCCCTGGCAATTGTTCATCCTCAATGTCTTGACTTCATGCTGACCGAGTTTCGTGGCGATTGGTTGAATTCTCTAGGAGGAGTATATCGAAGTCCAAGGGCATACGCTTCCAAACAAACCATAATAGCCGACTTCCTGTTGGGCTGGGGTAAAAAGTAAAAGTACAAAGGATATATGAACCGATGAGATCTATATGTGTACCGAGTTTCATATTATTACATGCAAGCGTGTTTGATTTATGGACCAAGTATTCGGACCCCGTTCCAGGGGGCGCTGTCGAGCCCCCCTGCTACGCCCGGGTACCAGCGTCAGCCCGGCCCTGATGGCCACGTGTTCTGACGTGTGCAAAGTTTCAAGAGTTTTTGAGCACGTTAAGGGCCCCAAAAGTGCGCTGAGAGTCTCAAGTATCCAAAAAGAATATTTAAGTTTGATGCATTGTCACGGCAACAGCATCTAAGATATCAACAATCCTTTCACAGGTCTACATCTGGCATGTGTCTACATTATACACATCAAGTTTGAAGCAAATCGGGTAAAGCGTGTTGGATATATGGACCAAATTGTCGGACCCGTTCAAGGGGGCGCTGTCGAGCCCCCCTGCCACGCTCGGGTACCAGCTTCAGCCTGGCCCTGATGGCCGCGGGTTTTGTCCCGTGTGCAAAGTTTCAAGAGTTTTCGAGCACGTTAAGAACCCCAAAAGTGCCTGAAAGCATAAAAAAGCATGAAAAAGCTTTAAAAAGGAATATTAATGTTTGATGCATTGCCATGGCAACAGTGTCTAAGATATCAATAATCCTTTCACAGGTCTACATCTGGCGTGTGTCTACATTATGCACATGAAGTTTGAAGCAAATTGGGTAAAAATAAGAGGGTGATTTAAAAGCATTTTGAAAGTGACACTTCCTGCTGCCAGTTGGTGGCGCTATAACTTTGACTCACAATAGTCACATCCATGTCATCGGACTCTTACAACGAACACACTGCTGAAGTTTCATCAAGATTAGTTAATGTATGCAGTAGTTCTAACACACTTCCTGTTTCACGTTTCTCGCCATAATTTCGTTTCCTCGCCACGGCCAAACCGTTCGAGATATCAAAAATCCCCAGGCAATTTTTCATCCTCAGTGTCTTGACTTCATGCACACCGAGTTTCGTGCCATGTGTTTCAATTCTCTAGGAGGAGTGTTTCACATTCCATTGCATGCGTTTTCCAAACAACCCTTAATAGCCGACTTCCTGTTGGGCTGGGGTAAAAAGTTAGAGTGCGAAGTATAGATGAGATCTACATGTGTACCGAGTTTCATATTATTACATGCAAGCGTGTTTGATTTATGGACCATGTTTTCGGACCCCGTTCCAGGGGGCGCTGTCGAGCCCCCCTGCCAGGCCCGGGTACCATCTTCAGCCCGGCCCTGATGGCCGCGGGTTCTGACATGTGTGCAAAGTTTCAGGAGTTTTTTAGCATGTTAAGGCCTCCAAAAGTGTCCAAAAGGTAGTAAAAAAATAATTAGAAGAATAATAAATAATCCTTAGGAAAAAATAGGGCCTTCGCCCTTAGGGCTTGGGCCCTAATAAAGCTGCAAGCAGCGATGAAGCGGGCCCTCGCACCCGTGCCGCCTCCACCCGGCCGTTTTAGGAAGACAGAGCACGGTGGGCAGTATGTAATGATAACTCTCCGCCGAGAGTACACCCTTCGACGAAAACTCAAGATCTTCGCAATTTAACGTCACAAAGGCCTTAAGATTACACTCACCAAATTTGAAGAGGATCAGATCAAAACTGTAGGAGAAGTTCGTTAAAGTACAACATCAGGAAATTACGAAAAATGCTCAAAATCTAGGAGGAAGTTCAAAATAGCTGACTTCCTGTTGTGTTTAGGGCTACGCTCCAAGAGACTTTTTTGTAGGTATTGGGTCATTACATGTATGTACCAAATTTCATACCTGTACGTGAAACGTAGAGCCGGGGCAAAATGTGGGGGCAATAATTTACCGAATTTGCCCTACCCAATTTTGAAAACCATATCACACGTAAATTTTCACCACTTCTGAAGCGTGTGCAAAGTTTCATGAGTTTTCGAGCATGTTTAGGTACTCTCAAAAGCGATTCTTTTAAGAAGAAGAAGCGGAAGAATAATAATAAACGGAGCAAAAACAATAGGGTCCTCTCACCATCGGTGCTCGGGCCCTAATTAAAGCTGCAAGCAGCGATGAATCGGGCCCTCGCACCCGTGCCGCCGCCACCCGGCCGTTTTAGGAAGACAGCACGGTGGGCAGTATGTAATGATAATAAATATAGGAGGACTATGTCAAAGTATTTGTATTTGCCACACTTCCTGCTACCAGCAGGTGGCGCTATTACAATAATCTAATATGAGTATGGTCATGTGTTCAGGACAGGACTCTTATCAAACATGTGAAGTTTGGGGCAGATCGGACATTGTATGGCTGAGTTACTGCAGGCTGTTTGTGGTTGCCTAGCAACACCGGAACTGCATTATTTACACAGAAGTTATCTGATGATGCATATTTCACCCAGAGGCTGAAATTGGATTTGCACATCTACATGTTTTTCAGGCCGCCGAGGTCACATCCTTCGACGAAAACTCTAGATCTTCACAAATTAATGTCGCAAAGGCCTTAAGATTAGCCTGACAAAATATGATGTGGATCTGATTAAATCTCTAGGAGGAGTTTGTTAAAGTACAACATCAGGAAATTACGAAAAATGCACAAAATCGGAGAGGAAGTTCAAAATAGCTCACTTCCTGTTGTGTTTAGGGCTATGCTCCAAGAGACTTTTTTATAGGTATTGGGTCATTACATGTATGTACCAAATTTCATACTGTACCTGTACGTGAAACGTAGAGCCGGGGCAAAATGTGGGGCAATAATTTACCGAATTTGCCCCACCCAATTTTGAAAACCATATCACACGTAAATTTTCACCACTTCTGAAGCGTGTGTAAAGTTTCATGAGTTTTCGAGCATGTTTAGACCCTCTAAAAAGGGATTCTTTTAAGAGAAGAAGAAGCGGAATAATAATAATAAACGGTGCAAAAACAGTAGGGTCCTCTCACCATCGGTGCTCGGGCCCTAAATATAGCTGCGAGCAGCGATTACGGGCCCAAGCCGGTGGCACCGCAACCCCGGTTCCTTTAGCTACCTAAAGGCACCGGGGTGGCGGTGCCGCCGGCTTTGGCCCTTCAATGCTGATAGTAGCAATATATATATATTAGGGCTGGGACTCGATTAAAAAAATTAATCTAATTAATTAGAGGCTTTGTAATTAATCAAAATTAATCGCATTTTAATCGCATAAATATTTGACCTGAGAACAGTGAGAAGTAATTTTTTTCACATGGATTTTTAGTATACTGACTAATAATGAATATAAAGAATGACTAAATACATAAGCTTAAGCAACAACATATTGTTTATTTTTGTTCAACCAAGTCCAGGGGCCTGTTTCAATAAGGAGGTTCAACCAACTCTGAGTTAAAACTTGAACTCTGAGTTGACTTACCCTGAGATGGGAAACTCTGAGTTTTCGGTTACAGAACAGCTGAAATGAGTTGGTTCAATCAACTCTGAGTTGACTCACTCTGAGTTAAGCGCGTGCACCACAACTATAAAAAGCCATTATCAATGGAGCACAGATATTATGAGTCACCATGGCAACAGCGCCAGACAAAAAGAGGTGTTGGGTGTAATTACCAAGTATTCTAAATATTGTAATTTAATTAAAGGAATTACTCTTAATTCTTCTGTAATTTAAAATAAAATATGATGCAATTACATTAAATAGGCAACCCTCTCCCATGTAGGGTTGTAACATATGAGAGTTTCACAGTATGATAACCGTCTCAGAAAATATCACGGTTTATGGTATTAAACAATTATTAAATATATAAACTGCATTATTAAATTACGGTTATTATTATCATCAGTTAAAATGACAGTTAAATAAATTAAACATTTGTTCAATAAAACATATATAATCAACTAATTTCAATAACTGATTATGAATTAGATTAACAACTTATTTTTTATCATTAATAACTTGTTAATATGTTTAAATAATTGAGTTCTATGAAATGTTTTTTTATTCCGATTTTTTTTAAATTAATTAATACAAATATATTATCAAAAACGGTGGTAATCAAATTAAAGTTTAGCAAACGTTTTAATCCTTTTATTTTTTAGCAAAGTCCTGCAAAACAGATTTAGTCAATTAAACCATGGACAAACAATATACTGTATATTCCTTAAAGAATGTGTAAATACATTTTAGTATTATTTTTGGTGTTTAAACACCACTTCCTCTTTAAGAAAGGGGAGGAGACCGCAAGAAACTCTGGGTTTACTGAAGAAAACCTGCTCCCGACCAGGTTAGGTTCACAGAGTAAGTTACCATGGTAACAGACTCTAAGTTACCTCTCTTTCAGAAACGGGCTTGACTTACTCTGCTTTCTCAGGTTTGACTTACCTCCCTTTCTGAAACAGAAAACCCAGAGTTCACCTCATTTCAGGGTTAACATACTCAGAGTTTTCACTTAACCTCCTTTCTGAAACAGGCCCCAGCAGACCAGTGCAATTTGTGTTAACCTTTCCTGCTTCTGTCTCCTAACCGTAGTTGGGAAACACAGGGGAGATTCGTCTTCTCCAGGGCCGGTAATTCTCCTCCCGGGGTAACTCCCTAAACTTCACGCTGTTTGGTGTGATGGTAGCATATAAAAGGACAACGAGGCCGTCTTGCAGAAGAGTTTAGTTGATTTATTTGACTGACTGCACTGAAATTCACTGCACATAGCTAGCTACCTGCACGGATCACCGTATTACTCTCACACACACTCATCCGCTACTTCGCGGGGAACAACAAAGGGGCGCGCACGCGCTTTCGACAAGCGCACTCGCTCACTCTCGATCACACACACACTGAGCTGTCCCGAACTGAACACATTAAAGGGTTAGTTCACCCAAAAATGAAAATTAAGTCATTAATTACTCACCCTCATGCTGTACCAACCCCGTAAGACCTTAGTTCATCTTCAGAACACAAATTAAGATATTTTTAAATCTGAGAGGTACATCACTGCTACATAGGCTGCCTAAGGGAATGAAACTTGACGGCCCAGAAAGTCATTAAAGAAAATGTTTAAATATTGAATGTGCCTACAGTGGCTCCACTATAAGTTTATCAAGCGACGAGAATACTTTTTGTGCGGGAAAACAAACAAAAATAACGACTTTATTCGACCATCTCTTCTCTTCCGTGTCTTTCTCCTAAGCTGTTGGCGTAGTGTAACTGCGCAGCACTTCTGTGTTATACGTCACACGTAGGCTCATTATTGGTCGACGCTGGTCATGTGTGTGATGCGTGTGACGTTCAACCAGAAGCGTTGCACAATAACAATGCGTGAAATCTCCAGGCCCAAAGAGAATACTTGAATAGAGTCGCTATTTTTGTTTGTTTTTTTTGCGCTCAAAAAGTATTCTCGTAGCTCGATAAACTTAAGATCTAGCCACTGTAGTCAGTTGGACTCTTTTAACGATTTCTTTAAAGTGTAAATTGCAGGTTAACCACAACCGATTAATGTGTACATTAAAGTGCACAATATGGATATTTAAAAATTTCTGTCTTAAAATGCGTTAAAATAGCATTTATTGGGGTTTCTTCAAAGGTAGCGTGTTTTTTACCGTAACTGGGTGATGATGTCATAACAGGGAGCTGCGGGCAGTAATGCACTCACTCTGTGTGTGCTGTTTGAGGGAGAATAAAACGATTTGCGGGACTCCCGCAAACTAGAAATATCTGAATAAAACGTAAAAACTAATACATTTTTATTCATCTGTTGCAGAAAATCAATAAGAACATCTAAAACAAAATAGAAACGGTTTACAGGCAGAGTTTCTATTTCTAACATGTCAGCAGCGAGGAGCGATGTAGCCAATCACAGCCATATGTGTTGATTTCTTGAACGCAATAATGGCCAATCAGAAGCATTTACGATAGATTCCCCTCACCGCTCAAAACAGACTTTTTGTTCAGTGCTGAATTCTGTATGCTGGCAAATCCTCTAATTATAACAAACATAGTGTAACGTTATATATTATGGAAGCTTCATTGATAATAACAGAGATGTGCGAGATCTCTGTGAACTGATGTCAGCTTTAGGAATTATTATGGGATCGCACTTTGCGCGCAGTCATGCCAAACCATGCACGCAGTAGCCCGCTTGCTTTTATGTTATAACAGTGGTTTGTGTGTTAATGCAACACACAATTGATCAGGAGCATGTATGCTGATGTGTATGGTGGGCTAACACGTAGGCTAACTTGAAAGTATTTGGAGGTACAGAAAAAAAGTTTTTTTGCGGGAGCGGGACAAAACATGAATGTTGCGGTCGGGAGAAAGTAATATAAGAAAGTAGTTGAGCACGTCAGTTATAACGACACACGTATTCAAAAATAGCCGGGTTTAAACCGGGCTCGGGCTCATAATTACAGTTAATGTGTCGGGCCGGACTCGGACACAGCGGGCTCGGGTAACGTTAGGGTCTTGCTTGATGTTTTGGGCCGATCTAAGCTCTACCTCGGGTAAGTTATGCGAACACTTACAGGCACGAATCAGCCGTTTGTCCTTGGAGAACTTGTGGAGCCTCTCCCCCGTTTTTGATGTATTCGTACATCCCGCACAAGCACAATAGTTATAGCCATTTTCGCTAGCTAGGACTCCAATATAACGTAACTCTAGGCTTGTTGCATAGACCGTAAAAGCTTGGAGTCCCTGTTATGACATCACGCCCAGCCTAGTGGAAGGAGGGGGCGTGGTTAAAAGCACTGTAAAACGAACCAACTTTTCATTATATTTAGCATTTGGTATAAAAAATATAAAAAAAACAGTGGTAGGCGGTTCTTATCTTTATATTTAGTAAGCACATTGCATTATCTTCGTGAAAATTTTTACCTGCAATTTACACTTTAATAACTTTTCGGGGCCGTCAAGTTTCATTCCCTGGCAGCCTATGTAGCAGTGATGTACCTCTCAGATTTAATCAAAAATATCTTC
Source organism: Chrosomus eos (assembly GCA_036326025.1). NCBI lineage: Eukaryota > Metazoa > Chordata > Actinopteri > Cypriniformes > Leuciscidae > Chrosomus > Chrosomus eos. Next base: position 30,484,541 of record CM070834.1, on the reverse strand, counting down.
ATTTGTGTTCCGAAGATGAACGAAGGTCTTACCCCCAATTTCCACCAACTGCGGAACGGCTGCGGATCGGCTCCGCTGCGTGTCGGATCCGTGCTCCGCCGTCCTTCAAAACCTACCAGATCCGGATTTATTGCGGAACGGCTGCGGCCATGACTGACAGCTGAAGTCACGAGGACATACGATATCTCCCAAATTTACGTATGATGATGATGATGTTGTTTCTAAACAGAATCACAAAACCAGCAAGTTTGTTTCCATCCAGAGTAGAAACTCTGTGCTGACCTGCTGATCTCCCTTTTTTGTGGAAATTATTGTGATTCTACCATATAAGTACAATATTTATAATTATATAATCAATTTATAAAATACTAAATGTTTATATTGGGTTCCTTTATGAATGTATTGGGAAAGTAGTAGGCTGTGTAAATAAAGGTAACTATTGTTCTTGTGGAAAAAGAAAAAAGTATATAAAACAAAATCTCCGCCCGTTATGACGTTTTCGAGGTGTAGTGAAGGGAAATACGATCCGCCGTAAGCACGGAGTATATTATTTTGAAAATTACCGGATGTTTTATTTAGTTTCTGTGCTCGACTTCCTGCGGCGCTCTCCGGCATCCGGCAAAAATAGAAACTCTGCGTATCTTCTCCGGAGGGCTGCGGTCGCCGGAGCTGGGACGGAGTCGGAACGCAGCCGTTCCGCAGTTAGTGAAAATACACACATTGACTTTAATGGAAACCTATTGACTCCGCCGCCGTTCCTGAGCGGATCCGCAGCCGTTCCGCAGTTGGTGGAAATTGGGGGTTACGGGGTTGGTACAGCATGGGGGTGAGTAATTAATGACTTAATTTTCATTTTTGGGTGAACTAACCCTTTAAAGACACATCTCACAACAAAGTTTGTTTTTTCTAACAAAATTTCCCATGAGAACATGTCTATGCGCGATCCCGTCAGCTTCTTCATCAGATCATGAACGCTAGTTGGTGCTCCAGTATAATCGGTCCGCCGAAAATTCATCCAGTGAGAAACGTTCCGCGGTGCAAAAATAAGTGCGATTAAAATAATTTTTTGTGTTAATTAACGCGTTAAAGTGTGTAATTAATTAATCTTAATTAACGCGTTAAAGTCCCGGCCCTAATATATATATATATATATATATATATATATATATATATATATATATATATATATATATATATATATATATATATATATATATATATATATATAAAAGCCGGTGGCACCGCCACCCTGGTGCCTTTAGGGTTATTGTGCACGACATGACACAAAATATCTGCTCGCTATCTGCCGAACGGCTCTGGTAGTTCCGCTTCAGCACTGATGATGTTGTAGAATTAGTGCGCTCTGGTTGGTCTGGATTATTCGGGATTTTTTAATTTATGCAGAAATAAGTTATTTATAATACAGATGAGAATAAAGTTAGTGTTGATTAAAATGAAAGAAAACAAATATATTGATCTGAAATATAGCACATTCATTTTAAATTTATTTAGGTTCAATTACCAAACATACAATCTTAATTTAATTTAAAGCAAACAATACATTTAAAATATATGGGTTGTATGCACATAAGAAGATATATATCCAAAAAAGACAAGGCCTTAAAGCAGTGGTTCTCAATCTTGGTCCTAGGGAGCCACTGCTCTGCACATTTTATATGTCTCCTTTATCTGACACACCCACTTCAGTTAATAAAGCTCTTTCCTAACGAGCTGATGATCTGAATCAGGTGTGTTAAATGAGGGAGACATACAAACTATGCAGAGCAGTGGCTCCCTAGGACCAGGATTGAGAACCACTGCCTTAAAGGGTTAAACTCTTTTCACTGTAACAGACACAATCTCTCTCTCTCTCACACACACACACACACACACACACACACACACACACACACACACACACACACACACACACACACACACACACACGTCAAGTCACTTACATTTTAGATGCAATATTGACTGTTTTTCTGTTTCAGCAGCGAAAATAGTTAAACAAAGATCACAGCAGAACCATTGCGCATCTCACAGCAACATGTTTTCTCATTACTGAATGATTCAGCATTTTGGACAAATTGGTTTACTCAAAGATTCAATGACCAATCCATACATCTGTCTCATTCATGAATGACTCAGTCGTTCGAACGAATCGTTTGAACGAATGAATCAATGACTCGCTCATTAAGACGGTAGGCTGGCGACACCTAGTGACGGTTTAGTGTTATGTTTAAAAGTATCATTCTTTCCAACGATTTTTAATTGACTCCAGGGGCGATTCTAGGATTTTATAAATGGGGGGGCACAGGGGGGGACCAAGAACCAGTTAGGGGGGGCCCATGGGAAATCAGCTAGAAAATTCAACTAGAAATAAATACTTGTTTAGAAAATATTAAACGCGTTTTAAAAAATCTTTGCAATATCCAGTGCCCTAATATAGATGGTATTAAATGGTACTGAACAAGAGCCTGAAAATTATTTTGTATTTTACATGTATTGGACCACACAGTTTTGTTCTTATAAATAAATAAAAAAAACATCACCTAGGCTTTAATAGTCTTTACCTAAGACTATTCAATAGTCATCTAGGCTTTAAAGCCTTTAAATTATTGTTCTTTCCCATAGGATTTTGTAAAACTATGCTGGGTGGACCTCTGTGCCGGGGGGTTCGGGGGCATGCTCCCCTGCAAGAAAATTTTGTACATTTTAAGGTTAAATGCATCACACTGGTGCACTTTGAGAGCTCAACATTAAGAGCTTCAACCCATAAACTGTGACATTGAACAAAGGAAAAGCATTGACTTGTACCTGGACATTAAAGAGGGCTCAAACATCTTTTTAGTTATGATATAGAGTTTCAGTCTACATTACATTATCACTGGTGTTTTAGGATGCCAAACAATTATTATAATAATGTAATAATGATTTATATAATTATTCTATTACGTAAAATCCATTTCACCTATAAATGTAGGCTACACTGTATAAATGGAAATGAATAGTTCAAAAGTATATTTTACATTACACTAGGAAAATTACAATACTTTTGTCCTAATTTCTTCACTTGCAAGAAATAAACCTTTGAGCTTTTATTTAGGAGAAAACACCAGATCATGCTGATCGCGTGAGCAAAGTGCGCACTTTTCTTTAAATTACGCAGCACAAACAGAATGCCTAGGCTACTTAATTACAGTCTTGTGCTGTTTTATAAAGGCACAAAGCCATATCACGGTTTTTTATTTTAGTTTGTTGGCAAAATATAACGCGGCTATACATTTTACATCTGTGTTGGGAAAAGGGAGAAGAGAGAGTTCGGCAAAAGGCGGATTCGAACGCATCAAAAGCTATTTTCAAGCACCTCACGCCCTCGCCCTACGCCACTGTAGATATTTAATGCCGTTAGTCTTTAAAACAACAGTTAGATAAAGTAAACTATTAAAAATGTATATTCGGTGCGATATTTCAAAATATATACTGTAATTGAGTGTGTACATACCATAAACAATGACGTGTCAAGGTATCTCTCTCTCTCTCCTACTGTTTGAAAAACGCGGACCTGTGATTACGCTTTGCGAATCAAGCAGTGATTGACAGCGCTCTGATCCAATGGCGTTGGGCATTGTCAGGTTAACAGTAAATCTAGCCCAATGATGTTGGGGGGGGGGGGGGGGGGGACAATCCACATTTAAAATGGATAATGAAGCATTTTATATGAAAATATCAGACTGGATTGGATTAATTGAGGGGAGGGCATAGGGACAAGAAACAGGTATGGCTGTATGGCCATGGCTTCAATTCAGAGTGTAATCAAACAAATAAAGGTCATAAACGTAATTAATTTTAAAAACTGACTCCATTTCAACGAACAAATGTAATAAACATTTAAATCCACTATATGTTTGCATCACAGGATGAATTATGTGTTAGCATCACATTGGCTGAACACTGACAGTATATTACATAGCATTAAAAAAGTATAATGACAAAAACTTACCGTCAAATTCCTTGTCAGTTTCGTCAAAGAATGTGTCCTGTTCATCATCACCATATCCTCCATAAAATAACGTTAATCCGCTATAAAACCGCTCAAATCATAAATTGGGCAATTCCACCAGCTTGTTAATATCTAACAAGCTGTTTAAGCAATCAGCTATTTTATGTTCCTGCTCATGCTTCGGTGCTGCCATGTCAGATGTCAAAACGACGCAGCTAACAGTTACTCCAGCAAACAAGTTATATTATTGACACTTATGACACAAATAAAATTAATATTATTGGCAGAATAATGAGCTACAACACACATAAGCTGTTCTTAAGTTAATGTTTGGCGATGACACGAAAAATCTCCTCCCAACATCTCTGATCCTGGCTGAAGTCGCATTATTATTTTTTTTCATTGTGTTGACCTGATGCCGCTCGTGCGGATTGATATTAATGTCTGTTTACTCTTTCTAATAAAAAATAAGTCAAAAAGAAGTTCCTGAACTGAATGATAAGAATCAGCAAGTGTTGTTGCCCCGAAAAATAAACCTCAATTTGATGTGTGTGTGTTTTTGGGTAGGGTTTATGTGATTTATGAGGACACACATTTGTATAATGACATGTGAATTACACTGGTATTACAACTTATGGGTGGTTTATGAGGACATTTCAAAAATCCTCATAAATCAAATGGCTTGAAAAAACATAAACAATGTTTTATTAAAAAATTTAAATGCAGCATGTCTGTTATATGCCTTTACTTTATTAAAAAAACGTATTTAAAAAATACAAGGCTTAAGACATTTATTTTCTTTTTTAATGAAGGCCAGACCACACAGCAGTGAAATGGTTAATCTAGCCCCTCTCCCCCTCCCCTCCCCACACTCACAGACACACACACACAGCAGGCACAGAGACGTAGGCTCAGAGAGAAATGACCATATTCAAACCAAAATATCTGACTTCCTCTTGGTTGTTGCTAATGACTGTAAATTAGAAAGTTGTCTGGCTTGAGGAGAAGTATATAAATACCGATTTTTGTAACTCTAGATGAAACTAACCCCCCCACTTTTGTCAAAAGGTGGCGCTACTGAGTCCCTGCACCACACCCGTTTCTGAAACTTTGCACATGTCACCTGGCTAATAAATGTGATCTGTCTGTCAAGTTTCATGCAATTTTAAGCAATTTCAGGCATGCTAAGAGTCTCAAAAGCATCCAAAAAGAATATTAAAGTTTGATGCGTTGCCATGGCAACAGTATCTAAGATATCAACAATCCTTTCACAGGTCTTCATCTGGCGTGTGTCTACATTATACACATAAAGTTTGAAGCAAATCGGGTAAAAATAAGAGGGTGATTTAAAAGCATTTTGAAAGTAACACACTTCCTGCTGCCAGTTGGTGGCGCTATAACTTTGACTCACAATAGTCACATCCATGAGATCGGGCTCTTACCACGAACACACTGCTGAAGTTTTATCAAGATCAGTTAATGTATGCAGTAGGGCTGTGCTCAAAATATCGATACTGCGATACATCGTCATGAAATCCTGGCGATGCGTGTATCGATACAGCAGCTTCCGTATCGATACTGTTGTGCTTTTGAATGTAGCCAATTTAGGGCTCGAATTTCTGCGCGGCAGGCTATTGCGCATAATTTAATCATTCCCGCAAACATTGATTCACTTTAGCATGTAGGTTCGGTTGTATTAGTAAATTAATCCACACAGATTATAAATCAAATCAGTCATTTTAAAACGTTCTGCATGACGCAATTTCACAAACAGCGTGAGTTCAATGGTGCTGCGTCTTCTCTCTCTCGTCTCTCAAAGCGGGCTGGTCAAGGCAAGCGTCAAGCGCTGCAGCTGGTGAAACTACACGCTTGCGTTTAGGAGTCGGGACACAATATTCACTTGCATATTGCATCGTGTATAAAGTTTACCATTTGTACGTCTTTGAGTATTACCAGTTTAAACATGCAAACGATTTTAAACTATTCAGTACTTGCACGCGCTCTGAGAGTTGTTTTTCTCTGCGTTCATACATAGTAAAGCCGTCTTACATACAGCTCGCGAGATTATATCGCTTTAACAGACTAAAACACGCAAAATGATTCATCTCAGCAAGTATCCTGTAAACACAGTTGGTTATGTCTTAAATAAGCATAAAAGTTTTTAACAGAAACGGCAATTCCCTGGTTGTAGTTAAGCTAGATATTCTGATCACTCTCTTACCCATGATCATGTCAATCAATTGTTGTTTCTGCATAAAAATCTGAAAATGTAATCATTTAAAGGGGTGGTTTACTGCTTTTTTTCTTTGCATGATTGTGTTTATGGGGTGCAATATAACATGTATTCGTGGTTTTTCTTTTTTAAAAGTCTTATTTTTCATAAATTTCACCTTTATTGTAAGCCGCTTTCTCCTCTGTCATTTGAACGCCCGGTTTACTTCCTGATTCTATGAAACCACTCCCTCAGAAACAGGCAGTGGGCTCAGATTGGTTAGTTTGGGCCGGTGTGTGTTGTAATTGGCTAAACTGCGTTGCGCACGTTGTCCGGAACCGCCACGCCCCTTGCCTTTACGGGCGTGACTGAGTTTCATGCTCGGTTAATGTAAACAATGGAGTCGATACTGCCGTATCAGTTTGAGCCCGAATCAGACCCAGAAAGCGGCGATGAAGAGAGTCAGAACCTCCACAAACACGGCTGTTACAAAACGTTTCTGAATGGTACGTTTTTGAATTATTATTATTCTATTCTTCTATAGGGAATGCGGAGGTACGTCACGCCGTGTTGCATTATGGGACATGGGCGCCATCTTTACAGGCACGATCTCTGTTTACCTTCGGTATAATAGTGGGTGTTTGGCTAAAACGAGGTAAAATTGAAGAAGAACGGAAGAAATGGAAATGTTTAAAGAAAGAGAAGGGACCCTATACTGGGATAAACTAAATGCCACTGTCAAAAAACTATTTGGACAAACTATCCGCGATAAAAAACGTTGATACATCTGATTTAGTTTTGGTGTTCGAAGCCTATGCTAAGTTGATTACTATTGTACATAAAGTTCAAGCTATTTTACCTGAAAAGCAGCTCTCGTAGTTAATGTTAGCTTGCTATTTTCAGCATATGTTAAGTTTTCATAGGTTGTGCAAGAAAAGAATAATGTACTTTGCTTTATAATGCCACAAGATGTGGTAACTTGTTAAATACAACTGCCTTATTGTCATCATTTAATGTTGACACGTGTAAAAATGAGCGTATTTGGTCGTTTATTTTAAAAGTTTGATGTATCTTTGCCCATTATTATGTGTAACGTTACTTAAAGGGTCTTTGTGGATGCAATCAGTACAGAAACAGGGAAGTCACTTAATGTATTTATTAAGCAGTGTTTACAAAATCATGACTCACATACATTTTTAAAAAGGCATGTAAAAAGATGTACAGAATATCAAAGCAAATTGTTTATTGAAAATAAATATAATTTGATTCATGCAATGTGTCCTGGCTTTATCATCTGCTGCTAACATTAACCGCAAATTCAACATCATTCATCAACTATCCTCCTAAAATGTTAGTCATCGAGGAATATACAATACACAACCTCTTGCTTTGTACAACTTTTAACAAACGTAGTATGCAGTGGAGGACAGTAAGTAAGTTTTTCCTCATGATTGCGGCGATCCGGCGGCGTCTTCTCGTCAGCTCCTCGACCTGCTTTCCTTGTTGTTTTTTCCAAGAAAGAAAGGTGAAAAAACATACTCCGTTGTTCAGTTTCCTCCCTGAACGATCGTGTGACCTGCTATGGCAGTTGAACTGAACAACCATATCGACGTTTATTAAAATCTCGACAGAAAATCCAAACACAGCCTCCAAAACATCCATTTAAATACAGCGGTATTGGGCGCGATCCTGTAAATATGGCGGCGGACCCATAATGCAACACGGCGTGACGTCATCTCCACATTCCCTATTATTACATAAGAAGTTTGATACCCTGTTATACTTGAAAATGCTACTGCTGCTAGCTTTTTGAGATAAGTTACGTTTTTATCTTGATTAAACATTTAATACAAATGATTACATGAGCAATACAGTTTTTTAAAGTTATTGTTTTATCGATATAATGAACAACCGTTTAGCTATTAACAAAACTTAGTTTACTCTGTGTTTACTTTAGGTGTAGATGGCTACTAAACAAACACTGTTGACATTGATCACGTTCATGATCAAATCGAAAAATTACGTCATAAACTAGCTATACATGGCAAATACATTTACAAAATCTATATGATTACAAATTCAGGTCCAAAATGTTTGTACCCGTTTGCCATAGAGACACGAAATAGCATAACCAAGTGACTATAAAGCCAGCGCTGGCATTTGTTTACGTCCTTGATAAAACGAAACCATTACGTCTAAAATTATACAAATACATTTAAAATGATTAAGTCTTACTTACAGGTTCTGACCCAACAACTGCTGCATCTGGTTTTAGCGTTGGAACAGCTTCAGGTTTTAGCAACAGTTTCTTGTGGAATCCGGTATTGAATTGTTGGAGATTCAGGAAGCTGTCTTCAGTGAAATGTGCCGCACAAAGAGCTAAACTACGATTGTAATTGTCAGAAACATAATCAAACATAAATTGTATCCATTGTTGACGAACTACAGCGTCCGTAGGAAGCCCGAACACAGAAGACCTGACAGTTGGGTGAAAATAACACTTTTGACGGCATGGCTAGCTCTCCCCTGTAACTCTTCCTCTTCGGCAAAGCCGCAGAAATAATGCCATGCCCTTTTTTGCGTATTCCGGTGGGAGGGTTGATGGGTTAGTTACGTCTAAAACCCATTGTAGTCCCAATCGAGTCGTTTTTGTAGGCATTTACACTTCCTGATTTTTAAAAGACGATATCTCTGCTTACATTGAACTTTCAGCGCTGCAACTTTGCAGATAATGTTCATGCACCAACAGCAACATCACACTATTTAAAATGAAAAAAGTGAAATCGCAATCAACCACCCCTTTAAAATGATTTCAACGTAGGAGAAATTACTTTTGTTTGTTGCACATTCCAACACTTAAGACCAAATTGTTAAATATGTGTTTAAAAGAGTTTGAGAAAATATAAAAACTAAACTTTTATGAAATGTTTTAAGTTTTGTTTAGTCATTGAGCAGTGTAGATATGCTTCAGTGTCACTATAATTGTCAGTTATCAGTTTTCAGTTATTGAGGCAGACTTTAAAAGCAGAAGGAAGAGCGATTTTTTTTATTGGCTCTAATAAGTTTTTTTTATTTAACTCATTGTTTTTTAACGACAAAAACTAAATTCTTTTACAGTTATCACAACTGTTATAACACTGGTTATTCAATAAACAGATATTATTGTTACTAAAAGCTCAAAAGAAATTTTAATTCCAAATTGATCCATATCGTGATACGTATCGTATCGTGGCTTTAGTATCGTGATGCGTATCGTATCGTGACATTGTTGGTGATACACAGCCCTAGTATGCAGTAGTTATAACACACTTCCTGTTTCACGTTTCTCGCCATGATTTCGTTTCCTCGCCATGGCCAAACCGTTCGAGATATCAAAAATCCCCTGGCAGTTTTTCATCCTCAGTGTCTTGACTTCACGCTGACCATGTGTTTGAATTCTCTAGGAGGAGTATTTCACATTCCATTGCATGCGTTTTCCAAACAACCCTAAATAGCCGACTTCCTGTTGGGCTAGGGTAAAAAGTAAAAATACGAAGGATATATGAACTGATGAGATCTATATGTGTATCGAGTTTCATATTACAATCAAGCGTGTATGATTTATGGACCAAGTTTTCGGACCCCGTTCCAGGGGGCGCTGTCGAGCCCCCCTGCCACGCCCAGGTACCAGCTTCAGCCCAGCCCTGATGGCCGCGGGTTCTGCCATGTGTGCAAAGTTGCAAGAGTTTTTGAGCACGTTAAGGGCCCCAAAATTGCCCAAATAGTCGTAAGAAAAATATAGAAAATGACTTTCCAAACAACCCATAATAACCGACTTCCTGTTGGGCTGACGTAAAACTTAGAGCGCGAAAGTTGTTCAGCCCGATGAGATCTATAAGTGTACCGAGTTTCAGATTCTTACATGCAAGCGTGTTTGATATATGGACAAGTGTTCAAACAGCGTTCCAGGGGGCGCTCTCGAGCCCCCCTGCCACGCCCGGGTACCAGCTTCAGCCCGGCCTTGATGGCCGCGGGTTCTGACATGTGTGCAAAGTTTCAAGAGTTTTTGAGCACGTTAAGTGCCCAAAAGGTAGTAAAATAATAATAATAAAAAGAATAATAATAAATAATCCTAAGGAAAACAATAGGGCCTTCGCCTTTTCAAGGCTTGGGCCATAAATATAGCTGCGAGCAGCGATTACGGGCCCAAGCCGGTGGCACTGCCACCCTGGTGCCTTTAGGGTTATTGTGCACGACGTGACACAAAATATCTGCTCGCTATCTACCGAACGGCTCTGGTAGTTCCGCTTCAGCACTTATGTTGTAGAATTAGTGTGCTCTGGTTGGTCTGGATTATTCGGGATTTTTTATTTTATACAGAAATAAGTTATTTATAATTCAGATGAGAATAAAGTTAGTGTTGACTAAAATGAAGGAAAACAAATATATTGATCTGAAATATAGCACATTAATTTTACATTTATTTAGGTTAAATTACCAAACATACAATCTTAATTTAATTTAAAGCAAACAATACATTTAAAATACATGGGTTGTATGCACATTTTTTTAACAAATAAATATATATATATATATATATATATATATATCCAAAAAGACAAGGCTTAAAAACTCTTGTCACTGTAACAGACATAATCTCTCTCTCTCTCTCTCTCTCTCTCTCTCTCTCTCTCTCTCTCTCTCTCACACACACACACACACCACCACACACACACACACACACACACACACACACACACACACACACCACACACACACACACACACACACACACACACACACACACACACACACACACACACACACACACACGTCAAGTCACTTACATTTTAGATGCAATTTTGAATAAGCAGGAAAATCGGATTTTCTGCTCTGAAAATATAAATAAGCATACAAATTGAATAAGCACTTTGAATATTCTGAACAGAATAAGCACTAGTCGCTAATGAATAAGTACTAGTACTTAATGGAATAGATACTAATATCTAAAAAATACATACTAGTAGCATGAAAATAGAGACTAGTAGGTTAAAATGATTAAATGTTAAAACGGCTTGCCATATTGGCTCAGAGAGAGAGAAAATGACATTTTAGATAATAGTACCTATTAATAGATACTAGTATTTATTCATTAGCTACTAATACGTATTCAAAAGAATATCTAAAGAATAAGCACTAGTATTTAAAGAATAGGCACTAGTACTAAAGAATAAGCACTAGTCGCAAATGAATAAGTACTAGTACTTAATGGAATAGATACTAGTATCTAAAAAATAAGTACTAGGAGCATGAAAAAAGAGACTAGTAGGTTAAAATGATTAAATGTTAAAACGGCTTGCCATATTGGCTCAGAGCATCAAAAGCATCAAACAAGAATATTAAAGTTTGATGCGTTGCCACGGCAACAGTATCTAAGATATCAATAATCCTTTCTCAGGTCTACATCTGCCGTGAGTTTACATTATACACATAAAGTTTGAAGCAAATTGGGTAAAAATAAGAGGGTGATTTCAAAGCCTTTAGGAAGTGACACACTTCCTGCTGCCAGTTGGTGGCGCTATAACTTTGACTCACAATAGTCACAACCATGTGATCAGACTCTTACAGCGAACACACTGCTGAAGTTTCATCAAGATCAGTTAATGTCAGGCCCTAGTAACATCGAGCCTACCTATTAAAATATCACATTATACATCTAATCCGGTTGTTCATTCTACTCTTAAAATATGGACTCAGCTACGCCAGCATTTGCAGTTAAGACAATCACTTCTGCTCCAGAGCCCAATATGTACTAATCATGCATTCCTCCCTGGCAAACTAGACTCTGCATTTAAGCAATGGCAAGATAAAGGCATTGCTCAATTTGGTGATCTTTATATTGATGGTCTTTTTGCTAGTTTTAACGATTTGCGATCCAAATTCAATCTCAATCAAACTGATCTTTTTCGTTATTTTCAGATACGACATTTTGTGAATGCGCAAAGCCCATCGTTTCCATATATTCCATCTAAGTCTCCTGCAGACTCTCTGCTTGAAGCTCCCCTCCATCTACAAGGTTTTATTTCAAGAATATATACGATTTTCATGTCTTTAAAAAGTGTAGGAACAGACAAAGTTAAAAGTGGATGGGAGAAAGAGCTTGGAACAGTATTTTCAGAGGAATTCTGGAGTAATGCCCTCCATAGAGTGAATGGTAGTACCTCTTGTGCCCGATTGAGTCTTATACAGTTTAAAGTTTTGCATCGTGTGCACCTAAGCAGAGCAAGGATTGCTTCTTTTAATCCTACTTTCGATAAGACCTGTATAAGATGTCACACTGGAGAAGCGGATCTGACTCACATGTTCTGGGCGTGTCCCACACTTACCGTTTACTAGTCAACCATATTTGATACACTCTCTAAAGTATGTAAAGTACAACTGAAGCCATGTGCTGAATTTGCTATATTTGGTGCTCCAGCAGAGGAAACGAATCTGACTCTAAGACAGCTAAACATTATTGCTTTTGCATCCTTATTGGCTCGCAGACGGGTGTTATTACATTGGAAATCCGCGAACCCACCTAAAGCATCGCATTGGCTTCAGGATTTGATGTTATACCTACACTTGGAAAAGATCAAATATTCAATTAGAGGCTCACATAAATTCTCTTATGTCTGGCAACCCTTATTATCCTATTTTTCTGCCATAAATGTACTTCCTGAGGAGTAATGGGATTTACATTGGTATTATAACTTTTTCCTTTACACACACATGTAAAGATTGTTTACAATCTCAAGGTCTCTGATGCTCAGGCACATGTGTTCCAACAGGTGTTTTTCCAGGTATTTACATGTGTAAATATTTAGGATTTGTGCTTATTGATGTATCATTGTTTTTGATTGTGGTGTTTTTCTGTTTTCTTTCTTTTCTTTTATTTTTTAATTATTATTTATTTATATATAAACATTGTCATCGTTTAACAGTTGCATATTTATATTATTTTAATATTGTTTTATTATTAGTGTTGTTATTATTTTTCATATTCTTTTGTACTATTATTGTTTATTAACAGGTTATAGTAAAACTAAGGCAGGTTGTGTTGGGGTGGTTGGGGAGGGATTGAAAATGTAAAAAATACAATCTCTGTTAAACAATAACATTTGTATTTGAAATAAATAAATATAATAAAAAAAAAAAAAAAAAGATCAGTTAATGTATGCAGAAGTTATAACGCACTTCCTGTTTCCATTATTCGCCATAAATTTGTTCCCTCTCCACGGCCAAACCGTTTGAGATATCAAAAATCCCCTGGCAATTTTTCATCCTCAATGTCTTTTCTTCATGCTGACCGAGTTTCGTGGCGATTGGTTGAATTCTCTAGGAGGAGTATATCGAATTCCAGGGGCATATGCTTCCAAACAAACCATAATAGCCGACTTCCTGTTGGGCTGGGGTAAAAAGTAAAAGTACAAAGGATATATGAATCGATGAGATCTATATGTGTACCGAGTTTCATATTATTACATTCAAGCGTGTTTGATTTATGGACCAAGTTTTCAGACCCCGTTCCAGGGGGCGCTGTCGAGCCCCCCTGCCACGCCCGAGTACCAGCTTTTGCCTGCTCTGATGGCCGCGGGTTCTGACCCGTGTGCAAAGTTTCAAGAGTTTTTGAGCACGTGAAGGGCCCCAAAAGTGCGCTGAAAGTCTCAAAAGTATCCAAAAAGAATATTAAAGTTTGATGCGTTGTCACAGCAACAGCATCTAAGATATCAACAATCCTTTCACAGGTCTACATCTGGCGTGTGTTTACATTATACACATCAAGTTTGAAGCAAATCGGGTAAAGCGTGTTGGATATATGGACCAAATTGTCGGACCCCGTTGTTTGACTCACAATAGTCACATCCATGTAATCGGGCTCTTACAACGAACACACTGCTGAAGTTTCATCAAGATCAGTTAATGTATGCACTATTTATAACACACTTCCTGTTTCACGTTATAATTTCGCCATAATTTCGTTTCCTCGCCACGGCCAAACCGTTTGAGAGATCAAAAATCCCCTGTCAATTTTTCATCCTCAGTGTCTTGACTTCACGCTGACCGAGTTTCGTGCCGTGTGTTTGAATCCTCTAGGAGGAGTATTTCACATTCCATTGCATGCGTTTTCCAAACAACCCTTAATAGCCGACTTCCTGTTGGGCTGGGGTAAAAAGTAAGAGCATGAAGTATATATGAACCGATGAGATCTACATGTGTACCGAGTTTCATATTATTACATGCAAGCGTGTTTGATTTATGGACCAAGTGTTCAAACCCCGTTCCAGGGGGCGCTGTCGAGCCCCCCTGCCACGTCCGGGTACCCGGTGTGCAAAGAGTTTTCGAGCACGTTAAGGGCCCCAAAAGTGCCCAAAAGGCACTTATAATCCTTAGGAAAACAATAGGGCCGTCGCCTTTTCAAGGCTTGGGCCCTAATAATAATAATAAACTGAGGAATTCCAAGAGGGTCCTCACACCATCGGTGCTCGGGCCCTAAATATATCTAAATTACGTCATATGCTCTCAATGACAAATGCGGAACAGTTAGTTCATGGGTTCATGACATCAAGGCTAGATTATTGTAATGCTATTATGGGTGGTTGCACATTCAAAGCACCCCCCCTATATTTCTGATCTCATCCATACCTACTCCCCAGTTCGCACTCTTAGATCCTCCAATACCGGTCTTTTATCGACCCCACGGCACAAACTATCATCGTTTTGTGGAAGGGCTTGTTGTACCGCTGCCCCAACTCTCTGGAATTCTATTCCCCAACACATCCGCGACCTTTCATCATTACACGATTTCAAAACTCACCTTAAAACTTATCTTTTTGCTACTTGTTTCCCTTGTTTCCCTTGATTTCTATGTTTATTATCTCAATTTATTTTTATTGTTTCTATGTCATGTCTCTTTGTACTTTATTGTAAAACGACCTTGAGTACTCTGAAAGGCGCTATATAAAATAAACGTATTATTATTGTAAGAGGTTAGCGACCCCTGGTGGTGAAAAATCCTACATATTGTACCTTTAAATGCATTGTTTCTTGAGACCATCTAAGAACTCAACACTGGCTAACATGACTGCGGTGTCTGATGTCCTCAATTTTCGATGATATGGTGAGATCGGCCTATTTTAGTGACTCACAATCGAGTCATAGAATGTGATTATCGGCCAATGCCAATCGATCGGAGCATCCCTAACTAAAACATTAAAATATTTTTTTACAGTGTTGGCTGCTGTCAGTTTAAGACCGATCCAATATACCGATACCAGAGGTGGGAGTAAGTCACACATGTGCAAATCACAAGCAAGTCTCAAGTCTTAACCTTCGAGTCTCAAGCAAGTCCAAGTCAATTTTTTATAAAAGCAAGCAAGTCAAGTCACTGCCTTATGTCAAGCAAGTCAAGTCGTAGCTTGGGTCACAAGTCACTGGCAAGTCATACAAACGTTTGATGATTTCACTGAATTTATATAATAAAATAAGAATTTATATATTAAAATAAGAATTTATATATTAAAATAAGTTAAAACTACAGAAGTCGTGGACTATGGTTTTATTTGCAACATATATATTTTTTTAAATAAACATTTCCACATACAGCTGAGTGTTTAATACAATACAAATCTAAAAAATAAAAAATAAATACAATTTCAAACTACATAGCCTAAAATGTAAAAGTTACTGAAATTAGGCCAACATTAAAGCATGAAAAAACATTGCAGAAGACCATTAAAAGGTATAACAATTCACAATTCAAGTATAATGGTTCCTATGCCACCAAATGGCATTCTTCAAACTGGCATCATATATTTTTAATTATGAATTTAAAACCGCCAATAGGTGGCGCCAAATCACCGTCTTAATGTACGAGTCATAGAAGCATTCATTTAACTTATGTTCAAAACGGCAGATTCGTTCTGGAACTAAGCAACCAGGTCACTGAATCACAAAAACGCATAACTCTTTCTGTAGCTTGTTTGGAACTATTGCCATTGGAGAAATAGAGCAAAAACAGAGAATATTTGGAATATTATGTCTAAAATGTCACATCACACTCTTTGTTTACTGAACTGTTTTATAAAATCATCACATTTGCAATCGCGCCAATATTCTGGAAATATTTTTTAGTATCATATCTTGCCAACAGAACTCAAACTGTAGTTGTCGATGGGCATAGTTCTGCCCCACAGGGGGTCCGGCGAGGTGTCCCTCAAGGGTCTATCCTTGGCCCGGTCCTATTTACTATTTACATAAACACCATTGCCTCTGTAGTTGATAATGGCAAAATACACCTCTATGCAGACGACACAGTACTATATTGTTCCGCCCCCACTAGCTGAAGCTTACCATTCACTACAGCAATCTTTTAATTTATTACAGGCCACCTTCATTGATCTTAGATTGGTTTTAAACGCTGGTAAAACTAAGTTGATGCAGTTCACAAAGTTTCGCACAGCACCCGCATCATCTGCACTAGCGATTTCCACATTGGATGGGAAGTGTGTTGAAAATGTTTCATCTTATAAATATCTTGGTCTGTGGATTGATGAAAAGCTAACTTTTAAAGTTCATATTGATAAATTAGTGAGAACGCTGAGAGTAAAGCTTGGTTTTTATTTTAGAAATAGATCCTGTTTTACTCTCCAAGCTAGGAGGAAATTGATTAGTGACACTTTCTTACCAGTCTTGGACTATGGGGATGTTATTTATATGCATGCTGCTTCTACCACGCTGCATACACTTGACACAGTCTACCATGGTGCATTACGGTTTATTACTAATGCCAAGTCCCGCACTCATCACTGTCGTCTTTATGAGGCGACTGGTTTTAGCTCTTTAGGTTTGCGTAGATGGTTTCACTGGCATATTTTTATTTATAAAGTCATTAATGGTAATTTACCCAGTTATCTTACTAGTCTGTTGACCTGGAATCATTCCACTTACAATCTCCGCTCTGTTAACATTCTGGCTTTAAAAATCCCACGTATAACAACTGAATTTGGCAAGTCTGCTTTTAGTTATGCTGCTCCTTGGTGTTGGAATTTGCTCCAAAAAGTATTGAAGCTTTCTGTTTTTATCCCACTAGAACATTTTAAACAATTACTTAAATGTTCCAAATTTCAACAATGCACATGTTTTCAATGACCCCTTTATGTCATTCTTAAATTGTTTTACATGTCTTGTAAATCTGCTTTGTTCTGTTTGTTTCTGTGTTTCTGTGTAACTTGTCTAATTGTTGCCCCCAGGGCTCCCTTGTAAAAGAGATTTGAATATCTCAATGGGACATCACCTGGTAAAATAAAGGATAAATAAAAATAAAATAAAATAAATAAATCATATGTTATAATTATGAAAATAACTAGGGCAATTTTCCACCATTTGAATTTTGGGTGCATAGGCTATTAATTCTGCTGGCATTTCTTGCCATCAACCCCCTGATAACATCTAACCCTGCTTTAAGAGAAACATAAACAACAAAACTAACAGTTTTCTTTGTTGTTTTTCGTCATTGGAAAGAACGACATATTTGGCTTTAAAGCATGATTTAAAAAGAAATGTGGCAAATCTACAAAACATATGCCATCATTAATTATCATTTGAATATTGACAACATTAAGCTACATTTGAAAACGTGTATAAAGAGCCATGCTATTTTGAGGAATATTTTCTCTCTAGATTTAAAGATAGTCAAATTAACTATAACAAACAGTTTAAAACAAGCCATAGCTTAAAAGTACTTACAAAAGTAAGACGTGGTGAATGAAGTTCGACTGTTCGAGGTTGTGATGGTCGTCCGATATCCCTTGCCAGTAAATCTTCTTGTTTGAATATGGTCAATTTCTAGTGTTTATATCCAAAAAGAAACGATGCTGGGAGATGTTTTTGTACTTAGCGCGCTCACCGCGATGTATGTTTTTTTCTGGGCTCGTGCAGCGTCACGCAATCGCGCAGAATCTGATGACTGACGTCAATGGTTCTGTTCATTTTGTTCATCAATTGATGTTGCGATGATTTATATAAAAATGTATATCGAGTCATTCTCGAGTCATACAGTTCAAGTCAGTCTCAAGTCATTGGATCTCAAGTCAAAGTCAAGTCAAGTCATTTTCTTAATTTAGTCAAGCAAGTCTCAAGTCCTTAAATTTGCGACTCGAGTCTGACTCGAGTCAAGTCATGTGACTCGAGTCCCCCATCTCTGACCGATACACATCTGAGTTGATGCAGAGCAGAGCTGTTTATATTCCCTTAAGATGTAATGATTGCGTTTACGTGAATACTCGCCAATACAGGCATTTTGACATTATTCTGTGTGTTCGTGCTCAAGTGCAAGCTTGAAAGAGAACTGAAACGTACATATACACACGGGTTAGCATATGGTTATTGTGATGGCCGACAACGTGGCCCCACAGCAAGGCGGTAACTAACCCATGCAGAAACACATTTTTTCCTTTTGTTTGTTTATATTATTTTTGGTTACCTTTTAGTACATTGCATTATTCAATATTTTGTTACAGATCACTTTAATATACATTTCATAATAACGACAGGCACAGATTTGGTTCAATACATTCACTTTATTTATCATTAACACCTTGTTAATGATAAAAAAAGTGAATGTATTGAACCAAATCTGTGCCTGTCGTTATTATGAAATGTATATTAAAGTGATCTGTAACAAAATATTGAATAATGCAATGTACTAAAAGGTAACCAAAAATAATATAAACAAACAAAAGGAAAAAATGTGTTTCTGCATGGGTTAGTTACCGCCTTGCTGTGGGGCCACGTTGTCGGCCATCACAGTTATAGTATTTATATTGTTTCACATGCACATGTTCATAATCAAAAAAGATTATCCACATGCTCCTCAGTCTGATAACAATAAGTCCGGGTGCAGGGAAAATGCAGACAACGTAATCACCGACAGACGTTGCAGGGACACAGATAACGGTGTGCTAAGCAAAGTTTCTTACAGCGCTTTTGCTATCAGATTAAGTTATCTTCTTGGCTCACTTGATTGTACAGCTGCACTTACCTGAAGAAGAGAATGAAGTGATGGACAAGCTGTCTTTCCTTATTTGAATGGTGTTTGGGTTTCATGATATTTATGATAACTCTGTTTCACCTGACAATGTTTCCACTCGACGTATTGATCCATTTGCAGTCAACTTAACAAGCTCCACAGAGCCACCCAGGGCATTTAGTTATAACTTTGAGTTTTAGTTTGCGTGTTTAGGATTTCGCTGCATTTACAGCCAGCAAAGCAACATATGTAGCAAAATTCGAGTAGTATGTTTAGTTTTACTATTCGTGCACACTAGTTGAAAGCTACTGCTTTAAGTTACTTGTGCCAAATCTAAATTAACAAGTAACCGCGAAAAGATTTGCATCTTTTAAAAACTGATTATGTAATTGATTGTTTATAAATGTGTGCTTATTTTAAGGTTTTCTTTTCTGTTTTGCAGGTTGGAACATGCTAAAATGCATGCCAAACACAAAGGGCATGAAGCCATGCATGCAGAGATGGTTCTCATTCTCATTGTCACACTCGTCATTGCTCAACTTGTCCTGGTTCAGTGGAAACAGAGACACCCCAAATCATACAATGTAAGCCCATTATTTGCTCCCTTGCACACACTAACACGCTCATGCACAAAATAAAATGGATTCAGCACGTTTAAACTTTAAGCTAAAATTCTTTAAAATAATTTTTTCCCATCAACCTACACTCTGTAGTTCATAATGGCAAGTCAAAAACCAGATTAGTGATTATTTTGCAAATTTATTAAAAGGAAACCACTGATGTTTCACTTTAGCATAAATATTTAGACACTACCATTAGCCAGTACTTAGTTGAAAAACCTTTGCCACTGATTAGATCCTCAAGCCATTTTGTATGATGCAACAAACTTTGCAAACCTGGATTTTGGGATTATTCTCAAGCTCTGTCAGACTAATTGGGAACCAGTGTTGGATAGCCATTTTCAAGTCTTTCCAGAGATGTTTGATTAGGTTTAAGTACAGTTTAAGGACTCTGGCTGGGCCACTAAGGACTTTTACAGAGTTGTCCCTGCCACTGAAAAGCACCCCACATCATGATTCCTAGACCGCCATGCTTAATCTTTGAGATTGTACTGCACAGGGGACAATAGCACCAGCTACAACTTTTTGTAGCTGGTAAGTTACAACTTAGCCTAGTTTTGATGTGAAAGGGCACTAAGTTACAACATTTTTTTTGCACTGCTGCACCATTTAACCCTGAACTGAAATGTAACTATGTATAAACTAAATATATGTGACCGAACACGGAAACCAGGGACACAAGTCGGCAGCACAACTTGCGAGGAAAATGAGAAAGAAGCGTTTTTTTCCAAAATTGGTGATTTCCGCTTTTTTGCAGAATCTGTTAGTTGAGATCATGAAGAAGCCTCTCCATGTTTGAGATAACAGTATTGGTATATTTAAAAGCGTACATTTTAAGGGTTAAAATCGGCTTGTTTTTCGGAGATTCTGTCTCAGAGTCCTGCACGGGTCCATTTTTGGAGACCCGCGCCCGCCCATACCCGCAAAGTTCAGCACCAGATCCGACCCGTCACCCGTGATAATATCAAAATTAAATCCGCACCCGCCCAGACCCGTTAATATTTGGCCCGTTACCCGACCCGTGATAAATCACACACGCTAAAATCATTCCAATTAAAGTCCTTTATTTTTTTTTATCTCGCACCTCTCTCAACATCACAATAGCCTCATGAAACAGGCTAAAGTGTGTTTTGTTTTGCGCCATTCAAGTAGCCTACATCGGCACCTAAATAGGCTATGAAACCTGATAACGCAAACATCTGGCTATTAATGAAAAGAAAAAAGAACAAGAAAAAAATACAACCTATCTGAGCCTGTCGCTCACAAACAGTAGGCTATCCTATGCATTTACTTTGCCTTAAGTTATACTGTGCAGGAAAAGGATATCGTCCACATGGTTTAAGTTGCGTTCTCCGTTCTTGAATTACAAATCCAGCTGGAAAAGTCTCTCTCTCACTCGCAGCGCTCGATGCTGGGATGGAGAAAACATTCCGTGCAATCAGGTTGGGAAATGTTTTTGTATGCTCGTTCTTAACACTTTTATATACCGTACTCCACTCGCCAACTTTACTTTTAAATCATCAATAGCTACTCCCTATGGCTACTCATGCAACGCAAGCATAAACGAAAGTCGCACTGACGCAGTGCCGGTGACGTGATGGGTCCAAAGGTCATAACGTTGTTGCGTATGTGTAATGGCAATTTAGACACAAATATTGCATATATTTTTCATCCGCTGCTACCCGCCCGCAAGGAGTTCATTATCCGCCCGCATCCCCGCCCGTGAATTTTAGGAATGATTACAATCCACCCGTTTTAGACACTTTTATGCGGGTACCCGCGGGTATCCGCGGGTACCCGACCCGTTGCAGGACTCTGTTCTGTCATGCAGTAGGGGCGTGTCATTGTCTTTGTGTATTTCCATACTGAATAGCCGCCGGCGCTTTTGCCCCTGCCCCCCAACAGCGTGGCTACTTATTATCCAGCGCTCTCTGCTCCTGCTCAAAATTCAATGAAGATTGACGCCGCAAAGATTGAAGATTGACGCCGCAGAAGAGCTGAACTGTGGCAGTTACACCGAAAATGTTTTCGCCGCACTTTGTGGGCTCGGAACACTTCGATGCTTGAATACGGCGGCTCAGCTCGCTGACAGCGGTGGCTGGCTGTTTCATATGTGACGTCCCGATTGCATTGAATTGGGAACGTTTTGTGAACAGGGAACAGACTTAATGGACTGGCAACTCTCTCTATAGAACATGAACTGGCACAGAGAATCGAAATAGAGGATGCAGTTAAGACCTTTGCTGCGATGAAGGCCTGCCGTGCGCGTTTCTAAAACGTAAGTTAAGCTTCATTTGCTCTTTAGTTGTTATTTCAGATGCTGAACCTGCTGATGATATAATGTGCTTGCGGACATTTCATTTGTGTGTGTATACACACAAGAAAGTGGTGTAAAGAAATTTGCAACAGTAATTTGAGGAGGTGAAATATGATTATTTGGAAAATTCCTGTCATGACTGCTTAAAGAAAAATGCCAGCAGGAATTTGCCTCCTGCATAAACTTTAATATTGTTTACATTTTGGGCACACGCGGTTGCACACTATTTGCGTTATATGTAGGCCTATGGGCTTATTGGTCTTTGTGTGTTTTTGCTAGTTTTGCGTATATATGTAGGCTATTGCTTATTGGTCTTTGTGTGTCTTTGTGTGTCTTTGTTGGTTTTGCGTTATATGGCATATAGGTCTTTGTGTGTTGTTGCTGGTTTTGCGTTATATGTATATGGCATATTGGTCTTTGTGTGTTGTTGCTGATTTTGCGTTATATGGCATATTGGTCTTTGTGTGTTGATGCTGGTTTTGCGTTATATGGCATATTTTTTCTTTGTGTGTTGTTGCTGGTATACGTTGCAAATAGAGGGGCAGCACATTGTTTTTCGCCTAGAGCGGCAGAAGTGCATTCGCCGGTCCTGGGGGTGAGTTTCCATAAACATAAAAATTTGTCGTTTGTTTTCATTCTAAGAACACGTACACGTTATCTCATGTTTAGTCTGTTTAGACCTTCCCATACCTACCTATTGTTATTAGCTAGCTCAGGAAAGAAAAATAAAGCTGTTAAGGACAGGGGTGAGCTTTACATGTGGTATGGCTTATCTAAATGAGATGTAAATGAGCCCTATTGTCACTCCCAGCAGCGCAGAGAGGTGAGAACTGCACATCTTTAGAAGCAGTTTTTTTAAATGCCTACCTTCAAATGGCCACATTTTCTCCAAATATTATCAGATTTCTATGTGTTACACACATCGTTGTAAAGCTTGGAGACTACAATTTCAGAATCTGTGAATAACTCAAAATGCCCCAGAACCGACTTGTGTCCCTACTTTCCGTGTTCGATCACATACGGAAGCTTCCAACCAGGAGTTACAGTTTGAATAAAATAGCAGATTGACTGAATAAAAATTTTTGGTCAATGCATTTATGCTGTGACTGTGCCTCAGATGCAATCAACTGAAACGGTCTGTAACCAAATAGTCCATTCGATAAGAACAACAAAGGAATAAATGTTTAAGTAAAGATAACTTAAAAGGCAAATGGACTAAACTCAAACTTGCCAGTTTATTTTTAGTTGTTAACTTAATATTAAATAAATTATAAATCATTAAACCAAGTTTTGTTTTTCACATCAACAGCTTTATTAGGGTTACATTACATGTCTTAACTTCTATAATGCATACTAACTGAACATCGTATATTAACATTTAATCAGTAAAAAATACAATTACAATACTTGCAGTAAATTAAATCAATTGATTAAAAAGGTCTTTAGAAATTGGTCATTTAAAAGTGAAATTGACCAGAACAATTAAAAGCACACTGTAATGAACAACAGACATGTTTATCTATTTTAACTTATCTTTTACTTAACTTATCTTTCACCCTTTGTAATAGTTGTCTGCGAGTCCCTCAGTTTTCCTCTGTGTGAATAGATAGATCTCAACATCATACAGTCACTTTTGGAATGGGTGCAAATATTCTAAAAATGCTGGAAAAACAAAAAATGTACAGGACCTGGATTTTTCTTAAGAACTGTGGGCACATTAATTGATCAGAACAAACAAGTGATACATGAACATCCATTACAAAACAAACAAACAAAAAACAGCCGTCGATCATCCAGCTAACAACACAGAATTAAAGGGTTAGTTCACCCAAAAATGAAAATTCTGTCAGTTATTACTCACCCTCATGTCGTTCCAGCCCCGTAAGACCTTCATCTTCGGAACACAAATTAAGATATTTTTGATTAAATCTGAGAGCTGGATCACTCCTCCATAGGCTTCTAAAGGATTGAAACTTGACAGCCCCGAAAAGTTATTAAAGAAATCGTTAAAAGAGTCCAAGTGACTACAGTGGCTAGGTCTTAAGTTTATCGAGCTACGAGAATACTTTTTGAGCGCAAAAAACAAACAAAAATAGCGACTCTACTTAAGTATTCTCTTTGGGCAAGGAGATTTCACGTGTTGTTATTGCGCAACGCTTCTGGTTGAACGTCACACGCATCACACACATGACAAGCGTCGCCAATAGTGAGCCTACGTGTGACGTATAACACAGAAGCGCTGCGCTGTTACACTGTCAACAGCTTAGAACAGACATAGAAGAGAAGAGATGGTCGAATAAAGTCGTTATTTTTGTGGGTTTTTTTTGCACGCAAAAAGTATTCTCGTCGTTTTATAAACTTAAGATTGAGCACTGTAGTCACTTGGACTCTTTTAACGATTTCTTTAATAACTTTTCGGGGCTGTCAAGATTCAATCCTTTAGAAGCCTATGGAGGAGTGATCCAGCTCTCAGATTTAATCACAAATATCTTAATTTGTGTTCCGAAGATGAACGAAGGTCTTACGGAGTTGGAACGACATGAGGGTGAGTAATTGACCCTTCGCAGGGAGATTGATTGACAGGTGTTCTGACCAATCATACTTCGCCATCCGCCATTTTGTCCGACAAAGCAGTCTGGAGAGTTAGTAGATTAACATGGGAGGATTTGAACTTGAAAAACTGAATATACTGACGCCTTTCCGCGGATAAAACAACATTCCTTATGTTCAATCATGTTTATTTGATGCTATAAATGAACTAGAAGGAAGAGATCATCGGTTCACGAGCAGCTTTAACTGATGCTCTACAGCGATCTGTCACGACACATTAAAGAGCCGCAAAACAGTTTTTATTGTTTAAATTTC
The DNA here is from genome assembly GCA_036326025.1 of Chrosomus eos. Lineage (NCBI taxonomy): Eukaryota > Metazoa > Chordata > Actinopteri > Cypriniformes > Leuciscidae > Chrosomus > Chrosomus eos. The sequence goes on along the minus strand of CM070834.1, from coordinate 30,459,470 downwards.
TTTTTAAAAAATGACCAAATTTGAAAGGTGAGACTTTGTTTAATATGTTTAATATAAAAAGTAACCGAAAAGTATCCTAGTCTGTCCTGTCTGTCCGCGTGTTGTCAGTCTCCTCTCTGCTCCGCGATGTATTTTTCACTGCGTGAGAACATGGTGAGAGCGCGAGAGCGGCGTACAGTAGGTTACCAACCAGAATGCCTAATGCCGCCGCGGCGTTTACCGCGGCAAATTCGCCGCGGTAAAAAAAAGTCGCATTTCAAAGTCGTTCGCGAAATGACCACCAGGTGGCGCAAAGGGATACTGTGCAAACAGCCGTATTTTTAAAGGTGCAGTGTGTAACATTTTTGACTATTTATTAACAGAAATGCAATATGACATCCATAACTATGTGTTCAGTGGTGTATAAAGAACTTACTTAATAAACTGTAATGTTTTTATTACCTTAGAATTAGGCATTTATATCTACATAAGCGCGGGAATCCCCTTCTATGAAGGCCGCCATATTATGACGTCATATTTCTACCGTAGCCGACAGCGAACAAACAGCGTTACAGAGCGCGTTTCGTCACTACCTTGAAAGAGAAGCCGCAGAAAGCTAGAAGAAGCTAGTCATAAACACCGTGAGTGTTTTCCCTTGTCAGTGGTGTAAATATGTAGTTGGATTGTTTCATGTAACTTAATTCTTCACCCTCGCTGTGTTATGGCTTTGCTATGTGGGGATAAATGTGCTGGTTACGTTCGTGAGACAGCTGATTAGTAGGCTACTCTTGTCATTGACCGGAAAACAGTTACAGGAATCACCAACCCATCGATCTTGTAAGCATTTTAAGTCGATCGAGTTTCCAAAATCAGAGAAAAAAGGCTATTGTGTGTAATAAGTGGTGTCTATTGGGATGCGGAGGCACGCGTGCTGTTATTACAATCACATCATTTTTGCCGCACGCACCTTTGGGCTCATGCGGACGCGTCGAGTATAAACAAGGCTTTAACCAGCTCAGCCACAGTAACAGCTCATATTAGCCAGCTAAACTTTTACTACCCTGTTAGAAAAAATCTATAGTTGCATAGTTTCATGTGGTTCTACTCCCTCGCTGTATTATGGGTTTGCTATGTGGGGAGAATGTGCTGGTTACGTTCGTGAGACAATCAGCTGATTACTATTGTGTCGACAGCTCAGACCAATATTATTATATTATATATTAAGACCCTTGATCCTCACCTGACTATGGCTTTGTAAACTTTATCCATGATGTGGTTTATAATGGACTGTGGTACTCCATGTTAGCTGTGGCTTGTTTTACTCTGGCTCACTACGACGATGTTTGTCCCGTTTTAGCCACCGTAGCTTCTTCGAAAGGGAGGGGTGAGCAGTGGGCTGAGCCCTTAGTGTAAACTCGCAAACGAACCGCTAGATGTCGCCAAAAAGCTACACACTGCACCTTTAAATGTAAGTGGGTTCAAAATAAAATATTTTTATAAATAGGCCAATTTGGCTACTACAGCAAAGAACAAAATTACGTTATATCACAAAGTACGTTATATCACATTTCCGGTTCCGATTGGAAGGGTACGCTGGCGCGTTTTGGCTGCCGCTCCTTTCATCCGTTTGTTTGTTTTATTATTATTATTATTGATGAGCGTTCATTAAGAGTTTTGGAGTATGTGAAGATTGCCTATTTTATCGTGAGGAGGATTTACGCTTCGCCCATTGGATTACTGCTTCTATGATGTGGAATTACGTTTCACTCTTTGGATTACTGCTTTTATCACTTACTGTTCTTCGCTGGAATCGCCTTTTCTGCTGTCCATCCCAGGATTTACACCACTGTGAAGTCCCAGCTGGTGTGGACTTCTCCAACATGGCCCTAAGGTACACTGTTCGCCAACTGTCGAACCTTAAGGGTAACTTTTATCTGGCGAACGACACATACACTCTTTGCAGTCATGCTGGAATACTACGACCGACGCGTTATATACATCGCTCTTCAAGACGCAGCTTTTCCTTCTCATCTGTTACATCCACTGTTGCATCCTCCGTTGCTTGTCCTGCATTTCTGCGTAAATCTCAAACGCAGTTGGGTAGACCTAGGGGGGTTAATTCCAACAACTTGTCGTTTCCCAAGCGCGAGGTTGCTTCTCTGGTTTCAACTGCTCCCCGTCTAGTAAACTCTGCGCTTTTCAATACACGATCTTGTCAATAACAAGGCTGTGATACTATCTGACATTATTACAGAACGTAAACTGGATCTTGTGTGTTTAACGGAAACCTGACACAAAGAGTCAGATGGTGTTCTTTTCAATGAACTTACTCCTGCTGGATATGGCTTATTTGATCTCCCGCGTTCCTCTGGAAGAGGTGGGGGCATTATTGTGCTATATAAAAACCAACTCAGCTTGAGTCCTGTGGTTGTTCCACAGTTTAACTCATTTGAATGTCTTGTTTTGAGTGTACCTGCCCACATTTCTACTGCCATAGCTACAGTCTACAGGCCTCCAAAGAAAAATAAAGACTTTATATCTGAATTTGCAGATATGTTGTCCTTGCTATGCCTCAAATTTGAGAGAACTTTAATCTTGGGGGACTTTAACATCCATATGGACAAAAAAGATTCCATAACAACAAAAGAGTTTTTATCTTTATTGGAGTGCTTCGATCTGAACCAGCTCGTGGACTGTCCTACACATAATAAAGGCCATACTCTTGATTTAGTGATTTTAAACGGCTCATTTGTGTCACAGTTGTACACCTCTGACATGGGGCTGTCTGATCATCTGTCAATCTTTTTTAATATGGAACTGCCTGATATAAACACTACCTCTTCTCGCATTATTAACTATCGCAAATGGAGATTGATTGAACCCTCTGATTTCTCAGATTTTATTGATTCTTCCTTGAGCGCATTTTCTTCATCTGATACCCTGGAGGACAAAGTTCTCATGTTAAATTCTGTTCTCTCATCTGGCCTGGACTCATTTGCACCTTTGAAATCACGTCTGGTCTCCTTTGGTCGACCCTCTCCTTGGTACAATGAAAACCTGCGTGCTATGAAGACATCCTGTCGTACAATGGAGCGTAGGTGGCGTATGTCTGGCTTGACTGTCTTTTACCAGGCTTGGAAAGATCAATTACTTGAATATAAGACCCAAATTGCATCGGCCAGGTCTGCCTATTTTGCACAGATAATTGATAACAATCAGAACCACCCAAGACAATTGTTCAACTCTATTAACAAACTCCTTAAATGTAACAGTTATTCAACTGCTCCAGCTTCGTCTCACCTCTGTAATAGGTTTCTTAATTTTTTTAGCTCAAAGATTGAAAACCTCCGTAAATGTATCATTTCTACTCTTCCTTCACCTTCTTCTCTCACAATCACTCCTGAATTTTCTGGTACCCCCCTATCAAATTTTTCCATATTGGACCTTCATTCTCTTTGTAATGAGGTTTCAAAAATGAAAGCTGCCACTTCCATAGTTGATCCTGTACCAACTTGTCTGTTCCAATCATGTTTTGCTAGTTTATGTCCTATTGTACTGAATATTATAAATGATTCTCTGTGCACTGGTGTGGTGCCAACAACATTTAAAACTGCTGCTTTGACTCCTGTACCAAAAAAAAAAGACACAAACGTTGACAATCTAAATAATTTCCGCCCCATTTCTAATCTTCCTTTTCTTGCCAAAATTTTAGAGCGAATTGTTGCTATTCAATTGCACTCCCATCTAGCTGCAAATAATCTCTATGAGCCCCTTCAATCAGGATTCCGTAAACTACACAGCACTGAGACAGCATTAGTTAAGGTTACTAATGACTTGTTAATCGCTTCTGATTCCGGCAGTCTCTCTATTTTTATTCTTCTTGATCTTAGTGCCGCTTTCGACACTGTTGATCATAATATTTTACTTGCTCGGTTAGAATCTGTTTTTGGTGTTTCTGATACTGCACTAAGCTGGTTTAAGTCCTATCTTTCTGATAGAAAGCAGTTTGTTGCTATGGGTGGTTTCAGGTCTGCTATTGGTTTAGTGCATTCTGGTGTCCCTCAAGGTTCTATCCTGGGCCCTATACTTTTTAACATATACGTTTATCCTCTTGGCCAACTTTTAAAATCACTTGGACTCAGTTTTCACTTTTATGCAGATGACACCCAGGTTTATATACATTCAAAACCTGATGTAGATGTGGCTGTGTCTCATCTTTCTTTTTGTATTTCTGAGATAAAAGAATGGATGTCTAGAAATTTTTTATGCCTAAACAGTGACAAGACGGAGGTAATGCTCATTGGTTCACCTCATCAGCTACGGAAGGCTGGTTCCCCCACTTTTAGTGTAGAAGGTTCTACACTTCAATTTCAGACTAAATTAAAAAATCTGGGGGTGATATTTGATAATAATTTGACATTTGTTCCTCATGTTCAGAGCACTGTCAGGACGTCATTCTTTCATCTCAGAAATATAGCCAGATTGCGTCCCATGTTGTCTCTCCCTGTGGCTGAAAAGCTAATCAACATTTTTGTATTTTCACGTATCGATTACTGTAATGCTGTGTTGGCTGGGGTTTCAAAAGCTACCCTTAACAAACTACAGTTGGTACAAAATTCTGCCGCTCGAATTCTGTCTGGAAACAGGACGAGGGATCACATTACTCCGGTACTGGAATCTTTACACTGGCTCCCTGTCAGATTCCGTGTTGATTTTAAAATCTTAATGCTTACTTATAAGGCCTTGCATGGACTGACACCTCATTATATAACTGAACTTTTAACACCCTACACACCAGCACGTGATCTCCGTTCTTTGGAAGCTGGCCTTTTAATTGTTCCGCATACCCGACTAAAATCGATGGGTGATAGGGCATTTTCGTCAAATGCTCCAAAACTCTGGAATTCCCTGCCTATTGAGATTAGGCAAGCAGAATCACTTAGTGTTTTTAAATCATCACTTAAAACTTGTTTGTTTAGGGTAGCTTTTAGATAATTGTTGTATTATTATTATTAATCCTATACTTCATAATGTTTTTATTTTGTATTTTATTTCGTCTCTCTGTCAGCAATTACTAATGCATTGTTTGTTTAATTGTATGTTTTATTATGTTTCTATATTTGTGAAGCGCTTTGAGATAGCCTACTTTTTAAAGGCGCTATATAAAATAAAGTTTATTATTATTATTATTATAAAATATAGAATACATTTTAGCAATGAAAAATAGAATTTGCAGGAGCAAAATACTGTATCTGGTAATCTCCCGAACTGTCAACACAGGCTTTTGCGCTGCACAGAGAGACGCTGCGCTCTCTCGTCTGTGCGCACACTGACTAGTGAATAACCAATCCTGTGGTCGAGTGGTAAAGCTGAATGTTTAAGCAGTACAAAGACATTCAATTCAATTCAATTCAATTCAAGTTTATTTGTATAGCGCTTTTCACAATACACATTGTCTCAAAGCAGCTTTACAGAAAGTGCATTTCAGAAATGTACAAAGAAAAATACAGTTAGTTAATCATGTATAAATTTAGGCATAACATATCGCCGGTGTTTAGTCGTCTCTTCACAGGGGTCGAGTCGTCTCTCCACAGGCGTTTAGTCGTCTCATCACAGGTGTTGGGGCATCTGAAGTCTCCGTGAGAGGCTGGAAACAAACTGGAGCTGACGAACGCCATTTACCTCGGGACTAGCGTCCCGAGATAACAGCAGAAAGACAGATGGGAAATAATTGGCATAGCTGATGTTCATAATATTAATGCATTCGAACTGATTCAGAAGTAGTATAAAAGGTAAGCATTAAGTGAATGCTTGGTTAAAAAGATGCGTCTTTAATCTAGTTTTAAACTGGGACAGCGAGTCTGAGTCTCGAACAATATCAGGAAGGCTATTCCAGAGTTTAGGAGCTAAATGTGAGAACGCCCTCCCTCCTTTAGTAGACTTAGATATCCTAGGAACGACCAGAAGCCTCGAATTTTGTGATCTTAAAGAGCGCGATGGATTGTAGGGCGATAGAAGGTCTGTTAAATACACAGGAGCTAAACCATTTAGAGCTTTATAAGTCAATAGTAATACTTTGTAATTGATACGGAACTTAATAGGTAACCAGTGTAGAGATGATAAAATTGGTGTTATATGATCATATTTTCTTGATCTAGTAAGAACTCTAGCGGCTGCATTTTGCACTAACTGTAGCTTGTTTATTGAGGATGCAGGACAACCAGCTAATAAAGCATTACAGTAATCTAGTCTCGAGGTCATGAATGCATGAACTAACTTTTCTGCATCTGAAACAGATAGCATGTTACGTAGCTAGACATGGGTTCGAAACCTGAATAAACATTTTTTTATATAATTACCATGCATTTCCATTTTACACTAAGGAACAAATCTCATCCAACAGATTGACTGAATTTACGTCTTCAAAAACAGTTCTGTTAAAAAAATAAATAAAACTTCACGGGGTTACATGCAGAAAGAATTTTTAAAAACATGGTTAATAAGGTGCAATTTGCCAGTGGGTGATTTCCCCCCTCCACAGTATAGTGAATCAATGCTATAGGCCTACCCTATAGACCATATCAAATATATATTTTAAATATACAACACGCACGTTTAAACAACAAACAATAAAATCTGAACCAGCGCTTCTGCTCCTGTATTGAGAGACAACATGCAGCGCGTTTCAGTTACGATCCTGGTTCCAGTGGCCTTAATACATTCACGGCTTTTTAAAATGTCACAAAGCGTTTTGAGGTGGTTTTGAACGAAATATTGAAGTTTATAATTAAGTATTTTGACACACCACGCCTAGTGCTTATTCTAAAATGGGGTTTTATTCTGCCATTGAATTAGAGTTCGACAAACGCAGCTGCGCGTTCACTTGAATTTATTTTTCTGCTAAAATAACTTAATAGGCTATAGCCTACGTCGTAATTTTTGTTATACAGATAGGATATCATATTTTAAAACTGTAAAAGGTCTACTTTTATTCATGTAAAGTAGGCTACAATAGGCTAACAACAAAACCTTTTCTCACTCATTTGAGCGAACACACACTGGAGAAACAAACGTTTGGGCTTTTTTCAGTGAGCTACAGTAGGTAGCCAACCAGAATGCCTATTGCCGCCGCGGCGTCTGCCGCGGTGAATTCACCGCGGCAAAAAAAACCCAGTTGCATTTCTAAGTCATTCGCGAAATGACCGCCAGGTGGCGCAAAGGGACATTTAGCGAAAGCAAAACGTATGTAAAAGTAGCCTACATTTTAAATAGAATATAGCAAACTTTTAGAGCAGAACATTTTATGAATCAAAATTTAAAAGAGGCCTATCTCGCAGTCAGTGAAAATAAATTAGGTGCAATCAATGATGCTAAACTATTGAGGAATGAGAAGATTGAAGAGTGCATCAGTCGTTTGTGGGCACACTGACGCTTAAACAGCCGAACTTGTGGTCGAGTGGTAGAGCTGAAGGTTTAAGCAGTAGGCTACAAAGACACGGGTTCGAAACCCGAATTAATATGTTTTTTATATAATTACCATGCATTTCCATTTTACACTAAGGAACAAATCTCATCCAACAGATTGACTAAATTTACGTTTTCAAAAACAGTTCTGTTAAAAAATAAACAAACAAAAAAACAAAAAACTTCACGGACAGGACAGCAGACAGCAGGACTGGAATTCTTTCAGAAATAATTTTAAAAAACATGTTAAGCAAGGTGCGATTTGCCGGTGGGTGATTTCCCCCCTCCACAGTAGGCTATAGCGAATAGGCCTACCCTAAATAGACCTTATCAAATATAGTATATATATTTTTAAATATAGCCTAAAACACGCACGTTTAAACAACAAACAATAAAATCTGAACCAGCGCTTCTGCTCCTGTATTGAGAGATAACATGCAGCGCGTTTCAGTTACGATCCTGGTTCCAATGGTATTAATACATTCACGGCTTTTTAAAATGTCACAAAGCGTTTTGATGTGGTTTTGAACGAAATATTGAAGTTTATAATTAAGTATTTTGACACACCACGCCTAGTGCGTATTCTAAAATGGGGTTTTCTTCTGCCACTGAATTAAGTTCGACAAACGCAGCAGCGCGTTCACTTGAATTTATTTTTCTGCTAAAATAACTTAATAGGCTAGGCTATAGCCTACTTCGTTATTTTTGGTCATACAGATAGGATATCATATTTTAAAACTGTAAAAGGTCTATTTTATTCATGTAAAGTAGGCTACACTCACAGTAGGCTAACAACAAAACGTTCTCACTCATTTGAGCGAACACACACTGGTGAAATAAATGTTTGGGCTTTTCTCAGTGAGCTTCGACATGGCCGAGTGGTAAAGCTGACGGTTCATCAATCGGCAGACCTGCGTTCAAATCCCGAACAAACATGGACTTCTGTAAAAAATCTATATATTTTTTAGGCTATTAATGCAGATTTGTTTAGTTCTAAAACTCTGTTACACCACATATTTTTTTGCTTATATTTATAAAATAATATTACCATGCATTTCCATTTTACACTAAGGAACAAATAGGCTATCCAACAGAACGACTTTAGATCTGTAGCTAATAATACCAATTGTTCAAAAGCAGTTTTGTATAAAAAAAAAGATATATAGGCCTATATATATCTATATTTGTTTTATTCCCTATAACCTACATAGAGTTTTTAAAAACATGGTTTTAAGTAAAGTTTTCGACAAACGAGGCAGCGCGTTCATTTGATTTATTTTTCTCATAACAGCTAAAATAACTTAATAGGCTATAGGCCTACGTGATTTTTTTTGGTCATACAGATAAGAGTAGAGTAGCCTACATCGTTCAAAACTGTAAACTTTTTTTAGGCTAATGACAAAAGTGTATCTGTCGTCTCTCTCGGTCTCCGGGAACTGCGCGTCACAAAAATTAACCGAAAGCCACTTGCCTCAGCTCAGTCAAGATAGGAAATCGGCTATGTCTAAAGCCTTTAAATGTCTAAATATTTAGGTTAATAAATGTTATCTGATTATGTAATCCATATGAAAACGAGAGGTACAGAGAATCTGCTCAAATATGTTTATGATGTGATTGTGAGCGCCTCGCAATGAGAAAATGACAAGGTGAAAATCTCGTTTAATTAAATGTAGAGACTAAATCGCCCTGAATTAAAATGTAAAAACAGATCAAATCATTTATTCGTCGAAGTGTTGCTATATTGTTTCATTTAAAGTTCATAATTATTATCTAAATGTTATTTAGTTTATCATCAGTAGGCTACCACGAAGCACCGATATTTATTTGAATAATAATAATTTAAAAAATAACTAATTCACATTTTGCATGCCTGGACCCAAAGATCCCTGTAGAATTTAATATTGAGTTGAGCATTTTGTTCATGACAACAAAATGAACATGCGTTTGAAGATTAGGCTATATTTAGTTTTGCTTGGAAAAAGCTGGCCCAAACCAGTTTTATTTCTTAAATTATTTAAATAATGAAATATTTAGTAATAAACTTTTATGACAGAAATACCACATGTAGCTTAAATCATTTAATTCTTTCATTATCAACACTTTAATAGCCTAATGCTAGAAGAGCGATTTAAGTGTGAATTGCGACCTCTCCTTATTTTAAGTCAGACTCAGACTCAGAGAGCCTGTGGGGGGTTTGGAGGGACAGACAATAGGTGTTAATGTTCCTCATTCATATGGAGAGTGTCGGATAGCCAGCCCGATGGCAAAGGCAAAATTATTTTAAGGATAGGCTACATCTCTCGATGTGTCCCCATATTTGATTAAATTATAAATATTGTTGTTTATTTATTGTAGCCTATTTAAAGTGTTTTCACACACAAATTTAAATTGAAGTGTTCAATCCAGTTGTTTCAACTGGTTCTGTCGAGTTTAATAATGTTTGAGCAAGGGAGACTAAATAAACTTGCTGAGATCCAGCGCGAGAGAGGCAAAACTCATGTCTTTAATTTATGTTGCTTTGGACTATTTTCGATTTGTACCGTTTCGTTTAATTTAGCTGCAATTTCTTTGGCAAAACAAATTTAAAATGTAGCAAGAATAAGATTGTGTGTTTCTTTTTTGCATGGAAATAAAGTCTAAATGCAAGTTAGGTTGCCACCGGTCCCGGTTTTACCGGGATTGTCCTTCTTTTTAATAACCTGTCCCGGGAAATTTAAGCACTCTCCCGGGACAATGAATGTCCCTGTTTTCGAAAGGCTACGTGAATATGTAAGTTCAAACCATAGACTGTAGGTTCAAACTGTGTAGCACGCGGCCGCTTGCACGGCAGAGAGCAGAGAGAGGGAGAGACAGAACACCGGCTAGATCCCCCCTAACTACAGATGGTAGTCGCCGCTCAAAGTGTGGGGCGCGCCCCTCTATGGGTGGGAAATAGCATAGAGTGACAGGTTGGGCGCGCCAACGGGAGGAACTTTTCCTTTTTATGCCTTTATATCTTTATTCGTTCATGGCGAGTCTACATCGCATCTTCATCTTTGCAGCGACGCAGAAAACACCAGTTTATTAATAAACAATTAAATGTCTCCTTGCTATTTTTGTCTCCGGCTCGTGCGCTTGAGTGCAGCTTTATAACACTCACTCATTACCCTGTATAGCCTATTTAAGTTATTAAATCAATATAAAGGTGTGATTTGTCCACTGATGGCTTAAATAAACAACTAGGCTACTAGTTGACTAGAAAAAACTAGTCGGAGACAGCCTGAGCGCGCGACCCTGAGCGGAATGAGCGAGCTGAGGAATAGGCCTATCCAGAAATGCTCTGATCGGAACAAAGGAATTTTGACATAATTAATCATTAGTTTATATCTCATGCACTGCCCATAATTTTAATCCCATATCAAACACATTAGCCTATGTTAGCCTATGTCTATTTGAATTTTTTTAATTTTTTTGTCTTGCCAAATGGATTTCTCTTCTTTTCTTTTTTAACATTTTGACACAGCAGCACTTTTATTTTCTCTATTTTTGTTTTTGTTTGTTTAGTTTGTATTTAGATACTAGCCTACTTGTTACTTCAATAAATTGGAACATTTTAAGCTTGTTGCGTATTTCATTAGCATTGCGTTGGGGCGATGGGGGCAGTGGGGCTTGAAAATTATGAGTCTATCCATCGGGTGCAGAAAAAAGATTGCATGTGTGTGCTAGTGTGCGTGTGTTTATGAAGCGAATGTAAGAAGCCCCCCTTACAACCCCCAGCTCTACTGTAGCAATGTTGTAATATGCCATTGATTATTAAAAAAACGCTTGACTTTAAATAAATAAACAGTTAATAAACTCGCAAATAAACAGTCAACTATTTAAGCATCAAGAAGGGTTAAAGATTAATGCTGTCGGCCAACATGTTGTTATATTGAGATTCGATCTCGGGCCTCTTGGATCTCCGTGTCGTTGCGTTAACCACAGAGCTACCGCCTGAACGTTTACGTCAACGTCTTATACTCTTCCAAAGCCTTGATGTAGCCTAATATGTTTCTATTGCAATGTTTTATATTGAAATGTTTTCAGTATTTATTCAATTTAATTTAAGTATTGTGATGAATTATTTTAACTACATTTCACTTAAATTCATCTGCTACCAGCTTTCAATCGCTCTGAATGAGCCGCGACGCAGCGGCAGTTTACGCAATAGAGAGAATAAACGGACACTTTTCAAAGTCTGTGATTGTAGCGCCTCTTAGCGGTTAAAGGCAGCAAATACACCCCGAATTTCACCGCCGCGGCAAAGCGGCGGCGTTGAAAGTATTATTCTGGTTGGTAACCTACTGTACATGGCCGAGCGGTAGAGCTGACGGTTCATCAATCAGAAGACATGCGTTCAAATCCCGAACAAACATACTGTAACAAATTTTTCTTTTTAGGCTATTAATGCAGATTTGTTTAGTTCTAAAAGTCTGTTCCACCATATATTTTTTTGCTTATAGGCCTATTTATAAAATAAAATTACCATGCATTTCCATTTAAACTAAGGAACAAATAGTAGCCTTTCTTCCTTCTTTCTTTTCCTTCCTTCCTTCTTTATTTTCCTAGGCTATCCAACAGAACGACTTTACATCTGTAGCTATAGTACCAATTGTTCAAAAGCAGTTTTGTAAAAAAAAAAAAAAAAAATGATATATGGGCCTAGCCTATATATATCTATATTTGTTTTATTGCCTATAGCCTACATAGAGTCTTTAAAAACATGGTTTTAAGTAAAGTTTTCGACAAACGAGGCAGCGCGTTCATTTGATTTATTTTTTCTCATAACAGCTAAAATAACTTAATAGGCTATACGTGATTTTTTTGGTCATACAGATAAGAGTAGAGTAGCCTACATCGTTCAAAACTGTAAACTTTTTTTAGGCTAATGACAAAAGTTTATATGTCGTCTCTCTCTGTCTCCGGGAACTGCGCGTCACAAAAATTAACCGAAAGCCACTTGCCTCAGCTCAGTCAAGATAGGAAATCGGCTATGTTTAAAGCCTTTAAATGTCTAAATATTTAGGCTAATAAATGTTATCTGATTATGTAATCCATATGAAAACGAGAGGTACAGAGAATCTGCTGAAATATGTTTATGATGCTGGCGCCTCGCAATGAGAAAATGACAAGGTGAAAATCTCGATCTAATTAAATGTAGAGACTAAATCTCCCTGAATTAAAATGTAAAAACAGATCAAATCATTTATTCGTCGAAGTGTTGCTATATTGTTTCATTTAATGTTCATAATTATTATCTAAATGTTATTAAGTTTAGTACCACGAAGCACCGAGATATTTGTATTTGAATATTTATTTGAATAATAATAATTTTAAAAATAACTAATTCACAATTTGCATGCCTGGATCCAAAGATCCCAGTAGAATTTAATATTGAGTTGAGCATTTTGTTCATGACAACAAAATGAACATGCGTTTGAAGATTATATTTAGTTTTGCTTGGAAAAAGCTGGCCCAAACCAGTTTTATTTCCTAAATTATTTAAATAATGAAATATTTCGTAATAAACTTTTATGACAGAAATATCACTACATGTAGCTTAAATCATTTAATTCCTTCATTATCAACACTTTAATAGCCTAATACTAATGTATAGAAGAGCGATTTAAGTGTGAATTGCGACTTCTCTTTATTTTAAGTCAGTCTCAGTCTCAGAGAGCCTGTGCGGGGTTTGCAAGGACAGTTCAGACTGATGCAGGAGGACAATAGGAGGTGTTAACCCTCAGGGGTCTGAGCTGTTTTGAGGCTCTTTCGGTGTTTTGATATGCCCTGACATTTGTGCTTATTTCAGCTACTTAAAACATACCATTTGCCAACATATAAATTTGCTGTATTCAGCACAAACTCTGCTACAATAATATGTGAGCAAAATGGATGTACATGTTGGCATTTTATAGAAAAAAAAATAATATGCGTGGTTAGTACGTTTTGGGAAAAAAAAATGTTACCACAATAAGGCCATTTAACACATACTGAATAGTTGTCCACAATACTTTTGAGTTACTATTCTTGTAGGCTAGAATTTTTACTTCAAAATGAAGTGAAAATCATTCTGACCACTCTTTCAGAAACATCAATATAACGTATTTATATTTCTTACATCAGTTTTTGGGTCAGCAGTGCTGTATGCGTGGGAGTGTTAATGCCCATGAATATTAATGTGATTTACACCTGGGAAGACTAAAGACACTCCCCTAATGACTAATGGCCCATCAAGGTGCTGTGAGGCAGCCTGAACAAAGAATGAGAGGAGATTCAAAGGTTTTTCAATCTGTTTTATTGTAATTCCTCTATGTGGAGAAACTAAATGTTCTAAATTTGCTCTAAGTAAATCAAATGTGAGTAAAATAAATAAATAATCAGTCAGCTATAAACAAAGCAATTGTGAACAATAAATAAACAAAAGTAAAGGCAGGTATCTCACAGTAAATGCTTATGCCCCGTTGATGCGGGCTCTAAGCAAATCAAATGTGAGCAAAATAAACAAAAGTAAAGGCAGCTCCTTGTTGCTCGTCTGAATGTTTGTCTTGGCCCTCTTTGCCACATTCCTATAAAAATAATAATATTAATAAAGGTTAATAAAAGGTTGATCAAAGTACTATCAGTCAGGGCTATCAGGGCAATCAGCATGTCGATAAAAAAATAAAAAAAAAATAAGCTATTTTATATTAACATTACCAATCAATAATTGTAATATTGTAATATTGAACTTTTACATTATGACGATGTAAACACAATTAGGGTACATTTCATCTGTAAAATGTCTATGCTATGTCTATGTCTAATGTCTTACTCAGTATTATTCTCGATCGCACTGAGAACTGAATGACACCTGCGTGCTCCTCTGCGAGGTGCTGGAGAAGGAGAACGTGATGCACTTTCCTAAAAACAACACAAAATAACTGTTAGCATACATTATGTATACAACAGAGTATCTTGATGGCCCATATAGAATGGATGCTGATAACACAATCAAAGAAACTGTATTATTATTACCATTATCAATCACTAATTACCATGGATTACAAAAAGACATTTGTAATTTCACACAAGAATATGAACTTTTACATTATGATGATGTAAACATAAGAGGCTACATTTCATCTGTAAAATATTAGTCTCACTTACTCAGTATTATTCTCGATCGCACTGAGAACTGAACGACACCTGCGTGCTCCTCTGCGAGGTGCTGGAGAAGGAGAACGTGATGCAGCCGCACTTTCCTAAAAAACAAAACAAAATAACTGTTAGCATACATTATGAATACAACAGAGTATCTGTTGATGGCCCATATAGAACGCACGCATTTATGATTTACTCAATGAATGGATTGTTCGCGAACGACACATCACTACATTTCAAACATTTACACTGTATACACAAACAGTGCATAAGCCAGTAAGCATAATAAGTGTCATAGGCTAACCAAAACTGAACATTTGCGAGTATGGCCCATATAGACAGCACGCATTTAGGGATAGGCTACACAATGAAGTTCGCGAACGAACGACACATCACTAACTTACATTTCAAACATTTACACCTATTCACAAACAAGTAGGCCTATTTACGCATGATAAAGTGTCATAGGCTATTCAAAACTGAACATTTATATACTAACATATTGTATTTAGACAGTAGCCTATCACGTATTTTACCGGAGTCTGAAATATATTTCTATCACAAAAAATGCATTACACATAGGCTAAGGCAGTAGGCTATTTTAGCATGATAAGTAGTCATGGGCTAAACAAAACTGAACATTTATATGTAAAAAAATATATTGTATTTAGACAGTATCACATATTTTACCGGAGGCTGACATATATTTCACTAAATCATAACCAAGCAGTTCGAAAACAAAATGCATAAGCATAAGGCAGTAGGCTATTTAGCATGATAATCAGTGTCATAAACTTATCAAAACTGAGTGAAATATATAGGCTAATATAGCCTACAAATATGTTTAGAGAATATCACATTTAAAAACACAAGCGTACACGAATAGGAATATTGTGAGGCAAACTTTCATGTGTCAAAAGCTAACCAAAACTAGGCAAAATACAGTCTGAAAATTCATTTGAGCTCTATATGATCAGAAAAGGAATTACATAACAAACAACTTACTCCGAACGTATCCTCGGCGGGGTTGGTCGTCCGAGTTGCAATGTTTCTCTGGGTGAAAGTTCTTCTCTGCTGTCCAGTGTCCAGAATCATCTGAAGGGCCTATGTGCTGCCATCCTCAAAACGCGATGAACTATCAGTGAATCTGAAGAAACTTTGTGTTGTTATGGGCGGCATTGATCGCGGGGCGTGCCGCGTGTGCGATGCGATCACCTATTTACCATGTGAAAAGCGCTGGGGGCGTGTCTGCGTCAGCTGATTACAGATAATGAGGGGAGAACGAAAAAACTGTAACTCTCCTTGGTTTCAAACGGATTACATAAACTGGAAATATTAATTTTTCATTTAAAAGAAGAGAATCTCAGCTTCATAAAGAGACATCTCTCGTATCTCTGTGACAAGTATTGACAGTTAGTTATTTTTTCGGACGCGTTTCTGAATGGACTTCACTGACAGAGAGAAGGGAAAACGCACAACATGTTTATTTTTCTTTATTTGACGAAAAGCACAACACTTTGTTTTTATTGTGAGTACCCACAAAAAAAATAGAAACTAAACAGGATCTAATGATGTACAACACTTAAATGTAAGATAAAAATCAACAGAGTAATTTGATCCTCTTTTGCACTGATAAGGAAAACATCGAGCTCATCACGCCCGCGTGACGGCCGACCTCAGAGGGTTAATGTCCCTCTTTCATATGAGAGTGTCGGATAGCCAGCCTGATGAGCAGGCAAAGACAAAATTATCTCTCGATGTGTGTGTCCCCATATTTTATTAAATTATAAATATTGTAGTTTATTTATTGTAGCCTATTTAAAGTTTTTTCACACACAAATTTAAATTGAAGTGTTCAATCCAGTTGTTTCAACTGGTTTTGTAGAGTTCAAGAATGTTTGAGCAAGGGAGACTAAATAAACTCGCTGAGATCCAGCGCGAGAGAAACTCATGTTTTTAATTTATGTTGCTTTGGACTATTTTCGATTTGTACCGTTTCGTTTAATTTAGCTGCAATTTCTTTGGCAAAACAAATTTAAAATGTACAAAGAATAGATTCTGTGTTTTTGCATGGAAATAAAGTCTAAATGCAATCCTGTTTTACATTTTTTTTTAAACTGTTCCACCACTTCATTTAAACCTTGAATTGTTCGATGGGGTTCCAAGTTTAAGTATTTTTAGTGTTTTTTACATTACACAATAATTTAGCAGACTAAAGACGAGCTTCATTTTCATTTTCAATCGGCTAACAATCTTCCTTCAACAGTTTTGTCGTCTGTGTAGCGGCTCTACAGGAATGTAGCAATGTTGTAATGTGCCTAGGGCTGGTCCGAATACCATTTTTTGAGCTTCGAAGCTTCGGTAGGAATGAACATCGAATATTCGAAGCTTCGAAATCTCTATTATGTCTCAGACATCCCAAGTCTCCCGCATATTGATAGCGGCTCCCTGATGCCCGCAAATGTGTTAAAATCTCCCGGAATCTAGCTGCTCGCGAGCTCCAAACCGTGTAGCGCACGCACGACAAAGAGAGGGAGAGACCTTGCGTGTGTCGTGTGTGCAAATGTGCGTGTGTGTGCAAGTGTGCGTGTGCCTCTTAAAGCGCTTGTAAAATGCGCTTCAAATTCTCGAAATAATAATCATGCGCTGATGATTACCGTTTCGAGGGGGATGCCAGATTTGCAAAAAAAAAAAAAACGAATATTCGAATGTCACATTTTCAAACCGAATACCAACCCACCGAACAAATATTCGAATATTCTGGTCCAGCCCTAAATGTGCCATTGATAATTAAACAAAATGCTTGACTTTAAATAAATAAACAGTTAATAAACTCGCAATTAAAGAGTTACCTATTTAAGCATCAAGAACGGTTAAAGATTAATGCTGTGTCGGCCAACATAATGTTATATTCATTGAGATTCGATCTCGGGTCTCTTGAGATTCGATCTCGGGTGTCTTGGATCTCCGTGTTGTTGCGTTAACCACAGAGCTACCGCCTGAACGCTATTAGATCAACGTCTTATGCTCTTACAAAGCCTCATTGATGTAGCCTAATATGTTTCTATTGCAATGTTTTATATGGAAATGTTTTCATTATTTATTCAATTTAATTTAAGTATTGTGATGAATTATTTTAACTAAATTTCACTTGAATTCATCTGCTACCAGCTTTCAATCGCTCTGAATGAGCCGCGGCGCGGCAGATTACGCAGTAGAGAGAATAAACGGACCCTTTTCAAAGTTTTTCAAAATTGTAGCGCCTCTTAGCGGTTAAAGGCAGCAAATACACCCCGAATTTCACCGCCGCGGCAGAGCGACGGCGGTGAAAGTATTATTCTGGTTGGTAACCTACTGTAGCTTGTCGGACATAGCAACAGTAACTAAGGAGGGCGGGAATTTTTTCAGATTCTGCAATGTGATGGAAACTTTTGACCACAACTGCAGGCTAACATCAGTGAGATCTCATCCAGTGATAACTGCCACTGTTGGTTCAAAGGTCCTCATTGCAGTCCTTAAGATGAATGGTTGGGGATGGGAACGGAGGATCCTGTGATTAAAGTAATAAGAACAGACTCGAGAGTCGAGAGACAGAAACGTTAGTCGATTAAATTTTTGTTACAGACGTCAGAAATTGAAAGTCTTGTGTGATTCAGCTCCAAATGCGAGGCCTGAAATGTCCGTACCTGATGGTAGACTTGTAGTCAAGACCGCCTAAACCAAGACCAAGACACTACCAAGACCAGAGGGTATCGAGACCAAGACAGAAAAAGTCGGACCAAGTCGGAGACCGAGACGGACCAAGTCGGAGACCGAGACGGACCAAGTCGGAGACCGAGACGGACCAAGTCGGAGACCGAGACGGACCAAGTCGGAGACCGAGACGGACCAAGTCGGAGACCGAGACGGACCAAGTCGGAGACCGAGACGGACCAAGTCGGAGACCGAGACGGACCAAGTCGGAGACCGAGACGGACCAAGTCGGAGACCGAGACGGACCAAGTCGGAGACCGAGACGGACCAAGTCGGAGACCGAGACGGAGACTGAGATAAAAAAATCCAGGTCCTGTAAATTTTTTGTAAGAACAGTGGGCACATTAATTGATCAGAACAAACAAGCGATACATGAACATCCATTACAAAACAAACAAACAAAAAACAGTCATCGATCATCCAGCTAACGACACAGAATTAAGAATGAACGGTCACTTTTAAATTTTTTTTTATTAATTCAGCTATAATTTTGAATAAAATGTAAACATATGTTAAGTGAAATAGCTCAATCAGGCCAGTACTTATTTATTTTTTTTTTTTTTTTAACATATTAACCCTCCTATTATCTTTGGGGTCAATGTTTCAATGTTTAACGTCTGTAAATACATGATTTTATAATTTTTTTTGCTTCAGATTTAATGACTTTTCCTAATTTAATGGGGACTACTCTGTAAACATAAAATTAACCTGCTGATATTTTTTTAATGTCCTGTACACATTTTGTAGCATCGGTGTTCCTTGGGGTCAGTTTGACCCCAGGCTCTTTTAGCTGTATAATAAAAAAGAAGAAATATTACAATTTCACACACATTTGTTTTGGTTGTTTTATTGAGGTCACTATATCATGTTATAATTTGAATTTATAATGTTCATTATAATTTTATATATTCAATATTATATTAAAAAACCCTTTGTTTTAGGGCTCTAACCTAACATAACCATATCTGTAGTATTGTGAGAACCACTAGTAGTTCACATGACATGTGATATAATTCTCATGAGAACTAATAATTCTTTACCGTGTGTAGCGTATTTGGCTGAATCATCCATCCTTAAATCCATCCATCCATCCAAAAATCCATCCTTATTTCTTTCCTCAAGAAGAATTCAATTACTCTGTTGTACAGGTTATCTGTGCGTTTCAGTTCCAACAGTCGTGTCTGTCCTGTCATATTTCTAGCATAAGTTTTACTTCGCTTTAGGGCTGAGAGTGTCTGCTCGACAGAAGCAGTGGACACAGTCACCGCAAAACATGACGATGTGTACAGCTCTCACACAGAGTTTTAAAGGAAATCAATGAGATCGAGCAGTGTTCTGTGACTCTGCGTTAAGCTTAGGCTGAATAAGGGATTTTCCCGGTAGGTTTGAACCTGCTGGGGGTTGAGGAGGGAAAGAAAAATTAATTTGTGGGTTGAAAAACTATTAAATCTACAGGAATGTATTTTAGTTTAAGCAGTTCGCTACAGATGCGGATACTGACTACCAGTAATAGTACGCGCTCTGAACATCCAATCAAAGAACGTGAAAATGCAGACGTTATTGTATGCCTGCTAAATGGCCCCGGGGCAGTCAGATCAATCTGATTGGCAGATTAAATCTGACTGATTATCTGATTGGATAAAGCAACGGTTTTATTGCCATTCATTTTAAGCAGGCGCCCGCACTGTCGATTCTGAAGGCCTCAAGGCAGATTTATCTGGCCATGCCAATGCATGATGGCTGAAATATGATTGGATAAAAGCTCTAACATAAATATACACTACTGGAAGCAGCGCAACCAGTGATTCTGATAGTGTTTAGGCCAGTAGAGAAGGCCTTGCTGGCCCTGACGGTTAATGCCACATTTCCCATTCCATGACTAGTAAAATAATCGCAATTTACTCTGTGTAAAATAGCGTAATCCGCAGGACACGGAGATGGGTAAAAAGGTTGGTGGCTACACATTCTGCAGATTGGGCTAAGGGGGTCGCACACCGGACGAGAAGCGTAGCTCCGCGTGTAGCACACCGGACGCGCACTTTCTCAGTTTATGGCCAGCAATATTGTTATGTTTAAGGACATCATGAAATTAAGATAATGTCTACTATGTTATGATTGTACTGTACAATTAAATACAATCGTTGCGAAGTCTGCAGTCTAAACACTTTACCTCAGTCAGAGGGAGTGCATCCGTTCTGAATGAATGAATCTCACCTGAAAATCCGAGCCATTGCTGGAATGGTGCCGTCAGTGTGTGTAAACTCAAAATAATGTGCTCGAATTTTAAAGCCGTGGCGCTGCGCTTCTCGTCCGGCGTGCGACCCCCTTTAAGGTGCTGTTTTCTTTGAAGCTGAAGAACTCCCATACTGGCGAGCTTAATTTTCTTTAATAATCCATTTTGAGAAGAATGTAGTCAATCCCCCCACCCCCATTTTCATCTGGGAATAAAAAGCAGGTAAAAAAGTGACCCAAAAAAATCCTTTGTTCTTGTCACTGAATACTTTAATTTTGTACTATATGTACCTTGTTCTGATAATTTTGTTTAGAGGTGAAACATGACCTCTAGATTTCTAGATGGGTTTTGGAAGCTAACAATCTAATGAGAATTTTTTTTTTCTCCGCCCTAAAGTTGGTAACCCTCTTCCAAATGTGGGTGGTTCCTCTGTACTTCACCACTAAACTGCACTGGTGGAGGTTTCTAGTGACGTGGTTCATCTTCTCTATTGTCACAGCCTTCATCACTTTTCGTGCTACCCGCAAACCACTGGACTGCACCACTCCAAGGTAACCAAAAATAGCTTTATCATCATGCCATGGGACTTTGACCCTGTTTAGCTGTGTGTGACTTTCTGGTAGGTATGTGTATAAACCATGTTTGAAGTAAGGGTGTACAGTATTGACAAAAAAAGATATCTCAGTTTGTTCTGGGAATTTGAGAATAACAGTAATTAGACAATAGTTTTATGAGTGTGTTATTGTGCTAGTACTTTGGCTGGTTTAGGCCTATCATGGACTGCTGAAGCGGGTAATACAACATTTACTCTCCTGATCCAGCAATATGCAAAGCATGTTAACTAAAAATCGGCCACCCAGTTTGTTAATGCAACAAAAAATTATTCATGTAATTCCAATGGAAATGAATAAATTAAACTTTCATATTAAATATATTTAAGTGGATTGAACAGAATGAAATTAAGTTTGGACAAAATGTATAGCAATTGTGTTGCATTAGCTCACTTTAAGTAATTTGAACAAGTAGCAAAAAAAAAACTCATATCATTCCAAACCTGTATGATTTTGGTGAATGACAAATTAAATCTTGTGGGCATATTTTTGCATTTATTTTTTCTTTTGATTTTTGGGTTGAAGTAGGACCCAGACATTTCTTGGTGAATTTAGTCTTTTGTCTCTTTCTCTCCACAGGCTTGTTTATAAATGGTTCCTCCTTTTGTATAAGATCAGCTACACCACTGGAATTGTGGGCTATACTGTAGTTATGTTCACCCTCTTTGGCATCAATCTTATATTTAGGTAAGTTATTAAGCTTCATGTTTTAACACTGAAATGTCAATGATTATTAGGGTAGCTGACTATAACATTGTGTTTTTAAAAACATCTCTAACTAACTAAGGTAGTTTTTTTTTGTTCTCACCATTTTTTTCAATATTTTTTTTGCCTCATAGTTAATTTATTTTTAATTAAATGTATTAATAGTTAATGCAATGTGGCAAATGTAGAACAAAGTACAACTTTTTCATGCCGCTTCTAACGGCAGCTGAAGTGATGCGATAACTTTACCAATCGTCGATTGGCTCTTATTTAGAAGGTGGGACTTATTCGCCATATTGAGCTTTGCACTTTTTCCCATTCAAAACAATACAAGTGACGCATCTTGTTATTCTATAGTCTTTGGTAATACACAAATGTCGATGTCCACATTCAAGCGTTTCATACAATGGGCTTAAACAACTCACTGTGATCTATATGATTTTCATTTACAATAATAAATTCTATCCTAAATAAATCCTATATATTTAAAAGTATGATATGTATGCTTCTGAATGTAGTAAATTAAAAGTTACCCAAAACAAAAATACTCCCATAAGGTAACGATACTTGAAAAGTATATTTTGTTATTGTCCACCACTGTTCATTATACAGCGAAGCTTCTTTGTAAGCCCGACTCAATCGGCCCAATGGAGGTTTTCCGATAGAACAGGTGAAGGTCTCTGCGTGTTACTGCCTTTCAAAATATTTTGATTAAATGAAATACATTTTCTCCTATGTATTAACTCGTTATTTCATCTGACTCCATAAATGAAAACGGTTTTAATGATATCTGTGCATCATTAAATGTGAGGTAAATGTATCATGCCAATTTCATAATCAGTTCAAAGATAATGGATACAAAACATCAAATGCTCTGGAATAAGGAGAAAAGATGTGAACCTGACATTAGAAAATACATGAAGCTGAGAGTCTTGGTCACTCTCAGCATCACAGGCTAATTTGAGTTACAAATTGCCCTGAACCTCCTGGTGCATTTCATTATATAGACAGACCAAGGCAGAAACCTCTTTTCAAATGTTAACATGAGTTCACAGTAAGAATTTACATTAATCACCGTCCCAGACTTACTGGGGGCAGAAGTTGATTTACATGGAAACATTTGCTAACAATGGGAATTTGATTTGAGTTTACACCTCCTGAGAGCAGGAGACCATTTGTCTGAAAGACCCTCCTTTGTGTGCAAGTTATCTCTAAACTCTTAACTTTATTACCTTTTGTTTTACTCTTTGGGAATGAGACCTTTGTCGCAATGAGACATTTCAAATGATACCAAACGTGTAATACTGTATGATAATTATTCACATTAAACCATATAAATTCTAGGTAGGGATGGGTGAAGGGAATGTGTAAATTGGGAGGTGATCAACTCAAGTGTGATCGTGTCTCGAAGGGGGATGGTAATATAGCAAGAGAGTTCAAATGTTATTTTCCTTTGTTTTCTCAGAGAATAGCCATCTCTTCCAGTTTTTCCAGCCTAACAACGTAGCAATGATTATAACAGAACATGAGCTTGCGCTGGTGATCTAAAGTGATTGACAGCTCTAGTAAACATGAAGGAAGGAAGTGTTCTTTTATTGCTTTCTGTATATAATTTAATTTAATCACAATTTGAATAAGTTGTTTTTCATGCTACTAAAAGGAACAATGTGTTGTTGACTGCTCAGTCAATGGCTTGTTTTATTGATTCAGAAATAAACTATTTAGCGACAGACCGGCTGACTGCACAATTGCTTACTTATCAAAACAATAATTTATTACAAATCAGGCATTATAATTAAAATGGTTTCTTAAAGGTGCTCTAAGCGATGTCACGCGTTTTTAAGGCCAAAACATTTTTTGTCACATAGAGCAAACATCTCCTCACTTACCGCTAGCTGCCTGTCCCCTGAACACACTGTAAAAAAACGCGGTCTCTGCGAACACCCCAGGCTCCACAAACGGCTACAAAAACAAACTCTAGCGACCCGCTCCACGAAACATAACAAACTGTTCCAGCCAATAACCGACAAGAAGTGTTTGGGGGTGGGTTTGAGGGGTTAGTGCGCGGATGAGGAGGAGGGAGGGTCTAGCTAGCCTCCGTTTTGTTTGACAATAGTTCGAATGTCAACAAGAAGTGATGTCACCCAGGATCGCTTAGAGAACCTTTAAGTGTTGCTGCATTATCTTCTTTCACAGAAAGTGTGCAAAGCAAGCTTATTGCACAGGTTGTGACAAACAATTATAGCCTGCTGACACAATCATGGTAAAGGGTTTGATAAGTCTATATGAAATCATGGAACCTATATGCCAACACAATAATAAACAGCAATATGTACATATAAATATTTTTACTGAAATTGTAAAATCCTTTTTTGGGTATTGAGTGCACTCTAAAAGTGCTGATGAATGCAAACAAATAGCTGAGTTAGGTCTTGTGCCCCACTTGACAAAATATTATACCAATATATCACCCACACACTTAACGACTACAAGGCCTATTATGAATGTAATTTGATATTACTGATCATGTCCAAAGGTGCCTAGTCAGAGACCGTTGCGGTGTTCATAGTTGGTGTTTAAAATCTTCTCCAGTTGTTGAAAAGTCTAAGTGTGTTCAGTTCAGTCTTAGAATGTTCCAGCTAGTCGTTAAGTGTGTCCCCGGCTTTAATTGTGATAATTTTCACAAAACAATTATCAAACACATGAAAAAACTGACCAGTTGACTTTAGGTGCTAAATGTTAGTTACTGCATAGAGTAATTAAGAACTAATAATTTATGTTGAGTCTTATGTCACCTCCCTTTATGCTTTTAGAATAAAGCCAGAGGATGCCATGGACTTTGGTGTGTCGCTTCTTTTTTACGGCCTGTACTATGGTGTGCTTGGTCGGGATTTTGCAGAGATGTGTGCTGATTTTATGGCATCTACAGTTGGGGTAAGTCCCTGAATCAATGGATAAACATCATGTTGCTTTTACCTATGTTTCCAGCCATCCTCCAAATTTTTGACACATTGGCTTATCTGAGCACTCGCAAGTTTTCACACTTTGATTTCTCTTGTATTGCTTTGTCTGATTTCAAGTTTAATTCCACCCCCTCACCGAACCAATTAAACTGCCAGCTTTCACTTTGCTTTTACTCCTTTCTTTCAGTTTTACTGTGAAATCATAACTCACAACAGCACTTGGCTGTCTGTAGTGTAGGCCCATACGTTATCAACAGCAATTTACTTTTGCATCAGGCATCTAGCCTGATTGCTGTCATACCAGTTGCAAACCATTCGAAAAGCTGCTGTTACACTAACAAAACTAGCAATACCTCTGTGAAAGCATCCTCAAATTCTAGTCTGTTTCCATTGAGAGATTTACCAGGCTATAATTAATTTTATTGAAATTATCATTATATTATAAATTTTATGTCATTGTCTTTGAATTACTTTTTCAGGACAAGCTCAACATAATTACAAAATATATATACAGGTGCTGGTCATATAATTAGAATATCATCAAAAAGTTGATTTATTTCAGTAATTCCATTCAAAAAGTGAAACTTGGATATTATATTCAGTCATTACACACAGACTGAAATATTTCAAATGTTTATTTCATTTAATTGTGATGATTAAAACTGACTACTAATGAGAATTCCAAATTCAGTATCTCCGAAAATTAGAATATTACTTAAGACCAATACAAAAAAAGGATTTTTAGAAATGTTGGCCAACTGAAAAGTATGAACATGAAAAGTATGAGCATGTACAGCACTCAATACTTAGTTGGGCTCCTTTTGCCTGAATTACTGCAGCAATGCGGCATGGCATGGAGTTGATCGGTCTGTGGCACTGCTCAGGTGTTATGAGAGCCCAGGTTGCTCTGATAGTGGCCTTCAGCTCTTCTGCATTGTTG